>LR999967.1:78034884-79234884 GCA_905220375.1 Tachina fera | reverse complement strand
GAGCTAAGACTTCTAGCTTCATTTTAAGATGTAACATGAATCAATATGTGTTATATTCACCCTTATTCCAGTTGTCGCCATCGACGTCACTTTAACACAATACAAATAAATTGGTGCTCGTATATCCGTTGTCGAAAAAAAACTGACTTCTAGAACTTAGGGAACAGAAATAGATTGTCAGTTGCGCTAAATTTTTCTCGAGAGCGAGTAAACAAGCCCCAATTTGTTGGCATTGTGTTGAAGTGACGTCGACGACGACAACTGGAATAAGGGTGATTAACAAAAATATTTGAGGTACAAAATACACATTTTGAAAACATCAACTTAAAGTAGTCTTAACAAACGTGGGGACCTACTTTAGAAATTTGATGTAATAATTGTTTTAGAATACAACTTTACTTAACATTGCTTTGCAAAGCTTTGTTAAAGTTTTTTTTGCATAAGACCATTATACATTAACGGCCCTTTTCAGAATGTCTGATTAGAAACTAACATGAACTTTAACCGGAAGTTAGGCTTCACTGCTTTTCACAATGTATTAGTATTGGGGAAAGCCTTTCGTTTGTGTTAATCTTTCATTCTCTTTCAGAAAGGTAAGGTGAAGTAATTCCCCATACAAGATGTATGGACATGAGAACTTTTGACAGCTAAAAAACGCTTTTGTTTAGGTACGGCTTTTATGGTTCAGATTTTATTTACTACATATTTTACAGTTTACACTAAAGACCTGCAAAAGATGTCTTATAAGAACATGAGGGCAATTTCAAATGCTTTACTACAGTGAAATCTTCTGAAACAAACGCTAAACAACGTGTTCGGCAATACATTTGTTTAACTTATTGCAGGTATAAGAGTAAATAAGAAAATAGTTCTTCGATTGAAGAATTTGTGGTGCTTGTGCTTTTTTCTTTCATTGACGCGTAAACTAACTAACTAACTAACTTATTTTTCTGCGCACATACAAACGCACACATACATTTACATGAGTTGTGTGCGCTTGCTTTAAAAAACCTCCCTTAAACACAAACATAATAGCTTACCATCTAAATCTTACACACACACACACCCAAACGTACAATATGCAATATAACAAGCATACATGTATAAACAGTACTTATTTTCATTGTTTGTTTAAACAAGACGTCTTGGCGACATCGCTTATTAACAGTCATATACACGTACACCAATATAACCATCGTGCTTCGTTTATAGTACGACAGCATTTATTATTGGCTTAGTATAATGCATGCCACGAGAGTACATTTAAAAAACATGACGTATTTACATTTCAAGACTGCTTACGCAGGCCACTAGTTTACACACGGAGATCCTTTAAAGGCTCCATTGTAAAGTTTTTTATACCGAGAGTGAAATAATTATGTACATACATACATATGTGTATATTTTCTGTTAAGCAAATCTGTTTCTTTGTCTCCCCAAATTTACACTTAATGATTTCTTAACAAATTTGCGTTTCTTTTTCTGGTTATGAAGAAAAACAATAAGGATGCTTTAAATTAAGCAAGCCTTGTTAAATTTGTCTGACTTCTGATGCCTTCTTTCTGCATAAAAATACATATTCACACATGCATACTTATATATGTAAGTATGTACGTACACAAATAAATAATAAAAACAGCAAAACCAGAAACAAAAAAGAATGTCACAGGATATGTGTAAAGGATAATAATAATAACAACAAAAACAACAAACAACTCACTTCAAAAAATAAAATATAAAAACATGCAAACATTGTACAAATATGCAAAAATAAAGCAAAATGGCTTAAAATAACAAACAACTCCCTTCAAGAGGTGTTTTGTCAAACTCTGCCCAGCATACCAGGAGTAATTTTGACATATTACTCGTATACTAGCAGGAAAGAACAAAACAAAACAAAAAATGGCAAAGGCAAAAGTAAGTACACATACACCGCTTGCAAACATTTTAGAACATAAAATCCAATTAAGAAAAAAGTTACCGGCTGCATACTAAGGAATTTTTGTAATTCCTGGTTTGGTTATAAAAACAAGGGAATGAATGCAATTTTCACTTTTTCTGAACTTTGAAAATTATTATTTATGCACATGTTTCTTGTTGAGTTATCATCGTTCGTTATGTGGTGCATAACGTTTGGAATTGATTTTTTGATTTTGAACATGGCGCAAATTCTATAACATTCAGTACTAACAAATTGGCGGGGGGACCTTGGACTTGTATGAGAAAAATTATTATGTGTTTGCCTTTTGTATTTGATATTTTTTTGCATTTATAACTTTACCGTTTGCTTTTTTTTCTTCTTCATACTCATACTCGATGAATTTGTCGTTTTTGTATACTCGTATTATAGCATATCGAGCATATAACAAGCTCTTGAGACATGTGAATGCACCCACTTTTGGTGTTATAAAGCTTGTGATATTTTTTTTTCATATTTTCTTTATAATAATTTGTAATGAGAGAACATTATTACGTACAGTATATGCGTCAACATTTATGTACAGACATTTATGTACAGACATACTTATGTATGTATGTATATAAAAATATGTATGTTTAATAGGCTTCCAGAGAAATTTATTTAGCATCACAATAAATTGCAAACACAGCGTTATGGAATTTCTTTTATAATTTGTATTTAATTAAATTAAATTAGTAGAATTTGATGGTATGCTTTAATGCTTTAGGAGTTTCTAATAAAAAAAATGAATTAATAAAAAGAAACGCTTTTGATAATGACAAGCAGCAATAAGAAACGCGGAATTTAATATTGATTGTGAAAGAAAAAATATAAGTACATGCATACATATGTATGTATGTATGTAATAGGTAGATGTATATTTATGTATGGATGTGTGTAAGTACCCTGTCGGAAATTTGGCTAACTTTAAACTAACTTTAAGCTAACTATTTCGCAAGTAGTACTGACTACACTTGGATTACTTCGCAATGTAATCAACTGACTACTTTAACATTGCGATATCCTAGGCGGTAGTCAATTGGCTCACTCTGCATTACTTTCAGCTAACTTAAAGTTGACTTTTTTAACCCAACTTGTAGTCAGTAAATTAAAAAAAAAGTCATCACAATTTGTGTACTCAACGCACTAACACTCAGCTAAGCTACCATCTAAAATAACAACAGCAAAATGTTAACATAAAACTGAAATGAGTTTCAAAGTAGCTGAGAATAACTTTGTTGGCTCTCATCAAATTCGACTACGTACTCAACTTAAGAATTAATTTTGGGTTTGCTCTGGATGACATTGCAGTTAGCTTTTAGTCAGTCTAAGAAAAGTTAACTATAAGTTAACTATTTTTGTAGTCAACTACACATTCTCCGATAGGGTATTCATCCCATGCCTTAATCACACATACTCGTACAATACATGTCTGCGGTTTTCATAAATGACGGCCGTACGTCGAAAAGTCCTTTTTTCAGTAGAGAAAATTACGTTTCTTAACTTTATCAAGTAATTATACATATGGGCATTTCTCTCAGAAGGTCTACCGAGACGAAAAAATTAAAAGTTCTTGAAACTTTTTTTGTTGCACATTTTGAAAGAAAAACAATCAAATTTAATAAATCTGTAAAAGTTGTGCATTTAGTCATTACTCATTTCGAGATATTCATGTCTGAAGTCAAGCAAGTGAAACTTTTTTTAATTTTTTTTTTAATTTGAAGAGCAACTTTTTATTGAGTTTTCCTGTCATAGATCTCCCTAAGGATATCAGGAGTTAGAAAGTAATGCATAAGATTCAATGCGATGAAAAATTGTTAATAAAATTTGCTTTGCATTTCCGTTAATTTAATGTCCCGTACGACATTGAAAACAGCCTTTTGTATCAATACATCGAAACTGCTTAACGAAAGTTCATCAAATAATGATTTCAAACAGACATTTTTATTGCAATCAAAATAATAAAAAAAAATATTTTGAAAATAAAAAGAATTGCGAACTAGGCGTCTATCCAAAATTTGTCTCGTACGACATCGCTTGTGTGAAATTTGAAAGTATTAAAAAAATATTTTCTTTAATAACTAATTATTTTTGGAAGAGCATTCTATAATTCAATTATTTAAATCAAGTGAATAAAAACAGCGAGAATTGCAAACGGTACAGAGAAAAACTAAAATAAAATGACATTAAATTGCAAAACTATAAATTAAAAAGATGAGAAAGATAGCGTAACGCTAAGAAAGTCAAAATTTTTAGCTGAAGCAAATAAAGAAGTTTTTGAAGAGAAAAAGTGGTATGAACGTATACTTAAAACGCAAAGTCTAAAAACCTTATTATACCCGATGCATTTTCTTTTTATCAGGGGATTAAATGTATTTTATACCATCCGATGATATTGAGAAGTACTCTTCGTTGTATAATTTGGACGAAAAGTAGAAAAACTTAAAAATTGTACCACGTATATCTAAATTGCACTTCTTTTGTTGCAAGGGTCAGGAAGTGAAAGCAGATAAAACTGCATATTCCAAAAAAAACTATAATTAATGTACCCAATACTATTCGTATTTAATTTTACCTATTCTGTGAAATTTAATTACTATTTCACCTCATTCTGCGTTTCCCTTTAAGTTCGTCATTATGTTAAAATGAGCACATTGAATACCTCTATTTTATTTGATATCATTTTTTTTTAATTTTTTATTTATAATTTCCCAAAAAAGCACGAGAAAATATTTGAACATCATGATGGAACAAAATGTCCCGTACGCCATGTCCCGTACGACTATAATTAAACTTTAATAAAAAAAAGCTATTAATGTTTTTTTTTAGCAAAATCTAGACCATTTTAAGAAACATTGACTCACCTCATTCTAAAATTAGTCACATTAATTTATTGTTTCATTCCATTTTAATTGTTTGCTACAAAACCTTCTTCCTTTTTTTGTCTCGTACGATATTCTTAGTTTTTTGCAATTTAATCTTAAAAACTTAAAATTGGTTATAATTGGATTTAGTACCATCAATAGAGCTAATCAGAGGTCATAACTTAGGATAATAATCAAAACAAAAATCTATTTTATATTGATCTCTTTTCCACTTTAAATGCGTACGACTGTCTGTCCCGTACGACAGTATGTAATTGCCTATATACTACATAGTATGTATGTACATATGTATAGAGTTATTTAGTGATCTGGCAATGCTGTCAGCTGTTAAAAAAGAAAAATTCAGAGTGCTATTACCGACTTGTGATTACCGACTTTTATGGCCTGAAATTGAAGATTATGAAAACAGAAAAATTGATTTGTAAATACAATTGATTTTTTTGTTATATCAAATAATTAATTGATTTTGAACCTAGAACGATTTTTGTAAATAAAATTAATGAAATTGTAAGTTAAAGGAAAATCTGAAAAATATTTTCAATTAAATATATCAACAAATAGTTTGTTAAAATTTATTTATTTTTTCAACATTTATTTTTGTTAGATTTCAAAGTTATGTTAACAATGTGAATTGTTCAATTTCCGCACAAATTTTGATTATCATAATTATTATATTAATATTATTTTTGTACACAATCACAATCCTCGAAACGACTTTTTTGTTTGTCTGAGTTGAACAAACAACCTCAGGGATAATAAACTAACTTGCTTACCTCTCAGCTAAAGAGCAACACTTTATTAGATACACAAAAAATTAATACACACAAAACATGAAATCTGGTTTTTTCTACATGTTCGCTCTCCGTTATGATATAATTTAACAAATAGTTTTGTTGAGTAATTTAATTGACTACAAAAATTTTAATTTTGTTATATTAACAATGATGATTGTTAATTTTTCAAATAATGTTAACAATTTGATTTGCTGATTAAATTTCGATGACATTTTTTTCTGTGAACTGGAGCCACACACTAAGACCGATTTTAACTTTGTTGCATTTTAAGTTTCCAAAGCCTCACAGAGGAAATACTGTAAGAAGATTGATTCAGTAAATGAGTTATGGAGGTTTCGGCGAATATTGTCAAAAAACCCTAGAGTTCCTGGGAATATTCAAAGATTGTATGGCTCATGGACGGAATCCAGCTCTGAGACACTTTCTTTTCTGATGGACACTTACTTCCCTGCCTGTAGGGAAGTAAAAGAAGCGGCAACGACGGAGGCAAAAAGCAGCATGGGCAATAAATACATTTGAAACCTATAAATCACCGAGCCGAGATGCTATTTTTCCGGTCATGTTGCAGAATGCCCCAGTGCGCGCACTACTGCCTCTGGTGAGTATCTTTAAGATATGCTTGATTAAGAGGTTTATACCGCAAGGCTGGCGAGAGTTTAGGGTAATTTTTATACCCAAAGCGTGCAAAGCAAGCCACTAAAAGACGAAAGATTTCAGGCCGATTAGTCTTTCGTCGTTTCCTTTAAAAACATTAGAACGACTGATTGAGCTGCATCATATCCGCGTCATTAGTGGCGCTCAGCATGCTTATCAAAAAATCAGGTGCGCTACATGAGGTGGCTGGTGTTATAAAAAGATGACTGCAGCACAAGCATTGAACATTGGCTGCATTCTTAGACACTGAAGGAGAATTTAACAACATTAATATAGAGGCTATTAGATAGTCGCTGGAGACACTCATGGTTTACAACTTTATCATGCTTAGTAGCAGAATCATCAATTCGAGTGTGGGAAGTCGGAAACTGAGGAGATTAGTAACAAGAGATACACAACAGTGAGGAGTTTTATCACCTATATTGTGGTTGTTGACACTGAACGCAGTTCTTACGCGTTTTGAAAGGAGCGGACGGAAAATTGTTGCTTACGCGGATGACGTGGTTTTAGTAGTAACGGAGAAAACCCGAGGTAGTCCTCTTTACCAGGATATACAGAATAGAAATATTTGTACTCCACAGGATGGGAGGGGTATAACTGAGATTAGCAGAGAGAGCGAAATATCTGGGCGTTTTCCCAGATAGCAAGCTTTCTTGGAAAAATATCACGCAGGAAAGCCTAAAGAAAGGGTTCAATGCCTGCTACGCGTGCAGGAACTTTATAGAAAGGAACTGGGGTGTACAACCGAAGATAGTAAACTGGATTTACAAATCGGTTGTCAAACCTTTTATTTCCTATTGTTGTATGGTATGGTGACATTGAGGAAGGAAAGTCACAGGAGATTACTAAGGTTCACAGGTGTGATTCACTGGGCATCACAGGTGCTCAGAGGGGCACACCTGAGACTGCCCTGGACGGCATTATACACCTACTTCCTATAGAGGAGTTTGTAGATTCTTAGAAACAGGTTTAGTGAGCACGGGAATAACAGGTCACACATCAATCTTAAATGAGATCAGTTTCAGTGATCAGGGACCCGTAAAGCCTGTGTTCACGGACTATGAAATTAATGTTGGTAATTCCGGATAGAGACTATTGTTTCAAATCCGATAAACTATATGAGGGTAGTGCAGTCTTTACAGACTGATAAAAAATGGGGGAAGGCACAGGGGCTGGTGTCTATATCTTGGGAACGAAAATTCGAATGAAAGCAGTGTTTTTCTGAGATCTTGGCGATCATCAGGGCCACGGAACTGATGGCCAGGAATGTAGCTGAAGGTAAGGAGGTATGCGTCGACAGCCAGGCAGCGCTAAAAGCTTTGAAGAGATACAATGTCAAATCGAAACTTGTTAGTGACTGTAGGAGAGCCCCAACTTGCTTATGGGTAAATATAGTGTCAGACTATATTGGGTTCCTGGCCACAGCAGTGTTGAGGGAAATGAAATTGCCGATGAGCTGGCAAGAATAGGGTCGGTGTTAGATGAGGGAATGTGTGACAGAAGTAGGGAGTACTGTAGAGTTTCGAGGGCTATGTAACCAAAACTTGACTCAGGGAAATCCAAACTACTGGATATGAATAGGAAGGCGATCATGACCAGTCAACGCGCCAACTGGTCACTGCTCGGTCAGAGCAAGAACCAGCATTTGGGAAACTGGCACTCTAGATTTCTATAAGATGTGCGCGGATGAAGAGGAGCCAGAAACCATTGAACATATTATTGGTCACTGCCCGAAGCTGCAATGTCATTGCAGCCGTTAAATATTTTTGTATTAGCGGATGAATCCCTAACGTCAGAGCATTTGAAATGTATCAAGTTACCGCCGAGATTATCCTCGAAATGTACGAAAAAATTTTATCGAATGCTGCAACAACCATTGAAACCGCTGAAAATTTAAATATTTTAGTTAGTCTGCACAGATCATTCGATGCTACTCCAGAGAAAGAGCTTCTAACGATACGAAAACAATTTGCATTGCACTATGGCTCACTTTCTTTGATTTTTTTTCGCGCTTCTTATGAAACTTTGCAGAAACATTCGCAACCTATTAAAAGTAAATATTTTTTTTAACTACTTGTACAACCTTGTGAAAAAAGTACTTTCAATGGATCGTCTAAGTATAGCTATTTTATGAAGGATCTGGGAAGTACTGGAAATCCGTTTTTTCAGTGCTGACAATATTGCCTATTACTTAATAGTACCGAATGCTCTTTCAAACTCTACAAAAACTAACAAGAGCAAGGAGTTGTACTCTGTTTCTGTACGAGCTGATTAATATCGTTAATCGAAATAAAGTTGAAAAATCTTACAAAGCCTTCTTCGACGTGAAGAGATTTACGTGAAAAATAAATTATACTTAGAGTTTGGTGTAAATGACGAGTAGAACTGTTTTAAATAAACTGTTAAACTCAAATAATTAAATATTTAACGTTTTACCATAAATCTCAAAGGGCGAGAACAACAATTATTTATTACAAAAGTATCAAAAATTTTTTTGGTGAAGTTTAAATTAAAATATGCATATGTGATTGCAGGCTACCGTTTTAATGTCCTTAATAGCAGTAGTTTGCATTATAGGATTAACATAATTCGTTACAATTTAGAAAACAATTTAAATAGAAAAAGGATGTACAAAATCATGGCCAAGTATTTATCTATGCTAAAGAGGCAACCAATCACATGATTTGTTACAAACTTACCCCCTCCCATAAAACTAGTTCTTTGAAAGAAAAAAAAAACAAGATTTCAAAAAATTAACCCCGAAAATTTTTCCCTTTTGGTGAAAAGGCTGAATAAGTATTAAAAACGCAATTAGGCTTTAAATAAATGATATGTAGTTTAGACGTGTAACAAATATTAATCCTGCTCAAATGCTTGAATATGTTTTGTCAAAATCTATTATTATAATTTACACACAACCTACAAAATATACTTATCCACATACAGGCATAAACATATTTTTAGACCTAAACAAATACAGTATTTAAGCCCTAGAGTAAATATTCAAATATAGGTATGTATGGATATGTACTAGTGATGCACGAATATTCGTATTCGAATTGTCGAAAATTCAGGCGAATACGAATACGAATATTTTTCCAAAGAAATTAAATAAATAAATGAATAAATCCTAAACAAAATTTAAATAAATGACTAAAGATTTTAGTTTGTACAAATAAATTAATTATTTTATAGAAATTTGTGCTTTGTATCACTTTCAAATATTATTCAAAGACGATTATTAAAAATTTTGGGTACTTTTTATTAACTCTAAGGTACGCCAACAAGAGTGTGAAGTCCTTTTTCATAACAATTTTTTAATATTTCATATTGCATATAATATTCGTATTCGCATTCGCGAATATCGTTTCAAATATTCGTATTCGTATTCGCGAATATCGTTTGAAATATTCGTATTCGTATTCGCGAATATAAAAAATTTACATTCGTTACATCACTAATATGTACATATACGCATACATATGTACATACATACATATGTACATATTTATGTATGAATATACATATGTATATACATACGTATGTACAATGTAAATAAATCATGCATGTGATTTCACTATTGACTATGCACAATATTGTTTTGTGCGTCTGACCGTCAGATGGTGTTTAAGTGATGTTTAATACAAAACGAGTTTTATTAAACTATTGATGAAAGAAAAACTCGGCAAAGGAGAAAAAAGATTATCAAAATAATAACTTATCTCAAAAAAATAAAAATTTGTTTTTACAATATTTGTTTAGTGCAAAATAATGCTTCTCATGTTCAAACTAAACTGACTGTTTTCGATAAAAATTTAAAAAAAAGTGGGAGAAAAAGGTAAAAAATAAATAAATAATGAAATAGGTATGCATAAACCTGCATACATATTTTACCTAGGGCTAAATAAATAACTACAACTGCATATAAAAACGTAAATATTCATATACATACATACATACGTACATACATATGTACATACATACATACATACATTTAGGACAATTCTTAATTTTTTCTAATAATCAGTCAAGAACTGACTGAACGAACGCAGCTGAGTTGAACTGAATGAGGAAATATTGTGCTAGAGTTTACTCAACTTTCCGTTCAACTTTACAGGGTTCCTCATGCTTAATGTATTGGCACAACATGACTGTTTTTGTAGTTGTTACTTCTGTTATTGTTGTTGTTGTTGTTGTTGTTGTTGTATTTACAATAAAAAATACTGGCATTAACAATTCAAAAAAAATATTAGTTCTGTATACAGAACATTAGTGAAGTTTGTTGGCTGGCATTGTAGCATTTTTTTTAATTGTAGTTCTCTATCTTGGCTTTGCAGTTTTCTTTTAGTTTCATTTACACAATTTGTTTAATACATACATATGTATATATGTATGTACCTGTTTCTTACCTTGAATTTTCTTATAATTCCTATCTACATATGCCTTTTATTAATTTTGTGATGTCTCGTCTTAACACCTTCTCAAAAACGACCGTTACTTTTATATCAGTACATACATATACATATACATATACACTTACATAAACGATTTTTTCATTTTACCTTAGCAACTACAACTAAACGAATAGTTTTTTTTCATTTACCCTCTTAATTTTCAGCTGCCAGATATATTTTTAAGGAAAATCGCCATGTATGTAACTGTAATTGAGTTAAACATTTTTACATGTCTAGTTAAAACGGAATCGCGAAAGCGCCTTAAAATCTCTTACCACTAATGCCGACTACACACTATGACATTTTGTGTCATGGCAATAGTGTGTACTAGGGGCAACGTCTATCATTTCCGATATTTTTCTCTGTGTAGCATTCATTTCCATATAAAAAGCATAATGAGAACGGCGTTGCACACATTTTGAAAGCTATACCAGAAATTGACAACACGAGAAATAGATGTGTACTCAGCTTAACCTCTCAATTTTATGTATTAATCGGTTGTACATAAGTTTATTGAGAGGGATTCCTACGTGTGCTGTTTCGAGGATACCTTGTTTAAATTTTAAAACAACAAATTTAATATTGTCTAGGAAAAATTATGACTTAATGTAATTATAGAAAATCTGTGTGTGTTTTTTCTCGTAGTTTCCAACTTTATTTATTTTTTGTGTATCTGTACTATTCTATGAGCTGAAATATTGCTTAGACTACAATACAATTGACTGTCTTCGTCAGACCTAGTTCAATCGCTGGCCAAACCAAGAGTCATGTAAACATCATAGATTTTTCTGATATGCATTAGTGTTTATGCGCTGCAAGAATAGCAGAGTTGTAAAAACGAAAATATGAATATTTGGTTTGAGAAGAAAATGGAAAAAAAGGAAAAACCATCACTCAAAATAAGGCTAAGCTTGATAAATACTACTATGGGGACTGTTCACTATCAATTTCAATACTAAAAAAACTGTTTTATTCAATTTCGTTGTGACGCCGATTTGAGGTCTCTACACCCAAAAGAATAATAAAAAAATTACGATATGGTGGTGGCCGCTCGGAGATGAATTGAGATTGTGGACATAGACATCTCACGTGGCTCAGTGGTTTCAATAGGGTTTTGGGTATGAGAAAGCTTTCCGTGTGACAACAAAAATTTTTGGCGTTGTTCAACCGAAATATAGAGGAGATTTTGCTATACTTCTTAACCGTGAACGAAACGTGGATCTACAACAATACACCAGAGACCAAACAGACCACGATACACCAGAATCAAAACTATCGGTTTCTCGCAGTAGATCGTCGCCAAAGAAGGCTCAAGGTTTAAAACAATCAATGACGAATATTATGCCAACTAATTGGGTCGATTTAATGGGGATTTGAAAAAAACGACAGAATTTCGCCAAGAAAAAAGTTCTTTTCCATCAGAATAATGCAAGAGTGTACATGTGTGCAGTTTCCATGGCAAAAAATTAGTTCAAAAAAACAAATATTACTGCTTTCTTTCAAGAGAAAATCCCAGAATAGCGAAATTAAAAATTGTATAATCCTTAAATCTCGGCATTAAAAAAATCAACATCTATAGCACTGCTGACCAGCGAGAGAAATGTATTCGTGTATGTATGTGTATTCATTTTTATTAGAAGCTGATTGAAGTTCAGCAGCCTGATGCCACTTTGGCCGACTATGGTCTATATATAGCAAGCATATAATATGGGATCATCCTAACATTGAAATCCGTCGTATCTTGCTAAATATATTGTTAAGCAAAAATATTCGAACGGAGCTAATGCAAATGTTTTTATAAATAAAAAGAACTATCTAGAAGTATTTATGTAGCTAAAGAACTAAACGTACACACATACACATAAAAGTGCAAACTGAAAACTCTATGGGTCTTATTCAAAAAAACTTAACAACGCTTTGCAAAGCAATGTTAAGTAAAGTTGTATTTTAAAAAAACTATTACATCAAATTTATAAAGTAGGTCCCCACGTTTGTTAAGACTACTTTAAGTTGATATTTTCAAACTGTGTATCTTGTACCTCAAATATTTTTGTTAATATAACACATATTTATTATTGTTACATCTGAAAATGAAGCTAGAAGTGTTATCTCTTAGCTTAGATTTATTATTTCTGTCATGTAATGGAAAACCTCGTCAAATTATCCAACTGATTCAAAATACATCGTAAAATCCATAAAAAAATATCAAAATAAATACAATTGTACGAAAATGTTTTAGTGATGTACATATAATCAAAACAAATCGAAAAAAGCTGGATATTCAAATACTCATTTCATTCGAATAAAAGAAATTGTTATAATTCTTCTTTGCTCCTCATATTTTTTTTTACTTTTACTTCATAGAAATGTTTATGTGTTTTGCTACCATGTCAGAAGCTCATATTGTTTAAATTAGAATGCTGTACTTCAAGAAAATAAAAATTTATTTAACAAAATAAAAAAATATTTGATGACCCGAATGAAATTGTATTCGATTTTGTACATCATAAGCTGTGAATTGGTTGTTGAACACGGTGGTGTTACCAGAACTAATTATTAAATCACAAAATAATTAAAGTTGTCTTTTGAATACAATTTCTTAACAAAGCAATGTTAGCCTTAAAGTGCTTGGTAACTACTATGAACTTTAAGGCTCAATTAAAAAATTTTTTTGAATAAGAGGGTATATTAGCAACAACACACAGTATTGCCAACATAAAAGTCGTTACACAGTAATTCTGAAATTCAAAATAACGGCGAATCGAGTTATCTGAATCAGATAATAGTCGAGTCAACATCGTTGAAAGTGAAGGCAACTTGCAGAAGTAATTGTATTTAAGTAAAGGCAGTGAGTCTGTAGTGTTGTATTAACAGTGAGCATCAGCAGAATAAGTATTTCGTGTGACAAACAGCCGAGTGGAAGTTTTGCTACAAAACCAGTCTACAGTCAGTTTTTTCAGACCTCTATATACAACAGCGAGGAGGTCGTAGTTGTAACAAGTTGTGGTATATTTAAGTAATCCATGTGTGTTTATTTAAGCTCTTGAATTCGATTAGTATAAGTTTGTTTAGTAGTAAGTAAACTGTCATTTTTAACCCTAATCAGTACACTAGGGTCTTCTATTCATTTGCAAATCTTCGGGTCCACGGAAAATCCTTTTAAAAAATAAAAAATTTAACAATATGTACGAGTATATACATATATTTACACATATGTAATTGGAATATTTAGAAAAGTCAATATTCTCTTCGGAATTCCATGCTGATCAATATGATAAATCGTTTAAATATTTCATATGCAAACACCAGAATATTTTTCTCAGTGCATGTGTGTCCGATTGTTGGTTTATAAATAAACCCTGCCGTTTTGTTTTGATATTTTTGCTGGTGCTATTAATGTTGTTATTTATTATTATCATTATTAAAATTTCTTATTTTCCACTTGACTTCATTTAAGTGCCATTGCATATATTAAAAAATATATTCCTTGCAAATATTTTCAATATTTAAAGGGTTTTGCTTAAAATTCCGTAAAATTTATTCAAATTTTATTAACGATTGAAATTGATTCTAAAGAATTTTTCGAAAGCCCCTTTTAGATGGAAGCAACAGTGAGTAAAGCAATTGCATATTGTTTAATCCATTTATGGGTTATTGAGTTTTGAAGATTGTAAAATTGCTTATTAAAAAATATATTAAATAGCTAAAAAGAAATACTTTTATAAGAGAACAGCCCCAAGGGAATTATTCTAATAAAATAATTTCATATGATTTTAGTGTTACACCGTAGACTTTCGAATCACCTATTTACACACTAATGTAGGATTATTCCTTTAGGAATTTTAATAGAATAATATGTAGGAAAAAGTGTGCTTGCTTCAATTCAATTGGCAGCTGAGTCGGGTGTTGTTCAAATCAAGGCGTGTGTGGCTCTGTCAATTGATTAATTTGGCAGTTGGTTGGAGAAAAATCAAAAGATTTTGATTTTTTTCAAGTTGACTAGTAAGTGTTTCAATTCGATTGTGCTGTGTGTGTTCGAGTCTCCTGGTCAGTTGTCAAAATTTATGTTTGTAGTCTTATTTTGCCAAGAAAAAGTCAAGTATTTTTAAACTTGTATTTAATTTCATTGAATTTTAAATAAAAAATATACAAAAATTAATGAATGAATGTAAGAGAAGTTTTTAGTTTTTAAATTTGTTAATGAATGAATGCAAGAGAAGTTTTTAATTTTTAAATTTGTTATTGTGAAAAAAAATATAAATTTTACAGTTGAACGAAGAAAATCTTTTAATGCAGTTTGTGAAGTGTGTGGCCAAAAATTAATGCAATTGAAAGAATGAATTGACAATCAAAAGCGAACTAACGTTTCGATCGAAAATTAGTAGGTATTGGAAACAAAAACAAATTTAATTATTTTTGTTTTTGCTTTCAATATAAATGTTCGACAAACAGGCCCTTGATTGTGAAAAAAGAAAACAACAATTATATCTGCTCAAAAATATAAAAGTTAAAAAATAATAATTAGTTATTTCTTCCTAGGAAATAAAAATTAAGTATTTTAAGATCATTCGAGTTTCGAAAAATCTAGTTGAAAACAATTAAACTGGTGTGCGTTGTCCGATGTTTCCTTGTACTTGCTTTTATTCTTTAAAAATTTAAGAATAATTATTATTTTCGGTCCCTGGGAATAACTGATTGCCTAGATATCTAAACATGTTCTTATGTAATTCTGGCTGGCACCGCCGCGCAACTGCTGTACCGATTGATTATTCATCTTCAGCAGCTGCACAAAATGTGTTCATAATGGGGAAAGCTGAAAGTTCTTTAATCACAACCATGAGTATATGAGTTTGTCATCTCTTAGGCCATGTCCGCTCTTGCGCATTCATTAGTAACTTCGTCTCTCCGGGCGCTTTCAATGAAAATATTTTCACTTCACCGCTTTGGAATCAAGGGCTCTTATAGCGCTCAGACTATCCAAATAAGTGGCACGCGTACTGATGTTTAATATAAAACTGATCAAAATTCTCATAGAATACCCCGAGACAGCACTAAAAGAATAAAAAAAAACTATAAGCCTAGTTTAAAAGTTACCTTGTATTTATTTAATTTGTCTAAAAAATATAAACAACCTCAATTCATGATGACTAATCGTCAGACCATACGGCACAGATGTCAATTGCTGTTGATTCATACCATAAAATTTCTTACTTGACTTCAAGACATTTTTTTTATTGTAAATACAACAATTTTGCATTCTCTACAATTTTACAGCTCGCAGAGCACGTGAACAAGACTCTACTACAAAATTCAAAGTCAACGTTTAAAGAAATTTCGAAAAGTTATTCAAAACAAAAGCAGCTGCATTTTAAAAACTTTAGTTGCACTTGAAGAAAAACAACATCAACAAAAAAGGGTAAAAAGGTAGAAAAAGAAGATTCGGTAGAAGGGGTTGAGTAGGTACATACATACATACATACAAATGCAAATATTTTTCTTTTTTAGTGAATTACCTTGTTCATTAAGCATTTTTTGTTTTGAATTAATAAAAAAATGAAGAGAAACAAAAACAAATTGATTTTGTTTGTCGTTAATTACAGTTATTTGTACGAGAATTTTGTTGTTTTGACTGTAATTGCAATTACTGTTTGTATGTGAGTTTAAATTTTTGGAAATTGAAACGCCGCAACCTTGATACAGTTTTTTTTTGTAAATACAAACATACATACATATGTACATACAAATATGCATATACATGTATAGTAAATACATACATATGTACATACATATGTACATAAATAATACTATGAATGCACTTTTTTGTTATTTTTTTTTGTTTTATCACAGTGAGACCCCTATATTTCCCACAATCATCCATGAAAGAGTTTTAACTAGTTGTTTGTAGCAAGCGGACTTAGCGGAAAAAGGCAGGAGAAACAAAAAGGTTAAGTTTTTAAGGGGAGTTTTTTTATTTAAGTTCAAGCAATGTTTGCAAACTCTGCATGTTTGTTTATTTTTCACACAATAGTAACAGTCGTCTCATGTATGTACATACATACATATGTATACATATACATATGTATGTATGCACTACGGCAACAAAGTTTGTCGGGCGTTTTCTGAGTGTTTTGTTACCTTATTATTAGTACTAGTACCTTGCAATTTATGTACATACTTACATACATACAATCATGTTTTGTATATTTTATTTTTATTTTATTTTCATTTGTTTTTTATTGCTATTTTATGCCGCCATGCTAAATATGCTTTTTGTGTTCAAATATAGTATTTTCGTTAAAGTCCATTGTTTGTTTTAGCAAGGATGACATTTTGAAGAGACGAAAAAAGCGTACGTTACTGCACATACATACATATGAGTACGTTAAAAGAAATATAGGCTTTATGCAGCTTAAGTAAGGAATCCCTTTTGTTACGGATTCGTTCTGGGTTTTTTGTTTGGATTTGTTTACATTAGTTGCAAACTGTTTGCATTTGCCGTGCCCACTTTTATATTAAAAAAATATCTAAATACTTGGGTGCTGTTGTGGATATTCTCGTTGTCGTATTTCCCTTTTTATTTCTATATAAACTCATACTCGGTTAATGCTTGGTTAAGTAAAGTCTAAGGCAGTGGTTCCTAAAGAGTTCTTCTGTCCTCTGAAAATTAGAAGGTATACATATGTATGTATATGTATGTAATCTAATCAATTTTAAAATCTACACTGCATGTTTTTCAAATACTTAAAGCAAACCTCTAGATTTTGTATAAAAAATTTAGTTTTGAAGACCTATAATTTTTTTTTATGCATGTTATTTTTATTTATTGTATCTTCATATATGAACTAACAATAAGTATTCAAATCTTAAATCTAACATATAATTAATAGGCCCGACCAATGCCAGACATAACTAACCAGAGGATAGGTCAGAATTGTAGAATTTGTAAATGGGCTGCCAGAAAACATAGATTACTGATCACCCAAACCTCTGTCTGAGAGAAGATGTGTTGTAACGCTCCCGGACACGCCTTTATATCAAAATGAATTGTTCTAGAGATATATATGGATGTATCCAAAGTTAGATTTTGGTGTGGTTGGTGGCGTTTTATTCCCCATTTTCAACAGATAATGAAATTTAAGATACAGAATCAATGCAGCGTAATTTAAGGCTGAAATATTAGCCATGAAAAGAGCAGCCAATTGCATGAGATAGTACAGGATACATAATAAATATAACCATATTTGTACTGACAGTAAAGCTGAAATCCAATCTCTATCGGGGGTCTACACAACATCCAAGTTGGTATATGAATGCCGGATATCTCTAAACGAGATGGTGAGACATTCAAATGTTAAGGTACTGGGGGTTCCTGGGCACAAGAGTGTGTCCGGAAAAGCGTTGCAGACGAGCTAGCCAGATTCGTAGCTCGCTCGAAAGCACATTCGTGACACGGATAAAATGGTTGGTGTCCCGTTAAAATGCTGTAAGACACATATTCAGCAACATTTATTTATGAAAATCACAATGCATCCAATTGGGTTTCCGAGTGGAGGTGCATTTTTGGCAACACCCTTCCTATCCTCCTAACCTATTTGGGACCGCATAGACCTGATGATGTAACGAGGTCACTTGCTCCATAATGAGGTCCCAATATGATTGGATTTGATCTGCTATCCTGGTAATTACAGATCACTTTTAACGATTTCTGCAGAAGTTGTCGTTATGAGGAGAAGGAAGAGTCTGTAGAACATCTCCTCTCTATATCTCCTCTCCGAGAAAAGAGTGATGTCACTAGGCAGTCCACTGTTTCAAAATTTTGCCAGTCGTCCGATTGCTTCAGCTGTGAACCGAATGGAGAAACGTAGAAGAAATTGCCTTCTTCAGATCTTCGTTCCAGCTAATAAAACGGGACCAACTAGTGGACTGGTTTTGACCCTTAAGACTGCCAACCTGTACAGCTTAACCTAACCTATGAACTTGATTTTGTTTACCACACCACCTAACCCGAATATGAAATTAGTTGTTTTCATATTTGCTAGACATTGTCATGATCACACTAGCTAACGGTAATACAATGATGACTGGTAAAACAGCCGATGAACGGTATGTGTTCCCTTTTGTTTCGTAACAAAATTTTTACATTATTTTGCTATATCTCAACGAGGAAAAACGTATCACCTGTACCTCGTTTCTGTAAGGAATTTCCATCTCTTTTGTCCTGTTTAAAGATGGAAAACCAATATAACTGGTTGTATTGATAGACCATGTTAGAAATAAAAACTTTTTTTTAAAGAGAAGTAACACTCAGGCAATGAATGCCTAATCTACTATTACTAGGTGTTACCTTCTTTATGAAAAGCTTAGTGATAGAGAAGACAGCTGGTGAAGGAAAATATAGAGGAAAGCTTCATTCTTTTAGAACTCTCCTTTTTGCACGTTTTTTTAATGAAGTGTTGCAGGGCCTCTGGTGTTAAATGAGGCATATTAATGTTTTTTTAATGCTATACTTAGTAGCCATTTTATTGGTTATTTTACTTCGCCAATGATTCTGCTACACAACGAAGGAGGGCGCTCTGATGTTACATTGGGATTAGTATCTGCTGAATTCGTTATAGTTCAGTAAGCAGTGACTATGCCTTCATCATTTGAGTTTTCCTACAACAACTAATACAAAGGGAAACTAATGCACATCAGTAAAATGCGTGCTGTTGTTATTTAATGACTGTTGGGTATCCGGTTCGAAACCAGGGCCTTCGGTCAACGTGCTAACTACTTCAGCCAACGCCACCCTACTAATGAATGAGATTTTCTTTAGATCACTCAAAATCTTCCTTGAAGTATAATAGTCACGTAATGTATAAGGCCGTTTAATAGGATCTAATTGTGGAAGATTTTATACAGGTCAAAAATTATATGTTGCAAAAATTTAAAATTTTTCGGAACTCGTTTCTTTTTATACGAATATAAACGCAAAACATAGCGCTTATGTTAAAACTTAAATTGTTTAGCAGTCCAATCCACCTATTCTAAGCAGATTGCGTGAAATTGTGGAACAATAAATACAGAATAAACTCCGGGGAAATATTATTCAGAATAAGTCCGTGGATCAAAATTAGTTCATAAATTTCTTTAAAAAAAATCAATATTTTAAAAAGCATCGTGACTATTTCCCAAAGCTACAACGGAATTACAAATATTTTTATGACGAATATAAATTTTTCTTGCTTTTATGCTAATTATCTGCATGTTTTTAACAAAGATTCCAACTCTGGTTCCTTAAAATCGACTTCCAATTTTACTGGGATTTAATAATAGTTAAACAAAAAAGTAAACAATTTCAATTGAACAAATAAAAAAAAGTTCGTTGGCGCTTTACACTGTTCACACGTAGAAGTAGTCGGCATTTGCAGTACATAGTACAATTACCACAATATCAAAATTTTAACATCGTGAGGGAGAGAGATAAACATTTGGGACTCCCTGTTCTAATAATGCACTTCATATGTGTGTTCCCTTTTTTTCTTCATTATCACTTTGCAACATTGTCTTGGTTGTTTTAATATTTTATTTGATTGCAGTATATGGATAACAAAAAAAAAACGGGCATGTACCCAAAACACCACCCGTTTTCTTTGCTTGAACACATTTTCAAGATGCGGAAGCAAATTGCGCGTGCTAAAGTTGTCGAATCCACAAACATATCGACGTCATTTAGACTTTGGTAGACCTGTACTTCACAAACACGAGTAGGTATGACGAGGAGGATGGTTTTCCTTTTGTTATTCTTGTTTATACTAGAACAACACATCCTTCCTTCCTTTCTTGCGGACAGCATCCAATATACAAATTTTCATTATATGTATTTGTCGTTTTTTTTTCGTTCAAAGAATATACATAAAAGAAATTGCATGTAAAGTGTGAATTTTGCCATTAAAGAGGATGTAACTGACTTTATTTTTGCTTTCGCTTTGTGTATTGCAATTGATAATGGTTTGAGAAAAACAACAAACTTTTGTTTGAAAAGCTTTCTTTACTGTTTCTTCGTTTTGTTTTGGATGTTGATAATGGTTTGATGGTTTTCGCAGCAATAGCAACAGCCAACACTTATTTGAGTGTTAATCCTGAAGATATTTTTAACGGATGTTGATCGTTTCTTTTATTTTTTTCTTGAATTTGATTTTATTGCCGAGATAATCATTGTAAAGTCATTTTCAAAATATGTATTTCTATACAGAGTAAAATAAAAAGGTGGAGGGGATTTAAATGTGTAGTTGCCTGAAAGTTAAAATGTTTGAGTTTTTTTGTTTGTTTATTAAAATTAAATACAATTTGGGGCTGTTTTCTAGTTTTGTTGGAGTATTGATTTTTTATTTAGATATTTAAATAAATTGTAAAAGAAGGTATTTTTTCTGGCTTAAGTTCAATTTCATTCTTGCATTTCTCTTTTAAAAGAAGTACATACATACATACATACATACATACGATTATGTAGACATTAAGCCTTAATAATTAAGATGGCTTGTAACCTTAGTCGGTTTAATTCATTAGAAAAATAGTGAAACATGTGCATGCAAATGCCTGGAGACTTTAAAAGAACATACTTGTGGCGTCCTTTAACTGCAAGTGCTATGCTAACACCTTATGTTTGCGTTTGCGGAAAAATCTCAAGACGATACTTGATGGATACTTTGTTATCTGGATTACTTAGAGATGAACCGATGCGAGTAAATACAAAAGTAGGTATCGGTAAAAAGTACTCGAATCGGTCAAATATACTCATTTCTTATTGGCTACAAAAAAGTTGAACAGTTTAACACAATTTTATTTGTTCGTGTTAAATGTAAATTTATATCTAGAATATATATTAAAGTAAGCTCGTGAAAATCAAATATTTTTTTAAAAAAGACGATAAAATTGCGATCTGCAAAAATTGTTTTAAAAGCGTGCGTTATTGCGGGAACAAAACGAATTTGCACAAACATTTAAAATGTCATCTCGACTATATCTTCTGCTACAGTCCAGCCCAAACGTGGCAATATTTCCACTTTGTTTGCAGTCTAAGTTTTTGATTTGGCGACATGTCGATTTTGTTGGCGATAAATGAATTTATTAGCGATTTTTATGGCTATGTTTTTAACAAAATTGAACTTAAAAATTTTTGTAATTCAGGAAAATTAGTTTGTTGAAGGAGTATTTTCATAAATAAATTCTACCAAAACTCCTCTACAAGAAATTTAAACAATTAGCTTTTTCTATATAATAATCGTTAAGGTTCTTGACGAATTAGAAGCTGTTGGTTTGGTGGGTATTTAATTTTGTTTTCACTACTTTAAATCATGTGAAAAGCTTGACCGATACAAGTAAGTATCGCTGCTTTTTATTCGATACTGAGTGTATATCGACACTTCTGAACCGACGCCGTATCAAGTAAAAGTATCGATACCACTATCGTTTAATCCCTAGGATTACTGAACTTAGTTCGACCGATATAGAGGCTAGAGAAAGGAGCCTGTCTAATATCGTCTGAACATAAAAGTTTATACTAAAAGAGCAGTCTTGCACGATAGACCCCTGCAAAAGACCACTTACAAGAACTTTTAAGACATGAGGAATTTTTCAAATGCTTTACTGCAGCGAAACGCTAAACAACAATCTTGGCAATATATTTGTTTCAGTTATTGCAGGTATAGGAGTAAAGAAGAAAATACTTCGTGTCGGAAGAATTTGTGATGCTTGCTACTTCATACGCATGGGCGCGTATACAAACGTCATACATGTACATTTGCACACACGTTGTGTGCATGATCTTTTATTTATTCACATACAAACGCACACATCCATTGACATTATTTGTGTGCGCTTGCTTTAAAAAATAACCCTTAAACACATAATAGCTTCCCTGCAGGAAATGTCAATAGTAAAATTATACTGATTATCTATTGGCAATGTAACCAGTACTGCTGACAAATTATACCCCAACTAATGCTATCTACTTTTGACATTTAACACAGGCTTGTCCTACGAAATCTACCACTAGACTACGTCAATACTGACTAGGTAGTTCTTGTGGGACCATATGGCGAAAATGTCAATAGTAAGATTGTACTGACTTACTATTGACGATATCACCACACTGTGGGAAATTTCCGTAGTAAAACTATTGTATGTTTCGCTGAATTAGTAAATTCAAGCACTTAAGTATGGATCTGAAAGTGTGATAAATCTTTAACTGATGGCACCAAATTTTCCACAGAGTCAAAAAATATTTCCATAATTGGCACTTTCACTAAAATTTGTTTAATTTTCACATTTTTTATTATTATTATTTATACAATACGAATATGAATTGTTCAATACTCTTATAGGTATTAACCTTTTAATTTGATTTCTTAAACTAATTTTTATAAATAATTAAATTTTGCATGACGCCACTTTTTATTTTCAACAAACCAATAAAACGCTAAGAAGAAGCATATTTGTGTGTATCTGAAAAAATATTTCCTATGCACCAAAACAATATTAATATGTATACGCGCCGTTGACAATGTCACCAAAATAGTCGACAAAAGTGGTGACTTGGGGACACTTAACCCCACGTTTCCTTCAGGGTTACCATCTACTTCTTACACACAAACACTCAAACTACAATATGCAAAATAACAAGCATACATGCATCAATACTACTTCTTTTGAGTGTTTGTTACAAACAAGAAGTCTTCGCGACATCACTTGTTAACACTCATTTACATGAACATCAATACATTTATCGTGCTTCTCTTATTAAACGACAGCATTTATTATTTATTTAGTAGTGGACGACAACGACTTATACATTTCCATAGCAGTCCTATGAATTAAAATATTTAAGCATATGTATTTTTTATAATCTTTATGTATAAAAATCATGAATTTAAAAAATTACTTAAAATTAATGAAACAATACTCTTTAATCCGTAGACAAATTGCATGATTATATTTTAAAGAATGAGTGGACGAAAATTCGCTAATTAACTTTTGCTAAGGAAGGTATACAGGTAAACACCTTTTGTTTACCTTGTATACAAAAGTAGCATCTTGCTACCTGCTCTCTAATGCAATATCTAAAAGAATAAGAGGAGAAAAAGAAGAACGAAACAGTTTTAAAGGAAATAATCTTTAATAGAAAGACAACTGACTGTCTTTACAAACAATAAAGTGAAAAGGAGAAAAAAACATCAACACCTGTTGACCTATTGTTAATCCGTTAAAAAAGAAAAGATAAATTAATATGGGAAAATGTTTTCATAATAATAATAAATTCTTGAGCAATTTCATTTAAATTAAAGGAAAAGTTTATGGAAACTATAGAAATTTAGCAGATTCATCAAAATACAAAGTGAAATTTAAAATTAAGATAGACAAAACAAAGTATACTTTAACAGCCGTATTCATAAAAATTTTAAACAGCGTTTCATTAGTTGTTTAAGCAATATTCGCTAAAAATGTATTCATAATAGAATTTTAGCTTAAAAACCGATTTTTAAACCTTGCGTAAATCAGCAAATTTTAAAATTGACTGCCCCCATGTTTAAACCAATTTTAAGATGACGTTCTTGTGATTTTGCTTCGTGTTTGCTTACATTTTTAGTTTTGACTGCGTGTATGTGTGTATGTATGTACTTATGTACGTACTTATGCATATGTGAATGTTATTCAGAAGAAGAAAATGAAATTATATTTTTTTAAAAACTGATGACGAAATTTCAAATGGACTCCAAATAAATATTTACCAGAGAAGGAGCAATAAGCTTTCCATTCCCATTTCGTTTTTTCTCAATGTATGTGTAAAGAAAATTAAAAATAATAATTATAGTGATGTATAAAAACTCACAACAAATAAAATAAAACTTGTTATTCTAGTGCTTCTTAATCTGCAATAAACAAATCATATAAAAAGCACTTTTAAGAAAGATTCGCTGTGAACTCTTTTTATTTTTTTAAATTTGTACGAGTTGGAACACATTTTTTATTGTATAAAAACAATAGTTTTCAAAAAATGGACAAAAAACAAATACAGATACGAGTACTTTGTGAATTAATAATCGTTGTTTAGCAGAACTAGTATGCAAGTGACAAATAGATAATACAGTGTTGCCACGATATTTTTAGAAAAGCAAGTTAATTGATTTTTAGTTAAAACACTGATTATGAATACCAATATTTAAAAAACCTTATTTAGCCTTAAAATGTTTTTTAACTAATATGGTTTTTAAACCTCAATCAACTTTTTTTTATGAATACGGCTGTAAGAATTTAAAACCAGTATTATCATACCAAATTCTTGTTTTAAACTCTTAGCCGTTACTCTACGTCTTCACCAGTGCCTGCGAAACACAGGGTGAGTAAGGAAAAACTGTATTTTTTTGATATTTTTGTAAGTTTATATAAATTTGTATGTGAGTAACCCAGTGTCAAATCGGACAACCAATATAATTATTTAATTTTTCTCGATGCGAGAACTTCTCACAAGTTACAGAAATAGGGTACAGAATTAGATTTGAGCATAACATCGACATGTCGCCGGCGGAGTAATGGTAGGAACACAACTGGGACGAACCACGAATTTTTCGGTGCGAACTTTCATCATAAAAAAACACATTTGTGCATATGAAAACGAACACAACACCACCGTCTAACGAAATTCGTCGTGTGTGACGAACTCTGAGATATATTTATTTATATTTTGTACGCCGACGAACGACGAAAAACAGTTATCTCTCCCTCTCTCTGTATTTGTACAAACAACAACCAACTTTATCAAATATGAGATAGGAATTTGGTCAAGGCACATTTAATACAGGTACATGCATTAAGCAAAACAATCTGGAAACTCTGTGCTTCTCACATAGCTTTACAAAGTAATTGTCAAAAAATTGTATGCATCAAACAATACTCAAAAGTAATTGTCAAATGAATTCTTCGTTATAAACTTGTAAACAAAAAATCAGCGGATGAACAATATGCCTGATACGTGTACCTTTTTGATATGCTTTGAATTTGGTGATTAAATTCGTCGTTATTGTGCTTCACACCAGTGATGCCAATCGAAAATCTTTCTTAGAGGTAGATTCGATGTGAAAAAGAGGTAGTTTCCAACAAATCTTACGTAAAAAGAGGTAGATCTACAACACTTATGTTTTAGAGTATTTTAAACACATTAGAAAAAAACTTTATCGTTAATTATCCTTTCGTTTCGATAAGAAATATTTTATAAGGAATTTTATGATTTAAATTAATTTTTATTGTTCTCATGTTTAAAGGAAGGAATTAAATAATTTCGAATGCTTCTCTGCAGCCCAGCGCTAGCGCTGATATATCGTGTAGATTTATTTGTAGAGTATCAATAAAGATGGTTTCTACAAATACTTTTTTAACAAATTAACTTTAAACAATCGAACTACATACATACATATGTATGTATGTGTTAAATTTTCTCACAAAAAGGCCCAGTAAGGGAAATATTTGGGCTTGTAACAGGTTTTAAATAGTGAAGTCAACACAGCGTTATTTACATGCATTGCTAAAATATATTTCAGTTAAACTTCTAGCATGGACTAGATAAAAATACTCTTGTAACTATACTTTAGCATTATTATTGAAAAACTAAAAAAGTGTTGAATTTTTTAGGGAAAGTGGTAGAGCTGGGTAAGATACCCAAAAGAGGTAGATCTACCACAAAAGTAGTAGAGTTGGCATCGCTGCTTCACACGACGAATTTACGGAGCGAATGCTTATAGACGAATTCGTCGACATGGACGAAATCCGTCGTTCGTCCCGGTTGTGCTCCTAGCATAACTGTGTGTATGCGGCTCAGACATATGTATGTTCGGGCATCCATGTCACAGCATGGACGAAACATAGACATGACCGGTCTCCATTAGCCATTTGCGATGTACGAAATGATGCCCATACCAAGTTCATGGCTACTGGAGACCGCTAGTAAAGGAGGTAAATTACGTTTATTTTTTCTCAGTTATGAAAATATATTTTTAAAGCTACCAAATCAGATCCATTGAATATATCTCAGAAAAAAATATATACATATATGTACAGAGAGGAAAATATATTTTTCTATAAACAGTTTACGTACATATTTGCATGTGCATATGTATTATATAAATTCACGAACAAATCATTAGGATTCTTTTTAACCCCCGACCAAAAAAAGGGGTGTTATAAGTTTGTAGTGTGTGTCTCTATATCTGTGTGTCTTTACAAGTACTCGTACAGACCAAACGGCTGAACCGATTTAGATTTATTTTTTTTCTGTTTGAAAGTGTTCTTAGCTATGTTTGAAAAAAATCGGTTCAGCCGCTTAGAAAATAACACATCTTTTCCGGATATATCGGGGGTTTTAAAATTTTGAATTTTTGTTATTACATAAAAAAAATAAAAATAAATAAATACAGTGAAGAAAAATATACCAATGTTTTTTAAATAATAAATTGATTTGTTCGTAAATTTACATAATAGGTCCGTTCATTTACTAAAAATTGTTACGAATTTGTAACAATTATTGGTGGAAAGTGTTCATTAACTCAAATAGTTTGCAAGGAGAGAGTTTAAAAAGATTGAGAAAAAGTGAGAGACAAAAAAATTTTTACAAATTATTACTAGTAAAATTTTTACTTGCAAGACCAAGACAACCACCTGTTGTGTATTTTGTTGTCAAATTAATTACATCAAAAATATCTGAAAAAGGATAACTGAAAAATGTGAATTTCTTTGTTAAAAAATATGTATACGTATAAAAAAGAAAGCATATTTTCTCAATTTATAGTTTTTTTCATTAAGCCCCATAAATTTAATTTTATTGTCAAAGTATTTTGTTTGATTCTGATCAGAGATGGAAAGTCGCATTTTTGAATTTGTTAATGGAATAAAATTATGAAAATGCATAAACATATTAAATAATACATGAAACTGTGTAAACTATTTCATATTAAATGTAACCCAATAAGCAATTTTGCTTGAAATCAAGTGTAAAAAAAAAACAATTGATATTTATTATGCTTGATTTACACTTTATTTCAATAGCAGTGAAATAGGCACTTGAATTCAACCCAATAAGCAATTTTGCTTGAAATCAAGTGTAAAAAAAAACAATTGATATTTATTATGCTTGATTTACACTTTATTTCAATAGCAGTGAAATAGGTACTTGAATTCAATTCGAACATTTCAATTGTATTTCAGTTCAATTCAAGCCTTGAATTAAACTGTAATCCAACCTTGTATTACAATTGAATTCAAGTATATTTCAAGCTTCAAAAACAATGCGTTTAAAATAGAAAGGAAAATGCAATCGACAAGTTTTCTTATAATTACCCTCACTATTGTTTTCACGATTTTGAAAACCTTTTGTTTTTTAAAAAACCACTTTTTTATATATATATTTGATATTTTTCATCATAATTTAAATTTTATTAAAAAATAAATTACTTATTTGACAAGGTTTGAACATGTTGTATTTTGTTTAATTTTTTATTTCCAAATATTTTCAAACTTGAATATTACTTGAAAAATTTTTTGAATTCAACTTTGTTTCCTGTTAAATTTCTAGTGCTTGAATTTTAAAATTAAATTTGAAGAAAAAATTAATTTAAGACATTATCAAATAAAATATGTACATCAGAAAAAGTTCAATTGTATCACGATTTCCATCAATTCTGATATGAATAAAATTTTCTTGCAAGTTCTTACAAGTAAAGCGTTCATTTACTTTTTTATATTTGGGAGATTAATTTTGTAAATTTCTACATCACTCTCTCGTTGCTAGTTTCTGCTGGGAAAGTAAATGAACAGACCTAATATGTGCTACTTGTAGATTTTCTTTTAGAAAAATATATTTCCATCTGTCCTCGATATATTCTTCTGTTTTAGATATATTCAATGGATCAGGAGCTGTAGGATAATTTCCAAATACATAATAATAAGCTTATAATAAAATGGTATGTGATGTTTTGATCTTTGGAGAAAAAGAAAACGATCATGATTGAGGAGACTGTTGTTACATCGAGCAATCAGATTTTTTAAATAATTTATTTGTTATAGTTTCCCTGCAGAAAATTTGGTTTTTATTGTTTTTTTTTTTTGAAAGTTTTGAAACAAATATAAGAGCAGGGATGAATTTTCTTCAAAAGTATTAATACTTGTATTTTAGTCTGAAACAGCCTTCAACGGCACTGAACATGATTGATTTTCTCTAAACGAACGAAATTACGAATTATTTCAATAGAGTTTATATGGAAATATTTCGTTATTTCGTTCGATAACGAGTGCCGCGATTTGCCTCCTGATGTGGTAAAAAGCCGGACATGATCCATCCAAAAGCGGGATTTAAAAATAAATATCTTTTAGAAAGTGGAATGTGTAATATGCACATACACTTTCGTATTAGAAAATGTTAATATAGATATATATATGTAGATGGGGCAAATTTAAATTTTTTAATAACTCCTGAAAATTAGAACTTTAAAAAATTCTGAGTATGCACTTTTTAAAGGAGCACTTGGACATTAATCTATGACCAATATTATCCGCCAGCAAGCATTGACTAACAAAAAAAATGCGTATCCCTCAGAAAATGCCAAATTGAAAACCTGGCAATATGTATCTAGTTCAAATTCATGCTTTTCAGAAATAGATTCATAGACAATAACAAAGCAGGAGCACCTTGTCTATAAATTTGCAACACTTTTTTCCGTCTCGGTTGTCTCATTTACTGGAAAAGTCCTTTCGAAATGCATTTTAGCTTAACAGAGCTCTGTTAGGACACTAATAGAGCTCTGTTGAAGCACAATGTTTGTGTCAAGGGTTACAAGTCTATGTAAGCTTAAACTTGAAATTCCGTCGATTTTGGCAGAAAATAATGACATATTAATAATGAGAATTGTATTCTACAAACTAGCTGAACTACAAGCGTGACGCTTCTAATTTAAAAAATGTTTCTTTTCAAAAAGTGTCTAACGAAGCACACAGGGATTTGGATAGTTAAGCAATAATACATTTTAATAAACATCTAATAAGAGATTGAAAATTTCATGTGCTTAAAAAACATGTC
Source organism: Tachina fera (assembly GCA_905220375.1). Lineage (NCBI taxonomy): Eukaryota > Metazoa > Arthropoda > Insecta > Diptera > Tachinidae > Tachina > Tachina fera. The sequence goes on along the minus strand of LR999967.1, from coordinate 79,205,035 downwards.
ATACATGTTTGAATCAAACAGTTTTTGATTAGTAATTAGTGGTTACGCTTTTTTGGGCACATGGTACACAAGAAATGCCAGATGTACATTAAGCCTTAGACTTAATGTGGTGTTTCCATTTAAGCCGTCGATCAAGTTGTATGTTGAGGAACAAGTTGGAAACAAGTATCTCTTCATAGGGGAAATGTTACCTGAACACACTTTTGGTCGTTTACTTTTATTCTCCATTAATATTAATTTATCCCTAGTTCAATAGGGTACTATTACGAATATTAGGCGTGTATGTATTACGAATATTTTTTGTTTGTTTAGTATGTATATGTATATAAGAAAGACTCCTCTGGGACATGTTTTAGGTATTACGAATATTTTTTTGTTTAGTATGTACATATCTATAAGAAAGTCTTCGCTGATACATCTGTTTACAATGAAAGTTAAACAATGAATCGATATAAATAGACCGCCATGTCACTCTGGAATAAGTCCTGTAACTATATGTATTTAGATATTATCCTAAGCTTAACTGATACATATTTATACTTTTGAAATGTCAGTGCCCCTGTGCTGCAGTGGGTAATGTGGAAGCCTGTCATGCCGGAGGTTAATAGTTCAAATATAAATTTTTTTTACTGAAAAATAAAAATATTAAATAAAGTTCAAGTTTTCGTTGTCACAATTACATAAATGTCGGAATGGAATTTATATATAATTTATATTATCCTAAACGGAATAGTTTCCTATAAAATAGTTCAGTGATAAGTCACAAAGTGCATACAAAGTATCTAATTGGACTGGTGCACTTCATAGGAAGTTTTAGAACTCGGACTGATCCCTGTCACTTGTGCACGCACCGGTCACCTGACTAGCCTTGTGTCAGTTCCATTTCCTGCAGGGATGTACAAAGTTAGTAAGAAAACAAAATATTCGTTTGAAGCATATGCCAAAAAGTCGGAATGGGTAAAAATGACAAAGAAGGTTTACATAAAATTTTCTCAAAGCATAGATTTTTTTTGTGTTTCACCACTGCTTCCGACACATGTTTGGAAGAAATGTGTAAATTTTAGTGAACTTTGAATAAAGTTAGATGTTAATATTACTTTATTCTAAAAGTAAAAATACGTTTTATACCGCATACACCACTTTTCTTAATTTATTTTCAAAAAGTAGCCTTTTGTGCTCCATAAGTTTACTGCTGTGAATTGAGAATTTTGTTGTTTTTTATTTTTCTTGCTGTCTAGAGAAATAAGTCAATAGTTTAAAGCCGACCAAAAAGCCGTCGCAGTAATATTTTTAACTATCGATCCGCTTACATTCTTACACAAGAACAACAAGAAATTGAAGTGTATTTGGTATAAAGAATTAAATTAAATGATTTCTGTTATACTCAAACGTGCATAATTCAGGTTTCTTTTATTTTATTTTAGTGTTTAATAAGTTTATATTGAAACATTTAATCGGAGGCGGCGTCTGGGTGATGATGTTTTTGCTTAGCAGTCGCCGTTGAATATTTCTTACGGCACCTTCTTTTTTTATTATTAATTTCTTATATAAATGAAGTAAAACAAGACTTAACTTTACTTCGCATGTTTTTGTATGAAGAATTTTACGCAAATGCCAAACTGTGGCATGTACAGCAAACAATACTTATTAAACTTTAAAATAGTTGAAATGGAGCAAAATGAATTTACATAAATATCTCAGAAACCATTATTAATTTCGCGAAATATGTATGTTTTGGATTTAGAAAGGATATATTCAAAATATATATAACCCATACCTAACTAATTTTTTTTAAATGGTCGGTGGGTCAAACCAATAATTAGCTGGCGACATGCTAAATAATATTAATTGTTTCTATATTTATGATTTGATATTAATTGTTGTTTTTGAAAAAGTTTCTTAGCCAACTATGATTGAAGTTTTTTAAATTCTCAATAATGTATTGAGAGTTTTTTATAAACATTGGGGTTTTGTAAGCTTTTGAAAATTGTGGTTGAAATCTACTTTTTAAATTCGCATTCATTTTGGCACGCGTTAAATAATATATTAAAACATATAATTTTCGAAATTAATGTGCTGAAAATACCGAAAAAAGTGCCGATTTTTAATCAAAATCTTCTGGCAGCCCTGGTCCCAAGTTCGATTTCCACAGAAAACAACCTAAACCTGAAACACATTAATTCCATGTTTGTATTGCCCAGCCCTTATTAGAAAATAACAAAGTGAACTGGCGATTAATTTTTTTAGCGAACACATTAGCGTGCGCGAGTAACATTTTCAAGCGACTAAAAAGAAAGTCTTCTTGGGATGGTCAAATAAATATTGAACATTGATGGAAAACATTATTTTAAACAAATAGGAAAAAATGTTGGATAAGAAGTAATTGGAACTAAGAAAAAGTACCAGCCATAGAGCCACAGTCGACCAAAAAATAGTCGATATTGAAAAAGTGGTTGTAGGGTTGGTTTTTTATTCCTTAATATAATAATTATGTGGTGCGTAAATATTAGTCATGTTACATTTTAGTTTTCATACACACATACATACGTACATACTTATGTATCTACATACATATCCATACATACAGAGCATGTAAGTATGTGTTAAAGTAGAATGTAAGTTAGTGTAAACATAATTTAAAAAAAATTTAATTGAACCATATGAACTATAGGTTGACACCCTGTAGGAAATGTCACTTGTAGGGGTTTTTATGGGAATTCCACTCTTAAAATTTCCCGATTTCCCGGGAATTTTTATGCGGCTTCGTGGGAAATAATAAAGAATAATAATGGACAACTTTACATTTAAAAATCAGCTGCTTTAACTTTGGCATTTGTGAAAATTTATTGCGAGCAGCGGTTTTTCTGACAAATTTTACATTTAAAAATATTTGCATACATATGTATATTGTCAAACATATTGATGTTTTAAGATATGTAATTTATTGAAGTCACTTTTTTGTTTTTAATAAAAATAAATGAAATTGTTTTATATGAAAAACTCGATTGTATGGACGTTTTTAAAAAAGTTGGATTTTGCTAAATTTGCTCATAATTCAAGATTTCGCCCTAACGGTAGTTATGCCAAAGGTATCATTCGGACAAAATTTCATAAAAATCGGAAGAGAAAATTTTCAAAATGTTACTCTTGTTATTTGGCTATAAATGTTTTTACCCAACTAAAAGCTTGAATTTTGACTCCTGTCTCCTGTCCTGGCGGGAGCCGTAATATTCTTACGTCAGGGTAATATTCTTAGAATTTTGTCTAGATTTAATTTTGCCGTGTTGCTGTTGACGCGTTTTGCTTTTTTTTTCTCAGACGAATACTTATTGTGTGTACGTAGCTGACAAAATGTTGTCTACTCATCAAAAGCAATATTGATATGTAGACGCCCCGTCGACAATATCAGCAAAAAGTCACAGAAAATAGTTGAAAAAAGTGGTGACTTGGAGTCACTTAACCCCACGATTCCTTCAGGGCAACTGGTTGTTTCACATAATAATCAATAAAAAACTGGTTAGTTACACTCGCTGTTACTACGTTTATACGCACGGCTTATTTGCAAATAAAACTGTAAATTGTTGCCATATTATTGTTTTTATTGCGACTTACTAATTCAGAAAACTATTCAGGTTTAACGCACTATTTTCAAATAAAATGCTTGAGGTTGCCAGACTTACAAATGTTTGCTAATAAAAAACAATAAATTGATAAAAATGCACAAAAAAAATTGATAGAAGAAAATATTACCATAAAAACAAATTATTATTTTTTATTTTATACATTTACACAATTTTTTTTTCAAATACAAGTAACATTTCCATGGAAGTGCTACCAAGTTTTTATACATTTAAAATGCAGTGAGTTAATTTATTTGCAAATATTGCGCGCATAAAAGTAGTACCTATGTGACGCTTATTAATAGTAAAAATGATTCTCAATTATATAACGCTTCCGCAAAACTTGTTCTAAAGATGACAAATCACAAACTTATTTTTCATTGATGTTGTAAATAATGTGCGTACACATGTATATATGTATGTTGTATGTGTGATTTTATGTGTGTATGCACTCGTATTTGCATATACATATAAACAGTTTTTAAATACATGTGTTAAATATTTACAAACATTAAAAATAAGTCAAGAATTCTTAAAATATCAATTTATTGTTTACATTGTTAATACAAGGAACTTGTTGGCAATTTTGACTATCCAGCTAGCATTTTAAATCATGGAATAGTCTACTGGGAATCTCATGAAGACCATTTTAGGTCGTAGAAGATTTCTTAGACGGGAGAAACTTTTACACGAGCCAATTATTTTGTGACATTATTCCACAACACAGTGAAATACGATTATATTAAGCTTAGGTGGAATCATTTGAGATGTGTCTCAAGAATAGTGAGAGTCTTGTTAAAAAAGCTTGTGAAAAATAAACAAAGTATACAATTGTTGTTTAGATAATCATTAGTAGATTTTTAAAAAATATGTACATACTTGCATGTTAAACATTGCAAGATTAAAAAATGAGCGTGTAAGAAAATGTGTAAAAAATAATAATTAAGAAGCAAAAGTAGACGTTTTTATTTTTATTCGTTAAACCATCAGCCGAAGATTCTTTGAGGATTTGTATGTTAAACATATCCATCTAAGAAACAATCTAATACTAGCTGGGTATCGATACCTCACAAAAAAAAAAGGGAAAAACAACTGCAATAATTTTGCGCATTACAAAATATGCATAAATATAAAAAAATTATAATTAATTTTCGAATATGTATGTACATATGTATACATGTGTATATATTTAGTTTATACATACATACATATGTATGTAGTATGTACATAAGTATGTACATATATAATTCACTACAAACGAGTCTAATTTCATTTGCAAGTTAATACAGTGTTGCCAGTTTTTTTCTAGAGCTTATCCCCAATATTTGATTTGTCATCCCCAAAAATCCCCAAATTAAGTTTTTTTGATTGTTTTATTTTGTGAAAAAATAAAAAATTTAAATTTTAAATGAAATTTATTTGTTTGACATATGGTCAGAAGTGTAAATACTACAATAATTGAAATTTATTGAAATTTATTGAAATTAAAATTTTTAACAGTCACAAACCTCTTACTTTATGCACAGACTTTCAGAAACTATATGAGAATTCATAAAATAATATTTTTGAAAATCACAAAGAAAAAATAAGCTTAGTAGGCTTTGAAACTGATACAAAACCCAGCAAATAATTTATATTTAGGTGAACTCATTTTATTAGCCTTGCAAACACTTTTATTGTTATCCGATGGATTTTTAATTGTATAAGGATGTAGAAAAATAAAATGAGTTCACCTGAATATAAATTATTTGCTGGGTTTTGTATCAGTTTCAAAGCCTACTAAGCTTATTTTTTCTTTGTGATTTTCAAAAATATTATTTTATGAATTCTCATATAGTTTCTGAAAGTCTGTGCATAAAGTAAGAGGTTTGTGACTGTTAAAAATTTGTCGTTGAAGTCTACTGATGATTTGGTTCAAGCGCCAATGAAATACGTATATAGACATGCTAAACCACCAGCAAATAAATTTCAATTTTAATTTTATTTAAAAAAACAATGCCAAAAATAACATATTTATTCAGTAAAATTAATGTACATTCATATTAATTTAATTTGTACTTTTAAACTTGTAAAGAAAAAATTACACATAGTTCAATATGGACAAGTTTAAAAAAATGTTTAACCAAAGTTTACCATTTCAAAAACATCAGAATCGAAATCTTCTGATTCATCAGTTTCGGAATTTGCTTTGTACATATTTACAAGTGCTAGCTCTTAATATTTCAGCAGAAGGATTAAATTTGTCACAACAAATTGAATTATTTTTAAAGTTTGTGTTTATTTTAGAAAGTGCTTCCAACAAGTATATTGCATTTTTTTACGAAGTTTTCTTTTGGTAATGTTCGTTATTGGTTAATCTGCCTTGATACTTCTTATTTATTGGAAACCATTCACTATGAATAATTACACACATTTTTAGACTTGCCCCAGACGCACACATTTATTAGCCAAAAATCATTCTTGTTACCATCATTTATAAAAAAAAATCTCCTAAAATTTGATTATCATTCCCAACAAATCCCCAAAGCTTCAACACAAAATCTGTATCCTCAATCGCGAAACCAATCCTCAAATTGGGGACAAATCCCCTAAACTGGCAACGCTGAGTTAATACTAAATATTTTGAGAGTCTAATTTATCTTCTCTGACATAAGCCAAGTTGTGAAGTAACCGGTTTAGAATATGAGATGCCAGTAATTCGAGTAAAATGTACAAAGAAAGAGAAAATTTTGGTTTCTCTTACAAAGATGATATTCATTGTTAGCGAGGGCGAGTGACTCAACTTAAAAAATTTAATTAAATACAATATTTTTGCAGTGTTGTCAATAGCTATTAAAATTTATTTTGTGTTGTAAAACCACTCTAAATTAAATTAAGAACTAGTGTAATTTGCTACTTTTGTATTTTATCAATTTGTAAATTTCTTTAGGACAAACTGGCTAAGCAAAAATAAAAATATCTAATATAGCACTCATTAATCAGTTCTGAGTTTAAAATAGGATTCGAAAATGACTCCCAGAAAATCTAAGAAAGTAACTTGCTTAAAAAACAAAAACATATTGTACAGAATGTGCGCAATCATAAATTGATCATTCATATGCTCGAAATGTGAATGCTCTGAGCATTGTTTTATATTCAGCGCAACCTAACGATAAAAAAGGACAGAAAGATCTTGAAGCAAATGAATTTTGTAAATTTAAGCTCGTGCACTAAAAGTGTATTAAATTGTTAGTGAATTTATGTATATACAAATTTCTGCCGGTTTATAAAAGACAAGTCAAAATTCTCGGCTGTCAAATAATATTGAAAACAAAAACGAATTTGAGTGCTTCCTTTTTGGTTTCAATATAAATATTCAGGCCAGAATTTTTACTTGTCTTCCACCATGAAATAAGTCCCCAAAAACAAAATGAAATAAGTCCCCAAACAAATTGTACAGAAAACAACATCAACGACGTTTTTTGGGTACTTATTTCGTTATTTTGAGGACTTATTTCATATAATATAACTCCCCAAAAGTCTGTAATGAAATAAAACCACAAAAAAAAGTTTAGGAATTATTACATTTTCAAATTTGTTTAAAAATCATAATGAATGCACCTTTTTGTTATAGAAATTGAATAATTTGAAGACGTAAGAAGTTACATACAACATGAAAATTTTACTTTACTTAACTATTATTTATTTTTTAGAGTTTTCCCTTGATTTTTGTTCTTAAGCCTAGTACTCTGTTCGAAGTTGTGAAAAACCTTCATTAATTTCGCGTGAAAAATTTGACATCTACTAAGTGTAGCCCAACTCACGGTTTTTTTCATTTCTCGCTTTTATTGTTTGAAAGTATGCAACATTGTTAAAATTCCGTGCGAAGAAAGTACTGCTCATATTGTTTCGCAGCTAAACTAAAATGATGCCAGACTAATTTTTCATGGAAAGAGATGATTTTACGTGTTTTTCACAACATGAACAGAGTACTACTTTTGCGAATTTATTTCGCAAATATTTCATATCAAATACTTTTATATGTAGTTTGACAGCATTTCGCACGAAATCGTGAACAGAGTACCACCCTTCATGGAGAAAAAAGAAAACATATCGCTTATTTATTCAAACAACGTCATAATTGATTTTTTTAGTTAATGATGCAGAATTAATCTTCAAATCGTTCTTAAATATGGGAATAAACAAATAAAACTATTATTGTATTTCTTTTTTACCTTAGGGATATTTTTTTTTTATATTTTTGGGTAAATTTTCAGAAAATTTAAAATTTGACTCAAAAACCAGCGCATAAATAATGATTTTAATCACAGAGAAGAGTATAAAATTACTCGAATATTCTCAATAATTTCATAAGATGCTGATGCTACTTTTTATTTTTAATGTATTTTTATATAATTCACTCTAAAAAACGGAGACAAAAAGTGGCAAGGCAAGCAAGATATTTATTATAAAGTTGCTCGCACACTGAATCAGGGCCTTAAAGGTGGTCAACTACTCAAAATTTAAAAATTCACAGTAAAGCCAAAAAACTGTTTTATTTTCCATATGCTCTATACCACAAAGTGGGATAAAATATGTACATACATATGTATGTATGTATATATATTTGTCGCAAAAGTTTGAGATATTATTTGAACAACTTGTTTTCCATTTATTTGTAAACTGTGTAGAATTCTAGCACAAATGTTTTAAGATACTACACTAGAACTGTTTAACGCACACTTGAAAATCGCTGAAATAACCACATTGTTTATTAAGTAAGTACTATATGTTCATATGAATATATATGTACATATATATATATTAAGAGTCAAGCATTTTCCCACAAATCCTCGCATTAATTTAATTTTCTTAGCTAACTCTCGCCTATAGTTATACATATGTACATATATGCACATTTTTAGAAATGAAAAAAATTAATTGAAATTAGTCCACTTACCAGTTGGCAAAATAGCATTATTTTCACGACGCCAAATAATTGAGGGTGTTGGATAGCCACTGGCGTAACATTCCATTTGAACTTCGCTGCCTTCGCTTGCTACTAAAGATTGTGTCGAGTTATCGGAAATCACGGGAGGGCGTCTTACCGACAATTTAACATCGGCCGTTACTTTGTGGACCACCGAAATAACCACCTGACAGGTGTAGGTACCAGCATCAGTCTCTTGAATGTCTTTTATCTGTAACTGATAGGTTGATGAATTTGGATCATAGCGCAATGAGAAGCGGGAATCTTTTATGACTAGCGTAGATCCAGTTGATAAAAATACCGAATCGCCATCGGTTTTTGTCCATATAACTGAATATTCTTTGGCATATTGAACGGAACACTCAAATTCCACTGTGCCTCCAATATCCTTGATCTGCTCCTGGGTTATGTAGGAGATTGTTGGTGTTCTTTGAGCTTCCGCGCTTCTTAACGTCAACGTCGTCATCAACACAACAAAATATGTGAAAATTTGTGTGGCGCTCATTTGCGAATAAGATAGATTTATTTCATTCGTAGACATTTTGTGTATGTTTTTAAATGTTTACTTAACCACAATTTAAATATTTCTTAATTTTATTTTTATTAAATTGATTTTCTTTATTTATTTAAGCTCACCACACCCTAAAATTGGGAGATTTGTCGATTAAGAAACAATTAATAATTTAATGTTGAGGTTGAAATTTTTCTTTCAAGTTTTATTGCTTCTTTGAGAGTCAATTTCAAACTAGTATGTAGTTCTATAAAGTTTATTTTGCTGTTGCCTCGCGTCTTCGGAAAAAAACGATTAAATTGATCTCCACAAATTTTAAAAGAATAGAAGAAATGTAAAGTACAAAAAGAAACACTGATCAGTGATGTTGTTTGATTTAGCCTCTTCTCTTTTAAAATTTAATTCACACAACAAACTGCACCAGACTTTTTTTTAATTATTACTTTTGTTAACTCTCTACTTTAGGCCAAGTTTATTGAGACTCTCTTTATAATTTAAACACTCCCGTTTAGGCCCTTACTCACATTTACAGCCAAATTCACTCGCATTCTTTTCAAACTCACAGAAAAACACGCACACACACTGACTTGTTAACCGAGCAAAGAATTTAAAACGTCTTTATCCGTTGAACGTTGCTTAGCGAATGAATGGTTTGTTTTGATGTTGTTGTGGTCTATCGAAGCTAACGTTAAAATTTAGTTTAAATTAAAGATGGCGCTCAATTGTGTGTGGAAATGCAAATGTTAATGCGTGTGCATAAATGTGAGAACAATTGTTTGTGAATGTGTGAGTATAATGCGCTTTTAAACAGGTAAAACGGTTTTTGTATTGGGGTGACCAGCTAAACATATAAATTAAATTAAATTATGTACATATACAGATGTAGGCACATATACATATATTGTATGCGTAGATACATACGTTCATACATACATATCTATTTAGGTTTTACTTAATTTGTATTTATTTCTTAGTTTAAAGCAGGTACATTATGCTCCTGAAACACATAATGAAATATTTGTATGCATACATAGTTTATGATATTGTACCTATTAAACAAGCACAATAACTAACTACCTGCAGTACCTAGGTATGTACTTGTCTAGTGATAAAGCAATATTTACATATGCATACATACATACATATATAAGTACCCTGCAGGAAATGCGAAGATGTAGTGAAATTCTAGTGATTCTACTGACCAGGTATATCCCAGCCAATGTTATTATCTATTGACATTTAACATTAGCTTGTCATTGAAAATCCACCATTAGACTGTAGTAGTAATGAATAAGTAGTTCTATTGGGACAACTTGGATGCATTGGCTCCAAAAAAAACAACTGACGCGTTCGTTGACCACGTCACCAGCAACTGTTGTCTCTAACGTATCTCTACTCGCTCATAAAAGGAAAGGTTTCGACATTTTAGCTAGTGTCGCTAGATAAAAGAGTGTTGACATAGAGACATGTAGTTCTAGGCTGACTGGAGGGTATATTCAGGCGCAAAAATTCTATACATACATACATACATATTTATGTAGTTAGATACGCGTAAGTACATAAAATAATTAAAATTACCTTTAATCTTCTAAAAACACTTGTTTATATCTTTAAACAAGACTTAATCATGTCCAATAGAGATTTCGCTCATTTGCTCAAACAACGTCATAACTCAAAAAATGGAATTCTTTAATTAATGATGCAGAATTAATCCTCATATCGTTTTTTATATTTTATAAAAATCTCATACAAATATCTTGTTTATTCAACTCAAAATAAAGTTTTCTTTTTCCATTAACTTGTGTGTAACTTAACACTCGTTTTCTATAAATCCGGGCTTACATCTGTGTGCCAAATGCCACACAAGCGTAAAAAAGCGTAACCAACTAATTACTAATGAAAAACTGTTTGATTCAGACATGTATTTATTAAATTAAATAGTTTTATACATAATTAAAGGACAATTTTATAGAATCCAAAATGATTGCAAACTATTTAAATCAATAAAAACATGTCTGAATCAAACAGTTTTTCATTAGTAATTAGTTGGTTACGTTTTTTGGGCAAATGACACACAAGAAATGCCAGATGTAAACTCAGCCTAATACTAGTTTCTTGAGTTATGACGTTGCTCACGTAAATCATAAGCATATCGTTAACTGAAACGCAAAACACCCTAATGCATTTGGGCAACATAACGTCAGATGGTTACTGTTTTGCCGCACAGTATAATAAGAATCCATTATTGCTGAAAAATTGACTTTCCCCTTCATTGACACCACAGGTGCTGCAACACTGCATTATTAAAAACCTGGGAAAATTAGAGTTGTAAAAGAATGAAGCTTTCATCTATCTCTTCTTTCTGCTCTATCACTATCCGTTTCCTAAAGAAGGTAATACCTTCATTGGTCTTAAAAAAATAAAAAATTATATATAATTGACACGTTTCTGGCTTCTATAAAATTATGTTATTATGTTCTTGCGTTTCATTTGACGATATGTGACATACAAAAACTTCCAGTGCTGTGAAATGAAAAAAAATCTTATAAATTTATTTTTTGGCTTAGGGCCGAATTAACGATTTAAAAGGGCCCAAATACCTTTGATAGGGCCAAAAAAATGTTAATGTATTTGACTATAATTTTTTAATTAAAAAAAAACAAAAATTAATGTGATTTATTTTGCTTAGAGCAAAAACAGATAAGCGACAAAAATTAAATTTTTTAAAGTATTTTTTTGTTAAATTAAATACATATTTAAATATGTATATGTTGCTTAAAAAACTAAATTTTAGTGAAAAAAACAGTCTACACATAATTCTAGTTTTATTATATAAAATCTCTAAGTTCTTAATACAACAGTTCCCCAATTTACTTCTGTTTACAACAATTTTTGGTGTTAAGTTTTAAAATATCTTCATCATAAGAATTATTAAACGAGATGCCATTAAATTTAAATCTTTTATTCGTACGAGTATTAAAGATGACACAGTATTTTTAACATGAAGACGATTACTTGTGTTATGGCCTGTTTCACGATATCGAAAGAAAACTCTCGACTCAAAATTTATATTGAAAACAAAACTAAATTTTCAAATTTTATTGTTGATTTCATTTGAAGAAATGATTTTTGGCACACATGCTGAGGAATGCGGAATCGAAAGAGTTCCTTGAATTTTTCTGTATAAATTTGTATGCAAATGCTTACCATAATCTTTGAGCTTTTTAAATTCTGGAACGAGCGATGCTGTCCTATGTTCATTATTTAATTGTTAAGTTTCCTTTGGAAAATGTTTAATGGCACGTGGTACAATACTGTTGGCTTCCCCACTCAAAACATGATCTGGCGCAGATTTCGGAAACAGGTTTAAATAAAAACCTCCAAAAATAAAAAAAGTAGTTTTTAAAACGGAGAAAAACTCAATTAAAAAGTGTACTCAAAGATTTGAAAGAATTAGTTGATTTTGAGCTGATAGGGCCAAAATAGCTTGGAGAGTACCACAGGGGCATCAAGCATCCAAAAGTGCCACAATTGGCCCAATTGTGCCACATTTTACATCACTGATTTGAACCACCCTGTATCACTTACATCATACAAAAATTAAACAACAACATGATTATTACTTACTGCTACTAGAAAAAATATTTATTTTACATATTTGGCATTAAGAAAAATAGATAATTTTTATTTAGTTATAGATTATAATAAATTAAAACACTTGTATAAAAATGGCTGCTGTGGAAAAGTTTGATATAGAAAAAGTTGCACAAATATTTCAAGACTGCTTAAGAGATGATGATGACGTTGCAATTGATGATTATTTAATGGCATACGATGAAATAAATAAGTAAGTTTTTAAAGCCTTCAAGTATTCCTGACTTGTTTAATATATGTTGATGTTGACTATTTTTCTAGGGCGCGCAGAGCACTTACGTTTCTTTATACATATGTATGTACATACATATATATTCATTGCATTCGCAGCTTCACAATTTTCCATATTGAAATCTTTGTTCTTGAAACAAAAACATTTAGACAGCTTGAACGCGAAATTCCCTATGAAAGAAATAAAAAATGTGTTGTCGAATAATTAGGATTCGTTAGATAAAACTACATGTCCCTACAATATTTTTTGAATCTGTATCCTAAAAAGATTATTTTAGAAACAGTCCATAATTCCTATGTATATCATTTTAACAATGCAAAATAACTTGTTATAACTACTAACAAGAAATGTAACTACACTGGAAACTTATAAAATATGTGTGTGTTGCTTACATACACAATAGCAAACAGTTTGGTTGAGGAAGTACGAGATGTTAGATATTGTGCCTTTTTCTGTCGCCTTTGGATTCCTTAATATACGAGTATGATAAGTCTCAAAAGTAATATTCGGTTATATGTTATATTATAAAGTCAATTAATTAATTTGAATTTCTTTCGATTTAATTGTATGTTTAACCAAAAAGTAACTTTTTTAAATTTTCATTGTTTTCATTGTATGTTTTTAAATCCGCCTTATTATATTTTCAGATTTTTCAGTTTATTAGGGTCTGTATTCGGTTTTGTAAGCAGTGACGTAAGATCAAAAATTGATATTTTAACGTTATTACGAAAAGATACGGATTTGGAAAAGGCTGAAAAATTTATCACAATAAAGACTATGATGTCCTATGAAAAGGATGCGAATTTACTAAAGGATACTAAATACGTTTCCGGCAGCCGCACTTTACTACGCTTACATCGGGGTCTGGGTAAGTCACAGCAAACTCGAAAGTTAGGATAATTAATATAAATGCCTATTATAATAATTAAGTTACGCACAATTTTGATTTAATTTTTTTAATTCTATATAGCATGATAATTCATTAAGACAAGTAAAGATTGATTTATATTTGTTTTGCAATTTCTTTGTGAAAAAATTTATGTAATATGATTTTCTTCAATTGGAAGTATTATTAATCAGTTAATATGTAATTAACTACAAATATTGAGATATTTCTATAAGTAAAATGATTTTGCAAATACTATATTTACATATATGTATTTAGCTGTCTTTTTAACTTTGTATGTCTTTGCTTATTCTCGCATCAAAAAGCTCGAAAGCTTTGCAGCATGTGTGTACGAGGTCTAAGCGACAACATAAAAACTTAAACGAGACAATAAGCTGGATAGTTATCACTATATTTATGCCCGTTATTTCTACCCATAGATATCTATTAGTGTATGTATATGTGTATTTTATAAGGCTAACTTGTAGGTAAAAACCTTAGGCATATTACCTGTTTGTAGGAATAACGGGCAGTAGACATACATACATATTTTGTAATAGTGTAATAATGCTTCCAACTCTTTTTTTCAGAATTTGTGTACGAATTTCTCAGTCGCTTAGCTGATTTATCTGAATGTGATAAAGTTCATAGTTGTTGTAAGACTGCTTATGAAAGCTCTTTGGCGAAGCATCATCCGTGGGTGGTACGTAAGGGTGCATTGGTGGCCATGTATGCTTTGCCCACACAAGGTGAACTATTAAAACGTGTATGCTGCAATGTTGATCGTATAGCAGATTTCCTACCAGAAATGTTAAAAAGTACTAAATTAGTTTATGACCGTACGCAATCTCTGTATACGCTTTATGATCTACATCATTTGCCTTAAATTGTATTTTAATTAATTCTTATAAAATATTTTAGGTAAATGTATACTAGTTTGTTTTTGATTTTTATTCCTCCGTTAATAAGCATTATCAGTATTTATTGCTAATGTTCGAGATTTAGCAGCTTCTATGTATAATTGTTTTTCTTTGTTATTTTTTCTTTTAATCACGTTTGCTAATGCTATGGTTCTCATTTTTACATTCCTTAAGTTTTAAAGTTAGTGTGCTATAAAACTCGCCTTATTACATAAACGAAAAACTTCATAAATGTATTAGAAATGTTAAATATATTTAATAAATAACATTATAAAATAAAATGTGTAATGTTTTAAAACATGCTAAAAAGTGTCATATAAAGTTACTCATAGAACATTGCAGGCGGAATAAAATAGCTCGCCAGGAAATAACTCTTTGCGTGTCCAAGCACCAAAGAAAGATTATTTATTTATGAATTGTTTTGTTTGTTTTCGTTTGTTCGTTGTTTTGTTTTTCTGGAAGAAATATCTGTATATGATGGTAGTTATAAAAAGTATATTTTGTCACAATTAATGGAATGTGACCAACCGTTTCGACAAAAAATCCTTTTTGTGTCGAGAAACAGTCTCACGGTGTGCATTGTGATGTGAAATGAATATTAACAACAGTTTATTTTTAAACCGTTCGTGAATAAGCTGAATTAAAGAATACGGCACAACCATAGACTACTAATATTCTGTGGGCACAACAACTTTAAATGAAAATCGGTTTTCGTAAATTGGAATCGTTGTTTTTTTAATTATATGTTATAACTTTCCAACACTAGATATTTATTGAAATGTCAAAGGAGCGGCCAGAGAAACAAGCCGATCGGCTCACAGCCGGCTGAAGAGCCGCCGCCGACTTTTAATGTAATTTCAAGCCGCCGCCGATGCATGCGGCTAGCGTCGGCTCAAAATTAGCCGCCGATGCATGCGACTAGCGTCGACTGAAAATTTCTGCCGGCTAATTGCTTTTTGTGGTGGTAAGAGCATCTGTTTGATATGCCTTGCAATGTATATTAGTAGAAATATTTGACAATGCTTTTTATTTTTTTGACAAATTGTTCTATAACTTGAACAGGGTTGCTTATTTATTTGTGGGGGTGGCAACCACTAGGTTGTCTTAAATATAACCGCCTTTTTGTTCTAGAAATAGTTCCAGCATTCATCAAAATGACTCAAAAAAATATAGTTTTTTTATCTTTTTATATTTGAAAGTATTCACACATAAGAACGACCCTTACAATGATACCAATATTGATCATGTTCATTGGAAAATATACCGTACAATCACAATTTTATATTAGAACTTCAAAAGCACATAACTCGGAAACTAAGGCCGTCGACATTTCTTTTTTTAATTTTTTCTAATTTTTTCTTAATTTAAAAAAAAGGACATTCTAAACTTGTTGCATTAATAATTAATAATGGAGAGTTTTTAAATTAAAAATTAAATCTTATTAATTAATAATGAAGAAATTTAAAATTACCGATGGTTCCTTTTGAAATTAAATCTTTTAAAAATTTACTTTAATAAAAAAAATTCTTATTTTAAAACTGATTTTTAAAAATGCAGCATTTTTAAAACGAAAACGCAAAATTATTGTTTTTAGATACTTTTTTGGTTCAGCGTGCAAATCAAAACCATCGGCTAAAAATGTCAGCCGGCTCTAGCCGGCTAATGAGCCGTCGCCGACTTTTTTATCCCAAGCCGCCGCCGCCGACTTTTTAAGGCGGCTTGTTTCTCTGGGAGCGGCATTGTTTTTTTAGTTAATAAAAGTAGAAAGTAATAACAAAACAAGTGAAAGATAACCGGAAAGGTAGGTTATAAAACAAATAATAAATACTAAGCACATACAAAACAAGTATTTTTTACTTTGCATATTAAAATTATTAAACAAAAATAAATCTCTAACAAAGCGAACGACATTTTAGAAGTTATACAAAAAACAACTAAAGTATTGGTTAAGAAACAATAAAAGAATAAAAATGAGCAAATACACAAGTAAATATCTTGAAGACAAACTAACCGAACGGCTTGAAGCAAAATTCGTTAAAGCCATAGATGAATCAGACGGTTGTGGTGGCAAGTTTAGTGTGACAATTGTATCCGACCAGTTTAAAGGCAAAACTTTACTGCAAAAGCATCGTTTGGTTAATTCAGCATTAGCGGAAGAACTAAAAGAAATCCACGCCTTCTCACAAAAATCCTACACGCCAGAAGAGTGGGAGAAAGTGCAGCAGCAGCAGCAGTAAAATACAATAGAGTGAATCCGTATTAAAAAGAATGATCGAATGAAATTGGTTATTATGTACATTTTGTATAAATATGTATAAAAAATTAAGACAGCAGAAAGAACACACGGTGAATTTTGTAATTTAGCGTAACGAAGAGTACAATGAGTAACAAATAAACAAATGATACTAAACATGTACATATACATAATTACTGTGTAATTCGTATTACCACAATGGGTTGTAGAAATAAATATACTAAATATGCATTTTAAAAATGGAAAGGACTTGTTCATATGTATTTATGCTTCCGTAAAGTCAAATAAATTAAACAACCAAATGTAATGCGAATATAACTCCATAATTTACTGTGCTGTGAAATTTATTTGGGTGATAATCAGGTTTTGCAAAGTGTAATTTCTTTATCGTTTTGAGTTAAGAAATGTGTGAATAATTAAAAAAATCATGTTTGATGTTATAGCTTTTATTGGATAAAATTAAGAGTTTTAGTTTGTCTTCAGATATGTTATAAAACTATTTTTGAAGTGGGGTTGAACTCGCATATTAAATAGGTATAAATTAAGTTCACAACTTTAAGCAAATAAAATAATTAAAAAAATGCTTTTTAATTGAAAATATTTGCATGGTGTTGTGAATCGAGTACATGTCAGTTTATAGCATTACTGCAAAAATATTTTTATTTTTCATTTACTGTGTAATGCGTTTTATCCATTCCATTTGAAAATATTTTTAATAAACAAATTTCCATGCGAAGTTTGTTTTTTAAATCTTTTTAAACAAACGAAAAATTCATAAATAATAATATAGTGAATAAAATTTTTTAATATTTGTCCGAGCTTACGTAAAATTTTTAACTTGACAATAGAAGATTTTTTGGGACATTAAATTTAATTTTACGTCTGCGAAAATAAATTTTTCTACATAATAGGAGGTACTTTTATTTTTACAACCCACTGTGAAACAACTAGTAGTGGTAATATGAGTTTTTTTTTCTTTAAAGTTGGACAAATATACAAAAACAATAAATAATCAACATCGCACAGAAAGTGAAAGTATTTGAAATATAAAACCTAAGCTTTAAAGTTGAATAGTATAAACAAAAAACTTCCTCAGTATTAAACCAAGCTTTGAACTGCATGCAATTAACGATAAAATCACGATTAACAAAAGAAATTTACATAAAAACATTTTATTGCTCTCAAACTGTATTCAAACTTTTGTCGACAAAAATAAAACAATTGTATTAGCTGACCCCAGGTGCACTCTGCAAAAAAAAATCTGTAAAATTAAATCATCAACGATAGCCAACAGTTTTCAAAATCCTATTCAATTGTGCTTTGTTTTCTATCATCTTGAAATTACATAATGTTGAAATTCCAAGTGAAATCACCAGGAAAAATTATTTTACATGGTGAACATGCAGTAGTGTACCAAAAGCCTGCCTTAGCGGCAGTAGCAGGCTTGTGCACAACTTTAAAGTTTACCGCGGCTGAAAATGGCAAACGAGTTGTTACGATACAATTGGAGGCTTTGAATACAAATTTTGAAATACAAGTTGATTCGTTTAACAAGTTTCTTAAACAATGTCGTCTGAAGTTTCCACAGGTAACGTTTGAGACTAGTGCCCAGCTATTAGAAGAAGTGCGCACCGAACTTAACAAAGAACATGAGAAATTATTGGAACACGGGTCGCCCAAAAAACAACAAACTCAAAAAGCTTTTTTATCTATATATTATCTATTAGCTGGAGCTGTACTGTCATCGCCAAAACCGGAATTAGAGTTAACACAAGCATTTGCCATTAGTATAGAAACTGAACTCAATATAGGAGCAGGTTTGGGCAGCTCTGCCTCGTTTGGTGCAGCTTTAGCAGCAGCGTTTTTACTTTACTCTCATCACTTTGATTTAAACACTTATAGTGAACCACAAAATCAAGCTTTGATCTGTAACTGGGCCTATGAATCGGAACGCCTAATGCATGGCACTCCTTCAGGCTTAGATAATACTGTTTGCACATACGGCGGCATGTTACATTTTGTTAAAGGTCAAGGTTTCAAACACCTCAAAATACAAAAACCATTAAACATTTTACTGATAGATAGTAAGGTTAAGAGGTCTACGGCTGATGTTGTTGCTAAGGTGCGCCATCTTTGGGAACAATTTCCCGAAATTATCAATTCGATCTGGAATGCTTGTGAGGCTTTGGTGAACGATGCCATTCCCTTATACGAGAGCTTTGGCAATGGCCAAGATGATAGTGAAAAATTTGAAAAACTCGAACGTTTATTCCAAATCAATAATGATCTTATGAAGGCCATTGGCGTCACCCATCCCAAATTAGAACAAATCTTTTCAATTTCTTTTAAGAGAGGATTTTTCAGCAAACTAACTGGAGCTGGTGCCGGCGGTTATGTAATTCTTTTATTGCCTGAAAACTATGCCAGCAACGAAGTTTATTGGAAACTAAAAGAAGAATTAGAATCAGCCGGTTTTGGTGTGTTTGTAACCACTGCTGGCGGAGAGGGTTTGCGAATGGAACAATTGTAGTTATTCCACAATAATATAAAATTGTATATTAAAGAAAGTTTTCCATAAATAATAATAACACTTTTTATATATCATTTTTGCTTAATATTTTATATTTTTTATTAACTATTTTTTTCTGAACTCTACATAAATTTAAATAAATGTATAATAAAGTATTTTATTATTTTAAAAAAATTGTTTAAAGTGAACATCTGAGGTTTTTTGCCCAACAATGTAGTGGAGGAGAGTACGGTCACATACTGCATTGCGGAACATTCTTCCTGAAATTAAACCTGAAATAAAATTGATATGTATGTAAGTGGGAATGCAGTTGATTTGTTGATATACGTACATACATATATGTATGTACATATGTATAAATGTGCCGTTAATTATTAAAGTGAGCTAATTCATACGTATTTTTGCTTCGAAATATTAAATAAATATTAAAAAAACTTCAATAAATATTTCATACGTATAAAAGAAATTTATACGAATCGAGGCTAGTACAACCCTAAACTAAAATGTTCCAATTTCAATTTATTTATTTTCATTAATGAAAAACAATTGTTTTTTATTTTTTGGTTTTTTCAAATCAAATCTACTAACCAAAAAATATACGATAGACCACTTTCATAATTAAGGGCACATACATACATATGTATATGGGTATGTATCAGAGAATGACAAAAATATTGTTTTAGGTACTCTTTGAGTATTGGTCGTCAAACAACTATGAATGCGTAAAGCAAAAAATAAAAAACACGCTTATATACAATAACGCGCAATAACTTTAAACCGAATACGTGTAACTATAAAAATCAAACAACTATGTATATTTATACACAATTTTAAAATTACGCAGCACAAATGTCATCAACTAAAATTAATAGACTGTGTGTTCTACAATCACACGCACCATAAAAATACTTTTGACTATTAATCGGCTATGCATACGTATATACAGTGCTATTTTATTTACGCTCACACAAATCATGTTTTTAAAAAGCCACACACACACCAACACATTTGTCATTAAATTTTATATACAAATATGTATGTGTACGGTTGCGAGTGATGAATAAATATTCGGATTATAAGGCGTATTTGTTTTGTCCGATTAAATATACATAGCCTGAGTATGAGCATACTCAGACTGTAGGTATGAGACAGAATTAATGCGTTTAATACTCATGTGTATTTTTATTTTTAGTTGTAGCGAATTTTAGTTTTGTCATTCTCTGGTATATATAAAACATCAAAACACTTACTTATAATTTTTTGTTAAAAAAAACAATTATATTTAACGTTGACTTGTATCTCTTGGCTTATAAGGAATACCACGACTCTTCATTTCTCTCAATGTTGCTTGAGGCAAGTTACCTGACACCGATATTGCGTATATACCTCTAGAAAATCGACCTGTAAATTAAATAGATTTCAATTAATGTTAGCCAAAAATTATACAATGCAAAAACTTGCCTATTCTTTGCCATTTCGCCACCCAAGAATCCTCGGGGCTCATTAGAGCAATTATTCCATCGAAATTATTGCTAGTGTGATCATAAACATTGTCTTTGTTGTTTTTCATGCGCAAAAAATCATCACAATTTTCGCAACCATCATATTCGAACTGGTCAAAGGTCTGTAATAAAAAATTCGGAAACTTGTTAGGTATTCAAATAAAATTCATTTATTAAAAATATATTAAATTTAGGACATTTACACAGTTCGCTTTATTGCATTTGAAAATTAAATATTTTAGTTTTTGTGTTTTATCGTTGTTTAGCTAAATCAATTAATTTTTATGTTTTATTTATTTATTAACCAACCAGACACGATTACTTCAACTAAACGCCCGCAATTGCATAGCAAATTAATTTTTGAAAGAATTCATCATTATTAGAGAATAATAAAACGTTAGTCTATTTTGTTTAATATAAAATTTTCTGGCGGAAATACACTTTCAAACCGTTTCAATGACATTCAGAACCTTAATTAATATCCTTGTTTTCACGGCCCCATCTTTAGGGAACCAGGCTTTCCCTACAATAATGGAAAATATTCTTTGCATAAAATCTTCTTTAGTTTTCTTTTCCTCCTTATTTCATTTAACTTGTTTTCTATAGTACCAGGGGATGATTTGCGTTGATCCTTTCATAATTTAATTTTTCGCTATAGAGTCTACCGAAGGAATAGCAGTGTCAATTGCAACGAGTTTCGGGTTAAATCAAGTTTAGGGGGGCACCTCCAAGAAGTTAAAAAAAAGTATCCTATTCTGTAGAAAATTAAAAAATAAAGTAAAAAAATTCGGGGCGAGGCTTAGTTTCCGCATTATGGGCCTCTGAACTTCTAGTACAATTTCGTGATTATAAGGTGTTTTCCAACGAATTTGGCCAATATTGGCATCATCTTAAAGCTTTTGAGAATACTTTCCATGAAATGGTAAAAATAGACCCTTTGTCGGCCATGCAGGAAAACGTTATTAGGCAGGAAAACTTTTCAACGCAGAAAATCTTCACTAGGCTGCGCCGTCTCGGGAAACACCATGGTGGAGAAAATCCTTTAGCGCGGCCGAAGGCCGGAAATGCAGGAAAATATTATTTAGCAGGAAAACTTTGCAAGGCAGAAAATCTTCACTAGGCTGCACCGTCTCGGGAAACACTATGGTGTAGAAAATCCTTAAGCCCGGCCGAAGGCCGACAATGCAGGAAAATATTATTTAGCAGGAAAACTTTGCAAGGCAGAAAATCTTCACTAGGCTGCACCGTCTCGGGAAACACCATGGTGGAGAAAATCCTTAAGCCCGGCCAAAGGCCGGCTATGCGAGAAAACGTTATTAGTCAGGAAAACTTTTCAAAGCAGAAAATCTTCACTAGGCTGCGCCTTCTGGGGAAATGCCATGTTGGAGAAAATCCTTAAGCCCGGCCAAAAGTCGACAAAGCACAAAAATTTTATTAGGTGAGCAAACTATGCAATGCAGAAAATCTTTTTTAGACTGCGCCGTCTCGGGAAACACCATATACCTATATATATTAAATTTTAGTTTTTTATTACAATTTCAGAGGCCCATAACTCGGAAGCTAATCCTCGCCTACAATTTTTTTGATTAATTTTTTCTTTTTATTTTTTAATTTTCTCTAAGATACGGTATTTTTTTTTAATTTTTGGGATACCAATTGGTCATATTCGTTGGAAAACACCGT
This sequence comes from Tachina fera, assembly GCA_905220375.1. Classification (NCBI taxonomy): domain Eukaryota; kingdom Metazoa; phylum Arthropoda; class Insecta; order Diptera; family Tachinidae; genus Tachina; species Tachina fera. Next base: position 79,182,274 of record LR999967.1, on the reverse strand, counting down.
GTAATCACATTATACTAGAATTTCAGAGGCCCATAACTCGGAAACTAAGCCTGGCCACAAATTTTTTCACTTAATTTTTTCTTCTTATTTTTTAATTTTCTATAGGATACGTTTTTTAAATTTGTGGGAGGTTCAACGAAACATGATTTGTTCCAAACCAAATTCTAATTGCATACAAATATCACAGAAACTTCCAAAATTCACAATTTTACTTACCTTGACTAAGGAACACACTAAACAAGCTCTTAAGCCACGCAAGTCTTTCGGAATCGTATCGAATGACATTATTTATTAAAAATTATAAATAACTTAGTTGTAAATAACTTTATTTTTCCAACTATATTTGTGGTTCCAACTTGGTTTATTCCTTCAGATTTGCTTTTTTATTGTGGTCTGGAAAACTTTTTTTATTTTGACAACCTTTTATGCCTTTAAATTCGTACTGTTTATATGTGACAGCATAGAACAGGGTGCTCCGAGGAAATTTCAAATAATTTACACAGTTTATTTGAATAGGACCAACAATTGTTTTCACGAAGACAGTTTTAAAATAACTAACCTTCTGCTTACAAAGTTCACCCTTTTTAAGGCTGTGCATGAAATTATTAATACTAAACTTGTCTACCTGGGAATGCAACAAACAAATTTTATTGCCCTTATATTCCTCAGAACTGTTTTGAATAGCCTACACAGATTAGTTAATTGATATATAATTTACACAGTTTAGTTAATTGAAATATAATTGAAACTGCTACCTGCGAAAAAGATATGCAAGATGATACAAGAGGTACTCTACGTTCTGTTTTATGGATGTATGTATCCATATGCACTCTGCAAAGACAGGTACACACCTTGCAACATTCTTATGCAACCAGACAGACGCGTATTTTGGTACAATCAAAATCGCACACACCCCAGAAAAATATAGATAAACGCGTTCAAAATGAAATAGTGTTTCATGATTTCTTGAGCAGGTGTTTCATCGAATGCATTCTGAATGGCATCGCAAGTCGTAAATAATGCTATAGAATTTGAACTCATTAAACACGCATGCGACTAACGCATGCAAACATTGAAATTAATATCCAGCAAAAAAGTCATGCAAAAAACGGAATTAAATCATCACATTGACACATTTTCATAAAACAAGTTTTATCTCCAACAAATAACAAGAGTGCAATACCACAGTGGTAGAGATTATAACTTAACAGTCAAAACAACACGGTTCGTATCCTGGCTGGGGAAATTTTTTTTGTTCGTTTTGTATTTACGTGAAAAAATGTTATACACTCGTGCGTTCTTGCATAAGTTTTAAGCACACCTGTGTTAAAATCATGTGTTCTGCACCTAAGTTGAACCAATGAATTTGCAGTAGAACCCATGCATTAACTATTTCTTTTGCATGTCCTTTTTTGCTGGAACCTTATGCAATATCATATGGCAGTGTATAAATATAATTTCATTCATTATAAAAAAGGTTTCATTTTTTTGTTGTAAGCATTAATCAGCTGGGCTTATAATGGTACCTGATTGGACTACCTTGTTTATAGGCGTTTCTCCATGTTTTATTCATACACATACATATACTTATACAAACATTTACACTAATTTCTCGATTTACACCATGATACAATTATACTAGGTACATGCACAAGCCCAGCCTGTTACTGTATAGATTGCATATAGTTGTCAAACTTTGATTACAAGTTACAAAAATTATAAGTATTTGTGTGAATAAACTGATTACAGTGTTGCCAATGAATTTACACATGGCTGTGTCTCCAATTACACATTAAAGAAAATTACACTACACATCTTTTGTGTAGGTTAAAATTACAACAAAAATAAATAAAAATAGAACCCAGAGTAGAATTACACACAGATTATACAAGAATTTAATTACATGGCCTACACATGTGAGCAGAAATTACACACTATCTAACTACACAGACTGGTAACACTGAATAACTATAATCATGCAGGAATGCCGCGTCTGCAATTCTAGTTTAGTTACCATGTAATTGTTATTTTTATAAACAACAGACAGTTGTTTCTGACAATTTTTCATTTGTTTATACCAACCAAGGCCTATTTATCAGGTCAACGCAATCGTCCTGATGATATTCTGTGTTTTCTTGTTTAAACTGTCAAAAGCTGCTTGCACCATATACTTTAGTTCATGTTTGTGTGTGTTTCTGACAACTTAAACACAAAGTTGTTTTTTGTATTGCTGTGTTTTTGTAGAGTTGCATAGACCTAATAAATGGGCCTTGATACCAACAAAATACATGTGTTTTTTGGTGTTGTGTTTTTGTTGTAGTCGTACATGTACCTAGTATAATTGTCTCATGATTTACATGATACTTTTCTTACACAATTATTTTGGTTTCCGTGTAAATTGAGAGATTTATGAAATACATCGATTTATAAGATTTTGTATTTATTGAATATTTTTGTCTCTAATAGATCTATGATTATGTGTTTTGAGTAAACGCTTCTGATATTTTTAATTTTGTTTTTGTTTTTTATGAATAGCATTTACATATTTTGTTTAGTGAATAATGGTTTATTATTATGTGTTTTGAATAAACGCTTCTGATATTTTAAAAACTAAGTTGAAATACATATATAATATCTTAATAAATCAATTTTTTACGCGGTTCTCGCTTTATTTTGTTTATTTAAGATTTTGGTTTACACAACTTTCTCAGGAACGTATCTATCGTGTAAATCGAGTGATAGGTGTATTGTTCAGAGCTGAAAATCGAAAATTAAAGAATAGTTTGTGCTAAATAAATAAAAAAATTGTTTGTGCTAAAAATAAAATCGTACAACTCAATTCTTCTAAAACGACAAATATTTGTTAAGGAAGTCTAAAAGATATGGTTATTTTGCGTCGACTTTCGTCCATTTTTCAACACCTTCAACTAACAAAGCGCTCTTATGCCAGAAAAACCGTTACTACCTCTAACGCCAATATGATCCAAGTTCACCAAGAAACCTTACGTTATATTAGTCCGTATGCAAGTATTAAGGTCGATTCTGACATCTACATTAAAGTTAGTTCAGCTGACCTGCACAATTATCCCGATGGGGATGCTTTAGTAGCAGAACTGCATGGTGGTCCAGCAAAAAACTGCACTGCTTCTATGGAAGTGAAAGTTAGTGATGATGAATGTAATGTGGATGTCGTTCTAAGAAAACTAACTGATTCTACTGATTTTCACTGCGAACTGGCAGTTCCTGTAAAGGCATCTCTCGATATCAATTCGCGTGATGCGGCCAGGGTGATGGACACGTATGGTGATGAGTTGAGGGTTACAGCGGAGAAATGTATAAAAACTAATAATGTCCGAGCAGACAGAATATTATTAAGATCGGAAAGTGATATTCATTGTCAAGGTATATTGCTGGGAAAAGAAACTGTTGTGGAAACGAAAAATAAAGGGGTGAGTGGAAAAGATTTTGGAAATAAGAAACCGTATAATGCTTTAAAAGCCAAAAACCGGTGCGTTATTGGAAATGATCCAATTAATCGCTTATGTGTATTTTTATATTTAGAGTATAATTCTAGACAAACCTCAAGGCGATCATATCGTATGTAAAACTAGTGAAGGAAATATAACTACCAAATGTAGTTATGTGGAATCGTCTGAATTTGAAACAGATACTGGACGCCTGGACTTAAAAAACGTGCACAAAAAAGCTGCCGTTCGCGTTTATCAGAAAGGAGAACTTAAAATGAGTAAGATAAACTATAAAAAATTTACTTGATTCTAGTTTCTCCAAAGAGCAACTCAAAATTTGTCTATTTTTACTTTCAGAAAAAAAATATACAGTGGTCGTATCTACCCACTGTAAAAATTTTAATTTTTCTTTTCTCTTTCGCCAAAAAATTTAATTTTATCACCCTTTTTAATATAAGAGAGTATATGAAATTAAAATTTTTAGTTGGCAATCTTGAGAGGAACTAGTGCGATGCGAACAATGCATCATTGTTTTTTTTATAGAAGTAGTCATTTAATTTAATAAATAAAATTTATTATATTTTTTCCCTTTCAAGGTGGAGTTCATGGTAACTTAACTGTTTCAATGAATGAAGGAATCATGGACATTCAATTATCTGAATTAGAAGGTAAAAACTCAATAGAGGCTAATAACCTTACATCGTGTGTCATCAACATATCTGATGATATAGAGAAAAGCGCTTCATTGGATATTACATCGATTGGGGAACCAGGCTCGTCCACTATTACCTTGGATAGTACTTTCGAGCATTTATCATTGGCATTAGCAGAAAATAAGCAACAGTTAAAGTGGCCTTTAGATCAGGAAAGACCAAACGAATTAAAGGTGATTAGTAAGAGTCCACTGACCTTAGGAAAGTCTTCATGGATGGATACGATGCGTTTGCAATTCAACGAAAAGAAAAATAGTAATTCCTAAATAGTGTTTTTATTATTATTTGAAAATAAACTCAATTATATTTTAAGTAAATACATGTGTATATGTTTAAATCAGTACATTGTTGAAATTGTTCGATAGAAAATATAATATATGTAGTTCGAAACAAATATATGTAAACAACTGTTGAAAAAATAATATTCGAAAGCAGTGATTGCTTGTATGCATCTATGTATCGATGGTCACAAGTAAAAAGGCCCTAACTCGTATTTTCACGAAATTGAGTTTTTCAGAAATTCCAATATATTTCACACACGCGTCACAAAAATTTATTGCAATAGTGTAAAAAATAACGCTTTTACAAACAGTTTTACAAGCATTTGTACTGTTTATTTTTTTTTTCAAGAACAAACAACCCGCAAAACGATTAGCTTGTCTGCGAAAAACACCCAGGGTCTAATGTGGGAATCGAACCCACGACATCTGGACTGAGAGTCTAGCATCGCTGCCACTCAGCTACAGGGGCTGTTTTTACCTTCTGTCAAGTTAGATATTTGAGTTAGGGTCTTTCTACTTGTGACCAACGAAACTTTGTTGCCGAAAACAACTGACTCCTGTTGGCAGTTTTATGCTATTTTCTAGACCTTAGGGAACGGAACAGGAAATTGTTCTAGAGAGCGAGTAAATAACCCCTAATTTGTTGATATTGTTTTAAAGTGACGTCGATTTAGACAACTGGAATAAGGCTGATTGAAAAGAAACAAAATTTATTTTGAAAAAAATGCAGTGCTTAGCGTCAGTTTAAATGCAAAATTACTTAACTACACTTTTTTTATGCGAGTTATAAAAAACAACAAAAATACTGAATTGGCTAACTTGCTCTACGCATAAAAATAATAAATTTAGCATTCTGAAGTTAGAGTTTATAAATATGTATAAAGAAAAGTTAATTTTACTTTATTTCATTACTCATTTTTACATGCATTTTATTCTTCAAGAGCCACTTTTAATTTTAAGAAGCAGTTTTTCATATATTCTGATTCAAGCGGCTCTTCAAATGTTTTGAGTAATATCTCACTGTATTTTCGTGGACAGGCTGATATATAATCCTTAAGTGTTTCTTTTTCAGCTTTCAAAATTATATAGTAGAGTGTATTTAATATTAGAGTGTAGGATATTTGGTGATCAATTTCGTTATCATCTTCGGATTCGAAGTCGCTAGAGGGAGAAGCATTTTGAAGTTTCTTGTCTTGTTCCTTATCAACTTCATGAAGCAATTTAAGCAAATACTTTAAAATTTCAAAATCAATAGGCTGTGGTAAGACCTGGAAAATTGTTAAAAAATAATTGATAAATCATCAGATGTCTCATATTTTACCCTTAATACATCGTTTAAAGTTTCTAGAACATCTTGCTCATATTGCTGCCAAATTGTCACACTGTTGACTTCAACCATAGGAACTAATATATCTTTGAAGCACTTCAACATTTCATCATTACTGGACTCGTAAGCATTTCTAGATAATTGCTGATATTGTGTTAATATACTATGAATATTACAAAATGTTTGTTTAGCTTTATGTATATTCTCTGGTATTTCCGCCGCTTCATAGCAGTCATGTGTGTCATAAGTTTCCTTAATCAATGTTTTGAAAGCTTCTATGGTGCACTCAATCACTTCTGGTTGTACAAATAGCTCCTCAAAACTTCTATTACTGATTTGATCTAAGCTTTTGCCATTCTCAGTTGCCATTGATAGTTTAAGAACAAAAAATTTTGCCAATATGGCATTTAGAGTTTCCAATGTTTGCAAAATTAGAGAATTATTGGCGGCGTTATTTAATATAAAGCATAGATTTTCAACAAATTTATCCGACTTTAATATAAGCGCATACCATACTTCTATTTGTTCTTCGGACATTTTTACAAATACTACAGTTAGAAGACGCATTAGCTGTTCAAGGGTTAGAGAATCCATGCAAGATGTTAATTCTAATAGCACTTCCACAACATCCGGTTTCGTGGTTAATAGGTTTCTCGTTTGCTGCACATTACACATATTGCCTAATATACCCACCAATATTTCGGTTAAACGTTTGTCTTCTGTATTTTTAATAACGTTGGCAAATACCTCTAATATGTCGTGGTTTAATAAATATTTAACAACATCTTCTTCTAAAGTCATGTCCCAGAGGGAACATAAGTCATCCTCAATGTCTTCTTCGTTTTGAAGATTTTTATCTAGTTGTCCCAGTTTAAGCAGAGTTTTTAATACAAAACGTTCACTGTAAAGTGTTTCACCTATAGCATCACCTTTTAAACGGTCCATCTCGTTTTCTTGGCACTCATTTTCGGCGAGAGTGGGATTGTAAGAAGGCGGTTCTGTTAAAATTAACTCATTAGAATTTTCAGTTTTTTCGGTATTTGCTTGTATATCAATTTTGTGACTATTGTCGTCCGACATTATATTTATTTTAATATTTATAATTCCGTGCAAAAATAAACAAACGAAAGTGTTAGATGCACTGTTGCCACACTTGTAAAATTATTTACATTTTGGTGATTTTTTATTGTAAAAGTGAACAAGTTTCATTTAAAGCAGTGTTTGAAAATAAGCAAAACATTATGCAAACGTTTTATTCATGAGCAAAAATAAAATAAATACCTCGCCAGCTAAACTAGTTTGCCAAATTCGTTTGTTAAAGTGAGGAAGCATCGTTTCGATAAACATCTTATCCTACATACGATACCACTAAAAAAGCTTAAACGACATACATACATACATAAATTTTTTTAACTTCGTTTTTTTAATGAAAATCGGTTATGTATTTATAATCATAAATAATAAATTTTTGTAAAAAAGAATTTAGTTCGAAATATACCTATGTCGCATAAGCTTTTTTGCCGGTTATGACGCGGTGCACACATATACATACATATAGAACATGATCGATTGTCTGAACGCCCAACACTATTAAAGTCTACACATAACATAACCGTTCTGCGATTGAATTTGACGATCTTATCTTACATATTATGTTAGGTGTAGACTATATGTTAGGTAGAGGTCCATAACTCGTTTTTTGTGCGTTAGGCTGATGGCAGAGTGACCGCTAGAAGCGAAGCGAAGATAGAAGCGATAATAGTTTGTGCTATATCAGGCTATAAGATGTCAGAGTGAACGCTATACTGAACAAGGAGATTTCTTTTGTTTACATTAATTTGTTAGTGCTTTTTTAGGAAAGATGGATCCGGACGATGAGTTTTTCATGTCAATTAATACCTTCAATATATTTTTTTTGGTTAATTTAATTTTAACACACAAAAGTTTATTAAATAATCACAATTTCACAAAGAAGCGGCATGCAGAAAAACAAAAGAGAAGAAGGTACAACGTGCTACAAACCATTACACAACCTGCTTTGTAGCATCATCGTCCGAATCCATCTTTCCTAAAAAAGCACTAACAAATTAATGTAAGCAAAAGAAATCGCATTGTTCAAAAAAAGAAAGTAGACCTACTTTTTGCTTTGAACGCGCATACGCGTGCTGCGCTTTTGGCAATGTAACTTGTCACATACTATTACATTGATTCTACTTTTTTGACAGATGCATAGAAAGCGTAACGCGTAACCTTTAGTCCTGATTCACACACGTCACAAAGTTCTACTTGTGCACCAAAATCAAGCCCCTAAGCGCAGATTTTAATTTTTATGGGCGTAGCCCCGCCCCGCTCCTAGATATTTTTCAAATATTTGATTCATCATAATATGCAATCATCAACGTATACCCCTTTGTGTTGATATTAATAATAAATAATGATATTAATATGGCGCATAATGGACCTGTCAATTGGCCACCAAGATCGTGTGATTTGACACCATTGGATTATTTTCTTTGGGGATATGTGAAGTCGCTCGTCTACGCCAACAAACCAGAAACGTTAGGGGACTTGGAAGCCAACATTCGTGGCGTTATTGCCAACATACGGCCCCATATGCTCGAAAAAGTGGTTAAAAATTGGACCTGTAGAATTGGCTTTATTCGAGCCAGCCGCGGCGGCCACATGCCCGAAATCATATTTAAACATTAATGGCATAAAATTATCCTTCCAATAAAGCCAAATTGATGGACATTAAAACGATTTTCTTGTTTTATTTCAATTCGAAGTTCTATACCTATAAAAAAAACACCCTGTATATGTTTAGTATTACTGAGCTTGATTGAATTTATTGATATCTTTAATCATCAGTATTTGGTGGCAAATTACTCTATTCCATATCGATCGAAATTTCCATAAAAATCCTATTAAAGTTGTTTGAAAATTTGTTCGGTTTGTAATGCCGTAATTTGCCGCCAGGCTCTTTTACCAAGTTTTATTAATACACACGTATTCTCTTTAGCATATTTATTTAAAAATTTATTGTATATCAATTTCCATATAACCATCAGCATGCGTTAAATGTTTGGCCTCCAAAACTGAATCTTCTTCTACAACAAAATTAGCACCCACTAAACAATTTTTCAACTTTGTACCTTTCTTGACAACAGCTTTCGGCCCAATAATACAATTTTCTATGTAACAACTAAAAAATAAAAAATACAAACATTATTTATTAATAAGTTCAATATTACATTTTTCTATTTACCCTTCTTCCACAATAGCATTGGCCATTATTATAGACTTGTTAATAATATTTTTCGGCTTTATAAAACAATTAGGTCCAAATACACTGAAATTCAGTGAAGTTTTTTCAGACAGTATTGCATTATCGGCCACAGAAATTTCTTTAGTTTGAGTCGACCTGAAAACAGCATTTGGTGATATTAAAGGTATTTCCTGCCCACCGCATATCAATGCCCAAATAGATGAAAGCTATTAAAGAATAATTTTTTATTAATACAAGGTTAGGTTTGAGTTTAAAATATAAATAAAACCTTTTGATTTACTGCAAAAAATGAAAGAGTAGTGTTTACTCTTACGCCAATCGTTTCCTTGGGAGCTTCCAATGCGTAACATCTTAATAAATCACCATGATACAAAGGTTTCGTCTTATTATCGTTGTAAAGTGTAGTCTTTAAAATTTGTTGATCTAAGGCCGAGTTGGGAATATACTAAAAAAATCCGAAAGAAAGTAAAGTACATTCTCGTTAAACGAAACTGTCAACAATTTATACAACTTCTATTAAATAACTATTCGATTATCATCAAAAGTTTTTTCCTATGTGAAGGCATAGGTCGGGTATAGTCAGTCGCAAAAACTTTTTAAAATTCTGTTAGTCCTAATTATTTGTGGGAAAGACGAGGGGAACAGAACCGTTTCTTTCCCCTCGTCACTCTCTCTCTCTCATAAAAAACTATCAGTTTAGCAATAAGACTTGATTAGTGTAAATTAGGACTTAATAACACCTTGGGCATATGGTCTAGTTACTCCGCCAATATTTGTACAACTATTTTCAGAATAGCAAATTTACTACGTAGAATATTATTTTTAAATTAAATTACTTACCCCAAAAATGTTTTCATCTTGCTTGATGCTAATACCGAATTCAGATTGTGTGTCCGAAACATGATTTGCATTGCTATTGCATGTTGCCTTGGACATTTGCTTTTTTACTAAATAAGGTAAAAACTCCCCTTTTAAAGTAGAAACATGTTCTTTCTACAAAGAAAATTTTTAATGTAAGCTCTTATAGTACATTTAAAAAGGACTTACTTTTTGTAGATAGTCCAACACCCATTTCTTAACTACATATATATGCGAGTCAACCAGTCTTGAATAAATAGTCATTTTACCATTTTTTCGCAGAAGATGAGCATTTACATTCATTACATCTTCAAAATCGCTGGCTGATGCCAAAAATAACAAACGACTTGTTTCAGGATGTATGCCAATTAAATCTCTCTCAGGTTTATGCTTGGTTTTAGGTCCGGGCAATGTGACATCTGATTCAAAACCACTTTTGAATAAAAGTGCAGTGAGGGCCGCATCATGCTGACGGAACTTATTGATTAAAGGATATAACGAAACATTAGAAACAATGTCACAGCTTAAGACCAAAACGTCGGACAGAATTTTATCATGAATATAACGTAAGCTGTCAGCCGTTCCAAAATCACTTTCTGCAGGTATGCTCACAAAGTCCAGCTTCATTTTTAGAGACAAACGTTCTAAGGCCATTTGAATTTCGGAACGTTCACTTTCCAAAACAACAATGATGGTTTCTTTGAATAAGAAAAATTTTCGTAATTACAATTACAAGTTTGAAGCGCATCATTACCTTGGAAATTGTGTTGCTGCAATAAATTTAAGGGATACCATATAAGGGGGTAAGGTCCAATGGGCAGCAAACATTTTGGGGTATTTCCCAAGACTTCCGGTAAGCGTGTACCCCTTCCCGCTGCTAAGACAACCGATTGGAATTCTTGTAATACCATTTTTATATATTTTCAGAGGTATTTAAATTTCAATTTATATTCAAGATATTACAAACATAGACTACTAAATTGTTGTTGGCAGCACTGCCGCCATTCAGCACGGCGTCCAGCAGCGGCGGCTGATGAAAAATTTTTCGGCGGCGGCTGAAAATCAGCTTATAATCGGCTGAGTCGGCTTAACAATTTTTACAACTGTTTCAAAGAAAATCTTAATTTGTACCACAAAAACATGGGAAAATTGCTAGATATTCTTATTTCCAAATAAAAGTGGAAAATGTTGCAGTATATATATATATATATATATATATATGTACATATATATATATATATATATATATATATATGTACATATATACATACACATATTAAAAAATTGCTGCAACAAAAATTGCAAGTCTGAACCGGAACTTATCGACTAAATTTTAGGGAAAAACTGCTTGTCAACATTGCCTTTTTCTGTTTTTGTACCACAAACAAAGCGCAAAAGATACAAAATTAATTCGGTTAAACACAATTCAATTTTATATTAATTTTATGTGTAATAAGAATTGTTTTTTTATATATGATAATTTTCCCGCTTTGTTGTACAAAATAAGATTTACTTTGAGACACTTGTAAAAATTGTTAGGCCAACTCAGCCGATTTTCAGCAGCCGCCGAACAATTTTTCATCAGCCGCCGTCGCCGAGATAATTGCTCGGCGCAGGTAAGTGCTGGACGATGTGGTGCATGCCACCAGTGCTGCCAACATGATTTAATATGTCATGAATTACGTAGTCCTCCCAACCATTAAACATAATCATCTTTAGCCATCCCTGGTCTTGAAATACAGCAGTGCTATCGACTCAAAATTAAGAAGATAACATTATTGTTTAAAGTGTTAAATATTTATTAATAATTGCCAATTAAAGCTAATAATAAACATTATTAATATTAATATTATTTATTATCTACATCTTATACCTGTATTATCAGTAGCTGCACGCTATTATTGACATTTTATAAAAAGTTTACGAATAGGAAAATATTTACGAAGTTGCAAGTTTGGTGTTGTATAACTTCTGAGTTCCACAAATTCACAAAATCGTAGTCACCAATTTAAAAAAGTAGTTTTGTTTTCTATCGATTGCTATATGTCATAATAAGATAGTATTAGTGGTTTCTTTATTATGAGTGGAAAACTTTTGTCCTTATTTCAGAGCCTTCACCGACCTTGCTAGGATATAACTTCTGAAATAAAGTAATTCAAGCAATGACAGTCATCAATTCTGACAATAACTTTTATTATCTATAAAAACATATATGCGTTAATACCATAAAATAAATAGTTATTATTTTATAGGCATAAAAGTTTTTTGGTCCATTTTTGTTACAAAATTTTTTTTATTGGGATATAACTTCTGAAATAAAGTATTTCAGAATATGAAAAAAATATTTCTGAAAGGTATTTCAACCCTCTATCTAATGGTATATACCTTAATAGGGTACAAGAAACCATTTCCTATTTATATTCAACAAAAAAATTCTAAACGCAATTTTCAAGAGCATTTTTCTCCCATAGAAATTAAAATAAATAGTAAATTTGATTCTGCTCACAAAGTAGCATAAAAATTAATAAACTTTATTGAAATGCAGTTTAAATTTACCTATTTTTATCGTGTTACAAAATCTCTATTTTTTTTACAAAGTTTGCTTATATATTTTACTAGGAAGAATACCGCAAGGTTGCCACACACATACTTAATGTGCAAAACTGCATTATCATGAAAATATTGCAAAATTTGTTAAAGTTAATTCACAAATAACTTCTGAATTCAAGCATTTCAGAAAATGACTGGAGCTAAATCGGAAACCTACTTTTATCCTTTATCGATTGGTATATGATTTATTACGGTACAATGAATGATTTCAATTTTATAGGCAAAACAATTTCTTACTAAATTTTTGACTTTGAAAAGTTTGCTGGGCTATAACTTCTGAGTGCAAGTAAAAATAACAATTACTGTTTTTGAAAGGAATTTAAATTCCCTATCGATTGGCAATTAGGTCATTTTACGCAATTAAGGCCTTAATGGAGCACAATTTACCATACAATAAGTCAATTAATAAATTGAGCAATTAGTAGTTAATTGTATCACTAATGGCTTAAAACTCGAAATGCAACCCTGGTGTTTGTTGAGAACTGTGTTTAATGAGCTGAATAATTTCCTACAATGGCGAACCAAATTAAAAAAAGAGTATATTAACAATGCAAAAGGAAATGGCTGCTGCTTTCTAGCGTTATCAAATTTTTCGTTTTCTTTTTTTTAACACCCCAGCTAAAAAATTTATATATGGTCCATATATTTTTAATATATTGTTACGTAAAAAGATTCCTACAGGGTTAATGCAAAGAACTATCTAGAAGTATTTAACTAAAGCAATAAACGTACAACCATATTCACGTGCAAGCACTATAGCAACAACAATTGTGTACAAAGCTACAGACATACACGTATACAAATAAAAGTGCGAGCACTTATGGTAATCACCCTGTACTAAAAATAGCACACTGCACTAGCAACATACAAGTCGTTACTTTGAAAATTCAAAGATTAACGGCCAATCGAATCACCTACAAACATCTAGAAACGGCGATATGAATTTTCCCCATTATGCTAGAAGACTGTTTGAACATCTGGCTACCAATAAACAAACACGCCTATACGACCATATCGTTTCTTATGTGTTGGTCTTTACTAAGTACTTGAATGCATGTTGCCACACCATCTGCTTGCGAATATTCTAGATCCGGTGTTGGTTGTATAAAAAGAGCTGCCATATGTGAGAAGTCAGTCAGTACAGATTGGAATTTAGTAGAGTGAACCACAGAGTGAACATCGTTGAAAGTAAAAGACATCGTGCCGTGGATAATAACGTTAAGAAGTAAATAAGAAAATACAAGTTGTAATTGGTTTAGTCAAGAATAAAAGGAAGTTCAGTTGCAAATAAGAAAATCGCGTTGTTATTTATTTTTATTTTTGAGCAATCAAAAGAACTCACACGTTTAATAAAATTTAAACGTAACAATATGAATGTATATAACTATATACGAATATGTATGAATTCATGTATGGAAATATATGGGATTATACATGGCAAATTTATTATATATGAACTAATATATGGACTAATATATGAAATGTATTATAACATATGAGCTCATTTATGAAAATTTAATTATGAAGCTCTTTATATGTGAATCCATATATAAATATAAGATTTTATATATGGAGCCATATAAGAATGTATACATACATGATATCTCACATAAGATCGTTTTTGCAATCAAAAAAGCTTGGAATTTTATCACTGCTGAATTGGAAATCCATTAGAAAATACATACCGTATGCAAAGTTTATATCCGTACCCTCAACGTTTTAAAAAGAAAAACTTTTTGTTACAAAAAAAACCATTCTTGTATGATTTTATACATTGTGGCCCCATTTAATATATAAAATAATCAAAAAGTCATTAATTTTATAGAAAATAACAAGAAAATACAAAGAAACAAAGTTCATATTACTGTATTGAAAACTATTGCTAGAGGGATTATTTTTTCTTTTATAATTAATTGCATTAGTTTTTAATCTGATTTCTTAAGCTAAATGTTATATACGAATATAATTTATGTGTTTTTTAAATAATTGATTCACCTTTTGATGAATGAAATGACTTTTAGTTCGTTTTGAATTATTTGTCCAAACAAATGTTTCATTAAATACAACCTCTCTCTCAAGTCTAAAAAATTTAATTTTAGTAATTTAATTTATTGCACATCAGTGCGCTTTTGTGAATCAAGCGTGTATGAATATGAACTTTTCATACTGTGGAGGTAATTTACACATACATGTATGAAAATGTATGAATATATATAATCATATATGCGCATATACCCTCATTTTTCGGATCCGAACCATATATGGGATATCACATATGCTCCATACATATTTTTTTAGCTGGGCAGTGTAAGAATGAGAAGTGCTTTGATTATTTAGACAAACTGGAATGTCCTATTGGTATAAGTGTTGCTAAAGACAAAGAGAAGTTAATGGCAACTCATTGTGGCGGTGTTAATGCGAAGTTTGGTAATACATTAATTAATATAAAAGACATTCTATATGTTCCAGGTCTTCGACATAATCACTTTTCTGTTCCAAAACTAACAGAAAATGGAATAAATTTTGAGTTTTATAAAAATATGGCTGTATTCAAGAAAAGTAAAGTTATCGTCATGAAAGCTTATAAGAATGGAAGTTTATATGAAATGAATTTGAGAAAAAAAACCTACAAAGAAGCTAACATATCAAGAATGGCTCACCCAAGCGAAGCGAGCTTACAAGAATTAGTACGCAACAAGATGGATGAAGGTATTGATAGTTTCTCCCCTGTTGGTTTAAGTGATATATGTATGTATTCAAGGTAAGCAATGCCGTAGTCCTTTTATTGGAAGTCGTCCAAAATCAAATCGTGTTCTAGAGAGAATACATACAGATGTATGTAGACCCTTTGATCCACAAACTTCAAAAATTCAAATTCAAACCTCTATAGCGTATACTCCGCAGCAGAACGGAGTTGCAGAAAGATTCCATCGAACTTTAGTGGAAAAGATACGAACACTGTTACTTGAGGCAAGCGCACCTAAGTTTTTATGGGGTGAAGCTGCATTAACAGCAACTTATTTAATAAATAGATGCCCAACTAAAGCGCTACAAATTCGAAAAACACCATCAGAAAAATGGTATAATAGGAAATCAAACGTCTCAAAACTAAAAAAAACTAATGCAAGGCTTTTGCATGGGTTCCACATCAGGTTAGAAAGAAATTAGGGAGAAAATCTGTTGAAATGGTGATGATGGGTTATACTTCAAATGGGTATAGATTATGGAATCAGAATAAGAGAATGGTAGTAATATCTAGAGATGGGCGTTTTAATTAGTCAATATTTCCATTTAACAAAGAAGAAAAAGAAACTTCGGATTCCGATATTCTGATTGCGTATGAAAGAAACGAACAAGAGGGGAATCCATAGGTAACATCAGTGTGATTTCTGACAATATTAATGGAAATTCAAATTTACTTACTGATTATAGTTCAGATTCTTTTGAAAATGAGAATAAAGACAAAGATGAATTTAGAAGAAAACTAGAAAATGACGATGAAGGCCAAGATAATGTCAGAAGGACAGAACGAATCAAAAATAAGATTCTGGAATACATAACAGGTCAAGCAAATTCTGTAATTGCATGACCTGTTAGAAGCTATGAAGAAAAACAGAGTGTGGCACTTGATTCCACGTCCGGATTCCGAGAAAGTTTCTTACGTCCAGATGGGTCTTTCGAATTAAAGAAGATGCAAATGTAGTCCCAATTCGATACAAAGCACGTTTAGTAGCGAAAGGATTTCTTCAAAGAGCTGGTATAGATTATGAAGAAACTTACTCTCCAGTAGCAAAACTTTCTACTATTCGAATATTATTAGCCGTTAGTGTTAAAAAGGGCTTATACTTATGTATATCAACTTGATGTTAAAACCGCATTTTTATATGGAAGCTTAAAAGAAGATATTTTTATGGAAATTCCAGATGGTCTAGAAGCTCCTTCAACTCATGTATGTAAACTTAATAAGTCAATTTATGAACTTAAGCAAAGCCCACGATGTTGGTATGCGAAATTTGATAATTTCCTGATTCAATTAAAGTTTACTCGCTCAAAGCATGACTCTTGCCTATACACAAAATTTAAAGATAAATATGTTTTATACTTACTTCTTTATGTTGATGATGTTTTGATCGCAGGAGATAATGAAGGCGCGATAGAAAGTCTTAAGAGAAAGCTGAATTCTGTTTTCGAAATGTCAGATTGTGGCCCACTGCAATACTATCTCGGAACAAGAATTGAATATGACAGACAACATGGTATGATGAAGCTAAGTCAGCACTCAAATATTGAAAGGATATTTAAGAAATTTTCACTAGCCGAATGCAATCCATCAAAGACTCCTATGGAAAAAGAATGTAGAAACCCTTATCGTGAAATGTTGGGTAGTTTAATGTATCTCATGTTAAGTGTCCGTCCAGATATATGTTAGCAAGTTGGATATATGGGTCGATTTCAAAATAATCCCGGAGATATTCATTGGACAAGTCTAAAACGTATAGTTCGTTACATAAAAGGCTTTATGAATCTTAAATTAATTTACAGAAGCTGCTTAGATGATAATGAAGTTACTGGTTTTGTAGATGCTGGCTGGGCTTCGGATGTTGAGGACAGGAAGTCTGTTAGCGGATATATATTTAAAGTTTTTGGTTGTCCTATATCCTGGAGTAGTAAGAAGCAAACCACAGTTGCTATGTCATCCAGCGAAGCAGAATACATTGCTCTTAGTCATGCAGTTTCTGAAGCTATTTGGATTAGAGGTATTTTAATTGATAAAGAAATAATTTTCTTATTTATACAAATCACAAAATTTGAAGAGAATGAAAAGGATTTTTGCTAATCATAATTAATTAATATTATTTTTAAACCTGCGCGTATTTATACAAATTTAGGTTTTACACGTGCAAGTTTAAGTTCGAAAAACTCAATACACTCAAACAATGGGTAGTTTTTTCCTTGAAATTTTTCATGACAATAGCTGCGTTCGTTTACTTTTCAGTAAAATGCAGTAAATGATCCTGCCGATTATGACACTTTGGACATCGCAATAGGGTGTACTAATGGTAACGTTTGTCATTTCCCGTTGTATAGCATTGTTTGTGGCGTTGCACACATTTTGAAAACGACACCACAAAATGACAACACAAGAAATGTCAGATGTGTACTTAGGACAAGTCTAATCGTCTTATATACACATGTACATAAACATATCTAAATTTTTACTAGAACGTAAAATGGTGAAATTGAATTTCACTCACAAGCAAAACGGGCGGATTATTATGTAATCCGAATCGAACGGAAATGTGTTTGAATTGTAATGTTAACAACATACAAATTCGAACAGTTTTCGAATCGAATTGCATAATAACCCCCCTAATATTTTTTCTGATTTCGCAATAAAATGAATTTCCACAAGATTTTATTTTTATATTAAAATATAGTAAATATATTTTTTTCTGTTTATATGATTTTAAAGAAAAATTGAAATCTACTAGAATCGAAAACTTAAATATAAAAAACATACACATGTATGAAATACGTAAATCTTGAGTTTCTTCTGTTCCTTTTTTTTGCCGTATGGGACTATTCGCGCAGTATTTTGTTGTTAACGTGAATTAAATTAAACTTAATAAAACTATAATGTAGAGTAGTAGGTATTCAATAGTTAATATACTCATAAAGCATAAGAAAATAACATACAATAGAAATAAAAATAATAAAATTAAATACAACATAATTGCAAAGTACATGTGTATGTTAGTATATTTCTTTTCCTACAAGCGTGTTAATGAAAGAACAGAAAATTTCTATATTAGTATATACAAATAGTTACCTTAATGTAGAAATGCCCCAACTCATATTTTTTTAAATCGAGATTTTTACAGTTTTCTTCTATCGAAATATACAAAAAACTCAATTTAAAAAAAAAAAAAAGAATGAGTTAGGGCTTTTCTATATTAAGGTAACGATATGTATATACATATGTAAACAATTATTAGGAAATCCATGGTAGAGGAGGAGGGAGGCAGGACTTGTAAGAGAAGAGAATTAACTTTTCAATTCAACTGGAAAAGTTTGAGCAAAGCTGTTGTTTGCAACGCCTTCGTTTACAATTAAAATTTTTATTTTCTCTCATACAAATACTCATCCTCGTAGTAACGCGGTGTTGTGCTGGCAATGAAGATTTGCGGACGTCTTTGCTGAAGTGAAATATTAATTTCTTCGGGTGTGCGATACACTTGCTGTTGATTCTGTTGCAAGTGTTGCAATTGTGGCGCAGCGGTAAAGAAGCGATATGGCGATGGGGTTGCAGTGGTTGCTGGTGCTTGATTACGTAGTTGTTGGATTTGTGGTTGGATTTGAGGTTGAATGGTGGTGACAGGCAACGGTTTGCGATAGACTGTTGTTTGTTGAGGTTGCGCGATTTGTTGCTGCTGAGCAGGTTGATGACGCACTTGTGGCTGCTGCTGATGTTGTTGTTGTTGTTGATGTTGTGGTCGTTGATATTGGGGTTGTTGCTGTGTTACATGCTGCTGCTGTTGGTGGAAACCAACCTGAAGCTACAAGATAAATAATGATATTATGTATAATCACTTTTTTATTTACATACTTCATTTTCGAAGTTCCATAAACAAGACTTTGATTCTTATATTCATTACAGCTGGAACTCATTTCATAATTGTATTAACTTACTGGCTGTCTGTGATGTTGTATGCGTTGCCTAGGTAGGTCCTCGTCATCCTCGTAACGATCATTCTCATAGTAATTTTCGGGATAGTAGCGTTCCGAATAACGCAATGTTACATTGGGCTTACTTTGATGTTCCTGCAAGTTCACAGGCTTGTACAAATACTCATTGACAATATGATATTTGGAGGATTGTTGGCATATGTTGTCATTTGAGGGCGGCATACAAATCAAATGTATTTGATGAAAAGTAAAACCTTCAGGACAGATCCAGGAGTGGCGTTGATTTTCCTGACAATAGTGGAAGACTTCGCAGTTGAGTGTGTCATCAGCGTAGTAACTGGAAGGGAGCGTAAGATATGATACTAAAGCTATTAAATTCGTTTCAGCGTACTATAATCAAATGTACTGACTTTTCTAAGTTAAAATAGTATATAGATAGTATATAGTTTATATAATAGTACTTGATAATAAAACAATAACTTAATTTTCGTAAAACAATTTCCTACATAAAGCTTTAAAGAAAATTGAGCTGCTAATTTGGATTCATTTCACATAATTTATAAATTTATTTTTTTATAGTGCTAGCTTGTACCCGCGACTCCGCTCGCATTGATCTATTTTAAAATTACATAAAAACGGTTTTTAAACTGATTAAACAATCGAACCCGAAACGATAATTTCTCTATTCAGCTCAATATAAAACAAAATCGCTTCCGAACCTGATAAAAATTATCCCACATTTGACAATGGTAATGTAGCTTTCCATTGGTGAAAGAATTCTTAAAATTGGTTTAGTGGTTTGGGCGGGAAAGCGTAGCAAACAAACAAGCAAACAGCTGCCTTAATATAGAAAGACCCTAACTCATTATTTTTTTGAAATCGAGATTTTTGTTTATTTCGATAGAAAAACATCCAATATATCGAAAAATTCAAACATCTAGATTTCAAAAAAATAATGCGTGAGGGCCTTTCTATATTACGATCACGAAACTCACTTTCACATTTATAATATTAGTAAGGATATTGTTTATAAGTCAATAAATAATTTAGATTCACTTATATAAAACATTTTTATATTTAACTCTAGTGTGAACTTGGGTCAAACTCGTTCACTAGTTCAGTTTTGCCACAAACCTGTGATCAAACCCATTTAAATTACACGGGTTTGATCATAGGTTTGTGACAAAAATTATCAAACCCATTTAAATTACAAACCAATGATCAAGCCCATTTAAATTACATGGTTTGTGGCAAAAATGAACTAGTGAACGAGTTCGATTCAAGTCTAATAAGAACCATTACATCAGTACTTTCGAAACAATAATTATCTTTTTTTTTTAAACCGGCAACACATTACCCCCCATAACTCGAAAAATAAACATCATACAAAAAAATATTTGGTATGGACATAAATATAGTTATGTGAAATATCAAGGGTTGTAAAATTTTTTGGGTTGTTGGCTTCATTAATAATGCCTCATAAGTATCAGTGATCGGCAATGAATCGTGTTTTTGCTATTCATGCTGACTTGTGAAATTTTAAATATAAATGCGCCGACATCGTTTCAACTCAAATACTCTGATGTACACACACTCGCAATAACATTGATTTATAAATAAGTTGAAAGTTTGTTTTCTAATATCAGGAAAGTACTTATACTATTCGCACTGATTTAGCTCATGTATGTATGTTTATTTAAAAGTTTAGTCATTAAACAGGTTGCAAGTAGCATACAATACTAGTAAAAAGGGTTGTTTTTCAATTCCAGCAAAAAAAAAAAAAACGAAAAAAAGCAACAGAGAAACAAACACACAACCTCATAATGAGAACTTCAATGTTCGTATGCGAAGCTCGCATTGCGAATCATACTTATTTATTTTGCATCGTCCATAGGCACTGAGTTAAGGAGAGTCGAAATCAACAACGTCATAAGTGTTGCTATATAAGTATGAGTTCGATGAGCACTTCAAACTTTCGAGTGAATCTGACTCATAGACAACATTGCATAACTAGGAGTGGTCATAAATACATAAAATTATAATTCATGATTTAACTCTATACACTTTTTCACTACTCATTGCTCTTCTCTGATATGTATATATTTATGTATGTGTGTAATTCTTTGAATTCGTTTCGATTAATATTTGCCTAAGTACTGACATAACTTATTTAACAAATTAAGTTTTAAAATTTACCCTGTAGTTTTTCCATTGCAAGCAAATTTCGATTGCGCCAACAACAATGACAGCCTATCGGGCTCCTCTTCTTCCTCCTCTGTCTCTTCTTCACTTGACTGCTTTTGTTTAGGATTTGCCTTAAAGTTTTGGTAATTTTGCTGCTGTTGCTTGCGCGGTTGATATTGTTGCCTAGGGGGCTCTTCTTGATCTTCCTCCGATTGGCTATAATCGTAGAGCGGTTGTTGCTGTTGCTGCTGGTGTTGATGCAGATGATGCTGCTGCTGCTGCTGTTGTTGTTGCTGTTGCCTGTAGCCTAAGTGTGTTTGCGCTTGAGTTTCGAAAACATCATCGCTATCATCCTCGCTGCCGGCCTCTATGGATCGCGATTGGAATCCCTGTGGTTTTGGAGTGGCAACTGACGCTGTAACGCTGGTAGTGGCAACCGTATGACTGTGGCCCACAAAACATACCAAGGAGACTAGTAGGAAATAGTTGAAACTGTAAAACAAGAAGAGAAATATGTATGTAAATTAGGTATCACATGCATGTGTACATACTAGCAAAAAGAATTGCATAAGTTAAACGCCTATTTATTATTTTGAATGTCACCGAAGTTTAACGTGATTGGTTGCTGAATTGCTGATTTATTTCATATATTGTCCAACGTTTGGTGAAAGTTGCATCAACTCAAATCAATATTAAGTACTAGTGATGCACGAATATTCGTATTCACATTCGTATTCGCCAAATTCAGGTGGATGCGAATACGAATATTTTTCTAAAGAAATTAAATACATAAAGGCATAAATTCTAAACGAAATTTAAATATATGACTAAAAATTTAATTTTGTACAAATACATTAATTTTTTCATAGAAATTTGTGCTTTGTATAATTTTCAAATATTATTCAATGACGATCATTAAAATTTTGGGTACTTTTTATTAACTTTAAAGTACGCCAACAAGAGAGTGAAGTCCTTTTTCATAAATTTTTTTTTAATATTTCATATTGCATATAATATTAGTATTCGTATTCGTATTGGCGAATATCGTTAAAAATATTCGTATTCTTATTCGTATTCGTGAATATAAAAAATTGACATTCGTTACATCACTACTAAGTACATATGCAGTTGCCAAAATAATTTTTTTATGTTGCAAAAAAAAACACCTTTAAATTTCAATATTTTAAGGTTAAGATAAAAATAGAAAACGTAAAAAATATCAAAATGGATTTTTTATGTATTTTTTTGAAAAGTGATAAAATTAAAACCTTTGTGTTATAAATAAAATACATGCTCAATACAGTCATTATTTATTTTTACATAAGTTTTACTTTTTTATTATACATGCTACATGTTCCGTCTGTCACCTATGGCTTGAATAGTTTTTGGTTTTTCCTGTATATAATTTCAATGGTATGCACTGTGGTCCCAGAAGGAAATATATTTTCTTCATTTATTTATTTATTACCATAAGCCCTTATAGAACCGCTAGAACCATTTATATGTACATATACATATGTATGTACAGTTGGTAAAATTTCATATAAAAATCTTTTGCGATATGGAATTCCAGTAAGAAAATATGAAAGTTATTCTCTAGTTAGGGCTTCTAAAGTATCCTTAAGAATTCTTGGGAAGTTAAAGAGCTTTTGATATTGTGACGAAAAAGGAAATTGTATCTTATTTGAGAGCAGAAGAAATCACCTCTATGGAAGTATATGATTTTATCACAAATAACACATTCTCCAAATTTTGGAATAGTTTAACATACAAAAATTTCGGGACTTAATCATACCTTTTTAACAACTGACCCACATATTTGGCCGCAGAACGAGTTATATCTAGCGATAAAAGCAAATGTTATAGTGGTTACATACTTTGCAACGTGCTTACGCAACATGTTCACATTACGTGTTGACACAGACACTGCAACCTACAATTCATCCTATATACATCAAAACATTTTGATATATTTGAAACTTCGAATGCAACTTCGAACGCAACCATAAACAATACTACACACTGTGCGACCGGCAATGCAAACTGCCTGGCTACATAAACGCTCAGTTAGCCGACTGTAATAGAATGTAACTGCAACAGTAGGAAACAGCTGATCGATATTGTTATGTGAAAAGTAATGCAAATGGTTGTGGATATGCAACACGGTGCGACAGTCCAACAAACCTGGGACCAGATATTCCCCCTTATTGCGAATGGCATCGTCGACGTTACATCAAGACGACAGTAAAATTTTTCACTTGTCTACTCTTTGTCAACAAGAATTGACTACTATTAACATGCTACAGTAACTTACAAAGCTTTATAGATTAGAAAGAGATTGTCAATAAGAGCCGATAAGGAGTAGAAATTTACTGTTGTCTTGATCTGATGTCGACGACGCCATTCACAATAAGGGTGATATTTATTCTTGTAGGGCTTGTCGATTAAAACAAGATTCCAATAGTGAAATATGCCGGACACCTCCAAAATCCGGATTTACGGTTAAAAACCCGGTTTTTCTTACCTTTGCGCACTTTTAAGCCTGTAACTTTGTTGATAATGATTTTTAATTTCTTAGCAGATTTGGAAAGAAGAAACAGATCTTTCGAATGATATATAATTTATTTAAGAAAACTTGAGAAATTTCGCTGTTATTGTCAAACACAAATTTTGTAGATTTTTTAAAAATTTTTCAACTTTGGTGACGTTTTGATACATTATTTTATTAAGAAACAATAATACTATTGAATTTATTCAAAAAGTACGTTTATTTACGATTACAATGCATACTTGGGGTTAAATATAGATAAGCAATTGACTGAGTTATTTAACTTTTCATGAAAACAAAATTGAAAATCGGATCATTATCAACAAAGTTACAGGCTTATAAGTGCGCAAGGTAAAAAAATCCAGTGTTTAACCGTAAATCCGGATTTTGGAGGTGTCCGGCATATTTCACTATTGGATTATTCTTTAACTCGACAAGACCTACAAGATAAAACATATCACTCCCCAGGTTTTTCTATTTCATTCAATTTTGTAAAACTGTGTAATGTAACGTAACCTACTTTTCACATAAAAATAATGATTAGCTGTTACCTTCGTTGCAGTTACATTCCATTACAGTCGGCTAACTGAGCCTTAAGTCTGTACCTACCATTATAAAGTTATTGGTTTTTTATGTTGTTGCTGAGCGCGGTGTCGCGCTAATAACGCGTTTCAATACTATATTGACACATCAGGAGGAACAAAAAATTTATTATTTAAAAAATATTGGTATTTTTCTCTTTATTGATTTTTATTTATTTCTCACAAAATAAAAGTTATTTTGTGAGTTTTATTTATTCCTCACGAAATGACAATAAATAAATAATAAGAGTCTAAGCACAATATTTGCGGTGCGGTGCGATTTTTCGTTGCGGGAGATCAAAATAAACATAATAAAACGGAAGACGGCGCCGGCAATACTTGTCATTGTTTGTTTAAATTTTTATTAATTTGTTTGTGCATACATTTTTATAACTAAGAACAAAAAAATAATTAACATTTTATACATTCGCAGATATATTTGATATGTTTTTTAAACTTTTATAATATATGACAAAAATGTTTGAACTTCAAAATCATGTTTTTTTACAATAATGTTGTGAACACAGCCAATTATTCAAAAACTACTGCAACGCCAGCAAGAGAAAATTGAGAGAATAAGAAAGTCCATAATGAAAATAAAATAGATTTTAATTTTATTCCGTCCCGCACTGCGGATTTTTACTTCAAAATCGTATGGAAATCCGCACCGCAATAAAAAATCGATACATTCTAAATAAATACGATACATTCTGATAAATACTTTCAGCATACCATAACTTTTTTCGGTGTTAAACACATATGTATGTATGTATATTGTTACGTAAAAAGATTCCTACAGGGTTAATGCAAAGAACTATCTGGAAGTATTTAACTAAAGCAACAAACGTACACACATATTCGCGTGCAAACACTGTAGCAAAGAACTAAATAAGCATGCGTAACACGTAAACAAGCAAAAGCAACAACAAAAAGCGTCTGCTTATTAAGAAGATTCGCATATTTACACAAGCACATACATACATGCTAATTCAAACGAAGGGCAAAAGGTAAACAAGCACCACGCATTGCTTAGTTAATGATGTACACACGTATGCATATACACATGTATGTACATAGTTACCACATGAACTTAATTGGGCACTTAGTAAACAACATTTAAGATGATAATGATCGTCTGGACTATGCTTGAAGCTTCTGGTGGTATTGGTACACAGTATAAAAAGCGCGACGCAACCAATGGCAAGTCAGTCGTGAATAAGTCAGTTGTGAAGTTCAGTTGTGTTGTGAACGAACAAGTCAGTCAGTGCCAATTGGAAATTAGTAGAGTGAACATCGTTGAAAGTAAAAGACATCGTGCCGTGGATAATAACGTTAAGAAGTAAATAAGAAAAGACAAGTTGTAATTGGTTTAGTCACTAATAAAAGGAAGTTCAGTTGCAAATAAGAAAATCGTGTTGTTATTTATTTTTATTTTTGAGCAATCAAAAGAACTCACACGTTTAACAAAATTTAAACGTAACATTTGGTGTCAGAAGTGGGATTGCAAAATTAAAATAAAAATAATTAATTAATCAGAGAATAATGAATTTTTAATACAAGGAAAGAAAATCTATAATGAAGTTCGAAGACCTAAAAGTGGAGCAACTCAAAAAGGAATTGAGTAAGTGTGACCTGCCGACAACAGGTAATAAGGCAGAACTTCAAAAGAGGCTGATAGATGAATTCAAGCGTCGTGGCGTTGACATAGGAGAGTACGAATTTGAAGAGAAATATGAGATGGAAGAAACATCTGCTCCTTCTACTAGTACTCCAACCAGTACAGATATCAGCGCAATGTTTGCTGCCATGATGAGCAAAATTCAGGAGTCTTCTAGAGCTAATAACGACAAATTTGCCGAATTCAAAGCTGAAATGAAGGCCACGAACGAGAAACTTCTAGATCAAATGGATGCGAGACTTCAAGAAATGTCTAAGGGCTTATATAGAAAAGTAGACGGCATTAAAGTACAAGTCATTAAATCAGACCAAAAGATTTCTGACTTGGAGCAGATCAACGATGAAATTTCTGACAATGAAGAAAATGTTGACGAAATCAACAGCAAAGTGAATGAAGCTCGTGACCTAGAAGATAGTCAAGCGGTCTGTGAAACAGTGGAACAGGCAATGGGTGAAATAGTCTCGCTTGCTCAGGGTCACGAAATTGCTACAGCATACAAAGCGAGCAGCGTAAAAGCAGCAAGGAAGAAGAAGACAACTTTTGTAAGGAACCGCAAGCGTGTGGTAAGGCAAAGTCTAGTCGAGGAACAAAGTAGAGTCAGTGCAATAGGCCATAAGTGTGGAAGGAGTGATCATCTCCAGTGTATGGCAAGGCAAGCTCTAGCCATGGACAAGGTAGAGTCAGAGCCAAAGGCCATAAATGTGGAAGGAGTAGTCATCTCCAGGGAATGGTAAAGCACGCTCTAGTCAAGAGACAAAGTAGACTCAGAGCCAGATGCCACAAATGTGGCAGAAGTTGTCATCTACAGCGTACGGCATGGCAAGCTGTAGTGGAAATACCAAGCAGATTCAGTATCGTGAGCTGCAAATGTGAAAGAACTTGTCATCTTCAGCGCAAGGCAAAGCAAGCTGTAGTGGAAACAGGAAGCAGAGACAGTAACAAGGGCCACAAATGTCAACAAAGTAGTCATCTCCGGCGTATGGCAAAACAATTCCCAGTTGAAAGACGAAGCAGAGCCAGAGCTAAAGCCTACAAATATGGAAGAGGTAGTCGTCTACAGCGCAACTACAAGGCGTATAGAAAACGAAGAAAGAAACAGGCAGTGATGATGTGCCTATTCGGGACGAATAGGCTTAAGTGGGCGGCAGTGTTACGTAAAAAGATTCCTACAGGGTTAATGCAAAGAACTATCTGGAAGTATTTAACTAAAGCAACAAACGTACACACATATTCGCGTGCAAACACTGTAGCAAAGAACTAAATAAGCATGCGTAACACGTAAACAAGCAAAAGCAACAACAAAAAGCGTCTGCTTATTAAGAAGATTCGCATATTTACACAAGCACATACATACATGCTAATTCAAACGAAGGGCAAAAGGTAAACAAGCACCACGCATTGCTTAGTTAATGATGTACACACGTATGCATATACACATGTATGTACATAGTTACCACATGAACTTAATTGGGCACTTAGTAAACAACATTTAAGATGATAATGATCGTCTGGACTATGCTTGAAGCTTCTGGTGGTATTGGTACACAGTATAAAAAGCGCGATGCAACCAATGGCAAGTCAGTCGTGAATAAGTCAGTTGTGAAGTTCAGTTGTGTTGTGAACGAACAAGTCAGTCAGTGCTAATTGGAAATTAGTAGAGTGAACATCGTTGAAAGTAAAAGACATCGTGCCGTGGATAATAACGTTAAGAAGTAAATAAGAAAAGACAAGTTGTAATTGGTTTAGTCACTAATAAAAGGAAGTTCAGTTGCAAATAAGAAAATCGTGTTGTTATTTATTTTTATTTTTGAGCAATCAAAAGAACTCACACGTGTAACAAAATTTAAACGTAACAATATATATATATATATAATTCTAACACCACAAATGTAAACATGTGTTTTTAATCGAACAGTCCCATTGTGCCATGCACTAGTGGAGCTTTTTCAATTTTTGTGAATTTGTTGCTTCTTAAAAAAAAAATAAACTCTACATGCAATCAATGAAACATCTCTTTGATATGGGAAAATTCCTGAACGAAACAAAATAGTAAAAAAATCAACTTTAACAACGACTGCATTTACCAAACAACGAAGTAACGGAAAAGTGCGCGGGAAAATTTATTTTGTAGGTTTTTATTTTGCTGCACACACTTACTCATGTATTACCAGTGACGCTCCCTCACACTCCCTTCTTTATCATCATTAACTTGAGTTCGGTTTTGTTAGAGAAAAAAAACCTTTTTAAAGATGTGAAGTTAAAGCAAATAAATAAAAGAAGTCAAACAGCCGTATTGTTGTTGGTGCTGCTGGTCTTCGACGTTTTTGTTGTTGTTATTTATTCTTGCAGCTTTTGGCTAATACGTTGATTATAGGCTATTGTTTTTTAATATTGCTGTTGGTATTGGTGTGCCTTTTCAACATTTGTCAGCCTCAAAGTCACAGTCGCTCTGTGTCTATTTTCCTACTTCTTCATCGCGTTTTAGTCTTTTAATTATTTTCTGAAGTTGTTTTTACAATGTTATGCAATATGTAGTCGTATCTACATACGTCAGTCGTATAGTCAGCCAGTCTGTCAGTTGTTCAGTCCGTATGAGTATGTATGTTTTTCTTTGATTACATTATTTCTTTTCGTCTTATTGTTGTGGTTATTATATATTTTATAGTCGGTATTTTATTTTAGCAGGTCATAGAATTTGCCACCAAAGAAAGCCACAATTTTATAATGCATGCATATATACATATACATATGCATATATAAGTACATATATGTATGTATGTATTTTGTTTTTCTTTTACTAACAATTTTGCTTAAATTTAACAAATTTGGTTGGTATCGTATACATTTCAGAGGTTACATCTTTAAATTTAAAGTTGATACGCCAAAATTATTTTACAAGAAGGTCATTAAGTAATTTTGCAATTTAAAACCCTTCGCAGATGTGTGTAATGAGAACATGAGTTTATTGCCTAAAAAAAGTATTATGAATAAAATATCGAATGTCTTTTTTGTTTTTCTTGTTTAGTGTAACGGAAACAATACCGTGTTTCTCTTTCTGCTTTTTTTTAGGTTTTTGCATCAATGAGAATAGGCTGAAGTTCTATTGTTATAAGTTTATATAAGTACATAATGCAATTAATGAATTGAGAAACAGTGAAAGGATAATTGAAAGGGTTTATGAGTGACAACTATGGAATTAATTAATTTATTTTATGTGTTTATGTAAAATTTGTTGAAAAAAATTTTCTTAAAATGGATTTCAAATACATTACTTTTTTTTAATGAATACAGTGGTGAGGGATCCCAAAGGTTAAACTAATCATGCCACAACCATAACCAAACCATACAAAACAGCTGTTAGAACCAAACTAATGGGCAACACTATATTTGATTACACTTTACTCACCATAACGCCATAGCCATAACAAAAAAAAAGAACATTGAATTTTGGCTTTGGTTATGGCTGTGGCATTATAGTATTTCACGTCTGATGGAACCTATATGGGCAAAAGTGCATTTGATCATAGGGTAATCACCATAACCATAACAATAAAAAGCAATTGAATTTTGGTTTTTCGCCATAACCATAAACAGCTGTTTTCTAGTTAGACATACTTTTTGTTGCCCTTTTAAAATTAATTAGATCAAACCCATATAATTTAAATGGGTTTGATCATTGGTTTGTGTTAAAAACGAGCTACTAAAAGGGTTCGATACAAGTCTGAAATAAATAAGCAAAACACAGCTGACAGCACTAATAGGTGAATCAAACATATTTATGTTTATGGTTAATTTACGTCTGAATAAACCTTTAGAAATGATACAACATATAAACTTGCGAAAAATTGATTAAACTCCAACGTTTTGAGACTAAACCCCGTTAATTTTGGCCAAGACTTAGATTATTTTTGAAATTTTTTAATATTTTAGCGATATCAGCAATGTTTTCTTTAATTTTGTTTCACAAGTCTAGTGAATTTATATTACATAAAGTACATACATTTTACATTTATACGATGACTTTTTACGCACTTCTAGGCTAGATGATTTTAGTATTTAATCGCTTAATATATATTTAATCATTCGTGTTAGTTAAATTATAAAAATTTTAAATTTTCTTTTATTTTATTTAAAACAAAAATGTTTATAATAACTATTTTTTAATCTTGTCATACGAAGAGTCGAACAAGGATAAGAAAAAGTAAGAAAAAAAGATAAAATAAATGAGTGTTAAGAAAAAGTTGAAAAAGAAACACCTGGAAGAAAAAAATTATATGTTATCTCTACACCGCTTGCTACACTACATCAGGCGTCTACAAATAACAGGTCTGGCAAGACTGTCAGTTCTTAAATATCTGTTATCTAACACCCTATTGTGTAACTCGCTAAAGACTCAGTTAGCCGAGTGTAATGCAATGTAACTTCAACATTAGGAAACAGCTGATCGATATTGCTATGTGAAACGGAAAGTTTCCAGAACGAGTAATTTCACTTTTTGGCAACGTCAAGTGGCCACCAAGATCAAGGTTAAATACAGACAATAAAGTTGATATAAAATATTTTTGCTCCCTATCTTTTCACTTTAGCTAGTTAAAAATAATCAAATTTAAAGTTGAAAAATTAGAATATGGCACTAAATATTGCTCATGTTGAGGTTAAGAAGTAAACTGGCTGTCAAATGGTATAATGCCTAGAATTGAGCTGTCACCCTTTTACATTTATGTAGTAAAAAGTTTGGAAGTTTTAACCATGAAACGCTACACTCTTGAACAAAAAATTTTTATTATGAAAATTTACTATAAAAAACTGAACGAATAAAACGCATTTTTCAACAAAACCATCCTTAGAGATGGGACGCATTTTCAATTATGTAAACAAACCAAATTGTCGCATATGGAGCTCCACAAACAGTCCTAGAAAAACCATAGTTTTGGTTTCAGCAAGACGACGTGACAAGCCACAAAGCCGGCCAAACAATTCAATTATTGTATGAGAAATTTGAATGACTGACTATAGTCATGTTTTAGACTTGGCGCTTTTTCGTGAAGCAGTTCTCTTCAATTCTCTTTTAAAACTGCTCGATTGTTTACACACAGACGGTTTCTTGTTAAATTTTTCTATTATTTTAATGCAGCGAATGAAATAACAAAAGATAATTGAAGTAACTTTCCTGTGCAAGTAAGTCAGTACCCTTCTTTCTTCTTTACCCTCTCTTTCATAAGCTCAGACTTGCTTCAAGATAAACTGCCGAGTCTAAAACATGAGTTACATTAACAAACCAGAAAAAACTGACGCTCCGAAAGATAAAATTCGGCACTGCATTGACAAGATAGGTGAAGCTTTGTTGCAAAATGTGATTGCTCTTTTATGAAAAGAGCGGACGTCTGCCTACGAGCTAGAATTTGACTTTTCTACTTTACATTGGTATCAATAAAACTGAAAAAAGTATATTTTTAAGTCAACTGACTTCCTAACCTTAAAAATTCCCGCTTCACTACAACGGGTCTTTGTCTTTGTTAATATGTTCCCCAAAATAAGCTACTACATAGTTAGGGGACTCAAAAGGTAGTCTTAAGCGTCATAGTGTCATAATGTTTTAAAAATTAAAAAAAAAACAAACAAAAACAATTGTCTTAAAATAATTTAAACTATTATGACACCGTTTCAATCCTTACGAGTTTGTATTCGCAAAATTTAATAAAAAACCACATTACCATTTCAAATAAATTGTAAAATTACAATTTTTATATTATCAAGCAAATATGTTTTGTTATTGTTTAACTGAAATAAGCTAATACTCTATTCCTACTACTCAACAGTTGGCAAGAGTTATGGAATTTTATTATTGTATTAATAATTAAATAAAATGAAATAAAGGTTCGAGCAATGTCCACTGCAACTGATAATATTCAAAACAAGTATAATCGCATAATGGCTACTTATTTTAAATAGTTTTTCATAAGAAAAAAAAATTAATGCTTTTTGGTTTTATAAACAGCGGCAACAACAAGCAAGAGCTTAACAAATTTCTTTATTGCTGCTCTCTTGCATTAAAAACGACATGCAAAACAAAAGACTTAAAACGCAAAACTTTTTGTGTTTTAATTTTGTTGTTGTTGCTGCTGTTTTTTTTGTTTTTTGCTTTTTATTTCCCAAGTCTAACAACCACAACAATAAATAAGATAATTTTTATAACATTTCTCACAGTTATAATAAATAATAAAATAACATACCACAAAAAAAATCATTTTAACAATCTCATCACTTTTACTTGAAGACTTACAAGTCGCACCATACAAGTATTTATTGTTGTGTTTAACCGTTGCAACTGACCTTTTAAATGTTGACAAAACAAATGCGTTACAAAGTGAAATATGTTAACTACCTTATGTGGCAGTTACATACATAGATGCGCATATATGTATGTTCATAGACAACCTGCATGTACATTAGTGTATGTGTGTATGTATGCATCTATGTGTGTATAGAAATGCTTATGGAGACGACACTATCGTAACTTTTTAATATATGCGACTTAAAAGCACATGATGATACCTTTTATTTCAGCAGCAGAGGATTAAAATAATTGAAAAAATGTAGGGAGAATGAAAAGCGATTGTACAGAGAGCAGTAAATGCAATTTTTTTAAAATAAATTTTTCTTTTTTTTCATATTTTTAAAAAATAAGAAAGAAACATATTCAAATGATTAGCAAAGTACATATTAATGTTTTTTTCCGAGTACGTTCACTTAATTGCAATTAATTATATTAAAACAATTTTGCTTAGCAACAAATTATTATTTTTAAATACATATATTACGTAAATAAGCAAATAGATTAAAAACAATTTTAATTAATATTTTAAAAAAAGCAAATTAATCTTTATTGGGAATTTTTGTTATATTAATTTTGGGAAAAAGTGCAATAAAAACATTAAAACTTAACATGAGCAATATTTACAGCACAATCCCCGATAGGGGTGAAACATTTGTTCCCATGAAATTTTCTTTTCCCATGAAGGTAAATTTGCAACCGCGAAATTCATGGCAACGTTATTTCCCGTCATCAATATGTAGTGAATATAAAAAACGGGAAGAAGACTTGTAAAGCTTAAAAATTAATTGGATATCAAACAAAATTAAGTTTAATAATAATAGGGTTTCTAATTTCCTGGACTTTTCCAATTCCCGGGAATCAAAAAGTAAAATGTTTTATTCCCGGGAATTAATTCCATAATTTTCAATATAATAGAAAATGTACATTAACATAATTAAAAATAAATAAAATTAATAAATTAATACTGTAAATTAATATTTTTCATTATTGAAATAAGATGATGATAACATGACTAGACTTTCCTTATTGTTTCTCATTAATTCAATATATTTATTTATTGATTTTATGCTCTTTCTTCTCTGGGTGTACAACATTTAAAATAAAAACAAAACAACTTTATTCGTTAATTTCATGAACAGCAATGTTTAAAAAACAAAACAAATAAATTCATATGCTTTGAGTTATAGCATAGATGGAAATTCCATCTACATTTGCCAAACTATATAGATACTATTTCCTATAAAGACATTTTAAGTTGAAAATATTTGGTTTCGCTTGAAGTTGTTGGAGTCACTTCAAAACGTCTAGTACATCTGCTTTCATGCTTATATTATGCATCGTTACAGGAATGTAAAAAAGCAAATTCCCAAAACGTAAATATTGAATTCCCGAAAATTCCCGTTGAAAATTTAACGGGATTTCTAAAAAAATAATTCCAAGAAATTCCCGGCATTTTTTCCCGCGTAGAAACTCTAGTTTAAAATAAAATGTGGAAAAAACACCCTGTGTTTGCGGTGCCAGCCTCTCAGTCCAGAGGTCGTAGGTTCAATTCCCACCATTGAACGTGGATGTTTTCTGCAGACAAGCTAATCGCTTAGCGTGTAGTGCTGTGTTAAAAAAAAAACAAAGAAACGAGGTGCATACTCCATGTAAAAATTATTTGCAGGAAATTATTACTAACAGTCCTGAATTGTATTTTTTAGTAATTTTTTATTTTTATTTTATTTATTTATTAAATTTATTTCTTATTTATTAATCTTGTCCCATAAATAATATTTAAAGCTTTTAATATTTTATTTTCAAAGCTAATATTGAAATTACTCAATGTATTATTTCAGTTCACCTACAAAAATAAAGTGAACAAAACCGAGGGAACAAGCATTCGGAACAAAATGTCCATTTATTAGATACCTGGCCACGGGGGTCCCGCGGGGGATGAGGAAGCGCACGAACTGGCCAATAAGGATTTTGCTGCTCCGTTTATGGGCCCAGAACCGTTTTGTGGCGTAAGTCAGTCGACTGCAACATCTCTGATCAAAGAAGATGACACTTCGACCGCTAAGGAAATGTGGCTGACTTCTTCTGGTTTAAGGCAGGCCAACAGCAATAATTTACGGCTTGCTACTGGTTTTCTTTCTGGCTACTTTGGACTGAACTATCCTTTGTGGAAAAGAGGAAACCAAGTTCGTTCACCCTTGTGTGGTTTATGCTTGGAAGATGACGAGACGAGACGAGCGAGCGTATCGTCTTATGTAACAGTAGAACGCAAGATTGTCATTCTGAGTTTCTGTGTTCAGCTGATATTAGTCGGGCTTCTCCAATATCTGTGCTGACTTGTACAGGGATAGTTATATAGAGATTGATTTAATTGAATTATTGTTTGAAGATTGTGTTAAACAATGTTTATAAGACATTTCTTTGATACATTTTCAATCAATAATTAATATAAAAAATGTTATATTAATTATTGAACTGGGCAATTAATTAATGATAACGTTCAGAACTAAAACAAGTTGAAATAGTAACACGATTTTTGAACACCATATTCTATAAATGTAAAGAAAATCTAAGGATGGCACAACAAAATTTTAGGGTTAATATCATCATCTCCAAATTCAAATTTACATTGTGATCTAAAAATGCCAGAAAAGACTGTTAAAATTGCAAAATATGCAGGCAAATATTTAACATAACTCGAGTCCCCCCATCTTAATAGTCTTGCTCGTAACATCTTGAACTTTACTGGACATATTCGCTTAATAGTTCTTTCTGCCAAAAAAAAACTGACTTCAATGCAAAGATCTGATAGAAAAAGATAAAAAGAAGTACGTGAAATATAAAATTAAATTTCAATGGGCGTGTCTTCACCCATTTTTAAATGCAAGATTGTGCGTTTTTCAGAGCTCAGGGTGTATTAAGTGTTGTAAAAATCGGTACAGTAGAACCACTTAAAATAATATATTGAATTTAAATGGGCGTGACTCCACCCATTTTTTCAAATGGAAAATTGTGTGAGCTCAAGGTGTGTGATAAGTTTCATAAAAATCAGTTAAGTAGAACCACGTGAAATATAATAATAGATTGTGTAATTACAAGAACCAGAGGCGTTTGCTAGGGGTCGCAGCAATCAAATTAGTAGAAATTAAAAAAATTGTGGGGGTGTTCCGCCCACTTTTTTACAATGGGTCCAATGGGGAGCTACCCTCTCAGATAAATTTTTTTTACAATCGGTCTAAAATGTACCGAGGTAACACAAAAAAAAATTAAAAATAGAGACGAATTTTTGATCTCCTCCATTTTTTTAAGTCGGTTAAAGAGGGATACTACGGCTCTAGTACAAAACACTCCAGATGAAACTTCTTGAAAATATTTTTGTGTTTAATACGACATTTATGTATTAATAATCACTAAGTTAATGTCCGACAATGGTTGAGCCTAATAATAATATCTAGACTTAAGATTTGTTAATTAAGTTTTGAAGATACAATAAATAAATATAAGTATTAAAATAATAATAAATATTGCAGAGTCCTGCTAAATTTTTATTTAGTATAAATTTAGGCTCAAGAAGCTCTTAATCAAATTCCTTAGTAGAACAAATTAGGATGTATAAAATACAACATATCTGAATATATCACTTTTACTTGTTTTAAATGCTTTCGAAAGTCTTCTTAATTTTTAATCAAAAATTAAATACAAAAAAAAATTGCTCTTCGAATTTTTAACAAATTGCAAACAATTCACAAAATTGTTTCACAATTTTTGCCTATTACCTAATATGTTGCAGTATCTTTCTAACATCATTTCAATATTGTTTTCACTTTTAATGCACAATTTTACTCGTACGTAAAAGTTAAAGTATGCCACTAAGCAAAGGCTGCTTTTATCCATGCTTTGGAATCCATAAGTTTGGTTTGGTCTACTTTAGTTTAGCTGTCAACTACTTCAGTAAGTTTTATTAAGCAGCAACACAGGTTTTCTTAAAATCTAAATCAATAACTTTTACCAGTGGAATCCGATTATAACGAACAACTTCTGAGGTCTTAATAGTTTTGCATTAATATTTTATACTTTAGTTATAGCAAATTTCCACTTACATCGAACTCTTTTTTAAGTTCTATAAATAAAACTTTGTTGAAATTTATGTGCTTATGACCTGAAAATAAATTAGCGCCAGTTCGTTTTTAATTAATTTCCTAAATTTAAGAAAATTTAGTTTCAAAAGAATTTATATTTTTATTAAGATTAAATGTATTATAATATAAATATTTGATTTATGTAATGCTATTCTCTTTGAATTGTATAAAATATCCACAACGGTTTTAACGAATCGTTATAACCAAACTCAACTGTACTAAATATTGCATAAAATAAAATGCATACGGGCTTATTGCTATTTCTAATTTTTGGGTTTGGAATTTTACTAGGAAGCATTCATTTAATTGTTTTTTTTAGTCAAGCCGGTTTTTATCGCAGCAATTTGCTTGCAAAAAGTAGATCAGCAGGTTGTGTCCTATTTTTTTCTGTAAATAATAAGTGTTTAGCTTTTATTTTCGTTTCGAGTGTGCTTGTAGTTGATCCTAAAACTTCCTGATTCATAAATTTTATTGAAAGAGAATAATTTTGGGTTTATATTTTTTAAATATACTGTATGTATGTTGTAAGTACGTATGCAACTGTATTTACATATGGATCATTACTAGTATTATTTCTTTATTAATGCATTAAACACATTCACGACATCAGGCTACCGACTACAAATTGTTAAAAACAGAATACGTGTAAACATTTGAAATCGATTATTTTCATGATAACTCAGCTACACGACTACATGACCACTTTTGTCGCTGTAGCCAACTTGGACTACTTTTTATTTTTTTTTTGGCAATACGTGATTGGTTGGTTTGGTTGGATTGGTTTACGTGGTTGCTTACTACACGCAGGCATTTAAGTAGAATCTAGATGGTTCCTTTTTAAAGGACCACTACAATCATCAGTGTCAACCTATGTACAGGGTGACCAAATAAGACCAGCTGATGTGAAACACAAATAACTTTTTTATTTTTTAGCATAATTTATTTTTTCTTTTTGCAGATTATAGCTGAACTCTTGGAAATTTAAAATGAATACTTAAAGGTCACAACAACGCATTAAAATTATCGAATTTTATTATTCTTCTCAACGATCAATTGTTCTGACGCAGCGAAATTATCGCCGGTTTTTTAACGTAAGATGGATGGATATTTAAAAGACTAAGTGTATGTTAACAAACCACAGAATATTCGAAATGAAATACGGTGCCTGCAACCAGAAATATTACGCCGTGTAATGCAAAATGCGTTAAAAAAAGCCAATGACTGTATCGAACAAAATGGTGGTCATTTGTCTGATGTCATATTTCACACATAGTCACGTTAAATTTCCATAAAATGTATTTAATAGGACATTTACATTATCTCGAAATCTAGTACTTACGAGATTTCCAGCTAAATCTAGCGCCTTTTTACTAGATTTCCCATACAAAACAAAATCTAGTTTATGAGTAGATTTGTAGGCAATCTACTCAAAATCTAATATTTTTATTTTATTTTTACCACCCTGTACAACATATTTATATAAAATATGATTGAATTAGCTACGATCTGCTTAAAAAGGTGTGTGAATTAACTACATTGCAGTTGGTTGGTTGCAGTCTTGGAAAGTTTTTGGTTAATGGGCTTTGTTGTCGATAATAAAATCTGGATATATGTCAGAATAACATGGTGTAAACGGTGTAGATTTTCATAAAGATTTTAATAAAAATCTGCTAGATTTTGTGCAGTTGTAAATTGCCTATAACATATAGAAATAAATCATTAAAAAAAACGTTATTACAAAAATTACACGTGTTTAATATCACTAGGTCTCATTTGGTCCACCCTGTAGAACTGTATCTGAGCTGCAAAGTTGGACATTCGACTAGAATAGACGAAGTGATATATGATAGAAGCGCCGCCTGGCTGTCGACAAGCGTTGCAATACTAAACAAACTCAGTGCTGCCAATATAATGAAAATTTGTAATTAATGATAACTTAAAATTAACAGAAATTGATTCGTTTTTATATTTTTACATGATATAAGATCAAAACAAATATGCAAGTACATAATTTTATTTTTATACAGAAAACTTTGTTTTTTTCAGACTTGGAACAATTTACTACTACAATTTATATTCTAAAACTAACCATTCTCTAACAACTGAGATTTGTTTTTTTGAAGTCACACCCGTATCATCCTTTGATGGCCATTCTGAGCATTATGTTCTACCTATTATTTAAATGTTTTTAAGCATAACGTGCCTGGGAACTGCAACCTTTTTAAAATTTTACATATAATATTTTTGAATTAGAACAGAAAATGTGAGTACTCAATTATATACTACGTTTATTACTACAAATAAAAATTTGGAAAATAGATGATTTCGGCGCGAATTATTTTTTTATTTCGAAATATCTAATTCGCATAAACAATTTCTGATCAACACACTATTCGCAAATAAAATGTTTGAGGTTGCCACGCTTACAAATGTTTGATAACAAAAAACAATAAATGGATAAATATTGCACAAAAAACATTGATAGAAGCATATAATGACAATTAAAACAAATGATTATTTGATATTTTGTACATATACAATATCTTTTTTTTTGTCAACATAATAGTGTTTTCACATGGTTTTAATATAAGTTGGTTTTAACGCTAAAACCAATTGTTTAAACCTGGTTTTACTATACAGATTGTTTTTGTTAAAACCCACTTAAAACAATTTTTGAATTGGTTTTATGAAATGCAACCTTGTTTTGATTTTGCTAAATTCAGTGCTGCCAAATAAAAATGACCGGAAGCAGCTGATAATGTTTATGTCAGTCAATAAGAATAGATACAAATTGAAACATTTTCAAGTTAAAAAATGGACGCAGCCGCAATAATAACCAATATCTTGCGGAAAAAACTCTTTTGGACGGAAAACAACGAAGTGAAAATAGATTATATGACTGGCGTCCATATGCCTATAAAAAAGGTTTATGTTATAATGTATTTGTGCATTTTTATATACAATAACTTTATTTTCAAGCACTTCTTAACTTTATATAAGTTCCATAATTTAGAAAAGTGTTTATTTACAAAATGTAAAACTATTTGAAATTTAGAGCTCATTGTTAAATTTTTGAGTTTTCAGACAAACCAGAACAATTGTTGTAAGGTTTGTCAAATAAGTATTATAAAAAGCAGAAAAAATACAAAAACAAACACACGCATTTCAGAGGCAGATTTATTTTATTTTTGAGCAAAGTTGTTAGACAGTCTGTGAGTTAAAAGCTGAATTGATCAAACTTGCAATGTGAACGCAAAATCGGCTGATTATGGTTTTAACTTTAAAACCAGGTTTTAACTTTCAGTGTGAAAACACTTTAACGTAACTTTTCACAATGTATGGTTAAGAGCTAACGTGAACTTTAACTGACAGTTCATTATACAAAACTTGTCGTTAAAGTCCCTGTTATCTTTTGTGAAAAGGTACGTAAGTAAGTTTTCTATAGAAGTGCTAACAAGTTTGTGTACTTTTGCTATGACGTATAAGCAGTGAATTAATTTATTTGCAAATATTTTTATTTGCAAATAGTAAGCGTATAAACGTAGTAATAAATCCATTTCTTAAGAGAAAACTGCTGTTTGAATAATTTGTCTTTTAGAAATAAGAGCAATTAAAGTAAATAATTTTCCATGCCTATAAAATTTTAACGTTCGAAGTATTATTTTTTTTTTAATTTTATGTATGACTTTTATATTAACCAAACAATTTAAATTATAATGGATAAAGCCGCTTTCACTCGATTGTACTAAGAATACTAATTATCAAAAAATTAAATGTAAAGAGAATGTGCTACAAGTGTACGTGTGGGAATTTAAAAGTCTGTTTAGCAATTTTAGAATGCTTAAGCAGTGATAGAATATTTAAAAACAATTAAACGGTATTTATTATTCATGCTTTTGTACTAAAATATTTATTTATTTATTTTTTGTAAAAATGAAGTCGGAAAAATTTATTTTAGTTTTAACTTATACTTTTGAAAGTTGCTTAAACAGTATGAGAAAACTACAATTTCCCGCTTCTTCCTCTGTCAACCTCTTCTCAAATATCACGTAACGTTAACTCCTCCTAATCTACATTTAACTTCAATACTTTTGGTGATTTCGAATTGTTTTTTTGTTATAAATAGCGCTGTGCTAATTTTGGGTTATGATGCAACTGTGAGCTAAAATGGCAACACTGATGTTAACACGAAAAGGATGGAGAGCCACTAAAATTACGAAAAGAACTATCTTAGCGGTACAGATGCCAGATAAGACAATTTGTTACCAATTTTCCGTTATTAAGGTAAAATTCATGATATAAAAATATTTATGTGATTATTGTAAAATAAACGTACATATAGATCGTCGACTTAGGGCCATTATTATGACTTAACGATAAAGTTTCGGATAGTTATTCCTAACTTTAGCAAAACTTAACTATAAAGTAACCTTTAAAATTTTCCATTATTACAACCGTCCGATAAAATAAATAATAAAATGTTTGGTTGGTGGCAACATTTCTGTGGATATTGTTTGCTAAAAATGATTAGTGGCAACTTGCTTTTGTTTATTTGTCAAATTACAAACATCATGAAAATATTTTTGTGAATTCTTTTGTTTTTTTATTATTCTTATGTGTTTTGTGTTGTATTGTTTTTGTTTTATGCCATATTTTGAACAAATATATTTGACTTTGTTTTATAAAGTAGAAAGCGTGGCAAGTGGCGAAAATGTGGCAAGTTCAAATGACTATACCTCGCAATAAAAGTTACAGGTAGGATGAACTTGCCTTTAGCTTGTCGCTCACTTTTTGTTAAAATGAAGTTGTAATAATGAAAAACCCCCTTATGCAAAAACGAATGGTAAATTTAAAGTTGGTCTATCAAACGATTTTTGTATGGCAAAACCGGTTTTAAAGCATGCTTTAACTTTAACAATCGTTTTTGCATAAGAGCAAAAGTGTTTATCCATCCAATAACATCCTACATTTAGCTAACAACAAGTTATAATAATGGCCATTAGAGTGTAAACCAGCTAAATCCAATTTCTATAAAATATGACATTTTAATGACATTCGAAAGTTAATGAGACGCGCATCGACTGGCTAAAATATATATTTTAATTAATAAGTCTACATGTCGAAAACTCTTCAAATATTACGCTAATTTCTTAAGGTATCTATAGAAAATGTTAACAGTAATTTGCCTCTCCTGTACAATTTTAGGTTTAGTAATTTTAGGTTTTAGTTTAATTTTAGGTCAAGTAACTGTTACTTTATAAATTCAGTGATTAACTACTAGGTATGAAAGCATACTTCATATCTACATAGTTCTAATGTGAGTACCTAATTATTAGCTGCGAGTCTTCATACATATTATATCACTCAACTAGAAGGCGCTCTTTTGTTACGGAAAATTATATGGCAATCGATGAGTTGCCTTACTGTTAATTTTTTTTTTCATTGTACATATTTGACCAAACACTTCTGATTTCATGCAATTTGCCAATTACATATTAAAATGAATCATGTCTCAACTATTTATTTGCTTTTAGAAAGTTATTTTTTGCAGTTAATTTTAAGTGTGCCATTAAACTTTATTTAAAATAAATAATTTTTAGTCTTATGAAACAAACACATGCAAAATGTATAATTTCACTTATTGAATATTTTCAGCCGGAAAATAATTATGTACATTTTTAGTTTTATTTTTTTTTATCAGTTAATAATCGTAGCTTAAAATTGCAAAGCCATTTGGCTTATCAAAACATAATTTGTATTCATTTGTTTCTGGACCGGGGAAAAAACAAAGATAACACTATATACGACCATTTGACTATATTAGTTGTTCGCACAGCAACAAAAAAATTTCATTTTCAGTAACCAAATTCATTGCATCAGTAAATATTTTATATTAATATTAATCTTGTAAACTCTGATAACAATTTTGTAAAAATTTAAAAGTTATAATTCGAAATGTTTACAGTATGCAACGATCATTTTCAATAAGAAATTTTTATATCTAGTTTTATTATAATATATATTTTTTTACGGCCTTACTTATATTAAGGCTTTATAAAGGGGTTTTAAAATAAATTTTCATATACAAATTTTTTCAGAAGTCTTTATAAAGCCTTAATAATTTTTGTAAGTAAGGCTGTTATTAGAATTGTAGGAATACGTTCTTTTCACACTAATGCATTTTTCTAAACTTGTATTTTAATAGAAACGTTAAAAGAATCTGACTTTAAATAATATTTACTTTCAACAAACTGTTTATTTAATTTTTTTTACAGCAATTTTTTGAGAGCGTCAAATATTTTTTCGCAGTAATTAATGGCAGAGCATGACATGAAAAAGTTTTTAATTGTCACTCCGTTAATGTTGATTCTAATCAACAATGCTCTTGCCACAAAAACTTATGTATATATGTATATATGTAGATAAAGGAAAATAATAACTAAGGGCAACTTTTTGAGTTCAAGATTAGAGATTAAATCAACCTTAATTTTCATTTGCAATTTCTGGGTGGTCGATTATATGGGTTTACTTGCTAGTTCGAGCGGCCAATAGTGGTGGTTTAATCTTACTTTAGTATTGACAACAAGCACTTGTGAGACATTTAACTTTTTGTAAAAATTATATGGTAAAATAATTTAAAATCACTCAAATAAATAAATAAATATATATATATATATATATATATATATATATATATATATATATATTATACATATACCACAAAAAATCAAAGTGTGTTGATAACATGTATGACTTTTGCACAGAAAATGTTGCCACTATTTTTTTAATCAGTATGACAATACTAGACATAACAAGAAGCTTAAACTACCACCCAAAAACAGCAAACTCAATTATGTGAGATTAAGTTAATTTTCGGATTAGGCAATTAGAGAAATAAACTAATCTTAATCTCGAACATCGTTGCCAGATTGCTAATAGTAT
Organism: Tachina fera; assembly: GCA_905220375.1. Taxonomy (NCBI): domain Eukaryota; kingdom Metazoa; phylum Arthropoda; class Insecta; order Diptera; family Tachinidae; genus Tachina; species Tachina fera. The sequence goes on along the minus strand of LR999967.1, from coordinate 79,138,639 downwards.
TGGTTATTAAAGACTTTTACTTTAGATTAAATGTAACATAGTGCTTACACCTTATGAATTTATATCATGATGAATGTCAAATTGATATCATGATGAAAATTCATCACGTATAGACTCGATTTATTAATATTATGGTAGCGTTATGATATAATCATCAGAGCTCACGGCCTGATGAATTCATCTTGATATCGAATGTCATTTTATATGTTACTGTGCATTTAAAGTTTATTTATTAAACAATTTTTTTTTTTAAATAGATGGAAGACCATTTTCCTTACCCCATCCCTGTATAAATCAGTGAATATATCTATACGCTCATTGTAAAAGTATGTCTAAAATTAAAAACTTTACGTTTCCTGAATCGGTATATGAATCAAGCTTTCTTAGACGGAGCTGTGGTAAATTTGCTGAAGTTTAAAAAACAACCGAACCCTGAGGCAACACTTTAAGACCCAGTTGGAAAAAATAGCTAATGAAGTAGGGAGGCAGAACATATTTCACTGACAGAAGTTGAAACATCTGAACTTGTTATGGCTTCTATGAAGTATGAATTTATCTCACAAATAAAAATTATTTTTAATTAAATTTTCCTTCAAATACAATAAAACAAATCACGCAGCTGATTCAAATATTCAGCAGAGTGTAGTTGATATGTTGCCATAAAGAAAAAATAGTTAATATCGTTGCCATCTTGTTATGGAATGCTAAACTGTTATTCAATTGTTGTAAATATTGAAGCAAAGTGATTTTGACACTAAAATGACAGTGACATTAGCTACCGTAACTGGAATAAAGGTGAATCTAGGCTTATTTGATAAGGAAAGTAATTCTCTTGTACCATATACCTTATGGCATGCTATCTAATTTGCTGATAGCCACACTATGTAGTTAGAAAAATGAATAAAATAACAATGTTAATACATATGTAATTACAAAAGTTAACAAATAACAATAGACAAGCATAACAATTTGCAATTACAGTGACCTTAAATTGTTAACGATTTTTTGTGGCCAAAAATTAAAAGAAAAAAACCACAACTGTGTATAATGAGGTTTAACAGTTCAATTATAGCCACAACCAGATGATTACAAAAATGAAGCGAAAACAAAAATTCCAAAAACAATACCCAACTAAGTTTTAATGATAAAGACAACAATTTATTTACAGTCGCTTAATACCATACCAACGATATCCATTTAAAATGAAGATTTTGACAAAAAAAAAAGCTGAATCATTCCCAGACCGTGGCCAAGTGGTTAAAGTTGGCGTAATTAAAAAGTTGTTTTGTTGTTGTTGCTATTTAATTAAAGGTTGTAGAGAAGTGTGTGACATACTTTTATCTTGTAAAATGATGATTTGAAAATCTGTAATTTTTGTTAAAAAGTAACACGAGCATTTAATTGGTCTAATATTTTAAGAGATACTTATAATGTTAAGATATTATTAAAATGACAATTGAAAATGATAATTGTATAATTAGCCCTTTAAACTCATTATAAATAATAAAAGATTGTTTAAGTCATCAAAGTAAGAGCGCACAAAATGCTTTAAAAAGCGTCAGTGTAATCCGAAACGGATTAGTCCAATAAATTAAAAATTTTCAACATTTTTCCAAACGTTCTTCCAATAAGTGGTTTAATCTTTATCTGTAAGAAAGGAGTAATTTCAGCGAAATCTTCGGATGTTTACTTGATTGTAACTAAGCAGAGGATATTTCATTAATAAAACTGCTTTACAAGCAAACAAGATATATATTACTTTAATCGAACCAGCCCTTAATGCTGGATGATGCTTTAAATGGATGCTATACTTAATAGGCAAATATGTTTTTGTAATCCCTTTTACGCTGGTACTACTACACTGATTTTAAAAAGATTTATATGGTTTTAAAGGTTTTTCGGTACAGATGTGCAGAATCTATATTTTATTGAAATCAGTTTAGTATTTTTGGAGATATAAGCGTTTAAAGTTGCTGCTACTACATGCTCACATATTACACACGCATTTATTAGCTTACAAGTAAACAAGAAACAAAACATGAGATTGTGTGTGCAGTATCTAAAATTTTTTTTCTCTTATTTGTTATTGTATGAAAGAGAGTTCAGTAAATTGAATTAGCTTAAGCGGCCAATACACTACAACAGCATGCACATGCAATCAAGCTATTGAGCAATCAGGCTCGACCCACATAACATACCTGCAAGCTGGTACAATATTCACTTTTTTAAAAAATTAAAGAATAGTGGTTCTATATAGTGACACAGTTGTTTGCTTAAATTTTTACTGATATTTTGTAAATATTAGCAGCTTTGTACAACTATAGTGCTCAAATTCCATTTTCCATTGAAAAAAACTATTTTTAAACAAATTACAATTTTTAAATGAATATTTACTCTTTAACAACTTTACTCAACTGAGCTAACTTCACTATACACAATACCAGCAAGCTTGTACCATCAGCAATATCAAACTCTATTTGACATCACTACAGCAAAACGTACAATCACACAAAATACCCACACACGACCCCACCGCTGGCACAAACACTTGATTGCGCATGCATGCTGTTGTAGTGTATGGGCCGCTTTAGTTAAAGGGATTTGGTTTGTGCTTTTAATTTCATGTATTATTTAACTATGCATATGTGTGTATGTATGTATGTGCGTGGCTTTATTTTAATGCATTTTTTACGACGTTTATATAAATTTTCTTGGAATCTTAATAAAATTATTTACATTTAGTTTCTAGAATACGAACGATTGTGTCGTCCGTTGGTATATCTAGTACTTATACAAACACAAATGTAGCGTTATCTGGTAAAGAAAATTTTATTTCATTCTTCTCGTACTAAGCACTTCTTAATTATTTTGAAAAAGTGTATTAGAAACTTTATACCTTCCAAAGGTATTAATTTTTAAGCCAGTGTAATGAAAAACAACATCATACACATGGCCGGTTGAGGGTACCACATATTTTTTCATAAAATTTTTCATGAAAAATCCACAGATTTGCGAATTTATATTCTCGATACCTAACATATTCCATTTTTAAGGACTTGAGTCGATTGTGGGTCATTGGCATAGAGCATATATTTCAAAGAAAGAAATAATAGTCTAAGGATGCTAAAACACAAGATCTCGATGGTCAATTGTTCAGTTGGATTCAAAAGATCCAATCAGCAAAGAAATGTGATTGTTGAAGGTCGGTAGGTGTGTATCTTTGTGCTAATTGAACTTTAAGAGCTAAAGTTTTATACAAAATACGCATAATTGGAATTCCTAATTCAACAGATTAACGAGAAACGGGCAAACCGGGATTTTCCTCAAAACTATGGCGCGAGTTCGGTGGGCGTGGCCAATTTTGATGCAACTATATTTTTTTCTTAATTAAGTCAATATAATGCTCGGTTCAAACTTTCAATGATCTCTAGGGCCATTGAAAATGTATGAAACCATCCATTCTACTGCGCAAGGATCCAGAAATGCTTTAGTCTTAAGAACTGTTACTCGCTATTATTTAAGTGCATTTGAATAATTTCAATGCCTTGGTGAAACGTATATTGTTCCATTTGTATTAACAGCGTAGGTTTTACTTGTCAACTGTCACGTAGTTACAGCTTGAGTCATGATAACTATCAAAATAGAGGCCTTTTTAAAATGAAACGTTTTATTGCAGCATTCGTAATTTTTTAACATTCAGTTAAAATATGTTTTAAGGCCTTATTTTTAAAAATTATCTAGGCTATATAAAGGCTTAACAAGAAATTTTTTTTATAAAAATCTGTTTTATAAACCCTTTATAAAGCCTTAACAATCAATATAAATAATCGAATTGTTGTTGTTAGTTTTTATTTTTCTCAAAGCATTTTAGGTTATTGTATTTAACTATTTATGGCCTTATTTATAAAAATGATCAAGGTCAAAGACTTTTGAATTAAAAAAAAATATCTGAATGTAAATATCGAAGCTATGAGAAATTTAAAAAGGTGACCCCTACGGTGTGCAGCAATGAATTAAATTAATTATCGAAATACTTTCTTAGAAAAAGTTTTATGATTTTTCGCGAGCTATAAATTTCTAACATAAGGGGACACATTAGGGTGGTATGAAATGAGATTTGGGGGGTAAGTACTAGAACGGTACACTTGAGGTCAATTGACATAAGAGCAAAAATATTGGTCTCTCTGAGACAAAAACATTCGCTACATCAAACTTTAAGATCGGACTGTAAATATGGAAGATATGTATAACGAAAAAACTAAAAAGGTGGCCCCTACGTTCGGCAAAAAAATATTTTTTTTTGAAAAGTCCTTGGAACAATACTTTATATTCGCTGGTGTACGGGGCACTTTTTTTGGTGCCTGTTGGGCGAGACGCTCTAATGTACATATGTATCAATGGCTTAATATAAAAAGGTCGTATATAAATTTTTTTTCGAAATGGCGTTTTAACGTTATCTGGGAGACAACGTATAATTGCCTCCTCCTTGAAGATCTTAGTACGTTACAGTTCAAAATCAAAGACTTATGGCGACTTCAAAAATTATTTCTTCATGTAAATGCTTTAGTATTTATTATTTTATTCCTATAAAATATGGAAAATTTGACTTCCGCCTTTCTTATATTAAGCCATCGATATATTAAAGGCCTTATTTGTATTATTTTTTTTTTTTTTGATTTATAAGAGGTTTATTAAACTCTTTGTTATACAAAAATGCTTTTATAAATCCTTTATAATATCAAATTATTTTTTATGAATGAGTCCGTAATTTTTTAAACTTTTTTAAGTTGTTATTAGAACCTTTTAAATGCACCTGTTTAATAGATTCAATAAAATTTTTCATTTATTCTGCTCACCAATTAAATTTTTATGGCATTTTCTGACATCGAAAGTTTTTCGTTGCGTGGCCTTGGAATGTATACAAAAAACATAATGTGAACAGCATGAGAAATGTCAAATATGTACCAAGGATTAGATTCAATGATTTTGAATTTATTTAATATTAATTTTTCGGTTCATTCAATTAAAAATTTTAATTGAAATTATAATTATTTTGAATTATTTTTTAAAATAATGATAAAAGCTGCATTAGTGGGAAAAAGTTACTTTTACTCTGGTGACTGATATCACCATTTTGTTAATAAGGGCAAAATTACAAAAAAATATTTTGATTCAAGCAATTTTTCTTTTAATGTTTTGTGTATACACTCAGTTGAGCATACATTTTTCAACATTTAATGTTTAGCTTAAATTATTACATATTCATGATGCTATTTTATATGTGAGGACGGGTTGATAAATCCGTTTACAATTTTCAACGTGTGGCAATACTCTTTTTGGCACAAGACAGCTGCCAGCTGACTGTTGTCAAAATTTGAATAAGCTGCGTCATTAAGTTTGTGCTGGCTTGTGCTTGAGAACGTTTTAACAACAGAGTACCGCGTGATTAAGTGAACTTCGTGTGTTTATGAAATATTATTTTGTTTCGGAAAGAAATCTATCACTCAAACTAATGCTAAGATAGAGAATTACTTTTGCTATAGGGACTAATAGTACATCAATTTCAATGATAAAAAGACAAAGATTATGGAAGATATAATCCTATCACATGGCTCAGTGGTTTAAACTTTGAATGATTTCTTGAGAAAGCTTTTCACCAGAAAGGTGTCGAGTTTGCTCACAATCGACTGTGTATATAAATGAGGGACAACTTCTTAGGAGTGTTCGATGTTATTCAAGCGCAATATGAACCAAATTTTCCCCCGTTTCTTAACCGTGGGTGAAACCACAACATACCAGACAGAGACCAAATAGCAATCAAAAGAAGGGGGTTTTTTAGGCAAGAGAAGGCCAATATAGGCGTATTATCTAATATAGTTGTGATGACCATTTTTAGCAGGCACATGATATAATCCACATTAACTACCTTCAAAAACTTAAATAAATAAATGACGAATATTATTGTTAACTTATTGGGTCGATTTAATGAGCATCTGTACCTTTTTGCGCACCAAAAATCGTAATGTTTATTGTTATATTTATTTGTTTGCGGTAATGCGATTAATGCGATTTCTTGTTTACGATAGTGTACATCACTGCTTTACTTCCCATAAATTTTTATATCATGTGGCATCCTTAAACACAAAACGGTAAAATAAGGTAAAGGCGCAAAGAAGAATTAAATAAAAACTAAATGAATTTGAGCTTGTTATTTAACATGACGTTGAAGTAAACAACCGACAGCAAATATCGTTAAAATATGTCATTGAATTAAAAAATCGATAAGTTTTCATAATATTTATTAAAGCAATATATGATTGTAATAAAAGTTACCGAAGCCAGGCACTGAAAAAACGACAGCAAGAAAGTTTTTTTCCACCTGGAGAATGCAACGTTGCACACTTGTGCAGTTGCCATCATCCGCTTATATTCTTCCAATTCAGCCCCAAGTGACTATTCCTTGTTAGCAAACTTGAAGACATGACTAGGTGGAAAGAGATTTTACTGCACAATAAAATCGCATCACAAGCAAATGCTTATTTTAATGACTTAAAAAAAATTTTTATTATTTGAAACTAATAAACAAATTGAAGAAACATTGGAAACAATAAAAGAGCTAAAAGAAGTCTATGGTGAAAGATCAAATGATTGTTGATGATGCAAAACACTAAGTTTTATTCAAAAACTCAAGCACTTATTGGCCCGCCTTCGTAATTTGTTAGCAGTAAACAAAATTAAAACAAAAAACTAAGCGAAACTAATTTGAAATTGTAGCAAAAATACCAAACAAATTATGCAATAAATAAACATTTTATATATGTATGTATGTATATAGTTTGGTCTTACATATATCAAAGCTGTTTAAATATCTGTACATAAATGAAACAAGTAGCAACTAAGACTTTGATGCTGCAACCGACAAGAAGAACATGAAGAAAAAGATTCACTTATGTAGGCATAAGTATTATATGCGCTCGCAAACTGCAAGTTAACACGTCTGTCTGCAGCCTTTATAACCATAACAGGCATTGACTATGCTGCAATCGTGGCAGCTACAATGAAAGCAACCAGGTGCGTACGCAATACAACACACATAACTCTGTATTTACTTTATTTAACTTGCAAGAAATTCATTCATTCATTTGGTCTGTCGCTTGCTCACTCAGTCATTCATTGACGACTAAATTCGAAATTTTTGTTTTTTTTTTTTTATTTTTTCTTTTTGCTTAGAAGTGAACGGCTAAGCTCAAATTTCAAATATTATAAAAGCAGAAACCACTTTACACTGCCATCAAATGGCCACATGTATGTAGGTAAAACCATAAAAAAGTTTTTGCTTTTTTGTTTTTGTTTTGTATTGTTTTTGTTGGCTGAAAGCTTAAGTTATAAATGTTATAGATTTTTCACGCATAATTGAAATATGATCATGCGTTTACTCTCAAATGTTATATGATATGCAAAACGTTAACAAAAAAAAGTGCAAATAAAGTGGAAAATAAAAATCACCAGCTAGCAACATGATTTATTATGTTTCAGTCGAGCATGTTGCTTAAGTCTTTTGTTTTGTCTTGGTGTTGAATCAAAGAACAACAAAAACAACTTCTGACAATTTTTTGAAGGGGCGTATGCTGCGGCTTGAATTTTTTTTCTCTCTCTCTCTATTTATTTATGGCTTTGAAAATATTAATTTTGTAATTATACGAAATACAATAAAAGAAAAAAAAAGTTTTTAAAACTATTTTTATTTTTTTTCTTGCAGTTATTAGCCTAGTTTTTTTGTTGGCTTTATTAGTGGTTAGACTTATTATCGTGCTTTTGATTTTAGTTTTTATTTTTGAGATATTTATATAGAATGATTTACTAATTCCAAGGTCGGATATTATCTTGATGGTGATTTATTTATATTTTCTGCTGAAAAAACAGTAAGTTTGAGTGTTAATTATTATAAAATGTCGGTGCAGTTATTGAAATGATTATATAATTGATATGTTTTTTATAAATTAAAAATTAAAGCTAAAAGAGTCTATTGGAGGAAAAGGAAGTCATAACCCAAAAAAAGTTTGTAGTAAGAGAAATGCATTTACAGGTAACACGTATGATAATGTTTTATTTAACTGAATCTAAACTATTTTTTATTTTTTAGTGCTTGTTTTTAAAGTCGTTTTAATTTTTTTAAGTTTTATTTAAAATATTAAAATATAGATGTTCATCTATGAATATATTTACACGTCTGCTTCTATATACTCGGGCTTACTATAATTTAAAAAAATTTAGTGCATGTCATATGAGCATCCACTCACAAGTTAATGAAGGCTTAGAAAATTCTAAATATGTTCACTTGGCTATTACAGTTTCAGAATGCTGGAATAGCCAAAATAAAACTGTATAATCCAACAACAAAGTAACATAAGACCACTACAATAATACTTAAATGCATGTACCGATGGTACATCGAATAAGTAAAAATAATTAATGTGATGATCGTAAAAGATAAGCAAGAATAGTTAAACATACTTAGGTAGAGTAATATAATTTCGTGCTAACCTAAATAGAAAAATGAAAAAATGGAAAAACAGAAAATAAATAGTGATACTTATAAATGTGTTTAGCAAAGGTGAATCGATTGTATACACAACAATCGTTTCTCATATTCCGTTTCATTGTAAATTTAAGTTAAATAGCTGATGTTAATAAGAATCTACTTGGGTAGAGTAGATATACTAGGGTACAGATGAACTGCGTGGCTGCACAGAAAAGCATCGTTATTTCCCCCAGCTTAAAGTCTAAGTTTAATTTTACTTCTCTTCTTTAGAATCTCACATTATCCAGCTAAAAAAATTATATATGGTCCATATATTTTTAATATATGAATGTATATAACTATATATGAATATGTATGAATTCATGTTTAGAAATATATGGGATTATACATGGCAAAACTATTATATATGAACTAATATATGGACTAATATATGAAATGTATTATAACATATGAGCTCATATATGAACATTTAATTATGAAGCTCTTCATATGTGGATCCATATATAAATATGAGATTTTATATATCGAGCCATATAAGAATGTATGCATACATGATATCTCACATAAGATCGATTTTGCAATCAAAAAAAGTTTGGAATTTTATCACTGCTGAATTGGAAATCCATTAGAAAATACATACGGTATGCAAAGTTTATATGCGTACCCTCAACGTTTTAAAAAAGAAAAACTTTTTGTTACAAAAAAACCATTCTTGTATGATTTTATACATTGTGGCCCCATTTAATATATCAAATAATCAAAAGGATACTCCAGTCATTAATTTTATAGAAAATAACAAAGTTTTCTAGATAAGAAACAAAGTTCATATTACTGTATTGAAAACTATTGTTAGAGGGATTAATTTTACTTTTATAATTAATTGCATTAGTTTTTAATCTAATTTCTTAAGCTATATGTTATGTACGAATATGATTTATGTGTGTTTTTAAATAATTGATTCACCTTTTGATGAATGAAATGACTTTTAGTTCGTTTTGAATTATTTGTCCAAACAAATGTTTCATTAAATACAACCTCTCTCAAGAGTCTAAAGAAAATTAATTTTAGTAATTTAATTTATTGCACAGCAGCGCGCTTTTGTGAACCAAGAGTGTATGAATATGAACTTTGCATACTGTGGAGGCAATTTACACATACATACATGTATGAAAATGTATGAGTATATATTATAATCATATATGCCCATATACCCTCATTTTTCGGATCCGAACCATATATGGGATATCATATATGCTCCATACATATTTTTTTAGCTGGGTAATTAATAAAAATATTTCATTCAATAAGAATTGAAATTACTGGACTTAAGCCTGACTAAAAATTATTTCTGATTAAAAATCACTAAAGTTCAATTAAAAATCTACAAATGTCTCACTTAATTCTAAATATTTTCGAAAATTTTTGCTCGACTACAAGCTTGAATTTTAATTAAAAGTAGAAAAAACATTAACTTACATTATTGCCTGATGTAGCAAACACATTTCTATCGATTTAAAAATTTATAAGTTACAATTTTGGAAACTAGTTCGTTTTTTCGATAACTTGTGGAGAACAATCGCTAGAATTTTTTGTTGTAAAATTAAGCCATGTTTCATAAACTTTTTGAAATGTTGCATTTGAGTTTTTTCATTAACGTTTTAAAATGTTGAATTTGATTATTTATCACGACTAGACGGATTGAAATATTAAAAAATATATATAAGAAAAAAAATAAATATTTAATGTGTTATTTTTGGCTTTACTTTATTTTTATACTGAATAAATTTGCATATTACAAAATAGAGTCAAGGACAAATATAAGAATTTCAAAAGTCAAACAAGAACAACTTTTTATAGCTACTAAATATTATTTAGAATTATGTTTGTAATATGTACATCTTGAGCCCAATTGAAAATAACAATTCCTAGGGAATTTTTCCCTTCTCCCATTTCCCCTGTAATGAACTACAATTTTCTTGGAAAAAATTCCAGGGGGAAAAAGTGGGTATTCTAAATAAGAGAGAGAGGGAGAGTTTTCTTCCAAAACATTTTAAAGGGAACTAAAGAAAGCATTTTAAATGGTGTCAAATCACACGATCTTGGTGGCCAACTGACAGGTCCATTCCGCGAAATTATGCGCTCATCGAATATTTCCTTCAATAAATCGATTGTGACGTACGCTGTGTGGCATGTAGCGCCGTCTTGTTGGAACCACAACTCATCCACATTCATGCCATCCAATTCGGGAACAAAATAGTCGGTTATCATGGCTCTATACCGGTCTCCATTAACGGTAACTGACTCTCCAGCATTATTTCGGAAGAAGTATGGCCCAATGACTCCACCAGCCCATAGAGCACACCAAACAGTCAGTTTTTGTGGATGTAATGGCGTCTCAAGGGTCTCATATGGATTCTCTTCACTCCAAATGTGGCAATTTTGCTTGTTGACGTAGCTATTCAACCAAAAATGAGCCTCATCACTGAACAAAATTTTGCGATGAAAATCAGCATCGAGATCAATCTCATTTTCGGCCCATACACCAAAATCACGACGCATTGCATGGTCTCGCGGCTTTAATTCTTGCACAAGCTGGATCTTGTAAGGTCGTAAGCCAAGATCTTTGCGCAAAATCTTCCATAAAGTTGATGGACAAAGCTCCAATTGCTGTGCACGGTGGCGAATCGATTCATTCGGGTTCTCTTCAACACTTTGCTCTACAGCGGCAATTGTTTCTTCGGTGCGCACTGTTCGACGTCTCTGCGGATGCGTATTATCACATAGAGTAAACGTAGTGCGAAAACGATCCATGGTTAACCGAATTAATTGCTCTGATGGACGATTATGTCGACCATAAAATGGACGGAGCTTGCGGTAAACTTCGCGAACTGAACCATTATTTTCGAAATAAATTTGCACGATTTGCAAGGGTTGTTCTTTTGTCAACCTGTTCATGATGAAATGGCAAACCAAACTAAATATTAATCACTTGACAGCTGACAAAATGGCCGCCAGTTAAAAAAGTGTGCCAACTTAAAGTTCTATACCTCAATAAAATGCACCCATTATATTAAGATGAGGAAAATAACCAACAAAATACCCAAAATTTTATGTAACAATTGCTTAATTCACAAAACCTCTTGTATCTCTGTATCGATTGTATTATCATATTAAATACAAGAGTGTATCATTTGTTGTATGAAATTTTCATATAAAAATCAAATACACTATTACACTCTTATTTCATATGTTTTTAAAATGTTGTATTCAGAGAGAGGCTCTCTGAAAGAATTTGTATGTAGCTTGTTCTTCTTTTTTCATTTAAAATACAAAATACATTAATATACTACACAAGAGGGTGTTCACAATTAAAAAACACAAAAGATACACAAATACACGATAAAGATTGTTGTGAATTAAGCAAATATTTATATGGAGATTTCTTATTTTAAGCATGTAAAATAAGAGCTTATATATATTAAATTATTTAATACATATACATATACATATACATATATTCAAAATAAAACTAAACAAAAAAAAAATTACATGGAATATATGGGTTTGAGGGCCGGATGCACTTATTACAACTTATCGGTTTGAAATTTTTTGTATATTTTTTTTACATAAAACTGAACCGATTTGGGGGGTGAGAGTAGAAGAAATAAAAAACAGTAACGGCCACCCTAACGTACATATGTCCACATAGTTTTACTTTCTCTGATTTACCACCAAAATACAATAATTAATTTTCTATTCTCGCTTTATTTTATTTTTATTTTTATATTATAACTGTTTATTTCATGCATGATATAAATTAACTTATCACTAATTTTCCGGTATCATAAAAAAGGTCTAACTGGCAACACTGCTTCACTGTACATAGCACAATAAAAATACAAGCAAAAATTTAAAAGAGTTGAGTTAAAATTGTCACTTTAATTCCCATTACATGGGACTTTTAATACCCCGCAAGCTTCTCTTCACTTCCTGTCAACAAATACGAGTCACACTTAAAGTGTCCCAGAAAAAATTAATTTCTCAGGAATTATATCCCGGGGAATATTTTGGTATTGGGCTGGTAATATTTTCTGCTTGTCTTGGAAAATACCAGATTTTATATACCTACCTAAATACATATGTATGTACTCGTATATAATATAAAATTGTTAAAAATTTCATAATTATTTATGTTGAAACAATTTTAAATAAAAAGCTTGTTATTTGTGGGTACCAATGTCAATGTCCTTGGATTGCGAAAAGACTAGTTTATTTTCAATAAAATGTTAAGCAATAGATTGATTGATATATGTATTTGTACATATATACAATACATATGTATCTACACAACTAACAAATTGACTGATTCAATTGTTCATATTTATTTTCAATAAAATTGTTTCTTTTTGTGAACTGGAGATAAGAGTTAAACAATGAGAATGTAAGTCATTCAAATTTAAATTTTTAGAAAATAAACCAAACTTAATGGATATTAAATTTTTTAAATAAATTTATGCTATATTTTTTTATATACAACTTTTCATTATTGTCGCAAAAATTGTATTGGATAAAAATTATTAAATATTTTTTTTTCTAAAAGTCTCGTTTTTCAAATATGTGTCACGGTTTTTTATTATGATTTTTTTTATTATTATTATTATTATTATTTTATTTGTTACAGCTTTATGGCCCACATTTTTTGGTTTATGGCCTTTGTAAATAAACTTGTCTTATAGACAACATGAAATGTTGGGATGTTGTAAATGAAGTGCACGTGCATAAAAAATTTATTCCCAAAACTATTGCTGTTCAGAAAAAAATATCAGATAGTAATAATTCCATTCAGTCATGTAATGGAAAACAATTTTAATAGCATGCACATTTATATATTTCAAAACAGAAAAAAATTGTGACTGCAAAACTTACCAGTTCTGGAAAGTTTTGCCATCGAGTGCCCCATTTTTGTAACTTGTGAAAAGTGCTCGCATCAAGAAAAATTAAATAATTATATTGGTTGGCCTATTTGACACTGAGTTACTCACATAAAAATTTATATAAACTTACAAAAAATTTAAAAAAAATACAGTATTTTCTTACTCCTCCTGTGTTTCACAGGATGATAAAAATTTGTTCGACTTGAAAAGTTCGCACATTCCTTACTCTGGTTTTAGGTCGGGCAGTTTTAGTTGCTGAACTTTTTTTTGTATGAGAGAGTTGAGAAAGCAATATATACCTTTTGTATACCTATCTTTTTCTTTCTCATTATAAAATCAAAAGTTGAGCAAGAAAAGCTGCCGAGTCTAAGCCCGATGTAACAGAAACAAGGAACAGAAGTATTACACTTGAACATCCTGTATACCAACATACGTTACAATAGGGCGATCATATATGAGGTATTCAAACTATAGTCTTTAAAGTCATAGTGTCATAAAGTTTTAAATTATTTGAATATGTGCAATTGTTTTTGCTTTTACTTTTTTTTTAACAAAAATTTTAAAACAATATGACTTTTAAGATTACAATTTGAATACCCCAGTTATTTTTTGCATTCTAACTTAAAATATTTATTCTTACAAAACTTTTTTTAATACAATTTTTATTTGCTTATTAATCATACTCTACTACTAATTCTCAGGTGAGAGCCCACACCTACCCTCTATTACTGTGCAATTATTAAAATAATAATAATGAAAGACAAAACAATGGCATTCAACAAATTTAATAAGAAAATATTTTCATTGGCATATGTCAAGGTTACAGTAATGTTTCTCCTTTGTAATTTTTTTTGCAAAGCTGCTCAAGCTGTTATAAAAACATGTTTGTTTTACTATTTAATGATATATGTAGTTTCTTCTTTTAACAATTACAACTATTGCATTAACAACAACAAATAAAAATTGTCTGCTTCAATTAATTAAACAACTTAAAAATTATTTCAAAGAAATGCACTTAAACTTTTGAATCATCATTATTGTGTTGTTCAATTAAATAAAACATTGCCTTAAAAAATCAACGAAGTGTTAAACTGGAAATTCCAAATTAAAAAAAATTCAAGTCAATTGCTAAAATGCACTTTTAACATATGTTTTTTTAAATTAAATTACATGATTATATACATATATGTATGTATATAGATATTAACAGTTAATGTTAAAGATATTATTTTAAAGTTATATTAATATTTATTTGGTTATCTATAAAAACTCCAGCCTTGTTAGCAAAATAATATCTGAAATTTATTTCAAAAAAATTTTGTTGCTTTTTAAAATTACAGATATAATTATCCGAACGTCTGAATCCCCCAAACAAAAGAGCTTTTTCTTACTTGAAAACAATACAAATGGTTACCAAACTTTGCTGTAATGTTAACGGTACATCTTATTCTGTATAAAAAGAATTTTCTAACGTTGTTAAGTGACATTTTTAAGCCGCTGATGAAAATGTTTTATGTTGAATGACACTGTATCACAATTACCCTATTTTGGTACTTTATATTATTTAGGCCCAATAATTGAGCTTTTCATTATATGTCATTTAGCTACCCTACAAGAAATGAATGACTGAAACTAACACAAACAAAATTTTTTTACTAACACAATTGCAGCAATTTATATTGAATTCAATATTGATAGTCAATTGACTAGTCATTTGATAGAAAATGATGATGGATTTATTTATTGATTATAGTTGTTCTACTCTAGCATATATGTTAGAGTGAGACATGTAATGTACGTATGCCAAAACTTTTACAACATCGAGTTTTATAAAAAAAACTAGAATTAAATCTGTCTGTGAAAAGTAAAATTTAAAAGTGTTAAAACAGATAAGTAAAAACAATATTTAATAAAGAAATTTATAAAATTTATATTTCTTTTCAAAATTTTAGATATGTATTTGTAAAAAGCAAGATACGTTGGTGGTGAAAAGGTGTAAAGAGGGCAATATACCACTTAGTTTATTTTGTTTTGCTGAATTAGATCCCTTATTTTAAATTATTTATTTACTTTTATATCATTTTATAATAAAAAAACAATTAAAAGAGTAAAAACTATATTTATTGTCATTATATCAATCATGTATGATTACTCAATTGTGGGGGATATATTACTCTATTATGATAAGTCAAACTTAAGTAATATTTATGCTATCATTGATTATTAAAAAGCACTGGAGTGAGCAGTTCAACTATATGTTATATTCGATAGTTAGAGAGAGATGCAAGATCACACGTACACAAAAGTTTCCATCACATTTTTCATTTTGCCCTTAATAAAGTGATGGAAACTTTGTTCTACGCAATGATGAATATATCCTGCCTGACTATCGATCAAATGAGCAGTCAATTGACTGGTAGTGTTCTTGTAGGGTAATTGCCACTTAAATTTAAGTTGCACTTAAATGTAGTTTATTTTGTTTTCAGTGGTTAATTAAAGTTCTTATTCAAATACATTGAAAATACGGCAGCACTAGAAAAATTCCCAGTGTTGGAAGGTTGGAAAGAAAGGTTTTTCAAACAACAGCTGTTTATCATAAATATAAAGGTTAGGTTATCAAAATGCAGAAAACTAAAATTGCATAGAAACACATTTTTTGAAACAAAAAGAGCATCAGAATGCATTTTTCTATTTATTATTCCATGATGTGGAAATATATATGTTTTGTATTTATAGAAATTAAATGAAACTATTTTTAATATGAAATGTTTTCAATAAACACATGCAAGCACAATATGTATGGTATGGTCGTAAGACTTAAGTAGGATTTAAGCATACAATGTTGGGCATTTAAGTTTCAATTAAATGTCTCTATACTTTGTACTAAAAAAATGAAGTTGGTATTTAAATGCTACTTAAAGATAAATGTCATATAATTGAGAACTTAATTATTGAGCCTTAATATAATGAAATTTAATTAAATTATAGTATAATACTTAAATTAAAAGGGGGTTTATTTTGGTAAATTAATTTATTTTATTTATTTATATATGGGCATTTCCCGGGGTCACGAACGTACGTTCGTACGCTTTTGATGTACAAAAAAATATAGAAAACAAAACTTTTTAAAGCATTTTTTTGCGATTTGATAACATTTTGGAAGCTCTATGTTTCGTGCAAAACATGGATTTCATCGAGCTTCATAGTTTTCATATTAATAGTTATAAGCATGTTTATACGAACATACGTAAAATAGAAGTCAACTTTGGCTGTCAGTAGTGAAATGTAAAAATCTGCGAAATGGAACAGAATAATGCAAAGTGATTAATTTATTTTCAAAGTGTATTAATGTAGGTCTCTATCAAGTATTTACACATTAAAATATCTCTACTGGTTTTTGTTTAATTAGCTTAATTACCGGTTGCGAACGTACGGGTCGAGAACGTACAATTTTCCCACATGTTGTTTTATTATTATCACAATGCCTCCTTCCCATTTTCGAACTTTTTTTTTGTTCTCCTCACACTTTTTTCTTCTAACTATTTGGTAATAGAGAGAAAGAGTGCAAACATAACACATTTTTTGCATGTAAAATAATTGGGCCTGTTTCTCTAAATGCGAACGATAAATTCGTTCGAACATTTATATCAAAAACAAAAACAAAAAACTGAAATTTGTTTTTGTTTCCAATACTAATATTCGATCGAATATATTGTTCGCATTTAGAGAAACAGGCCCTTATACTTATGTATATAAACAACATGTCTTTACAAGTAGCTTAAAAAGAAAACATAAAATTTTCCTGCTTCCAGTCCGATTTCCTCAACTAAAACAGTTGAGATATGCTGTTAAACCATTCCATTATATAAACATAGACTTTTTATAATTATAAACAATAAAACACGAAGATAGTCAACATTTAATTTTTCCATTCTGGTAGAACAATCGGGGGAAATGCCCATATGTACACATGTTGTGGTTAAAATGTGAATAATACAATACAACTAACTAAAAATATTCGAAATATTGATATATCATAAAAATTTTTGCTCATCCGAAGTGAAAAAGGTTTAATTATATATGTATGTATGTTGTTTTTATTAAATGTATTAAATTTTTCAAAGTGTCAATATCTGGCAGATTTTTGCCTTTAAGGGATAAGAAGGTACGGAGTATAAATGGAAAAAATATTAATTGCCATTATTACTGAAGTGTCAAAACATTTCTTTACACGTAAGCACAGTTTTGTTCTTTAGGAAATCATACCGGTACGTTTTTTTACATATTTGTAGACAAAATTCTAATTCAGATTTCCCATCACTGTTGTGAACAGCTGATATATTCATTGCCTTGGTTTTGCTTTGTTTTCTTATCAAGGTTGCCATTTTAGCCATTTTCCAGCTAGATTGTGCGAAATTAATATAACAAAAATGGTTTCTTAGATATGGTTCCATGGAAAATATTATCACAGCTATAAGCCATCCAAGAAATGTTAAAAGTAAATAGTAAATGACATTAAAGTGAAAAAAATCATTAGATATTTAATTTTTGGATAAATAATGCAGATTTTAATCAATTTAAATATTTAGAAATTTTTTGTTTCCAATCTAGCCTTTTTTTGAACTGTCTAAATGGGACCGGTGCTTTTTAATACATGTTTAACAAGTAAATAAATCTTTCAAGTCCATTGAAAATTGCATATAGTTTTTTTTTTTAGTTTTAGAAAAGTAAAATAATTGAGCCAAAATGCACAAAGCATTATGTTTGTATTGATTTTTAAAAGATTCTATAAGTACACAGATGCTCTAATGTAACGCTACTTTACGGGAAGCTTACAGAAAGTTTGCTTAGCGAGTACTTAAAGCAAATTTTGGTTTTAATAAAATTTATTGACATCTTTTTTAGTGAAATTTTTTTAAAATATTTTATTCTTCATAAAGCGAAAGTATTTTGCAAGCTGTGTATCATTAAAATAGCTTATTATATTCCGCTTTGTTAAAAACGCATAATTATTCACTCTAAAGGCTGGTTTTGACTTCTTTCTGAACTTCAAGTTGCCATAAGAAGTGTGTGTAATGAGTTTATTCTTCTTAAAAACGTCGTCTTATAAAAAGATAATACTTTTTACAGATTACCCAAGATCTATTGAAATTATACCTTTTTATTGAGCTCAATAAAACTCAATGACATTTTCATTATTCTAAAAATAAACAACAATGTTTATTTAAAGTTTCAATTATTTGAAGTATGGTGTTAATCAGCGGCATTTAACACTGTTTTAGTAAAATTGCGTGCTTACCAAGAAAGGTCAACATCACTGATTATTTGTTATAATAACTGCAATCAAATGAATGTTATAAATAATAAAAAGTATTTTTATTTTAGTAATCCTAATATTTATTATATAATTTATATAATTGAAGTATGCTAATATATGCAACTTCACAGCAACTAAGCAATACAAATTCAACAGGCATTTTGTTTGTGTAATAAATATGTAATGCTGTCAAAAACAGCTGACTATCACAAAAAGAAAAAATTTTTTAATTGATAGACCTTTGTGGCATGAAATAAGTAAAATAAAAGATACATATCTATGTGTATTGTAAAAATTAATTAATTAATTTTGATAATTATTTGTCGAAATGTCCATGTTACAGACTACCACCTTTTACAAATACCGAACGTCCAATATGGTATCAAATATGTTTGAGCGACTATCACTATATCCGTATGATTAAATAGCTAAAAATGTGGGGATCAAATGGACACAAGAGCCAGTATTTCAAATAGACATACTACTCATTTACTTCAATAGTGTTCTAACTCAAATAATATATTTTTGATTTAATAATGCAAAATACTTCGGCATTTTGTATTTTATCTTGTATACAAAATTCATATAAATAGCTTGTACTACCACCTCCTGAGAGAAGAATAAGTTTTCATGTTTTCATTGAGTTGTATGTAAATTTGAAAGTTTTTAACGCGTTTTCTGATGTTGTGCGCTCCGATAGGAGTTAAGCGGATAAAAGAAGAAAAAGAAGAAGCACATTTTCTACAAAACTATTTTTTTTGAGTTGTGATATTAATCAAGTAAATGAGCGATATCTCCAGAAAACTTACAATTGCATTACATTTTCTTTAAACTTAATACAGAATTAATAATTGAATAAATAAGCTAGTTAAATTAATTTAATTTTTTTAAACTCATAAGGAAAAACTTTTAATTGTAAATGAAGAATCGCAAATTTTCATAATGGGAAATATAGTCTCCGAACTTTAAAAGTAAAATAAATTTAATAACAATTGTAAAATCATAGAAATACTGGAAATATAAAAAGAAAACAAGTTTAGCTAAAAATGCTAAAATGGCAACGCTGCTTATCGAGATTACAAAATTAGAAAGTAACCCTACTTTTCGAGTTCTCAGCCTAAAAGCATCCTACACTTTGTGCTCTTTAGTTGTAAATACACTTTTTTCTACTTTTTTTTAACAGATGTGTAGTAGGATGCTGCAAGAAAGCGCAGAACACGTGGTATGGACAATAACGAATCCACAAAACAAAAGACTTGAGAAAGGAAATTGACATATTTGTAATTGCCTTGTAAAAATATGTTCGCACCGTAATATTATCTAAACTAGGAAGGTAAGTTCGATCTCAAATTTATTCAAATAAAAGTTGAAAACAGTTAATCGAATAATATATTCGCTTAATCTATACGAGAGCAAAATTTTTCTTATTATGGAAAAAACTAGTTAATTTCTCTTTCCCTCCATTTTTACACGAAAATTATTCAAATATTAAATAGAAATCTATGGATATTTGGTAAAATTCTATATTGATGTTTTTCTCTATTTTATTAACCCCCGACCAAAAAAAAGGTGTTATAAGTTTGGTGTGTGTCTGTGTGTATGTACGAGTCCACGTACATACCAAACGGCTGGACCGATTTTGATTTAAGTTTCGTTTACTTGAAAGGTGATCGAGAGTGTTCTTAACAACACATCTTTTCTAGTTATATTATGTTGAATCTGTGTGTCCTTTAAGCCGTAGTTCTCAAATGGCTAGACCGATTAACATTTTCCTTTGATACGTGACTTGATCTTATATCTTTCATTTTATATTTGAAGAAAATCGGTCCAGCCGTTTGGAAGTTATCGTTTGTAAGGCAGGATTTCTAAAATGTTTAATTTTTGTTATTTAAGAACATATTTTTATTATTGATGATTTTCTCTTAATTTGAATATGGTTCAAAAGCAACTACATGGGACACGAGTAGGTGGAAATGGAGCCTGGAACGGTGGACTTACTGTTCAGAGTCCACCTGCATACAAAAAACACTATCGTTGCTAACTAGAGAAGGAGCTATTTGACTCATAAGCTTGAAAGGTAGTATTCAATAGTTTGTCCTTTAAAGTTGCCATCTGCAGTTTTAAAACAAAGTGAAATACACAGACCGACAGCATATTATTTATATAACCGAAACGATATCAATAGATTGTTTGGAAAACAGCTGGATTGAATAAATTTTACTTTCAATTTAATATTGCAATATAAAAGTAATTTGAGATTCTAATCACTTCATTGTGACGCCTCTACAAAACTATAAATTTGTACATTTAATTGTAACCAATACATTTATTTGAAAATTTATTTATTATTTATGTTTTTATTGTGTCTATTATATCCGGAATAGTTCTTTGGCTTTTAGATTGTTTTTGTGTCGTTGTTGGCTGGTGTCTACAATCATGCCTGCCAGAATAATAGTCAATTTGATATTAACCACAAAACGAAAGACTTAAGAAATACACACACACACACACACACTCACTCAAACATTTTAGTAATAAAGAGCACACAACCTACATAGAGTACGATTAATTAACGAAGTTATCACAACTGTTATGAAAGAAATAAAAAGCGTATTAAGAAACTTCTTTAAAATACAATTGATTGACATAAACACCAACTCGAAGGCTTGAAATAAATCTGCAATATTAACAAAGTACAATCGTTAAAGACTAATAACACTTCAATAAAATGGCAAATGAAAAATGTAAAATTAAACACTAGAAGATTTGTAAGAAAAATACACTTGAATGCAGACAACTTGACTTGGCAGTTATAATGCGCATGCAAGGCTTTCGGTTTAAAGCCACAAGACTCCCACAAAAACAACAAATTATAATAATAAAAAATGGTAACAGCAGTAAAACTGAATTGGTAAATATGAATATTTTAGACAAAGACTTATATTTTATATTATGGCCTTTTGAAATACTGTTTATTTAGTTTTCAGTTTAATTTAGGTTGCAAGAATTTAACACAACAAATGTTAAATAAACTTAATTTGCATACATTTGCTACTGAGACCTTTTGTTTTTAAAATTTTTTTTCTTCTCATGTAAATTTTCAAGCCCTTAAGCTTTCCCAATGAGCCAAAAACCAAATGAGTCAGCTTTTGTTTTCCAACACAATAAGAATGAATGAATTGCAACATATTAATTGTACACCAATAGGACTTTAACCATTTAACAGTCTCTTATTTAAAAAAAAATTATGTAATTATATAATTTTTTTAGTTTAATTAAAAAGACTTACTGCATTTTGCTAGGTTTAAAAAAAGTCCGTTGCTTTACTTGGTCTGAAAACCAAGTTATTTTTATTAATCACTTGTATAAAAACAATTTATAATTTATATGATTTTATTCGATTTATAAGAATGTTGGCATTTTTTATATTATTTAAATTATATAACACTTTTCAAATCACTTTATATATAGTTTCTGCTTAAAATGCCTTGTTTTTTATTTATTTGTTAATTGTATATCTTGCATTCCTTTTGATATTTAACTATTGATGTCTACTCTTTAAATGATTCGCTTTCAATAAAAGTTTTTGTATTTTATACCGCAAAGACATTTTTATAATACAAAACTGACTTCCAAAATAAAATCATTGAAATATGAGTAAACACACACTCACTAAAGAAAAACACCTTCAAGAAAAATCGCTTGGTAGCCAAAGCAAAATTTTGTTTTAATTTGTGTTTTCTTATTACATTTATGCTCACCATTGTTATCGTAAATTACTGTTAACAGCAAGTAACCATCAGCAGTGTCCAACAGTGTGTGCTCATTGAGTGTGGTTGCTGAGTCAGTCAGTTTACTCGTCTGCTACTCTCTGACTTTTGCTGAATGCAATGGCGTCAAGCAAAAAAGCATTTTTGTTTGAGGTTTTTGAGCGAAAAACTGTAAATTTAAGAACGGTGTTGCCATTTGTGAATTTTCAATATTAGAAATGCACTATAATAGTACGTTTCCGTTATGAGCAAAACAATTTTTTTTTTGAAGAAAACCTTTCGAAGGGGTTTTCCATTTTATTGCAATTATTTTGAGTGGTTGAATTTTTAAAGTAATTGGACTTTTGTGTTAACATTCAGGGCTGTCAGATATGGAAATTTCTCGCCAAACGTGGTGATTTTTAAACGCTGTTGGCGTCCAAATCTTAAGTTTGGCGACATGGCGATTTTTCTGGCAATAAATAAATTTATTGGCTATTTTTTCAACAAAATTGAGCTTAAAAATTTATGCAATTCAGTGTGATAGTTTGTTGAAGGAGTAGTTTAAAAAAATAAATAAAAAAATAAAATGGTTTAATTTTGATGATATTTCTCATATTAATTATAGTAATTAATGAGTTTTAAATTGGATGAGAAAAATTTACAAGAAATAATTTTTGGCGATTTTATTTCTGCTTCTGGCGATTTTCTGCTAAATTTTTATACGATTATTTTATATTAAAATTTTTTTTATATAAAAACAAAATTATTATGAAATATTTATTAATAAAAACTGCATGAAACTTATTTTGACGACGATAAAGCGCGCCAATGTAATAGTTTTTCGACAAAAGCTTGTCGATTCTCCTCACTCCAAATGCGACAATTCTGCTTATTTACGTACCCATTCAACCAGAAATGGGCTTCATAGGAAATGGAAGAAGTTAACTATAAGTTTGACGAATAGAACAATTATTTCAATTACAAATTTCAACAATTTGCATGTGTTGCTCTGGAGTAAGTCGATTCATAATGAAATGTCAAAGCAAAATAAACAAAAAGCTATAAGCTATTAAATGGGTGCTCAAATTAAGCAGTGATGCCAACTCATAGTTGTGACACTGTAAAATAAAACACGCTTTACTTTGTTTTCACCATTATTTTGTAATAAAAATATTGCGGCAAATAATCTCAACTACTATGAAAAATTAAATGACGTTTAAGAAGTAAATGATAATGTTTTATTAACTGATATAAAAAACAATCCATAAGGTAAGAAATTGTAAAAACAGAAAATTATTTGAAAGCATTGAAAAAAGAACACATTAACTTATTCGATTTTTTTAAATTTAATTTTAACCGTATCACCAGCAGCAACAGTTTGTAATAAAAAATTCCTACTTGTTCTTTTATTAAAAATAAAAAAGGACCGTCAACAAGCTAAGGAGCTGGATTTTCGTCTCTTTATGAAAGGAATAAAATGAGATATTTAAAAAATTTTATACATACTTACATATTGCTCCTTTTTTGTCATATAGACAAAAATAATTGTTTTTTATTGCTGAAAAAATCATTATTTCATATTAAATGTTTGTAAAAATTTCATATAAAACTCTTGTACAGGCAAGGAAAAATATTTATTTTTTTAACTAATTCCGTTTCTTTATTGATAATATTTCTGAGCTATTTTTATTCGCCTATTCCAACAAAGAAAAATGCATGAAATTTTATTCGAACAAATATAAAACACGAACAATTTGCAACACTGGTAAATACACTTCAACTCAACAATTATATAATAAGTTTGTTTTCTAAATCTTTTGATTTTTAGAGAACTATAAGCACCAACCCCTAGTTTTTAACTAAATATTTAAGTACGTAATTACCTAATTTATATTTAAATTATATTTAAATACGATTTAGTTTTCTCAGTGCTTAATTAAAGTCCTTATTAGAATAAATTGAAAGTACGGTAGCACTACAAAAATTTCCCAATATTATCAAAGGGTCTTCAAACAACAGCTGTTTATCATACATAAGAAAGTTAGGTTATAACAATTTAAGAACTAAAATTGCATAAAAACACATTTTATTTATTTCATGATATGAAACTATGTATTTTATATGTCTTATTTATATAAAATAGTATTCAATACGACCACATGATGTTCATATATATGTTCTCAATGAACAAACCCACACACAAAACATATGGTATGCTCATATAAAAATTAAATAGAGTTTAAGTACACAACGCTGGGCATTTAAATATTATTTAAATATGCACTGAAAAATACAATTTCGTATTTAAATAGAACTTAAAAATAATTACAATTTGATTACCAAGTCAAGAGGCTATTTTACCAATTATATTTAAATATCAATTCATATTTAAATATCAATTTTAATTAATTTTTGATTAGAAAAATTAACTAAATATGAACTTTAAAATTTGCATGAGTATGTAACGTCCCCATTACAAACACATTAATCCTAAATGTTTTATTTCCTTCTGCCGCTTAATGAGTCATTTATTAAAATTGCAACGGGGTGCTTTTCAAGTTTAAACACTTGATACTCGTATTATAAATAACAAGAGTTACAATTGATAATTTAACAGTAATACTAATGTATTTCATAATTTATAAGATTAATGTGATTTATTTATTTAATTATTAAAAAATATTTCATAATAAACTAATAAAAGTTTGTTACACTTACTTAATCGAATACAAAACAAAATTCACTTTCAATAATAATAAGAAGTAAAAAAGCGCAACGAAAAAACACCAGAAGTCATGGCAAGCACCAACCAACCAACCAACCACCAGACCACCGACCACTTTCTTCTATCGTTACGGTATTTTAATTTTTGCTCACATTAAACAATTTATTGTTAATGTTTTTTTGTACTTGTTAAATTTTTAAGAAAATTAAAAAAAAATTATTATTTGAAATAAAATATAAAGCAAGATTTGCAACAATTCATCCAAAACGAAATTTTAAATCTGCGGTCAGTGCTCGTTTGGAAAAAGTTTACAAAAAAAAGTTTAGCTGAAGTTGACTTTGTTGTAGTACTTGTATTAGAAAAAGAAAAGAAAGAAAAAAAAAAAACTGAACAGAAAACAAGTGCAACAACTAAAATACCGCTTGCTCTCTGTATGGCAAGTTTTAAATAAAATATGTAAAAGCGAAATGAAACAACAGAAGAAACCTTTGGAGTCAGACAGCTAAACAGCATCATCATCATGATCATAACGATCTTCATCAGCTGTGGTTGTGTGTGACTGCTGCTGAATGCTTAAAGTCGTCCAACAACAACAATAACAATAAACGAACAACTGGCTGAGTAACTTCTTCTCAACATGCCTCAATGATTATGCTTTTCAGTTTTCTTAAGCAAATGCACAAAAACACACAAACTCATTCATGCAGCGAAGTAAAAAAGATGCAACTGGTAACAAAAACAATAAAGAAGTTTATCAAGTGTTTAAATACAAATCATTTGAAATGATTTTAAAGTTCATCAAACGTTTTAATTTTGTTGCTTTTTTTCTGTTGTAATTTTCAAATGTGCAAAAACAGCATCTCAAAAATTTCATTGTTCAATTGTTTTTGTAGAAATTTCTATTTGTTTGCATTGCATTTGAACTTAAAAAAAGTTTGGCAGCAAATATAAAGATGTACATTTTTCGTACCCTACTTTTAATATTTTCTATTGAAGAAAAAATTTTACTAAAAACTTCGGTTACAAAAGTATCTACAAACTCAGACGAATTAGAACAGCGGAAATCAATTTTCGTTGAATATCTGCAATTTTAGTATACGAGTATGTACATGCAATAATATATGCTACAAAGCGTGAGTGTTGTTTGTTTGTTTAAACGTTTAACAAACTTCCAGCTATACCCAAACAAAAGCGACAAGCTTTGTGTTTTGGAGCGCTTACGAATTAAGAATTAGCACAGCCATGGCTATACGACTACAAATGCCGCAGGCTACAAATACCAGCCGGTAGTATGTATAAACACATTCACTAGAATTTGGAAAAGGTACTTTTTGAAAAATGGACTTTTTTAAAGTGTACTTTTGGAAATAAGAACTTTTTAAAAGCGTACTTTTTGAAAAAAGTCCTTTTTAGAAAAGGTATTTTTTGGAAAAAGTAATTTTTAGCAAGAGGAACTTTTTGAAAAAAGTTTTTTTGTAAGTTAGTTTGTATAGTTGACCTGTGTAGTTAATATGATGAGATTTTTTTTATTTCGGCTGAAGGTCCTTTTTACAAAAGTTTTTTTTTGAAAAAGGACTTTTTAAAAAATGTACTTTTTGAAGAAAGTACTTTTTAGAAAAAGATACTTTCTGCAAAAGGTAATTTTTAGCAAGAGGTACTTTTGGGAAACAGTTTTTGTTTGAAAAAGGACTTTTTTAAAAAGGTACTTTTTGAATACAAGTCCTTTTTTAAAAAACGAAAAAAAGTTCTTATTTGAAAAAGATTTTTTTTGTAAAAAGGACTATTTAAAAGTGTACTCTTTGGAAAATGTCCCTTTACCAGAACGTATTTTTTTGAAAAAGTAATTTTTAGAAAAAGCTACTTCTCGGAAACTTTTTTTGGAAAAGGTTATTTTTGAAGAAATTACTTTTTGAAAAAACTACTTTTTGGAAAAATGTTTTTTTTTGGAAAAAGGTACCCTTTAAAAAAGGAATTTTAAGAAAAGTACTTTCTTAAAAATTACTTTTTTCAAAAGAAAAACTTATCCAAAAAAAAAATTATTCCAAAAAGTATCTTTTTCTAAAAATCTATTTTCCAAAAAAATAAACTTTTATATAAAATTCTTTTCACAGAATTTTTCTAAAACCGCTTTTTGAAGTACATTTTTCGATAAACTACCCTTTAAAAAATTATCTCTTCTGGAAAGTACTTTTTTCAAATAGTTTTTTTTTTGCTTGGAAGTACTTTTCTTAAATAAGTTATTTTGTTTCCTTGTTAAGTATATGACTTTTCTTACATTGGAAGAGTACACTTTTTATAAAATACCATTATCAAAAAATTCATCTCTCAAAAACTATCTTATCCAAAAATTTTCCTATCCCAAAAGTACATTTTCGAAAATTATATCTTCAAAAATTACATTTTCAAAATAAGTACCATTTCCCAAAAGCACTCTTTCGAAAATGTGCTGTTTCCAAAGACAATATTAAATTTTTCTTAAAGTATTTTTTTTTCGAAAAGTAACTTTTCTAAAAACTGTTTTTTGAAATGTACCAAATTAACCTCCAAAGTAACTCTTTAATGCCAAGGATCAAGAACACACTATTAACTTAGTTTTAAAATGTTTCAATTATATGAATTCTCCGGAATTTAAAATTTTTAACACCGTTTCCCGCATTTAACATTTTTAGTACGTACCTTTTTCGGGCCCTTCGAAAAAGCATATGTTGTATTACCTCAGCTTTATTCTTAGCGGTTGGAAGCAATAGTAAATTGTTTTTACATGTACATAAATGCGTACATTATCTTTAACAAAAAGTACCAAAAATGGGTACGATTTTACCCCTTGAAAACGCGAATTTTCAGAAAGTTCCAAAACTTGTTCGAGACTCTGTCCAGAAGAAAACTAGGCGCCAAAAAGCTTTCTGCTGCGTTAAATAATTTGTAAAATAGAAACGAAAATATTCAGACTGAAACCCACTCGCGAAATCGATGCATCACGATCTGAATGGGTCAATACAACTATTTGAAAAACATATCGCTCATTTACTTCAATAGTGGCATAACTCAAAAAATGGGGTTTTTTGAGTTAATAATGCAGAAAGATGCTGCATTTCGTATTTTATCTTGTGTAAAAATTTCATATAAATAGCTTGTACCATCACCTTCTGAGAGAAGACTTTTTTTTCATTTCTCCATTGAGTTGCATGCAAATTGAAATTTAAAACGCGTTTTCTGCAAAACAGGTTTTTTTGAGTTGTGTCACTATTGAAGTAAATGAGCGATATGTATAAAATTCAATCGTAGAATTAGAACAAATTCTTTTGAAATTAAGCATAATTAGATAAGCTTGTGAATTAAAAAAATTTAAATGTTGTAAAGCTGTTTGTAAACAAATATACTCTAAAGAAGCAAATGAAAAGAGTTTGTCTCAAATGGAAAAAAATAAGCAAATTGACAGGTATGTGGATAATTAGTAAAGAACAATCTACAATGGCAAGACTGTTGTAAATTAGAGGCGACAAAGTTTTCATTAGAAAAAGCTTTCTGCAAATTCTAATACGGTGAATCAAAACAATTTACATATTCCATTTGCAAAAGTAAGCATATAAAGCTGAAATTTGCATCAACTGGCACCATACGCAGTGGAGCAAGCACAAGGAACGCTGATGATGAACGAGCGGCGTGCTACAAACACCCCATGATAATCCTTTCTGCTAGCGTTTGCTAAATAATAATCCCATAATACTTGACCATTTTTTAAAATTTTTCTAAACGATAATACTTTTTATCTGATCAGAGTTGCGTTCTTACAAAATCAGCTAATAAATAAAATAACAAGTCATCCGTTTTGACGCCGATGACGTGCCGTCGTTTATGGTATATATCTTCGCCTCAAACAGGCTATAAACATTGAACATGCTTATCGTATTTAATAATTTTTTGTGTAAGCCTTGTCCGAAAATTAACGAGATAATCGTATTTTATTTTTATTTATCTTATATAAATCAACTACTTTAACCGCCCTCTATTTGCAAAGGCCGGCACGACCACAGCTTGCATGAAACTGCTCTGCCGCTGGAAGTTAACGATTAATGTAGACATATTAATATTGAACAGCTGTTTGCTTTATTCTTGTTTTTTTCATGTAATATGAAGTGTTAAGCCTCAGTTAGCCGACTGTAATGTAATGTAGCTGATGGATATTTTTATATGAAAAGTAGGTTACCTTACATTACATCTCTATAACCATTTTCATTACTTTTCACATAAAAATATCGATCAGCTGCTTATTACTGTTGCAGTTAATTTACACTACAGTCGGCTAACTGAGCTTTTATGGTGGGAAGATAAAATAATACTGTACGTTACATTTTTAGACAGTCGAAACAAATGTCATGAGATTTCTTACTCGTAAAGTGTGACAAAAGTCTTTATACATGTACAATAGTCTCAGTAGCCCTTTAATAATTATATGTAATTGGCTTTCTAAGAATTCTTAATAAAATTAAATGACTGCATTAACTTAAATTTGTGATATTTAAACGTGAAATAGCTTTAATTCAACATAATTCTTCCTTTTAATTAAATAGTACTGGAATCTTTAATCAACATGAAATTAAATTATTTGAAAAGAACACATTTTCTGTGAAGATTACTGTAAATCATGTTGAATTAACATGAAACACATACATATGAAGCAAAATTATTGCTAAAAAATATTTTCGCAGATTTTAACACACAATTTTTCTGGATGTACTCTACACCCAGTATTTCCTCAATAAATTAACTTTAAAAAGTTTATGTTTTCCCTAATTCTAAAACTTTTTTTCAAAACATTTTAAAGTTTTCAATTCATCACTAAGTAATTAAAATTTCCTATAGCTAAGAGTCCTAAGAGTCACTATTGGAAAGTTTACAAGTCATCAGTAGGGTAACGTTTATATATGTAAATTAACCTGCTCATAATTTTCATACCAGATTTTGTTGTTTTTTTATGTGTTTGCTCTTCTGTTTTATTTGTTTTTTTTTAAATCGTATTTTATGGTGGGAGAATATAATTTCTAAACATCAATTACGGCATTCAACATGCAAATGCAGTCGATTTTACAGCAAATTTATGCAGATTCATTACGAATTACAAATTATCCCTCTGTAAAGCTGCAAGTGCAGTCAGTCACTCGTTTGTACGATTGAACGTACTCGTACATACGATTGGTTGCCAATAGAAAAACAGACATCTAAAGAAGTTAGAAATATAAATTAAAATTAGAAAAAAAAAATAAAAAAATAAACAACAAAAACTTAAAGTCAAATAAAAATCTTTAACTGAAGGCTGGGAAAATCATCAAACAAGTTTGTATATCGTCTCTCCATTTTCTACTTAACATGTTTTTAGGTAAAAAATAAGCTTTATAGAAGCTAGACATCACAATGAAATATATCTATGTATATATTTAGCAAAAAATTACTTGTTAATTTTTATTAGCTCATATTCGTAATAAATAAAATATTATTGCACTGTTTTTTTTTGTATGGAGCTGATGACGATGTCAATCGAGAGAAGGGTAAAGTATTTTCGAATTAATTTAATATGAAATAGAAATACATACATACATATATATTGAATTAAAATAATCTCACCATTAAGCTTTTAATTTAATGCAAATCAAGTGTTTAAAATATGTTTGAAATTGATTGTTTGCAATGTATTTGCTCTTCATGTGTTTTCAGTTCGTGCTAAATTTAAAAAAAAATGTTGTTTAACAAATGATGTTAAATATTAAAATATATATATAAACAAATTAAAATATCTAATAAGCAATAAACAAAATACATACTTGGTAATTGAATATTTTTAGATTTAAGCTTTCCGAAATCAATGATAATAAATAACATTTATAAAACTGTTAGAGGTCACCAACTAGAGTTCTGAATTTTATTCGAGTTCCACCTTGGTAGAATAAAATTTGGGAAGAAATATTATTTGAATAGAATTAAATTTATTTGGCTATACAAAAGATTTACGAACACAAAATTTAAAAAATTAAGTTAAGGCTGAGAAAATTCATTACTTTCATAATCGAATAAATTTCATATTTTGTGAAACTTCCAGATTTATTCGATTATTCGATGACAAGAAATGTTAATTGAATAATAGCATCAATTTTGTGTTTTATTGAATTTTAAAATTTATTCGATTATTCTAATGAAATTTAAAAAAAATTTATACAATTATTCGAATCAATTTTACGTTTAATTTATTTGGATATACAAAAGCTTTGTTAAATATTCTTGTTAAAATTTATTATAGTTAAGGTTTGGGATCTTTTTATTTCCATAATAGAATAAATTTTATTATTTACTAAATTTATACATAATTTAATTCGATTATACGAGTTAGTTGCAAAAAAGTATTCCAATTCGAAATTGGTAAAACTAGAGCAATCAAGTTGCAATTATTTGAATATTAATCGTTTAAATTTAAAATTTTATTCGATTATTCGTGTGCATAAAGAATATAGAAGCTAAACATTTATTTGATAAATTATATATTTGATTATACGAGTAAATTACGTGAACATAGCTATAAACGAGTTCAAAATAGAATGAATTTTACTTCGTTTATTTAAATGAATTGCAAGACCGATAATCGAAAATGCTTAAAAACTATTAGAAATATTTTTTATTCTAATATTCGAGTAAATTTAAAGTTTTATTCAATTATTAGAATAAATTACGAATAAAACAATTCAAACACTCGTTTCGTTTGTTAAATGTCATAATTAAAAATAGTTGAAATTAAATTTAATAATATATTTTATTTCCTTAATAGAAAACATTTCTTAAATAAAAATTATGAATTTTATTTATTTCATTAATATTATTTCATTCGAATTGATATCAGATCTGATTCAATTATATGAATAAACTGCGAACAAAAATATTAAATATTTGTTTGATTTGTTAAATATTGAAACTCAAAACGTTTTCTATTGCAATTTGATTAATAAAACTTTTATAAAATCAAAATAGTTTTTTTGAAATTAAAATTTAAGTTTAAAATATCTTATTTTTCATTATTCGGATAAATTTCAAGGCTTATTCGATTAATCGAATGAATAACGTATGAAAGAGGCTTACAACTATTTTATTCTGTCAAGTACTTGAATTAACAAATTCTTAAATTAAAGTTGTGATATTTATTTATTTCGTTATTCGAATAAATTTAATATTTAACTCGATTATTCGAACAAAATACGCATAAAAATGAGTTAGAACTATTTTAATTTGTGAACTACTTGAATCAAAAATTTTTTAAATTATAAATAAAACTTAAGATTTAAACTTTATTCGATTTTTCGAATAAATAACAAATAAAATAATATAAAACTCGTTTAATTTTTCTAATATTGTAATTAAAAATTTCCAAAATTAAAGTTTAGAATTTATTTTATTTCATTAATGGTATAAATTTCAATATTAACTCGATAGCTCGATTAATCGAATGAATTTTGTATGAAAAAGGCTAACAAGTATTTTATTCTGTTAAGTACTCGAAACAATTTTTTTTTAAAATTAAAGTGTTTATTTACTTCAGCCTTCGAATAAATTTCAAAGTTTATGCGATTATTTGAATGAACTGCGAACTGAAACGGTTAAAAAATTTTATTTCCAATCTACTTGAATTAAACATTTTCGAAATTCAAGTTGTGAATTTTATTTATTTCAGTATTCGAATAAATTTAAAATTTTATTAAATTATTTGAATAAAAACTTTTTTTGGTTTGAAACAAAATTGTCAAAATTAAGCGAATAAGTTTCGGAATAAACTCAATTTATCGAAAGAATTACTTATCAAAAAATCTTTAAGTACTCAAATTAACTATTTTCAAAATTAAAGTTGTGAATTTTATTTATTTCGGTATTCGAGTAAACTTAATATTTAATTCGATTATTCGAAAAAAAAACTAAAAAAAGGCTAAGTACTATTTTATTTTGTCAACTACTCGAAGTAATTTTTTTAAGTGAAATCTGTGCATTTTATTTAGTTCAATACTCGAAAAAATTTCAAGTTTTATTCGACTATTCAAATGAACTACGAATACAAAAAAGTCATTTGGTTTGTTAAGTATTTTAAATAAAAAAATTTAAATTTAAAGATGAAAATATATTTTATTTCATTATTCGAATAAATTTAAATATTGATTCGATTATTCGAGTGAATAAGGAATGAAAAAGACACACATTTTTTATTCTGTAAAGTATTGGAGCTTGAAATTTTTTAAATTAATGTTGTGAACTGTATGGTTTTCAGAATTAGAATAAATTTCCGATTTTATAAGATTATTCGACTGTTCACAGTTCAGCCTGAGGACCCTGTATTTTGTGAACTACTCGAACGAAAAATTTTTTAATTTAAAGTTGTGAATTTTATTGTATGCTTAAAAATTTCAAATTTTATTCGATTACTCGAATGAATTACGAATGAAAAAAGATTAAAAAGTCATTTGGTTTGTTAAGGATTCTCATTCAAAATTGTCAAATTTTAAGTTGAGAATATATATAATTTCATTACTCGAATAAATTTAAATAATAATTTGATTATTCGAAAGAATTAAAAACTAAATAAACTTGAGTTTTTGTATTCTATAAATTTTTCGAATGCAAACTTTTAAAATTAAAGTTGTGAATTTTAATTATTTCAGTATTCGAATAAGTTTCAGACCATATTCGAATGAAATAAGAGTGACAAAAGCTTAAAACTATTTTGTTTTGTGAAGTACTCGATTTGAAAATTTTTATATATAAAGTTGTGATTTTACTCGATTATTCGAATGACTTACGAATTAAGAAATTAAATTGTCAAAATTTAATTTGAGAATATATTTTAATTCATTATTCGAATAAACTTATATATTTGTTAGGTTATTAAAATGAATTAGGAATGAAAAAACTTGAAATTTTTTTATTATGTCCATTTTTCGAATGCAAAATTTTTCAAATTAAATTAAATTCCAGATTTTATTCGATTACTCGAATCAATTACGAATAAAGACATATTTAGACCTTTTTTGATTTGTTGAGTATTCTAATTCAAAATTGTCAAAAGGAAGCTGAGAAAATATTTTATTTCATTATTCGAATGTATTTAAATATTAATTTGATTATTCGAAAGAATTAGAAATTAAATAAACTTGAATTTTTGTATGCTATCAATTTTTGGAATGCAAAAGTTTTAAAATTAAAGTTGTGAATTTTATTTATTTCAGTATTCGAATTAATTTCAGACCTTATTCGATTATTCGAATCAGCCTCGAGTGACAGACTACAATTTTATTATGTGAAGTGCTCGAATAGAAAATTTTTATATATAAAGCTGTGATTTTACTCGATTATTCCAATGAATTACGAATAAAAGAAATTTAGACCACGTTTGATTTGTTGAGTATTCTAGTTCTACATTGTCAAAATTTAAGTTGAGAGTATATCTTATTTTATTATTGGAATAAATTTAAATATAAATTCAATTATTCGGATGAATTAGAAATGAAATAAACTTGAATTTTTGTATTCTATAAATTTTTCGAATGCATAACTTTTAAAATTAAATTTGTAAATTTCGATTATTTCAGTATTCGAATAATTTTGAAATTTTATTCGATTATTCGAATGAACTTCGAGTGTCAAAGGCATAAAAAAAATTTCGAATAGAAAAATTTTTAAATATAAAGTGATTTTTTTCATTCCAGTACTCGAATAAATTTCATGTTATATTATAGTATTCGAATCAATTGTCAATAAAATAGTTAAAGCTTATTAAGTTTCGTTAAATTTGAAAATAATTTTATTCCATTATTCGATTAAATTTCAATATTTTTTCGATTACATAAATGAAATACGAATAAAATAGCTGTTGTGATCTTTTAACCATTGGAGTAAAAGAGTATGATTCGTTTATTCGAATAAAATACAAAAATTTGTTCAAATAGGAAAGCAAAATAGAAAACAAAAAAAATCAAATTGTAATTTCTTACACTGAATACGAATTTAAAAAAATTGCTCGCTTAAGCGTGTCCAGAATCCAGACCCTAGCTGCATTTCGTTGCTGCTTAGGCAACTCATCAGCACAATTTAACCGGAATTCAAAAAATCTTAAAAAAATGCTTATAGATAAACTTTTTGAAAAAGTGTCTTGGCAAACTGTGATCGTAGTTTTGTAATTCTCAATAATTTGTTGGGAGTTTTTCTATAAGCATTGGCTTACAGTTTGGCTTCCTAGTTAGTTAGGCTTTTGTTTGGCAACTAGTAAAGAAATTGGTTCATATCTTTCACATTTTACTGGACTGTAATGCTTTTACTCCAACAATTGCTTTTACGTTTTTCTGTTTTCTCACTTTTGATTTTAGTTGTATTTACTTCATTAATACGGTTTTTTAATTCCATTGCAATTGTTAAATTATTATTTTTAATACAATTATTTCTTCATTGATCATAAATTCATACACATACATTTTTTATTTGAATTTTTATTTATTATTTCTTCTTTGTAATGTAATTTTTTACCTTTCTTTTCAATTTATTTATTGAATTTTTTTCTCTTCACTTGTGTTTTTTTTTTTGTTTTTCACAAGTAGTGAATGTGTTGTATTGCATAATGAATAGTTAAATATTTATTTTAATTTGCAGGTACCTTCAATAAGTTATGTACTCGTACTTGGATAGAAATTGCTCATTCATAACTTAATAACTGAATACTACACTACGATTTCTTTTCTTTTGCCTTTACAAACGTAATTTACTTGCAATTGTAAATTGAGAAATTTTTAAAGCCTTAGCCAATTGATTGAGTTGTCTGCATTTAAGGTTCTTAAGAAACTTGTTAAATTTCACCTATTTTTACCAGTTGAATGAGTAACTGACTGACTTAGTAAACAAATTAACAGAATGAATAGAAATAAATAATAATTGTATACAAACAATGACTTTTGATTTAAGAAATTGTGTCATTTCCTATTCCATATTGATATACAGAAAAACATATTTATGTACATACAAAACTTTTCAAAGCCAATTGCAATAAAAAATGTGAACATCAATAAGACACCTGTAATTATTTTATTAGATTTTATTATTATGTGTCATATTGTGAAATGCATGGGTTGATTGTTCATAATATTTGCATAAATTTATGATTTATTATTTTTTTTTTGCAAAGTTTGCTAAGTTTGAATTTTTTGACTTATTATCAACACACTGAAAATAATAAAAGCTGTCCACAGCAAAATATTATTAAAATGTTAAGAATTTTTTATAAAAGCTAGACTTCTCAGACTTTGTTTAAATGAAACTTTAACATAATATCACTAGTTGTTCCAAAAAAATTATTGGGTAAATGATTGGAATTATCAATCAATTTCAAAAGATATTTTTTAATAAAAAACATACTTCACGTTATATGTATGTGGCTTGAGCAGCAACGGAATGCATCTAGAGCTTAAACAACAACAAATATTTTTTTAAATATTTTAATTTACACAAATCTAACAAAAATATTTCTGTGACAAAAGGGAAATACTGCTTAAGTCGAGATAAGCTGATTTTGAGTTCATGGTACCTCCGTAATTTCCATATTTGAAAGTATCTCTGGTCAAAATCTAAGCTAAGTTGTTTGTTTTTTCAGGAAGTTACAGCACTATGACTTACGACTTATCTTTTTTAGACTTCTTATCTCATTTTTAATAATAACTTAATTTAGGTTATACTTTGGTATATTTAAACTTGAATGTATTACTTATAGTATGCAGATGTTGCTTAAAAAAATAAAGTATAACAGAGAATTTCCCAATTTAACTGCAAAAGAAATAAATTTCTAAAAATCTACTTGAAAAGTGATCTCCTGCAAAAGAGTAAAATATGATTTAAGCACTTTTTTCCTATTGCCACAGATTTATTTTATTAATTAATACGACTTTCTAAAGAAATCAAAACAAGTTAAAATAGACTTTGTTTGTCTAAATTTTAGACTCTAAAACGACAATGGCAAGACTGTTGTAAATTTTGAGATGTTAAAATAGAGCTTTCATTACAAAAAAAGGCTTTCAGCAAACTGTAATACAATTAATAAAAACAAATCATTTATTCCAATTGCAATAAAGGCTGAGAAGAAATCTACATAAACTGCCACCACACACACAGTGGAACAAACAGCTAGTTGTTCCATTCTACTACATGTTTGTCCGAATTTTTACAATTAACTTTGATGTTATTTGTTCATTAATACTTATCACATGTAATTTGGCTTTCAAAGCGATTCGAAATTTAGCCCAATAAAATCATATACTTATATAGATTTTTTTCTGCTACCAAGCACTTTGTCAACACCCACACAAAAAATATATCACTTTACAATTCAAACACAAAATTATCTTAATGAAATATTAACTTGATCAATTTGGGTCCTGCAAAACTAAATTTTAAATTTAAATGCGAAAATTTTAAACAATTTGTTTTAAAAAGACTCAGATTTTTTTTCGCAGATGTAATAACCAAAGCAAACAAAGAATTTATCTATGCAGCATGCCATTCTTAGGGTTCCGTACACAAAATATGAAAAAAGGAACCCTATTGCTTTCGCTACGCTATCCGTCTGTCCGTCACACGGTATTTGCTCAAGAGTCGTAAGAGCTACGAAACTGAGATTTGGACAGAGTATGTAGAACCTTGGCCGCTACAACAACAAATACATGAGAGTTAAAAATTAAAGGGTGTTCCAAAACGAGCAACGAAAAATGTTAAAATCCCATGTAATATACATATAATTGTATGTACATACATACGTATATTGACACTTGAAATATGTAAAATTAGTGTATTTTTTGTATAGACTACAACAATTAACACTAAACTTTTAAGAAATTTAAATTAAAGGGTGGTCCATCAGTTAATGCAATTTTGACTATGTAATTTTGACAACTTGATATATCTTGGAAACCGTAAGAGGTAAACTCTTGAAATTTTCAAAAACGGTAAAACTAAAAAATCTGAAAATTATAAAATAACCAAACCAAAAAAAAAATCGCCAAAAATTTCAAAAAATCGCTAAAATTAAAAAAAAAATCTAACACTAAAATAAGTCGCAAAATTCGAAAAAATCGTCCAAATGAAAAAAATCGCCAAAATGAAAACAGTGCCAAAAACCGAAAAAAATCGCCAAACGCGAAAAAGGCTCCAGTAATAAAATAATTGTTTATATGAAAAAAATCGCCAAAACGAAAAAAATCGTCAAAATTAAAAAAAATCGCGAAATTGAAAAATCGCCAAAAAACCGAAAAAAAGTGTGAAAACTACAAAAAATGCGCCTAAATGAATAAAGTCGCCGAAATGAAGAAACGCCAAAAACTGAAAATCGTCAAAAAAGGCAAAAAATAAAAAAAAACGTCAAAAACCGAAAAAAATCGCCAGAACGAGAAAAAATGTCAAAACTAAAAAAATGCCCAAATTGGAAAAAAATTCCAAAAACCGAAAAAATCGCCAAAACAAAAAAAAATCGCCAAAATTAAAAAAATCGCCAAAGTAAAAAAATCACCAAATTTAAAAAAAAACGTCAAAAACGAAAAAATGCCAAGACTATATTTTATATAGGCTGCTAAAGTTCGTATTGAATTACATATATCGTATCTGTACGGAACCCTTCGAGCGCGTGTCAAAGTCGCACTTTACTGAATTTATTAGATTAAAATACAAGTCTTCTCTAAACAATCTTGTTACAAATGTTATGAGTTACATGAATAATTATATTAAATTTTTTACTACTTTTTCCAATAAATATGGTCGTATGGCGTCAATGGTGGCTTTAATATTGGTTTCAAAGCTTAAGAAGCTGTTTCTTTGTCGGCATAAGCCAATGACTTAACATGGGACCATAAAAACTAACGCAGAACGAGGGAAGCGGTGAACAGTGTCACTTCTGGAAATTAATTTATCACCAAATTGACTTTGCAATAATGAAATTGTTAAGCGCGCTGCAAGGCAAGATGCGCCGTCTTACTGGAACCAAGTGTCACTGATGTTTTGTTGATTTATTTTTACACACAAAGATGCAGTCAGAATGGCTCAATACCGCTCATCATAAACATCAAGTGGTCGTATTAAAAAACTCTTGTTTAATTTTCATAAATATATAACACATATTATAAATAAATAAAAAATTCGTTCTGATGCTCTTTTTGTTTCATAAAATATGTTTTTTATGAAATTTTAGTTTTCTGCATTTTTATAACACAACTTTCTTATTTATGTTAAACAGCTGTTATTTGACAAGAATTCCATAATACTGGAAAATTTTGTAGTGATGCCATACTTGCCAAGTAATTTAATAAAAATTATATTAACAACTGAAAAAATGAAGTTAAATACGTCTTTAAATTTTTAGTTAAAAACTTAGGGTCAGAAGCTTTGTGAAAATGTTCGAAAGCTTCACTTCAACTGACATAGTCTTAAGAGAAATGAGATTTTTACGAACATACACACACGCATACATAAATATGTACATACATAATTCATATGGACATCATTCGCAAAAATAGTCATTCATATTCGACTCCCAGACCTTCAAAACGCACAGAGGAGTGAAATTTAAAAAAGTGGTAACCGATATCGGTGAAACAAACTGTTTCGAATAGAAGAAGTATTATTTTTTAAACTCATTACACTTTCAAGCGCCCTGTTGCAGGACAAGGAAGCTCCAAAGAGCATTAAATCTTAATACTGTTGTACCTGAAGTCTGTAGGCTAGGTTAGGTTAGGTTAGCAGGCTGCTGGTAAGGAAGGGTGAAATTTAGAGTCCAGCTCACTTGGGTCCAATACAATGGTCCCTTTGTGCTACCTGTTAGTTGAAGAGAAGATAGTGAGAGAGTGTGATAGAGAAGACAGGTTTTTGAAGGAAGAGATAGAGGAAAGCTTCATTCTTTTACAACTCTGCTCTTTGCACGCATTTTTGATAATGCAGTGTTGCAGCGCCTTCTGGTGTCAAATGAGGCGAATTGAATTTTTGAAGCTTTTTTTAGTAGCCTTTATTAGTTATTTTACTTCGCCGATGATTCTGCTACACAACGAAGGAGGGCGCCTGATTACATTAGGATTAGTATCTGATGAAGTCGGTATAGTTTTTAGTGACCAGTGCCTTATGCCGGCATCACTAGAACTTTTCCTACAAAAAATTATACAAAGGATACTAATGCACATCAGAAAAACGCGTGGTGTTGTTATTTTTAATGACTGTCGGAGACCGGGATCGAACCCAGGACCTTCGGTTTTGTAGTCAACGTGCTAACTACTTCAGCCAACGCCACCCTCTTACCTCTTATTCTGCAAGTTTCGGTTCTTCTGTAACGAACCGAAAATCGTTATATCTATCGACATATTTATTCGCTTGCGGTAACGATAATGTGATTCAGTAATTTTTTTTACGATATTTTCCAGGTTTATATAACTCATTTAATTCAATACTATGTGGTATATCTGTATAGAAAATGTGAAAATAAGAGAAAAGCACAAATAATAATAAAGAAAAACTAAATGATTTTGATCTTGTGATTTATTTATTTCTGCTCCAACCGACAGCGAATATCGTTAAAATAAGTTGCTGAATACCAAAGTCGATTTACTTTCGTTATATTTATTATAGCGATAAGATTATCGTAATAAAAGTTACTGAATCCAGGCACTGGTGTCGAAATACTTTCGGAGCTTTGCTTGGTATATATTATCAAGAATCAGTAACAACATACAACTGCTTTATAGTTTTTAGTTTGAAAATTTATTCGCTACTGTCAAAAAAGCATGGACCAAGATATACATATGTATTTATTATTATAAAAGTTTGCTTAAAGTTGTGTGCCTGAACAAAATGATGTCCGGTTAACATAATTTTTGAGTGTATGGCTTAAAAATTTATAAATTCCACAATTTTTCTAACACAGAAATTTTAATTTTTATTTTAATAGCATGATAACAAAATAATATACCAAAATAAATTAGATTAATTAAACATTAAAGTTACAAGAAGGTAAAGAAGGCGTAAATCATTCTTATGAAGGTATGAATTGTTCATACAACAAAAAAAATAGTGTGAGTAAATATTTAGAATTATAATATAAATATTAATATTAATATTTAAAAGTATTTCTAGTCTTTGTTTTAAATGACATGAAAATATTTAATTTAATTTAAATTTTTTGTTTTCAACTAAATGATTTCGGCTTAACCGACACTTCCCTAGTTTTCCAAATAAAATAACAAAAATATGTTAATTTTCTATGAGAAATTATTTTTGTTTTGTATTTCCATGAGAAGCGGATATAGGAAGTCTAGATCTTAAACTAATTTAAAGAAACAAAA
Source organism: Tachina fera (assembly GCA_905220375.1). Taxonomy (NCBI): domain Eukaryota; kingdom Metazoa; phylum Arthropoda; class Insecta; order Diptera; family Tachinidae; genus Tachina; species Tachina fera. Next base: position 79,096,990 of record LR999967.1, on the reverse strand, counting down.
ATATGCAAAATGTTACGCATAAATAAAAGAAAATTTTCAATGCTAATTATTATTATTTTTTTTCTAGAATAAAATAATATAAAATTTATTTAAATAAATTAATGCAAATTAAATGATATCCGTAGCTTAAATACCTTCAACAATTCAGTAAAAGTCACTCAAAATTTTAAAAAATTACTTGGTTCAACTCTGTGGACAAATGTACATACATACAAATACGATTTTTTGGTACAAAAATTAATTAAACTCATTAACGAGCTCTTAAAACAAGGAGAAAAAAATTAATTAGGCTATTATAAATAATATTTTTTATATGCACACACATCCGAACAAACAGTTTGCTTTAATGATTTAATGGTTTCAAATGGCTAAAGCATAAATACGAGACATTTATAATTATATTTACACTTGAATAACCACAGCACAAAAAGAAAACAAACAAACAAAAAAGGCGACGACGCAGCCAACATATTTGGTAATAAAAGTACTTTTGTTTTTAGCCTTGAACTTAAAAAAAAATTAATTCAATTGAAACAACCCAAAACTCCGGCCAAACTCGTGCATGCTGCAGACTCAAAACAAATCCAAAGTCAGTCATCGGATTTTAATTAATTTGTACTTTCATTTTTTTCCATTATTCATCTATTTTTATTTATGCATGTACAGCAATAAATAAGTCATTTTTCGTTGAGATTTTAACAAATATGTATAAACTAACAAAATCATTTATTTTACTTTCAGTTGTTACATTTTCTTTGTACTTATTTTCGTTGGAATGATTTATATTTTTCGGTTATTGATTAAAAAGGAGTGTTTTAAGTTTTTATGAAATAAAACGAACAACAAACGATTTGACTATGGATGATTTTATCAGTTAATCCGCAGTATTTTAGGCCTGTTTTTATGTTAATTTGCTATTGGTATCAATATCCCATAGAAAAAAGTCGAGTACAATAAATTGGAAAATAGGTACGGAATTGAAAAAAATAAAAAATAACTAAAATTAATAAATTCAGTAAACAGCGATTTTGACTCGCGCATGGACACTAGATATGTAATATTATAAGAACTTTAGCCTATATAATATGTGCCCTTAATTATGAAAGTGGTCTAAGTAATATGCATTTTAGCTTCGAAATATTAGATAAATCTTAAAAAATTTCAATAAGTATTTAATAAATATTAAATAAATTTATATTAAACGACACTAACTAGTACAACTCTAAATTAAAATGATGCCGATTAAAAAAATATATGACTTAGAAAACTTTCATAATTAAGAGCACATACATACATACGTATATAGTTTTTCGATGTGTAAACATCTATACGCTAGTTGGTAAAAATATTTTTCACAATACAATCTTAAATTTTGAGTAAGATGCACACCGCGTTATCAAATCGGTGTGAGCTACATATGTATGAGTGTATTAGTGTAATCATACGAACAAAAAGTACAAAGAAACTTAACAGCTGCATAGAAATTAGAGACCCGCAATGAATATTGTTTTTGATATTCATATTGTCTCATAATACATCGTTTAAACTCAATTACTCTGATGTACGCTCATTCTTAATGTCGTTAATTTATAAATAAGTCGAAATAAATATCAATGCTACGTGAACATTCATATTCATAACACACTCACACTTACAAAGCACCTCAGTTTGTTTTCTGATTTCGGGAAAGTACTTCAACTACTCGCATTGATTTAACTCTCTTAGCTCATGTGTGTGTGTTTGTTTAAAAGTTTAGTCATTAAACAGTTTGCAAGTAGTATAAAATAGTAATAAATAGGTTTGTATTTCCATTCCAGCAAAAAAAAACAAACAACAATAAGCGACAGAGAAACAAACCACAACCTCGTATGCGAAATTCGCATTGTGAGTCATACTTATTTATTTTGCATCCTCCATAGGCATTGAGTTAAGAGAGTCGAAATCAATAACTTCATAAATGTTGCTATGTATGAGTTCGATGCTCACCTCAATTTTTCGTGTGAATATGTTTCATAGACAACATTGCAATAAATATGAGTGCGTATTGCGTACAAGATATTATGTCATATATAACTCTATTCACTTTTTAACTACTCATTTCTGTTCTCTGATAGAAATACACTCAACCGAATTTTAAAGCATATCTTCAGGAGTTAATTTTAATAGAAATTGCTTGTGAAGTGTCTTAATGTTGCCATTGAGGATAATTTTTTTAAGAAGTTGAAATATATAAAATAAATAATATATAATTAAACTTTTAAATAAAATAGCGTTTTAAATGTCAAATATTTGTTTATATTATAACATATCTTCATTACGTACTGTTGGCTTATACTGGAGCTGGTGCACGACAATTGGGTAACAATCTCCATCTCATGCCAATTATTATGGGTGGAGATTTTAATACAAATTTTGCAAACCCATAGTCGCAAGCTTTATCAAAATTTTTATTTGACGTTTTCTACTTGCATATGTACAATTCTCCACAAACCCCCACAACTAATAAGTCCACTACTATAGATTAAGTTTTCCATAAATTTTTTAATACAGTAGAGTCAAAAATTTAAATATCTTATTTTCGTTACCATAAGCCAATGTTAACTATTTGTACTTAAGGCATTTACAGATAGGCACTTTGCAGTACTACTAAAATTTCAGTAAAAATAATTTTTTTACTAGTAAATTTTTACTGATTACTTAAATTTTTTCTGCAATTTTTATTATATGATGAGGTGCATTGAATTTTCAGTAATGCCCGTATTTATTATGAAATTCACTTGGTAGAGTTTCATTATAAATACTAAATTTAAATTCATACAAAAATTTCAAAATTTGAATGAAAAAACTTTGCCACTTGCTAAAATTTTATTATGAATATGGCCCTACGATTTTACTGGTAAAGCAAATTAAATTTCATTATCAGGAAAAATTTAGTGATTTTTTTCAGTAAATTCTCAGTTAGCCGACTGTAATGTAATGTAACTGCAACGTAAGAAACAGCTGATCGATATTTTTATATGAAAATTAGGTTACGTTACATTACATCTCTATAACCATTTTCATTACTTTTCACATAACAATATCGAGCAGCTGTTTCCTACTGTTGCAGTTACTTTACATGACAGTCGGATAATTTAGCCTTAATCAGTAAATTTACTGCTTACTTCAATTTTTAATGCAGTAAGCAAACAAAAACCAACAAATTCCTATGTATTTACAATATTAAAAGTTTTGATCCTTTTAATTGATTAATTTAAAAAAAAATATATACTTAAAGCATAAGTACTTCCAACTTAAAAAAATTTTCATTACTAGGTGTTTATACATCTCCCCTGCGATCGGACTAACATTGCATTTTTTATTTATTTATTTTTTTGTTTTTGGGATTTTTTTATTTTTTTTTCTTGAGGGTTTTTAATATGGCATTTTTTTATTTTGGCATTTTTCCGTGTTTTGAGTTTTGGGCGTTTTTTCAGGGGGTTATGTAATTCGAATTTGTATGTTATTAACATTACAGATCGAACACATTTCCGTTCGAATCGGATTACATAATGACCCCCAGTTTCGGCGCTTTTTTCTCATTTCGGCGATTTTTTTCGGTTTTCAAAATTTTTTTCATTTTGAAAACTTTTTTTAATTTTGGCGATTTTTGTAAATATTAGAACTTTTTTATTTTGGCGATTTTTCCGGTTTTCGGCGATTTCTACTTTTTATGATTTTTTTGAACTTTACTGATTTATTTTATTTTTGGTGATATTTTTCACTTAAGCGCTTTTTTCATTTTGGTGATTTTTCTCGTTCGCATTTTTTTTTATACATATTTGGGATTTTTAGTCTTAGCGTTTTTGAAAATTTCAAGAACTTAAAAAAATGTGGCGTTTTTTAGTATAAGCGTATTATTTTGTTTCGCCGCTTTTTCAGATTTTGGCGACTTTTTTAGTTTTAGCGATTATTTTTAGTTTTGGCCCTTTTTTCGTTTTGGCTTTTTTTTTAGCAATAGGCAATAAAGTGCATCATACTTTGCTTTAAAATACGAGCTTGTTAAAAGGCAGTGAACGTATGTGAAGCAAGCTACAGGAAAATGTGATTTAATAGTGAACAAAAACGTAGCGCTCCAAACCGAGAACTCGCCGGTGCTACTTTTATCTTATAATAGTAAAAACCTGCTTTTTTGAAGCAAAATTTTTGCTGGATAGTTTCTGGTGAACTTTTAAATTTTTGAGATTTTGTTTGCTTTTTAGCGATTTATTTAATTTTTGGTGATATTTTTCAATTTAAGCGCTTTTTTATTTTTGGAGATTTTTCGTTTCGTTATTTTTTTTAATTTTGGGATTTTTTCTTTTATCCCTAGTTTTTAACTTAATAATTAAGTACGTAATTAGCAAATTTTTATTTAAAATTAAATTGAAATTAAATAAGATTTAATTTTTTCAGGGGTTAATTAAAGTTCTTATTAAATTACGTTCAAAGTACGGGAGCACTAAAAAATTTCCAAATATTATGGAAAGCTTTCCAAAGAACAGCTGTTTAACATAAACAAAACAGTTAGGTTACCAACATGTAGAAAATTAAAATTGCACAAGAACACATTTTACGAAATCAAAGGAGCGTCCGAATGAATTTTTCTATTTATTTATTCCATGATATGAAGCTATGAATTGTATATCTTAATTATCTATGAAAATTAAACGACCACATGGTGTTGTCAATACGACCACATGACGTTCATATGTATGTACGTTTTCAATAAACACACACAACATGAAAACATATGGTGCGCTCATAAAACTTAAATAATATTTAATTACACAGAGTTGGGCATTTAATTATTATATAATTATGCAGTCAAAAACACAATTTCAAAAGTTTGTCTTTTACAATTTCCAAGACACAGAAAAAATGTCAAAATTACATAGCAAGAATTACATTAACTGATAGAATATCCTTTAATTTAGATTTTTTTAATTTCAGTGTTAATTGGTGTAGTTTGCATAAAAATACACAAACTTTGAAAATTCAAAGTGTCCAGGATTTCAACATGTTTTCTTTCGGCCTTAAGCTTAAATTACACGTGGCATCACCATACAAAACACCTGTTCGAACCAAATTAATAATTAATTAAGTTTGCTAAAACTATAAATTAACTAGAAAAATCGCCAAAACTAAAAGAATAGCCAAAAATAAAAAATTCGAAAATACCGAAAAAACGGCAAAACGAAAAAAAAAAAAAATTCTTAAAAATTTCTTTTTAATTTTTAAATTAGGTAAAATATTTATTGAGAAATTTTTAGATTCTTTAATTGAACTGTAGTGAATTTTAATCAGAAATAATTCATAGTTAGGCTCAAGTTCAGTAATTTCAATTCTTATTAAATGAAATATTTTTATTAATTAATGTGATTTTCTAAAGAAGAGAAGAAAAATTAAACTTAGACTTTTAAGCTGGGGGAAATACCGATACTTTTCTGTGCAGCCACGCACTTCATCAGCACCCTAGTCTATCTAGTTGGGTAGAGATTCTTATTAACATCATCATACTTAACTTAAATTTACAATGAAACGGAATATGAGAAACGATTGTTGTGTATACAATTGATTTACCTTTGGTAAACACATTTATAAGTATCACTATTAATTTTCTGTTTTTCCATTTTTTCATTTTTATACCCTTTACCAAAAAATGGTAAAAGGGTATATATAGGTTTGTCATTCCGTTTGTAATTTCTACAATATTAATAAGCGACACATAAAGTATATATATTCTGGATCCTTATGCATAGGGAAGACGAACAAGCGATGTCCGTCTGTCCGTCTGTCCGTCTGTCTGTACGTGAAATCGGTTTTCCCAAGCTCCCAGAAGAGCTAGCGACTTCGTTCTTGGACTGGTGTGTCAGAAATTTTCCGAAAAATTTTGCTATTGAAATTCAGCAATATCGAGCAGACGGTTTCAGAGCTGGAAAACTCAAACTCAATTTACCCATAGAAAATAACTACCGAAAACAAGTTTTTATTACTTTTTTATTATTAAATTAACTTATTTTATACTTCGGTATGAATAAAATTGGTATTTATAATTAAAAAAGAATTTTAAAATTTAACAGATTAAAAAACGTTTCCAGGGTTGGAAAACTTTAACTTTTTTCCTAATAATTAAACATATTTCATGTTTTAGGAAGAAGGCTATTTTCTCAGGAACGGTAAAAGCTACGGGTCTGAAATTTGGACTGTGTGTGTAGAAATTCGGTCGCTACAACAACAAATATATAAAAGCTAAAAATTAAAGGGTGTTCCAAAATGAGTAACGAAAACTTTTAAAATCCCATGTAATATACATACAATTGTATGTATGTGTGTACATATGTATATTGACACTTGAAATTTGTAAAATTAGTGTATTTTTATATAGGCTACAACAATTAACACTAAAATTAAAAAAATTTAAATTAAAGGGTGGCCCATCAGTTAATGAAATTTTGACTATGTAATTTTGACAAATTGCTATATCTTGGAAACTGTAAGAGTTAAACTCTTGAAATTTTCAAAAACGGTCAAACTAAAAAATCCGAAAATTATAAAATCGCCAAAAATTTAAAAAAATCGCCAAAACAAAAAAAAATCGCCAAAATGAAAAAAAACGCTAAAATTAAAAAAAAAAAGCCAAAAACCGAAAAAAATCGCCGAAACAAAAATAAATGATTATGTGAACAAAAATCGCCAAAAATTAAAAAAAAAATCGCCTAAAGGAAAAAGAATCGCAAAAATCAAAAAAAAAAATCGCCAAAACGAAAATAAATCGCTAAAATTAAAAAAACGCCATAAACCGAAATAAAATCGCCAAATCAAAAAAAAAAAATTTCCTATATGAAAAAAATCGCCAAAAATTAAAAAAAATCGCTTAAATGAAAAAAAATCGCCAAAACGAAAAAAAATCGCCAAAATTAAAAAAACCCCAAAAACCGAAAAAAATCGCCAAAACGAGAAAAAAGTGTCAAAACAAAAAAAAATCCCACAATGACAAAAATCCGCAAAAATCGCCAAAACAAAAAAAAAACATTTTTATATGAAAAAAAATCGTCAAAAATTAAAAAAAATCGCCTAAATGAAAAAAAATCGCCAAAATCAAAAAAAATCGCCAAAACGAAAATAAATCGCCAAAATTAAAAAATAAAACGCCAAAACCGGAAAAAATCGCCAAAACAAAAAAATTGCCTATATGCCAAAAATTAAAAAAATCGCTTAAATGAAAAAAAATCGGCAAAATCAAAAAAATCGCCAAAACGAAAAAAAATCGCCAAAATTAAAAAACGCCAAAAACCGAAAAAAATCGCCAAAACGAGAAAAAAACTGTCAAAACTAAAAAAATTAAATATATAAAAAATAAAAAAATCGCCTAAATGAAAAAATCGTCAAAATCAAAAAAATCGCCAGCACGAAAAAAATCGCCAAAATTAAAAAAAAGCCAAAGACCGAAAAAAATCGCCAAAACCAAAAAAGTTGCCTATATGAAACAAATCGCCAAAATTTAAAAAGCACCAAATTAAACATAATGCCAAAAAATTAAAAATTGCACTAGAAAAAAAGTATGAATTTTTTCACGAAATGAATATGCACCTACATATCTCTGTGCTTATGTTTGTATCTCTATACTACATAAACGCACTTTGGTAAAGGGTATATAAGATTCGGCACAGCCGAATATAGCACTCTGACTTGTTCTATTTAGGTTAGCACGAAATTATATTACTCTACCTAATTATGTTTAACTATTCTTGCTTATCTTTTACGATCATCACATTAATTATTTTTACTTATTCGATGTACCATCGGTACATGCATGTAAGTATTATTGTAGTGGTCTTATCTTACTTGTTGTTGCATTCTACAGTTTTATTTTGGCTATTCCAGCATTTTGAAACTGTAATAGCCAAGTGAACATATTTCGTGCTAACCTAAATAGAAAAATGAAAAAATGGGAAAAACAGAAAATTAATAGTGATACTTATAAATGTATTTACCAAAGGTAAATCAATTGTATACACAACAATCGTTTCTCATATTCCGTTTCATTGTAAATTTAAGTTAAATAGCTGATGTTAATAAGAATCTACTTGGGTAGAGTAGATATACTAGGGTGCTGATGAATTGCGTGGCTGCACAGAAAAGTATCGGTATTTCCCCCAGCTTAAAAGTCTAAGTTTAATTTTTCTTCTCTTCTTTAGAAAATCACATTAATTAATAAAAATATTTCATTCAATAAGAATTGAAATTACTGAACTTGAGCCTAACTATGAATTATTTCTGAGTAAAATATTTATTTTATTATATAGACGTATAGCATTCACACAGACAGCATTACAAATGTAGTGTCCGTAGAGAGCTCTTAGCGTGCGATTTAATGATTCTATTTGCCATTTAAATTATGACCGAAAAGTTTTAGATACCATTTTTAAGTATTTGGATACTACCTCCATTTTATTCTTGACGATTTTAAGCGGAACTAATTTCTTATTCGAGAATAAGTTCAGTAATTTCAATTCTTATTGAATGAAATATTTTTATTAATTAATGTGATTTTCTAAAGAAGAGAAGAAAAATTAAAATGGACTTTATAGCTGGAGGAAATACCGATATTTTTCTGTGCAGCCACTCACTTCATAAGCACCCTAGTCTATCTACTTGGGTAAAGAATGTTATTAACATCAGCTATTTAACGTAAGTTTTTGGAGCACCCTTTTATTTTTAAGTCTCACGTATTTGTTGTTGTAGCGGCCAACGTTCTAAATACTACATACTCTGTCCGTCTGTATTTTTTGGAAACTTTTAATTCATAACTAGACATATTTTAGACCGATTGTAAAATATTTTTTTTTTGTCTGCGAGGTACAGCTTCCAATGGTTGCCCTTGTAAAAAAGGGGTCGGAGATATGCTCACAAATTTTTTTATTTGATTTTATGATATACTTTTTATTTGATTGCTGCAAAACCTAGCAAAGACCTTGCAATTACAAAATTTTAAAGTTGAAAAATTGATCGGGGATACGCCCATTAAAATTGTTATTATATTCCACGTTGCTCTACTTATCATATTTTTACGCAAATTACTACACACATTGAGCTCTAAAATAGACACAGTCTTTCATTAAAAAAAAGGGCGGAGTTACGCCCACTAAAATTTAATATTTTATTTTAAGTGTTTCTACTTTACCGAATTTTAAAAAACTTAGCACACTTAGCACCCTGAACTCAATCTTGCATTTAGAAAGTGGGCGGAGGCATGCCCATTAAAATTTAATTTTATATTTCAACAACAGATTTTAAAAATTTTTTTGTTTGAACGACTTATGGGACCATACTGCAGGTCCCATAAATTGTTTTCGAAAGTGTGTTATTAGATCTTTACATTAAAGTTAGTTTGTTTTTGGCAGAATTATTGTTGTTTTCAATACAAGTTGTCTATCGAACATATTCTGTTGACATCGTGCGCCAGGCCGTTGCTTAACAGTGGGACTTACGCCTCCCCTACTTCAATAACTTCTAAAACATTAAAAACCATTAGGAAACTCTACAGGATTTCCCTACTATTGTACAGTGTAGTTGCTTGTTTCTTGCTCACAAATCAAGAAAAATAACAACAGCAAAATTTTCTCAAGATTATCAAAACTTTGAAAGATTTATTTCATTAATTAAAGTGACTGAGAGTCAGTATGTGGCCACACATAATTAATTGTTTTGAGAAGCGTCGATAGGCAATGGTCAAATTAAGAAAGAAAAAAAAACTCGACGTTTATGACTTCAAAAACTCATTCATTCAACAATTCGTTTGTTCATTAAAAGAAAAGTGACGCAAGCACGTTCCTTGGTATGACGGGGCTGGTGTTTTATTGACAATTGCATTAAATAGAGCACATTGAGTTTAATCGGTATCATTCATATTTTTTAGATGCGGGTATTTTAGTTTTTTTTTCGACCATTTGTTTTTATTTTGCTCTTGCCTGCCAGTAAGTTTTATTGTTGTAAGGGCGTTATAATTTTTTTTGGTTTTACTAGTAGTTTGATATTTGCTTAATATTAAAATAAAAGAAACTTTATGTGTTACAAATAGTTGTAATTTAATTTTATAAATATACGATAAAATCTCGATTTACGTGACTTAAAATTGTAATTTCGAAAGTTTTGCTTTGATAGTGAATATTATTTCTTTTTATTTTTATTTGAACATGAAAGTACACGAATCTATATTTTATTTATGAGGAAACGGTTACCGTTAAATCGATTAGCATTCGTTCATTATTTTGGATTTCACTGTAGTGCCTAAATCTTTCACATACTCATTAATTTTTCATACAACTTCGCTGGCTGCAATATTTGCACATCAACGACAATTACAAAAACATGGAATCAAATTTCAATAAACCAACGATGACAATTTGGCAATATCAAGAGCTGACTCTGTCGCCAGTTTCACGCACTTGTACTCTCATGCCTTTTGATACGAAAGAAGAAAAAAAAAGAATTTGTGATGCAAAGTGTATCATTTAATACGACAACATGTGAACGAATTTCGAATTGCAAATTTGCGGATTGTGATCGCAAGTGTAAACCAAGAGTTTAAGTTTAAAAGTAAAATTTAAAATTACGCAAAGTCTAAAATGGTTATGGTTAATTACGGAAAAAAATTAGTAAATATAAAATTTAATTAAATAAAAAAGAGTTTACTGTTTATGAGTCAATTAAGAAAAATGTTTATTTTAGTTTTTGTTTAAATACTTGTGCAAATTATTCAAAAAAAAATTACTAGCAAGTTTATTTAAATATGTAAAAACCACATAAATGATTAATGGTATTGTGCTGAAATACAACTAACGCTTTTTAAGTTCGGCCCAGATCAGAAGCTTTAAATTGATTCGCACGCAATTCTGTAACGTGTATTGCTTAATTTTGTTAATGCCTTAATTAAGCTTTTGAAATTATTTCATGAATGTATGGACTTTTTTATGTATGGCTCAAAATCATTTTGGTGATCGATACTTAGCTTTAATTATCAGAATTACAGAATACAACTAGAGACGGATTAGTTCGGATTGAATTACTTGGTGCTTAGTTTGCTTTGTTTAATACGTGAAAAGGTCTAATTTCAATTACGGAGAAAGTTAATGCAAATTCATATCATAGAGAAGCTTAATTAATATAATTTACAGGGTTATCTACTTAGTGCTTTCAAAAAAAGTCGGTCCGGGAAGGCTGTCAGCTGTTAAATATCTGTCAGCTGATGTTTTATTTATTTAGTGAAAAGACACGCCAATCTCTGAACTTTACAGAGTTTAGTTGTCGCCACAACCTGGCGAGTCTTTTGCCACCAAACTATCGCGCAGTACGTTGTAATTGGCCTAACAATTACTGTGTAGATCCACATAACCATTTTTGGGGTCATGCCCCAGGTGCACCCAGCACAACTCCTCACAGCCCAGATCGCCCTAGTGGCTTCCTGTGTTACGCATTCAACATGTCGGTTCCAAGTTAGTTTACTATCAAGGGTAATCCCTAAGTATTTGACATCGGTCGAATAAGGAATATTACATCCATTCAGCGACACTGTCCCTAGACCAAGTTTTTTTTCTAAGAGAAAAAGGTACCAGAATAGTCTTATCAGAGTTGACCGCCAAGCCATGTCTCCCACACCATGTCGTTACAGTGCACAGAGCATTCTTCATGATGTCTGAGAGAATGTTGCCGAATTTTCCAGTTGCCATCACAACTAGGTCATCAGCATATCCTATAACTTCGTGTCCTTGTTCACTAAGAATGAGGAGATCACCACTGACCAAAGGAGTGGTGATAAAACACCACCTTGGGGACACCCTTTGACTGCCTTAATAGTAACCATATCATTACCCATAGAGGCAGTTATGTCCCTGCTCTCTAGCATAGACCTAATCCATCTCACAGGCGCGTGATCAAGACCTTTTCGTCTAAGTGCAACAACATATGTATATGTCTAACCAACAAACAGCTGTTTATTGTTACGGAGAAAATCCAAACTTTAATTTGTTTCTATGGTTTTGGTTATTGCTATGGCTTTATGACGAGCTATCTATAATCAAATGTACACTGCTGCCCAGTAGTTTGGCTCGAACAGCTGTTTTATATGGTTGTGACTATGGCACGCTTAATTGAACCGTAAGACCTACTACAAATGTGTTGGTTCAAAAGTCGTGGCTACTTTTCGAACATTAAGGACATTATTTATTTATTTATTTATTATTTTCACCATAAGACCATTAAGAATATACATAATTCTTTTGAAGTTCAATAGCAATACTTAAGGCAATACTGTCACACAACAATATTCTAAAAAAACTCACAGGACCGGATTTGAACATATAACTATATGCATAACAATTTATGTTATTTTTTATTACTTTGGAGTCGTCACATAGCTGTTGTAAAGTAATCCACATGGTATACAGTTTGCGTGAAAAAGTAACTTGTGCTTAATAGAGGCCTGCGTAAACAATCTTAAAATGTAAATACGTATTTTTTTATGAATTCTATTGGCATGTATTATACTCAGTGATGCCAATTTAGCCATTTTCTGGAATTTTTTCACACATATTTACACTCTAAAACATTGGCCCAAATTCAGGATCATATATTGTCTAATTTGTTGTTGAAATATTCTTAATGTCTAAATTTATATCGATTTTGTTGTTATTTGTAGCAAAAAACAACATTTGTCCCCTTTTACACAAAAATTCAAATCTACTGCTAAAAGTGTTTATTTTTAAGCAAATTTTACTTAAAATACAGCTAGATATGTCTAAATAACTTCAACATGTTGAAAATTAAACATATATGCGTAAAACAGCAGAAATATGTTTAACAAAAAAATAAAAGTACAAAAGTGTACAAGTTACATTTTAGAAGCACGCAATATTGTTTATTAAGTTAATTAAAATTAAATTTCTAGTGTTTAAAGCAGTTTATATGTATGTAAATGACAATACTCGTAGTATGTTTTTTTATGTAAATAGTGAATAGTAAATATTGTGAAACTGGAAAAAATTGTATGTGCAAAATTAAAAGAATCTCTCATTTACATGTAAATGATTATGCATTTATGTGTATTCAAAATGCAAGAAAATGTTTACCAATTATAATAATGATTTAGTGCATTTCACGGGGCCTTTCTAATCAAAACAATGTTTTTAAAAATAATTTGTGTTCCGATATTCTGATCAGGTGTTTGGTGAATGTTTGCAATTTTATTGAAAAGTACGTACATAAAAATTACTCGCACACATGTTTAAATGTATTTTATTCAAAATTAAACATATTGGGTAAAGTGAATAAAAAATAAGCTTTTGCTTTTTACTTGAAAATTGGTTAAAAAAACAAAAACCACATAAATTTTTTAGGTTTTAAAACAAATTTGTAAGTAAAAAGCAAATGCTTATTTTTTATTCACTTTACCCATTGTGCTTAAAAATCAACAAAAGGTTTAAGTATATAGTTGTGCAAATTTAGGTCGAAAGTATTCTCGTGGCATGTACTATACTAAACCAATAATAAATGCTCTCGTATAATAAGCGAAGCCCGATGGATGCGTTGTTGTTCGTGTGTATGAGGGTTAACAGCGATTTCGCCAAGACTTCTTGTTCATAACAAACAATCAACAGAAATATTGTTGATGCGTGTATGGTTCTTATTTTGCATATTGTACGTTTGTGTGCGTGTAAGATGTACATGGTAAGCTATTATGTGTTTAAGGGAGGGTTTTTTGAGCAAGCGCACACAACTAATGTCAATGAATGTGTGCGTTTGTATGTGCGCAGAAAAATAAGAGAGCATATACACAACTTATGTAAGTATGTATGTTGGTTGGTTTACGTGGCTGCCAAGTACATGCAGTCATTCAAATATACATAGATGATTCCTTTTTGAAAGGACCACTACACTCATCGGTGTCAACCTATGTAGAACCGTATCTAAGTATTCTGATACTATGATCGTTACTAGATCCAACTAGATATGGTAATTCAACCCAATCTCAGATAGATGTGAAAGATCATCTAGTACATGACTGCCTAAAAATTTGTGTCTCGAGAGATCCAAAGCTGGGAATTCGCAAAGAAATTGAAATATTGTTTTTTCTTTGATTACTTCCCGACAACTTTGGCAGAACTCACTATAGGACAGACCTATCCTACTAGAATGTCTGCCGACCGCCCAGTGCTCCCTCATGACTGCAACGAGTCTCGAGATGTCCCTGCGGTATGTACATGCATGACGTTTGTATACGCTCCCATGCGTAGAAAGAGACAATCATCAAAAATTTTTCCGTCACGAAGTATTATGTTATTTACTTCTATACCTGCAATAACTGAAACAAATATCTTGCAAACAGTGTTCTTTAGCATTTGCTTTAGAAGACTTTGCTGCAGTAAGGCATTTGCAAAATCCCTCATCTCTTGAAAGTTCTTTTAAATGGTATTTTGCAAGGGTCTAATATGTATAGCATATGCGTATGTATGTTTATGTATGTATAAATTTTTTAAAGTTTTAAGTAGAAGGCTTGTGAATATATTTTGCTTTTTTTAATGCTTATTTTTTATTAAAAAATTTGTAATATCAGTATACGGGAATTTCCAGCAAAAGGTAAACCATGGCCAAAAATTTAAATATTATTTAAAAGCTTTGCTTGACCGATGTTCTCATAAAAACCCTTCAAATAATTTTTTTGTAATGTATCTATACACCATCTCAAGAAAAACATGACTGCAAAATATTAATTTCTATTTTTCTAACTCTTAGTAATATTTAACCATATTTCCACTTTAATGTTCAAAACATTAATGAGTATGTAGTGGTTGTGCTTTTTCCATAAATATGTTCTTAAAACTACAAATAAAAGAAACAAATGAAGAGAGAGTAAACAAATATCCTTTAACATGAATCTTTTCCACTTGTTTTCTGTTATCTTTTAATATAACGTTCGTTTCCAAAAAGGATGAAATATTCTAGTTACATTTGACTCGTCAGGACCAAGTGTCTTAAAGGTTGATTTTTAAACAAATTTTAGGAACAGAATTTAAATATGTTTTGCACTTTGCAAAAATTTTTAATACAAATACCTTTAGAGGTAGGCAAAGTAAAATGTAAGTAAAATGTTATACAAAAAGTAAAATTTATAAATATTTTTTTATTTAGTATTCAAGGTTTGTCGAGGTCATAATCGTAAGTAATGCTTTATTTTCAGAAAAAACAAATATTGCTTTTGGGTTAACATATCTTTTTATGCAGAAGTTGACTAAAGATGACAACAATTTGCTATCGGAACAAAAAGAAAAATTAAGGTCAGATAACCGTTTAAGTTCTGGCTTCCACATCTGTTTTCATGTTTTCTGGTGAGTTCGGATGTTTAAAAACATAGGCAACGTCTGTTTTAAATAAAATTTAGAAAATACAAATTAATAGTATGTGTTTAGAAGAAAACAATTTGGAAACGTGCGATTTAAAATTTTTTGATTTTTTTGTTGCTTTTTGCTCTCACAAGACTGTTAAGAAGTGAAAAGAATACGAGTATTTTTGCTCAAAAGTGAAAACCAAAATATGTAAAAACTTCAAATCGTCCATTTCCAAATTGTTTTTGTTTTAACTAGGGATGTAACGAATACTGAAACCGATTCCAATATATCGGCGATATTTCTCTTTTGCCGATATATCGATATCAGCGATATTTTACTGTCGATACGGCGATACTTCTTACATTTTTTTACAGCTGTTTTGAACAAACAATTCAATTTTCAAATATTTTTTGCATAATAACTAAAAGATATAATATATTAAAAGCAGAACATAAATTCTAAACAGAAAAATTAAATGTTTCTTTTGTTTTGCTTTGCACCATAGTAGTGAAATGTTCTTTCAATGCTAAATCATGTTTGTATTTAAAAAAAAAATTAAAAAAAAATAGACGATATATACATAATATCCTGAACTGCAAATAACAATTGTACTAAATAAATACAGACATAAAATTTTTTTATATATTTTTTACTCAAATACATTACTATGGAAAAATATATCATGTAACGAATATAACGTTACCTATCAATTATTGCTTGTATTAAAGACACTAATAAAATAATTTCAACGCAACAAGAACTAACGTGAAGCCCAATTAGTACAAATCAGTTTAAGTTTCGTAGTTTAGAAAAAGCATGATTTTATTTCGCAGAGTTTTGCGCTTTCATAGTTTCGAATCAACACCACTTCCTTTTTTGGTAACGTTCGTATCACTTTTTGTTTGCTTAGAAGCCTATTTATGTAAAAATACAAATTTACCACTAAATACAAAACCAGTCCAATGCTGTTCAAAAATTACAAAATGAACAAAATAATATGTTTACTTTAGGTTTTCTTCCCCATTTAAGACGTTACGACAGTAACGTTCGTCACTCTGGAAATGCCCATATGTATATTTTTGTATAGAAAGTTAATTTATGCTGATTCGAAAATAAAATGAAAAACGATTCGAAGTTAAGGGGTATTTATTATGGTCAATTTTTACCGATTTTTTTAGCAAATTTTTTCAGATTTTTTCGTAAACTTTTCTGGCAACAGTGGTCGTAGAGATGTACTTCAATTAGAATTGCTCATTAAATGTTCTTTACTCCTACACATACAATAACTGAAACGAGTGTCTTGCTAACAGTCTTGCTTAGCGTTTGTTTTAGCTTAAGCTGTAGTAAAGCATTTTAAAAACCCTCCATGTCATAAAAGTTCTTGTAAGTGATCTTTTGCAGGACTTTAGTGCTTAATATACTATCTAAGTAAGTCGTTACTAATTGTTTGCTGGGTAGTTTGCATTATTTATTTCCTTATGGCCTGTTCCACAATATCGAAAAAAAAACTTTCGACTGCAAATTTATATTGAAAACAACAATAAAATATGAAAATTAGTTTTTGCTTTCAATATAGATTATAAATCCAAAGTCTTCTTTCGATATCGTGAAACAAATGTTAAATTTTTTATTTGCTGATTAAAAATATTAAAATTTTTATTAAATTTAATTCTTAGTCAGTCATCAGCTGCGTATCGTTTTTCCCCTCGATAATTTTCACATGCAAAAGCGAGTTTCCATAAAATTCATTAAAAAAATATTTTATTTTTCTTATGGGTCGAATACCACAAATAAAGAAAAAACACGGTTTTTTTTACTTTTTGGAGCCATTTCTTGTGATTTCCATCAATGCAAGATTTTTGTTCTTATACAGTTCCAATTTCCATCACAAATAATATTACCCCTATGTTATTAATTATTTATTCACTTATTTATTTAAGTGATGCCAAGTTTTTTGGCTCTAGAAACACATTAAAAAAGCCCTATAAAGCATAATTTTGCGATCTAAAAAGCGTAAAAAGTACTATCGTGAAGATCTAAACGATTGAAGTCTAATAATGCTTTATAATTTTCTAAGCTATTCCCTATTTAATAAAATATAACAGACGAAAAAGGTATGCTTTGCACTGCGAAAATAAATACACCAATCAGACGTGACATAACCATAGCCATATAAAACAGCCGTTTGAACCAAACTAATGGGCTGTATTTCATTATTGATTACTCGCAATGACGCCAAAGCCATTGTCATAGAAACCAATTGGTTATGGCTATGGCACGTCTACTTGCACCTTTAAAAGCACTACTTAGTTTTTTTTCTTAGTTTGGCACTAACGCTCAAAATTTGGCGTTTTGAGTCTTCAAAAAGCACTAAAAATAGTGCAAAAAGCACCAAGTTGGCATCGTTGATTTATTTAATTTTACTTTA
Organism: Tachina fera; assembly: GCA_905220375.1. Taxonomy (NCBI): domain Eukaryota; kingdom Metazoa; phylum Arthropoda; class Insecta; order Diptera; family Tachinidae; genus Tachina; species Tachina fera. The sequence goes on along the minus strand of LR999967.1, from coordinate 79,079,158 downwards.
AATTTAATTAAAACATCCATTTTATTTATTTTTGCACACACAAAAAAATAAATAAATAAATATCAACATCAAGCAAAACAGCAGCACTTGATATTCAATGATGCTATTGTTTCATATTTTTGTTCCCGCGGAATACATGATTGGAGGAAATTGTTCTCGAATATTTATGTTTCACCCTACAAAAGTTTAAACTAATTGGCGCACCTGGTTATTGCCATATTGTTAATAGCATATGAAGATAATAAATTCGAAAAGTTCCTCTGCTACTTGTGCAGCCCTTGAACAATGAACGATAAGATTAGCAGAACAAATTGTGAAATTGATCACAAAAACCCGAGAACCAAATCAAATCACATTATAGTTTTCAATGATTGTTTCTAAATATTAAACTGTCTGTGGTGTTGTGGAAAACGTAGTTCATAGAATATTATAACATATAGCACATACATACATTCATAATAAAAAAGTACATAAAAACATATGTGTATATGTATGTGTAACAAATAGAATGGTGCTTTTATCATTTTTTTATTTCATATTTTTAATATTGCTCCTGTCTCTAATCGCAAGGGTGAGATTTATATACTTAAATACATACAACATATACATACAAATATTTTTTATGTTTTTAATTAGATATTCGTTACATATTTCTGTACGCGACCACATCAGGAAATTCTATCTACTGGTAAGTTTTTACTTTTAAAAGCTTTGTGATTAGATCCTTTGAGAAATTATTAAATAGTTTCGGAAATGATCTTTTATGAATATAATTTATTTAAAAATTAAGATAAAACTCATCTTTGATGATGCACTGCTGTACTTAAATAATTTTTATTTTTTTCAGTGGTTAAAAGTTTTTCTAACGATCACGGCTTTAATAAATATTGTTTTTAACTGTAAAATCAAGTGTTAAAACCTGGTTTTATCATACAAAATGATTTTGTTAAAAGCAACTTAAACCTTTTTTTAATTGGTTTCAAGTAGGTTTTACTAAAGGCAACCTTGTTTTCGCTGTGCTAGATTCAGTGCTGCCAAGTTGAAATTACCAAAAGCAGCTGGTAATTTTTAATCCTCACAAGAACATAAATGTGAAAAAAGGCCAAGTTCCTTTAAATTTCTTGTCTATTATAGTTCTATTCATAATGTCTGCGCCAGTTCAAAAGGGCAGAGTAATTTGATTAATTTTTTAAGAGTCATCTGAGTAGAAATATGTAAAATATAGTGTAAATTTTAGTGTAGTAAAGTAAATATTTCGATAAAAATTTTATAAGCGTGGCCCTACTTCCCTAATTTAACAATCGGTGCTTTCAAATTTTTCCTGTTCGTAAATCCCTTAACTTTAATTCTTAATTTTGAGCTTAAAGTGCGTGTCCATGCCGCCAATTGAATCTTCCAGGATTTTAAATCTTTCTTGGTGATCTCTAATTTAGATTTATTTGTGTATTGAATTTAAGTACTCTAGTGCAAATTCTAGCCAGAAATGTTATGGCCGTTACCCCCACTCTCCGTCACTTTTTTAAATTCTAAGCTTTATGGGTTTTCAGATTTCTCTAGTATTTTGCTAATCTATAACTACTCGTTTATCAAATTTCAACTCTCTAGCGCAAATTTTAATTTTTAATCTTATGGGCGTGTTCCCGCCTACTTTTTTTAACCCGAAATTTTTATTTGGCTAACAGTTATCTTTCCTGTTTAGTTTCGTTGGAAACGGATAATAGTAAATACATAAATAGTACATTTAAGTGTGCTGACCCGAAACACATGAAATAGGAGGCTTAAATTTTATGGGAGTGTTAACGCCCACTTTTTTCAATTAAAATTTAGAGCCTTGTATTATTGCAACATGTGTGCCAAGTTTTAGTAAAATCGCTTGAGTTAAACGCCTTAAAAATGTTTTTTAATTCTTAACATAATGGACGTAGCCCCTGGTTAAAATGTTCGGGTTTTCAGATTTTTCTAGTTCATCGCTCAAGTAGATCTACTTGTGTACCAAATTTCAGATCTCTAGCTATAGCGGAAGTGCTTCATAATATTGATGAGGGAGACAGTAGGTTAGTGAGTCAGTGAATCAGTGAGTATGTCTTAAAAATGCACTGTTTGCATCTCCTTATCTCTGGAACCTTTCATTGTAAAACTTTCAAACTTCGCATATAAGGTTATATGAATTTGTTCTAATTATGGTTTAAATTTAATAATTTTACGATTGCCGTGCGCTTAGATATTTATAGCCGTGGATAAAGGCTCAGTTAGCCGACTGTAACATAGTGTCCACACATGATGATTTTATACCATACCTTGTAATATGACGCCGGCAGAGCAACTCTCATTTTTTCATTAATATCAATACAAAGGGGTAGACGTTGATGCTTTTATATTATGATGAATTTTAAATATACTTGTCAAAAATAACTAATTTGCGTGTTGTTTAATTTTTTGGCCACAAATAATTGTTGTGCCACCTTTTTTAAACGAAAATTGTTTAATAAATAAACGTTCAATGCACAGTAACACATAAAATGACATTTGATATCAAGATGAATTCATCAGGCCGTGAGCTCTGATCCTTATATAATAATGTTATGATAATATTAATAAATTGAGTCCATACATGATCAATTTTCGTTACGATATCAATGCAACACTCATCTTGATATACATTCATCGGGTGTGGACACTATCTAATGGAATGTAACTGAAACAGTAGGAAACAGCTGATCGATATTGATATGTGAAAAGTAATGAAAATGTTTATAGAGATAGACTTTACAGATACAAATATCGATCAGCTGTTTCCTACTGTTGCAGCTACATTCCATTACATTCGGCTAGCTGATCGTCAAGACTAGATACCGATTGAAACATTTTAAACTAAAAATTGATGCAGATGCAACAATAATCAAAACATTTCGGATAAAAAGAATCATTTCGATGAAAAACAACGAAAATATTTTCATTGACCTCTAAAAGGAGCAAATAAACGATATGCCTGACATCCATCCGTCTGCCGATAAAAAAGTTTTAATTTATAATGTATTTATGTAGTTTTTTGTACATACCGTATAAAAATTTGGAAGATATTTTAACCAAAAGATAAAAATACAATATCTTATTTTTATTATTTAGAAGAAAATCATCAAAGCAATACTTTTTTCATATTAAAATATTTTAATTTTAGTGAAACTTTTTGAATGAACAGTTCAAAATGTATTGACTATTTATTTTTTCTTTCACCTTACGTCTACACCTGATATATTTGTATCATGACAAAAGTCAAATTCCATATAAAAAAGAACTAACATAAAAAAATATTTTTCAATATAAAGTTTGACTTTTGTTATGATAAAAATATATCACGTGTAGCCGTAGGGTTGGTTAACAAGGTATTTTGTTTTAATAAAATGTTGCATTTTGTTCAGCCTGGTGTTTTATCACAAGCGCAATAAATTTCTAATATCATTAATTTTTTTAACTAGAAGATAAAAAAATATTTAATTTAAAATAAAAACAATCAGAAAATTTTCAAAACCTTATGTCAGGAAATTTCTTATTATACTAAACGTATGAGACTCCTTAGATGATAAATTAAATTTAGTTGACCATAAAAAATTGTTTTAAATTTAAATTAATTGTAGTTTTATATATACATACATACATATATATATGTATATATAAAACTACAGATAATTTAGCAGAATTGTAAAATTGTACTTTAGGAGATAATCTATCGTTATAAATAATTTATCTTCCTTAAGGTAATCTGGCAAAATCATAAATAATTCTATTAGATGATTATCTAGCCATATCACAGTTTTATCTTCTAGCAGTATTGCATTCGTATTTCTTCGAATTATCGCCTTGGCCGCACAAACTCTCCCGAAGGGGAATCTTCCGCAATACGAATATGATTGTTGCCGGAATAAATTTTTCTTCCAAGCTTGTAAGGTCATGACTTGATTTCCATGCACTTCTTCACTTTGTGTAAGTAGTTCCATTATTTTAAAATATTCATTTACAAAAAAGTATAAAATAATTTCTATTTTAGAGAGAATTTTAAAACTTCTGATTTTTTTTAGACAAACCAAAACAGATGTAGTACAGTTTGTCAAATAAGTGTTATAAAAATCAGGAATAAAATACAGCCACAAAAACACATTTTTTGATTTGTTCGAATGTAATGTAGTTATTTAATATCTCTACACAAGAAATATGTACATATTAGTGATGTAACGAATGTCAATGATATTCGCGAATACGAATACGCATTCGAATATTTGAAACGATTTTCGCGAATACGAATATTATATGCAATATGAAATATTAAAAGATTGTTATGAAAAGGACTTCACACTCTTGTTGGCGTACTTTAAAGTTAATAAAAAGTACCCAAAATTTTAATGATCGTTATAGAATAATATTTGAAAATGATAAAAAGCACAAATTTCTATAAAAAATTAATGCATTTGTACAAACTAAAATTTTTAGTCATTTATTTAAATTTTGTTTAGTATTTATTTATTTAATTTCTTTGGAAAAATATTCGTATTCGTATTCGCATCCGCCTGAATTTAGCAAATACGAATACATTCATATTCGCCTTAAAATGGCCGAATTTTCGACAATTCGAATACAAATACGAATATTCGTGCATCACTAGTACATAGGTATGTGACCTCTTTCATAATTATGAGCATATAAAATGTGTTTTTTTAGAGTTGACACCACTGCTGTCTTTGAGCACCCATTTAAAAGCTGATAGTTGATTTTTGTTTAGTTTGTTTTGAAATTTCGTTATGAACCTACAAGCTTTTGTCGCTTTATAGGCTTTATGGGCTGGCGGAGTCATTGGCCCATATGTTTTCAAAAACGATGATGGTCAGAATGTTACTGTCAATGGTGAACGGTATAGGAATATGATTGGACATTTTTTTGGTAACTGAATTATGTGGCATTAATCTTGCTGATATGTGGTTCCAACCAGACGAAGCCACATGGCACACAGCGCGCGCTACAATGGAATAACTGATAGACATTTTTGATGAAAAAATAATTTCATGTAATGGCCCAATTAATTGGCAACCATGATCGTGTGATATTAAGTCTCTTATATACGTCAAATAACCAAAAACAATTGCACACCTGGAACTCAACATTGCAAGAGTTATCGGCGAAATACGGCCGCAAATCGTCGCCTCAGAATAGTTTTAGCCCATATGCCACAAAGTTGGAGTGAAGAAAAACGAAAAAGAAGGTTTACATGAAGTTTTCTCAAAATATACCAGATGAATTTCTTTTGTATTTGCACCATTGCTTCCGAGATATGTTTTGAAGAAAATTGTAAATTTTTGTCAACTTGTATCAATGAAGTTAGAAGTTAATATTACTTTATTGTAAAAGTAAAAATACGTTTTGTGCCACATACACAACTTTTCTTATTTTATTTTCAAAAAGTAGCTTCTTGTGCTCTATACGTATACTTAACTGCTGTGTCTCAGATGTGAATTAAGAATTTTTTGCTTTGTAAACTTTTTTGCTATCCAGAGAAATAAGTCGATCGTTTAACGCCGACCAAGAAGCCGCCGCTGCAATATTTTTAACTATCGAGCCGCTTACACTTTTACACAAGAGCAACAATTGTATGTATATAATGTAAAGAATGAAATTAAATAATTTTTGTTATACTCAAACATTCATAATTAAGGTTTATTTTATATTAAACATTTATATAGTTTATATTAAAACATATTAATCGGCGGCTGCGTCTGGATGATTGTTTTTGTTTAACAGTCGCCGTTGAATTTTTCTAACGGCACCTTTTTTTATTATGCATTTCTTAGGGCCAAATTTACAGTCATTAGTTAATTATTAGTAAACTAAAATTATAACTATTTGTACAACTTATACTGCGTATTCACAGCGCATTGTTTAAATAAAGTTTTAAATATGAGCAAACTCTATCAAGCTTTTAAGTTTTACTATTTGCAGCTCTGCTATAGCATATAGTTTTTGTTTACATTTGTAATATTATTTCTTAAAAATGGAAAAAAAATTGCTGACTCTTTACCTTTCAAGGTGTTGAAATTCGTTCGAAACCAAAATATAATAGAAAATAAAGAAGATGATTGACAACGTATTTGTGAAATGTGTTTAAAATTTTTCTCAAAAGAACAATGCTGATAAAGTTTACAATGAATTAGCTGTTGTCTAAGTATTTGCTAACCAACGATATTTGGCGGTTTAACTAATGGTAAACAAAGAGCTTTGAATCAAATATTATTGGTTAAACTATTGCCATTAGTTAACTAATTACTATGAATTTGGGCCTTATAGAAATGAAGCAAAACAAGAGTTAACTTTACTTTGTACATTTTTCTATGAAGAATTTGACTCAATCGAGAAACAGTGACGTGTATGGCAAAACAATACTTATTAAACGTAAAAATAAGGGATATGGAGCGAAATTAATGCTAAATATCTCAGAAACAATAATACATTTCGTGAGACGCGTTTTTGATTCAGAAATAGGGTATTAAATATATATATATATATATATTCTATATCTAACTCATTTTTAAGAATGGTCGATGGAGCAAAACTATTCTGGGTCGACGAAATGCTGCGAAAAGTTGTTGAAAATTGGTGTTTCAGATTGCGCTTTCTACGACCAATCCATGGCGGCCACATGGCAGAAATCAATAAAGCCTGTTTCATCGGTATTAAAAATATATTTCCTTGTTTTATTGTGATTTAAACTTATGCCACTCTATAAAAACAACCTTTACGTACATACATACATACATATGTGCATATGAATTATTGTATGACATTTCAATTTCATATGATATGTTGTTCTTGTATTGCAGAATGTAGCATGCACTTATCCTAGACCATGCTTTTGCGAAAATATTTTCGCACGAATTAAAGATTATTCGAATCAAGGCCGTTTGGTATTAATAAGTCAAAACCGAAAAAATTTACGTTTTATTATTATTCATACAAATCACAGAACAACAATTACCAATTGAGTAGATTTTAGAAATAGGATTATGATTTAATCAGTGATTTTTATTTTTCAGAAATACCCAGACAACACGGCCTCGAACCATAATTTATACATACTAGGGTATTCATTTAATCGGGGTTTTGCTTTAATCGGTTAATCGCTCGATTAATTAATCGAGGTTTTTGCTTAATCAGTTAATAATCGGTTAATTTTGGTATTAACCGGTTAACCGATTAATAAAGTTTTCAAACAATAAAAGTGCATTAGTTATTTATTAATTTGAGTTTATTAGTAAAACAAACAACACACATAACAATTCTTAAACTAATTTGGTTAATTCTTTTAGAACATTTCTTGTAATACTATCGATAGTTCTTTCTGTTGGCGGGTCGTCATCTGACTCATAATGACAGAGCTCAGCGACGAATATTCTGCAAAAACAAGTACATTTCTGAATTTCTTGGCTTTCGTTTTTGTACTGTCTCTCATTAAATCTAATCCATAATTAAATCGTTGGCAACAGTACTATTGGCTTTTATTAAATTATTAAAAAAAAGTTAGTAATTTCCTCAAGTTAGAGTACCAGAGTCTCTAGTTAAATTCTTTTATAGCCATGTCCAAAGATTTTGAAGTTTTAGGATCACTGAGCATACTTTTTTTTGTATGAAAAATAATTTGTAAACACTCACCTTTTGTAAATGAGACGAAGCAAATAATTACTCACACAAAAAATAAGTTGTAATAATCAAAAATATGAAAAAATTTGTTACGTCGGTTAATCGGTTAATCAACTGAAATTAACCGGTTTAACCGTTAACCGAAAAAACCGATTTTTAATTAACCGAACAGTTAATCGGGTAGAATTTAACCGGTAACGGTTAACCGATTTAATACCCTAATACATACTCGTAATAAAATGCGTAGTGTGTTCGCATTAGGCGATTAGTTTTTTTTGCACACCCCGCGTATTGCGGGGAAGGAAACAGTGTTAGCTTCTAACGTTAAGGTTTTTGTTTTACAATATAAAAATTTCGGGTTTGTGGAGTGAAGGGGAGTTACAAGAACCAAAGAGATTTTTTTAATTGTAGTCAAACTAAATATTAAAAAACGATAAGATAAAATCTTAATCACAGTATTTTGTTTTGTTTTTCTTTTCTATTTTTTTTAGTATGCATTAAACTTCTACATGATCTTATACAAACTTTTGTGAATTTAAAGAAAAATTATTCACTGGCCTTAATAACGAAAAAGTTATTTGATATTATAAATATTTCCATTTAAATTTTAAAACAAAATTTAGCAAAAGAAAAGTAAACTTATAAGAAAGTGTAAAAATATGTTAATTAGTGATATTATTTATGTGGTTTTCTTGATGGTTTTGCTTTTTATCGTGAGTGATCTTAATGATATTTTATATTTTACAAAATTTATACGCTCATTAAATTAATTCCTTATAGATTGTTTATAAGGGATTTTCATTTACTACACGTTCAAGTGAACAAGACAATAATTTTAATGCTGTAAGAGATGAAATATTCTACAATCGTTACTGTCTGCCAGGAACAGGTATGGAAGCATAAGTTAAGAAACATTTAAAAAAAAAAGATACTGAAGCATGCAAAAACTCTAGACTCTTTTTAATAAATCTAAAAAACATTGTATAGGAACAATGTATGTATGTATATTGAGGGAAAATATTTATGGATTTGATCTTCTTGACCTTGATACATCAAAATAATTTCTCTTTTAAGACAGAAGGCTGAATGAATCAGATGTTAAAAAATTTTTATTTTGATGTCAGATCTTCAAAACTTTTTATTTTTATCAAGTGTGTTAAGTTATTTAAAGATTAATTTAATTTTATTTTGTTCTCATATGTATATACATATGTGATTTTCCCCTCAGCCTTTTTCTTAACTGTGAATAAATATATTTCTGACTGAGTTTTTAAAGTTGACGCGAAATAAGTATCATATACTATATATGTACATCTTGTGAAATAATAAGCGGCATATTTATCTTTTTATTGACTGTTTTTTTTTCAAGGCATAGAGCGTTAAGCTTGCCATACTGTTTTAAGTGTGCGAAATTTTTACATCTGCTTCTTGTGTTTAGCCTATTCGATCCCACTGTACTCTCTTGAGTATCCAGCCTTATGGTAAGAACACAACTGGCACGAACGACGAATTTTTCGGTGCGAACTTTCGTCACAAAAAATAAAATACATTTGTGCATATGAAAATAAATACAATACCGCCGTACAACGAAATTCGTCGTGCGTGACGAACTCTGACATAAATTTATTTCTATTTTGTACGCCGACGAACGACGAAAAACCAAAATTGAGAGAAAATTATCTCTGTATCTCTCAGTTTTTGCACACACAACAACCAACTTTGTCAAATATGAGAGAGGAATTCCTAATCCTAATTTGATTAAATTCGTCGTTATTGTGCTTCATACGACGAATTTACGCATCGAATGCTTATCGACGAATTCGTTGACGTGGACGAAATTCGTCGTTCGTCCCAGTTGTATTCCCAGCATTATATATATGTATAGTTCTGCTCGCACCAGACTGTTGAAATATCATAAATTTCAGTATTAATCCTGATTTGTTCAGTGCAGAAAGTTTATTATAGATGTATTTTTATATACATACATCCATATGTATGTATGTATGTATAAAAACTATGCGCCCATGATTTGGCGTAAAAGAAATAAATAATTATTATTATATGAACATACATAAATCTAATCTCCAGAAGGGAAGGGTCGCTAAATTTTGATGTGGATAACTCTTAGAACGTATTACATGTTTTGACAAAATCTTTGGAGTACCCCTCATATAAAGTAATTATTATTTTTCCTATATCGGCCGAACAACAAGAACGAGGTGTACTAAATTTGATGTGGATAACTCTTAGAAGAAAACATATTCCGACAAAATCTTAGTCCTATAGGTTGGCGAGGGGAGGGGGTGGAAGGTGGGAGCTGAATACCACCTACAAATTGATTATTAATTATTTATTGTTAATGATTGTTTTTATATTAGATGTACCAAAGCAGCAACCAAATGCATATAAACGGTACTTTACCAGCAAAACAAACAAAAATTCATGATTTTTTCTTCACGCACGCTGCCGATGAATTGCGTGCCATTTACTGACTTCGAATACGTATTAAAGATTATTTAACATTCGGGCCTGTTCTGCAAATCACGACATGTCAAATCACGGTGATTTCAAAAAATTAATGAAAGCTAAATCATTGCTTTTTTTAATTGCACTATTTTTAGCGTTGGAAGTTGAAAGAAACTATTATATCATAAAAGACAAAAATTTAAAATACAATAAAAACCCACTATCAAGTCAGGTATAAGTAGTTTACTTTTAAAATCACGTGATTTGAAATCACCGTGATTTCCAGAACAGGCCCGATTATGTTTATATCAGAGCCCCGCAAAGTAGCGCACGCGTGCGGTTGCTACAACAACAATGAAGAGAGCAATTATCTTGTTTAATCTTTTTTAATCGTTCTAGACACACGAACGATTAAAAAAGAAAGGAATAATACCTTTTGTCATGGCGAGTATGTAAATTTTTCTAATAATGAAAGAAAAAACTAGTTTTAAAAATAAAAAACCGTTTTCTGAAAAATTTATTGAAGGTTATCAAGAATCTGAAATTAAAAAATTACTTCCCCGTTTTTTAATAAGAAAATTATCATTTGAGATTGCCGCTGCACTTGCAAAACATTGCCGTCCATTCAATGATGTGATGTTTAACAAGTGCACTCGTTACCAAAAGTACACAAAAATTCCTTTCAGTGCAGAGAGAAGTAATAAATTACTACTCAAAAACGATCAATTAGAAGAAGCATAAATTATGATACAGCGTTGCCACTTTCTGTGTAATAGTGCAAAATCTGTACTATTTCAAATTCTTTGCACTATTTTTGCACTATAAACTTTTTGTGTAATATTGCACTATTTGACTTTAACTGCATTTATATTTTTGCGGATAAAAGCGTTAACAGCATAATATGACCTAGGACAAAATCGAGTTATTTATACCTATGTATGTGCTACAAATTTCTGCAAACGAAAAGAAGTTTATTATAAAGATACATAAAAACAAAACAATGTTTTCCTACATAAGTTTTAATAAAAGATCAATAAAATTTGTAATAAGGACCAAATTATACTAAAAATATTTAGAAAATTTGTTAAACAATATTGGATTCCATTGTTTAAAGCCTGAATCACACGATCGGAACAATGTGCCAATTTTCGTTGGCTCACTGCAATCAAGTCATAAGAAATAAGAAAAAATGGCATTATTACTTAATTAATTCTTGAATAAGTTTATATGGTTTTATTACCAAGGCAGTGTGGTGCATATATGTAATTATATTTCATTTAGTTGAGAAATAAAGAAAATTTACCGAGTTACTTATAACTTTATATCAGTGAGCCGACGAAAATCGGTACATTGTCCCGATCGTGTGATCCAGGCTTAAGGCAATGAAAACTTCAGGATTTTCAACGATATTTCCAAGTATGGCTCCATAATATTGTATCACCTATTAAAACGCAATAGTTATTGAGTATTGAGATCATATTTGAAATTGGAAGTTTTAAAGACCCTTCAAAAATAACTGAATCAATGCTTTCTGAATTGGATGTAAACGAATTGGACTTTTAACTAAATTTTTTCAATACAAAGCTGATTTTTTAAACAAAATGAGTTATTTTTGGTTCACAATAAAAACGGACAACTTTTTATACAGAAACAACGCAACAAAATATAATGTATTTATGAAGTTTAATATTGAAATACATAATTACACAAATTAAAAAAGATTTCACTTTCATGATGACCTTTTTCATTTTATTGATGTAGTAGAGCCAAAATTTGCACAATCATTGAGCTGGAACATCAAAAGTTAGACAATGAGTGGCGTAGGTTAGGTTTAAGGAGGGGCAGTAAACATTTGCCCAATCTCTTTCGGACTACACCTATGCTATTATAGCATGTTGTGCGCTCTTGATAAGAAATATTGGGGAGATATCAAATAAAAACCATGAAAACATAATTACATTAGGTACCTGGTCTGCTCAATATACTCTCTCAGGTTTTTCCAGTCTGAGCCCTAAGATATATTTTGGTATATTTTCCTGAAGATAAATCGCCTTCTAATTAATAATTAATTAATTAATGGTGTAAAATTTTTCAAATTAAAAATATGCTGGCGACATTAACTTTTTATATTTAAATTTGTAATAAAATTTCTCTTAATATTAGAGTTCTCAAAGCTTCTATTGAGTTTTCAGTACACTGAATTTAATTAAAACTGATTCCAGAAATAAGTTATCAGTAAATACAGTAGCATCCATTTTATTTAAAAGTTAGGAGCCTAATATTGAAATGATAAAAAGAAAATAAAAAAAATAATTTCGTGTAAATATGTATAAAATCGTATAGTATATACATACATATATCGGCCATTTACTTCTAACTTACTCGTAAATGAATTTAAATTATTAAAAAAGGTGGATAACTTTATTGTCAAACGCCTGGTTAAAATTATGTAAAAATTTCATAAAATATTATTTAAAGAGGACGGTGGCAATTATTTTTCGTTGAATTATATAAGCGATATACATATGTAGGTATGTATGTATGTATGTATGTATTTGCCTAGTGATTTGTGAATTAGAGAATTTTTGTATATTTAATTTTTTTGTAGTATAGTAAAAAATGATCTCTTATTACATTTTAACTTCCCAGTAAAAAATTTTCAAGATTTTGTAATGGGTAGTACTCTTTTAATGGCTTACATAGTAATGAGTGGTACATATTTATCTAATTATTTTATATGTATAATAATACCTGTCCTGTAATGAATAAAATAACAACATATTTATACCATTAAGCGAAAGTACTTATTGTATTGTTGTATTGTATTTCCAGTATAGGTTACCGCATACTTTTTAAACTTCTCCAACAAAAATAATGGGTTATTCAGTCAAATTGTAAGTACTGCCGACTGGAGAGTACATACACTTTTTTGCATTCTAGTAGGCAAACTTTTTTGCTGGGTTACCAAAAAATAATAAAAAAACATTTTTTTCTTAGATTTTTTTTTGCACTATTGCACTGGTTTTTGCACTATTTTAGACTTGCATCTGTGTAACTTCTTGTTCCACTGGTGGCAACGCTGGTATGATAGTATGTGTGTGCGATGCCCTGATTTAAATACCACCAGGCTCACGCGAGACTAATGTATAACTCACGCAAAGCAAGTCATGGCATTTGCACATCGCTAAGAAAATTACATGAAATAATGACAACAACATCAACAACAACAACAACAACAACAACAACAATAAAAGTGTTATCAAATTTGGGAACCATTGTAGAACTATGGCTAGCGGTTATGCTATTGATATAGAAGCATTCAGATTACTTACGGCTAGGACTGACTATCCTACACAATCGCCCGAGTTTTGAAGCAATGCAACCCTGATCTAATAAATTATTCTTGTCCAATGAAAATTTTGCCTATGCCTTATATATCTTTATCATGACAAATATCAAATTCCATAATGAAAAAACACAGCTAACATTAAAAAAATTACAATTATTATTGTTCGAAGTTCAAGTGATTCTATAATTTTGATTTGATCAGGCTAAAGTTCGTATAGGTTTGTAATCTAAATTACATGTGATAATTATTAATGAACAAATAATACCAAAGTTAATTGTAAATATTCTGACAAACACGCAGTAGAACGGAGCAACCAGCTGTTTTCGAAGGTCACTACACCTTCATCATAAGCGTTCTTTTGTGTTTGGTCCACTGTGTGTGGTATCAAATGATGTAGATTTCTGCTTTATATACGCAACTTTTATTGCAAATGGAATGTGTGAATTTTTGTGAATTGTTTTGATTCATCGTATTTCAATTTGCTGCAAGCTTTTTTTTTGTAATGAAAGCTCAATTTTACCATCTCCATTTACAAAAGTCTTGCCGTTGTCGTTTGTTCTTTACTAATTATTGGGGTATTCAATCGGTTAACCGTTAATCGGTTAACCGGTTAATTACTACCCGATTAACTGATCGGTTAATTTGAAATTGACTTTTTTTGATTAACGGTTAAACCTGTTAATTTCAGTCGATTAATCGATTAACCGAAGTAACAAATTGATTACAAACTTATTTTGTAGTATCATATTTTGTAGTATCATATTCATATTTTTTGTTTGAATAATTATTTGCTTTGTGTCATTTACAAAAGGTAAGTGCTTAGAAATTATTATTTATACAAACAAAGAAGTAAGTGATCCCAACTTAAATAAAACTTCAAAATATTGGGAATTGGCTATAAACGAGTTCAGTAGATAATATTGTACTTTAACTGGGGGCAATTATTAAGTTTTTATTTAATAATTTAATAAAAGCCAATAGTACTGTTGCCAATAATTTAATTAAGGATTAGCTTTAATGAGAGACAGTTCGAAAACGAAAGCTAAGAAATTCAGAAATGTACTTGTTTTTGCAGAATATTCGTCGCTGAGCTCTGCCATTATGAGTCAGATGAGGACCCGCCAATGGAAGAAATGTTCTTACAAAATTAACCGAATTAGTTGAAGAATTATTATGTTTGTTTTTGGTCTTACTAATAAACTCAAGTTAATAAATAATTTATGCACTTTTATTTGTTGAAAACACTTTATTTATGGAAAAACTTTATTAATCGGTTAACCGCTTAGTACCGAAATGAACCGATTATTAACTGATTAAGAAATAACCTCGATTAATTAATCGAGCGATTAACCGATTAAAGCAAAACCCCGATTAATTGAATACCCTACTAATTATGCACATGTTAGTTAATTTGTTATTTTTTGTTCTATTTAATACAAACTTTTTTGGTTTGTTACTATTAAGTATATTCATTAAAATTCATCACACCAGTGTTGTATTTTCTGAAAAATCGTACAATTGTGTAGGAAAGTGAATCCTAGCCTTTACTAGTGAAACGACTCAGCTATATTTTAATCTATATCCTTGGTACAACATTCGTTTCAGACTTCATAAAATCTTAATTCATAGTGCTGAAATAACAAAATCTATATCTTTGCCCATTGGTAGCAATGGAATAAGGAAACAAAGACTTCAGAAGATATAGAGAAGCTCTCTATAACCAGAAAAATATTTCGTGAAATAATCATGAGGGATCTATTAAATACGATACTTTATACTTCATCACCTTCTATTAATCATATAATTTATTCAAGTGGTTATTCCTTGATCCAATTCAAAGACGCTTCGGAACTCGATAATATTCGAAATCAAAATTTTGTTGAAAGCTCGGGCGATATCATAAATAATTTAAAAGTCTAGATCAAAAGATCTTTCAACATGTCTTAAAAGACTTGCCTATTATATAAGCGTGATGCTTAAAAATTTTTATATCTTATGGTATTTTTTCCTTCAACGTTGTGTCCACTATCTGTTCCACTGTTTTCAGTAGGAATGCGGTTAAGCTTAGTTCTCTGTATGCTTTTGGGCTTGCAAAATTTTCCTTGCGTGGAGGTAAATTACGGCACTCGTTATCGAACGAGATTACGAAATATTTCAATAGAGTTGAAACAACTCGTGTTTCTCTCCATGTAATTGGGGTGTATGCATGTATAACAGAAATTAGTCAAAACTTCAAATGCGTTTGGGGGTTAATTTTGTTTTCAAGCAAACTTGAATTTCTGGTAAAGGATGTTTTCTGCAGTTTAATAGCAAGTCCAACGAAGAATATTTTGTGACACTTTGTCCCTTACACAAATCAGAAGCAATGCAATAATAATTCTCATAGTGTTTTCACTTCTAAAGTTAAAATTTGGTTTTAACGTTAACCATAAACAGCTGATTTTGCATCCACACTTGTTGATAAATTTTGGTTTTCAACAACAACTCGTCTAACAAATTTCTTCAAAATAAAACAAATATCCCGTTGAAAAACGTGTAGATGTTGCTATATTTTTTTCTGCTTTTTATTACATTCATTTGACAAAATGTAAAGCAGCTGTTTCTTTTTTGTATGAAAAACCCAGAAATTTTGCAATGCGCTCAAAATTGGAAATTATTTTATATTTTGTAAATAAACATTTTAAAATTATGGAACTACTACTACTACTATTACAAAGTGAAGAAGTGCTTGGAATTCAAGTTATTATATGTTAAAAATTCACAAATACATTATAAACTAAACTCTTTTTTCGCATCGTCTATTTTCTCTTCCCACAGGTCAGTGAAAATATTTTCGTTGTTTTCCCTCCAAAAGATTATTTTTTCCGCAAGTTTGTGATTATTGTTGCAGCTGCATCCATTTTTAAGTTGAGAATGTTTAAATTATATATTCTTATTCACTCACATAAACATTATCAGCTGCTTCCGGTCATTTCAACTTGGCAGCACTGAATTTAGGACAGCGAAAACAAGCTTGTATCTTACCTTTTCACAATGTATGGTTAAAAGATAACAGGAAGTTTAACGGCAAGTTTTATATGAAGAACTGTCAGTTAAAGTTCAAGTTAACTCTTAACCATACATTGTAAAAAGGGACGTATTTCATTAAATCTACTTAAAACAATAAACAAATTTTTAAAGTTTAATAAAATTATTTTGTATGGGAAGACCATGCTAATGCTAAGCTAGTGCAATTCACCCAGATCTGGCACTTACACATCAAATTTGCCCACAAAGCATAGTGCATACCCCTATTATCAAAGTGCAACAGGAAAAAAAACAGCACCTTTAAACGTTGTTAAACTAATATCTATAGCAAATACAATATATTTCTTTGTCAACGAATTTTTATCTATTTAAAAGAATTATTAACTGATAGTAATTTTTCGGTCTTTGGGATTTTTATTTGGCGAACGAAGAACAAGTATGTAGAAAGTCGTAAATATTGTTTTCTTATAAATAAATATTTTCTACTAACTTTTATAACTGAGAAAAAAAAACTTGGAACAATTTAACACAAACTGTGTCAAGTTTAGTTACACATAAAATGTTTCCAAATAAACAAGTGCTTTTCGAAAAATCAACCATTCAAAGAGCTTAGAAACCCTTAAAAATATTCAGCTGAAATGGATTTTGCCACAGTCATTATAATTTTTATTATGGCCGCCATAATCTGTGTAATTGTTAGAGTAAGTTAATATTTCAACACACTGTTTTTTTACATATTCTCTAAAATTCTCTTAAAACTCAAAGATCTTATGTACTATTATGTGCCAAAATTTAACCGAAAACAGTCCACGGCGCATTGAAAGACGAGTTGTCAGAAGAATACGCATTGATCCGCCCACAAGTACATTATCCAGTGCGGTTTATGGTGAGTTTTTTCTTTCAAATTTTAAATTGAAATAAATTTATTTTTAATTTGCATTTAACTGTTTACAAAATGCAAAATACCCCTATAAAATTATTTTTTCAATGACAAAGCAACATTAGATAATAAAAAAAAACAATTCAAAGAGGTGTAAAGAAATTTTGCAAAAAAATTGTGAAATAGAGCAAAGCAAATTTTTTTTATTAATTTATGGCCTGAGGAGAAATTTCGGCATTTGGAAATGAATGAAATTTCACAAAATTTCCATTTAAATACTGTTTTTTTATTAACTGTATTGTTAATGTTAATAAATATTTACCGCCTAATGTCTAAAGGCCGAGTCACATAGAATCCCTCACACGTTGTACTTCCCCTTTTTCAAATGACACCCAAGTTGAAATACAGACTTTCTTATGTAATTTGTAACATTCAGTACGTCTCGGTCAAGGTACAAAAGCTGGTAAACTTTTATGTTTCAGCTGCTATAAGTTTGTTTTTTGAGTATGTTTTGAGTTAAGTTTTTGTGTTTTGTGGCAGCAAAAATAAAATTAAATAAAGAAATGAATTAAATTAATAAAAATAAATCAGTTAATTTTAATTATTATTTGAAGTTTATTTGTTTCTATATTTATGATTTGAACAGTCTAAGGTTCGTATCGCTTTTTAAGTCATATTACATGTGATAATTATTAATGAACAAATAACAACAAAGTTAATTGTAAATATTCTGACAAACATGTAGTTGAACGGAACAACTAGCTGTTTTCGAAGGCTACTAAACCTTCATCATCAACGTACTTTTGTGTTTGGTCCACTGTATGTGGTGTCAGTTGATGCAGATTTCTGCTTTATATACGCAACTTTTATGAAAATGGAATATTATGTAAAGAATATCATTATTATCATACCAAAGTTAGCATATTCGTATTAACAGAAGAAAATAAATACGAATAAATAATAAATTCAGTGAAGTGCGACTTTGACCTGCGCACGAAGGGTTCCATACGGACACGTCATTTGTAATTCAATACGTACTTTAGCCAATATAAACTATAGTTTTGGCATTTTTTCGTTTTTGGGTTATTTCGGTTTTAAGCATTTTTTGAATTTATTGGCTTTCTGAGTTTTGGCACTTTTTTCTCGTTTTGGTGATTTTTTTTGGTTTTTTAATTTTGGCGATTTTTTTTTATTTTTTATTTTGGTGATTTTTATAATTTTGGCACTTTTTTCTGGTTTTGGCGAGTTGTTTCGGTTTTTTTCAATTTGACGATTTTTTTTCATTTTGGCGATTTTTTTCGTTTGGGCGATTTTTTTAAGTTTTTGCTCTTTTTTCGCATTTTGGCGATTTTTTTCGGTTTTTGGCGTTATTTAACTTTGGCGATTTTTTTTAATTTTGGCGATTGTTTGTAATTTTGGAGATTTTTTTTCATACAATTAATTATTTTGGTTTTGGCGCCTTTTTCGCGTTTTGGCGATTTTTTTCCGGTTTTGGCGTTTTTTAATTTATAGCGATTTTTTGCTTTTGTGCGATTTTTTCGAATTTCGCCATTTATTTTAGTGTTTGAAATTTTTTATTAATTTTGGCTATTTTTTTAATTTTGGCGATTTTTTTAATTTTTGGCGATTTTCTTAATTTTTTTTCGTTTGGCGATTTTATATTTTTTGGATTTTTTAGTTTTACCGTTTTTGCAAATTTCAAGAGTTTACCTCTTACGGTTTCCAAGATATAACTGATGGACCACCCTTTAATTAAATTTTTTAAAATTTTAGTGTTAATTGTTGTAGTCTATATAAAAATACACTAATTTTACAAATTTCAAGTGTCAATATACATATGTATGTACATACAATTGTATGTATATTACAAGAGATTTTAACATTTTTCGTCGCTCGTTTTGGAGCACCCTTTAATTTCTAATTCTCATGTATTTGTTGTTGTAGTGGCCAAGGTTCTACAAACTCTGTCCAAATTTCAGGTCCGTAGCTCTTACGGTTCCTGAGAAAATACCGTGTGACGGACAGACGGACAGACGGACAGCGTAGCGAAAACAATAGGGTTCCTTTTTTCACCATTGGTGTACGGAACCTTAAAAACTGACAAGTCAGAAGAAACTCTTTACTAAAAAATATCCAAGAACAAACTGCTAACTTCTTGTTAGTGAGTTGCCAAGTATTTGGCCAACACACAAAAAGCAGCTGTTCGTTTAAACGTAATTTAGAAGTTTTAGATAATTTGGAATCTATTAGATTCTCAAAAGCTGTCAAAGTTCCAAAAATATTTAAAAAACTTCCAGCAAAACAAATAATCAACGGCAAAAAAGGCCGATGTTGCTAGGCACCAAAAATTTCAAATTTACATATTTATGCGCTTCCGACTTCGAATAGCACTGAAGGTAACATGCTACATGGAAATGTTTTATTCAACTGAATTTAAACTTTTAGTTGCTTATTTTTGTAGTCAAAGCATTTTTTCTAAGTTTTATTTTTAACTTTTTAGTGCAAATATTAAATTTTTAGTGCCAATATTAAATTTTAAGTGGCGTGCGTAGTCCAGCTAACTTTTACGAACATCACCCAGCTGGAAAAGTAGGCATTAATTACATACATATATAATGGAAGATATAATGTAGTATTTCCCAAAGCAAGACAATGCATTCCCTTAGAAACGAGAAGGTAATTTGATCCAATACAATAATTACACATTGATTACCACGTGCATTACCACATCAGCAGAAGAAGAATGATAAGTTTTTGCTTGTGGCAAGTGTTATGAATTATTATGAATTCATTCCTCGCACGTATTAAAATAATTCATTACTTTCATAGGACATGTTCTCAAATAATGTATTTTTCAAATAAAATAAGTATTTGACTGTTCCTCCAACAGGAAACATATTGGCTAAAGTAAAATAAATATTTCATAAAATAGTTTAATGGATAATAACAACGCAACTTTTAATAATTTTATAATAAATGATCTACATATACATATGTATATGTACATATGTATACATTGTATATGCCAAAGATTGCCATCGAAATTGCGAGTTAAAAAAATAAAAATTTTCTTTTAATAGTATCAATACAATATATATAAAAAATTTTATTAAACATTTTAGGTTTGTAGCGGTTTTTACTGCATTGACCTTTATTTGCAAAATTAAATGTACATTCCAGTCCCGTAATTAATTTTAAGCCAAATACAATTTTAATTTAGTTTTTATTCAAAAACAAATTAATTGCTGAGAAGTAAAGTTGTTCTTAATAACAATTTTAAAATCAATATCATAATGTAAAAACTATAATGACTTGAAATTCTTATTCATTTGATTAAGCTTATGATTCATTTCCGCTACTTGCCACACCTCTTCCATCATTAAAGTCAGTATAAAAACTTCATTAAAGCTCAACTTCATTTGTTCTAGAACTCAAAATTATAATAATTTGTATAGTTAACAGTTTTTATTATTATTAATGTTTTTATAATATTTATTAGTATTATTTATTTGCACTATTATGAATTTTTAATTCAAAGAATAAATTTGTTTTCAAGTTTCATAGTTTAGTATTTTCAATTCTGTTTTCCTTGAAAATACGTTAGAAATAAAAAATAAGACAAATTGTATGTGATATTTTTTAGGGAACAACTAACATCAAAGTTAGTTATAAATATTCTAGCAGACATAAGCAGAACGGAACAACATGGTGATTTTGAAGGCCGCCTCACCATCATCAATCAGCGTTCTTGTATTTGGTCCACTGTGTGTGTGTGATGTCAGTTGATGTGAATTGAACTAATTATTAAATATGATTACATTTAGCCAATTTACAAAGTCTTCTAAAGTCTTAAGAGATAAATTACTATTTAAGACCAAATAGCACCGTTGTGAACGGCCTGTTGCATTGCCATATGAAAAATTGTCAAACAAATAGGGTTATTTCTATTTCTGCCGACTAACTTTTTGAATTTTTTGTTTTTAATTCGAAAATATTAAGAAATTTCCATTCTGGTGATGTGAATGTGATGCGAATTTTTGCAATATTCGCAATGAAAGCGATTTTTTTTAAAGAATTTTGGCGATTTCTAATGAATTTTAAGGATTTTTTCCGGTTTTACGAATATTCGCGATTAAAGCGAATTTATTTTATTTTTAACAGTTTTAGCGATTTCTAACGAATTTTAAGCATTGTATTCCGATTTATCGAATTTTTGCAATATTCGCGATGAAAGCGAGTTTTGCAAGTATTCTGATTCTTAACTTTTTGGGAATTTTAAACTTTGCGATTATGCTGCTTTTAGCAAATTTTTGCGAATTTTAACCATTTTCGCAACTTTTATTGAATTATTGGCATTCGTTAGAGTTTTAGAGATGTTTAATAAAAATTATGGCTTGTTTAAAGTTTTGTATTTTTTTTGCGAATTTGTGATATGTTTACAAGTGATTTTTGCCGCAGTAAATATTTGCTTAATTTAGTATCCATATGATACAAAAATATCCATAACAAGGCAGAGATTTCGACTAAAGTCGAAAATCGTCAAATTTAATGGTGTTGCAAAAAATTAATTTACGTAAAGTATTCTTGAAGGCAAGTTTGTCGAACTATGCGATGTTCATCGTTCGTCCCTCTTGAACCTAATAGAAAATAATATTTATGTAAAATAAATAGCAGACGGGAAAACATAGGTAACAAAGTCTTATTGTCATAAAATATCTTTATATGAAAAATATGAGCAAGATTTTATAACAGTCATAAGCATTTATGACTTACAACAAATATGACGCAATAGAACACTTTGTAAAGATTGAAAAAGTTTTAAATTACTCTATACAAGTTATGATATGAAATTTTATTGCTTAGTCCTCGTCCATACAGTGAAACATTTGCTGCAAAACATTTGAATTTATAGACGAGAGGGGAAAGAGGAATGGGCAAAGGGTACTTTGTTTCATGTACACGAAGTTCTTGCCTCATTCTCATTAAAAATGTATGTGAAAATGTATTAACGAATTCAGTTTCAAAAGAGGAATCAAAAATGTTTCGCAGCAAATGTTTCACTGTATGGACGAGGACTTAAGAATTTTTTCGTTGAGTATCGAAGAAGTGAATCCCCCAAAAATAAATTTCTTAAGTTAAGAAGGCATTTTTTTTAATTTCTGCTCATATTGTTTGTCATATGTAGAACGTTTTTGATAAAGGGCAATGATAATTATAAACAAGTTTTCTGTAGCTTAAATTTCTTATAATCTTTCTATTTTTGGGTCTCTATCGCTTTAACAAAAAATATATATTTTTATGATTTTAGTGTCCAACAATCGAACGATCGATAAAATATATGTATATGTACAACACATGTATTTTTCTTTTCATTTAGTTCTTAAATCTTTTGCTTATTCAGTCTAAATTTAAAGTTATTTACAACAGTTGTTTATTTTTACGGGGTTTTTTGCTTTTTATTAAAACAAGAACTATGTTTGAAATATTTTTATTCATGGTTATATTTTTAATTCTGTTATTTTATCTTGGAGTTCGTCTATTCCTTAGGAATCTGCAAAGTACGCGTAATTCCCGCGGTGTTACAATTCAACTATGTAACAGAGATTTGAATTCAACTGGAAGAAGAAGACGTAGAGGTACATAAAGTATTTTGAAGTTTTATAATATTTTATAATAATTGTGCTACGGTTTTGTTAGATAAATTTATAGTCATACATCCGTCTGGCAATAAATTGTGAGATTTTCAGACAAATTTGATACAACCTTCTGAACTGACAACCTACCTATTAGCAATTTTGATTGCCTACATTGTCATCACATTTCAAGGTCTGACAATATTGTAAGATCTAACAATCGTCCGTACATAACTTAATGCATAGTTTCTCTGGTGTCAAATCAAGCCAACCTTTCGAAAAATTTTTTTGACAGCAAAAAACCTTACACTAAAAAATGTAAGAGAGTGGATCAATAAGTACGTGACGTTTCGAACGTCCCTCGTAATTATATGAAATTCTACACTGTTTCTATGAAGTACCACCTTTTAATAGACTACTGTCAAATTTTGAGCAATTGTCGCCATTTACTTTGCGTTTAACAGCTGTTCAAAACATACAACCTCTTGTATTTTTCTAAAAATGTAAAAAAGTGAATTTCGAGTGCTAATTAAATATTATTTTTTGCGAAAAAGAAACCGTCAATCAAACCAAGGAAAAGCTCGGTAAATACTATGATGACTATTCTTTGGTTTACTGCCTTTCCTTGTGGTCGTACAAGTACAAATGACGCTGAACATTCTGCACAGCCAATTGAGGTCAGTATACCCGAAAATGTGAAAAAAAATCGTCGATATGTTGGCCGATCGAAGAGTAAAAGTGCATGAGATTCTTGATACCATAGGCATCCCACATGGCTCAGTGGTTTCTATTTTGAATGATTACTTGGGTATGATAAGGCTTTCCGCAAGATGGGTGCTGCGTTTGATCACAATCGACCATAAACACATGTGCAGTTTCCATATCAAAAATCCATGAATTGGGCTTCAAATCGCTTACTCATCCGCCGTATTCTCCAGGCTTAGCCCCTAGTCACTACTTCCTATTTCCAAACCTAAACAAGTGCTTATTTTAAGGATCTCGAAAAATCCTATTTTTGGCAGGGATACAAAACCTGTGTCGTGTGTGCACTGCAACTGGTAAAACAGTCAGCTGGTAAAGCACTCAGCGGTCAGCTGATAACGTGGTTGCCAGTCAGCTGTACAAAAAAAAGGAACAAACAATGCAAAAAAGAAAAGAAAGACAGTCGTTAAGCAGCTCTGGGTCGGGGAACATCTCTCGCGTCATCGTAATTATTTCTTAAGTGCGGTCAGGCTTGTGTGTGTTGTTTGGCCTTCGAGAGTTTTTCGTCTCGCTCGCACTGGTTGACTGATCTGCCACGGATAACCGTATAATCTTGCGTTTTTTGTGGAATTTCTTTAACAACCACGTTGCCTACTTCGTATGTGAAGGCATAGGTCATGTACACTCAGTCACAAAACCTTATAAAATACTGTTAATACCATCTTGGGCAATGGTCTACGTTACTCCGCCATATTTATGTTTAATAAATAAATAAATAAGAAAAGAAAGAAAAGAACAAATAAGACATAAAACGGTATAGGCACAAAAATAAATCCAGCAAATTCCTGGAAGCCAGTTGCTTCACCAAGGAATTTGGAAAAAAAAAAGATGGCGAAGAAGATTTTGGCACACCGAGTTGTAGTGCAAGAAAAATATGAAATGCCACGGGATTCTAGACTAATGAACGAGGAAATGAAGGTGAAAATTAAAAGTGCGGGTGCAGTGAAAAATTTAGAGATGATGTGGCTGTAAAGTTAATAAGTAAAAAAAATAAATAAAGTAATAAATAATTTTTATTAATTTAAAAAAAAGTGCGTAAATGCAAAAAAAAGGAAAATATAAAATCATTTTGTGGTGCTACAGAAAAGAAATAAACTTAAATGAACTTAAAAAGTAACTTTAATGAACTAAATTAACATTAATGAAGTAACTCAAAGCCGAAATCTAAGTCAAAGCATAAAATGAGCACCAGTAAAGACCAAAATTTAATACAAAAGATACACAAATAAAAATTCAAAAATCGAGCAACCTCAGCATCTGCCAGCTAAGAACACTGCAAGAGGCGAGACACCCACACACATTATCCAATGAGATATTGCCTAATCCAGCTTACAACCTAAAAGTAGAAGACAGCCGAGAGTCGGAACAATTGCCTCAAAGGTATTTATTGGTTCAACCCACCGAGAGCCGCCATAAGAGACGTCATCTTTTTCATCACGGAAACATCCATAAAGGTGCCAGGTATTGTGACCACTAACTCGAACGAAGACAAACAAAAGACAAAGGGACAAAAATTTAATTTATATATACATATATATATATATATATATATATATATATATATATATATATATATATATATATATATATATATATATATATATATATATATATATATATTTTATTTTGTGTTGAAAGATTTTTATTTAGGGAAAACACTTTGCGTACCTTCTTGATAAATGTGTATATATATATATATATATATATATATATATTTTTGTGTAGAAGGAATTGTTCGACGTAACGGTGTAATTACCCGTACAAGACTCCATCACGGACGAAACGAAACCAATAGGCACCTATCACCTCTTAAAAGATGTCTGAAAAAATAAAAAGATATACCTGGAACTAAGTGGACTAAGTGTATTGAGTTAAAATCAGATTATATTGAAAAATAAATTTTTGTTATGCAAAAAAAAAACTGCATTTCATTCAAAAAGTCACGGACTTATTGATTCACCCTCGTACATTTAGGTTTTTTCTGCAGCGTTGCATTTATATCAAAATGAGTTCAGCGTATTGAATGGAAAAAAATATGTAAACATACATACATATCGTTAACTTAATACGAAAAGGCCTCAACTCATGTTTTTCATAGTTTACAAGAGGAGGAAAAAACTTAATAAAAAAAGATAAAATCTTGATACAATATTTTTTTAAAAGCAATTTTTATTAAAAGCACTTTAAAAATTTAGTGTTATATTAGTTTTATTATTTTTGTTTAATTTAGTTTAGTAATGGTCTATAGAAATATGTAAAAATATCGATTTTGAAAAATTATGATTTGGGGCCTTTTCGTATTAAGTTAACGATATGTACATATAACACAAAAAACCTACATAATTCTAATCTTTTTAGATTTGACTCTAGTTATTAAATTATTTATTTCCATTTAAACTGTCATTTTTCTTATCTTGGCATATCGATTAATAAATAAAATATTGTTTCAATACATTGCATACATGCATTAGTTTATTTTCGGTCGTTTCTTAGTTCAAATGCATTTGAAAGTATTTCATTTATTATGGCTCTTGGATTGGAAGAAATAATATTGTTAATATCGTTATCAGCTGTTGTGCCATTTTGCTTTGCATTCATATGCAAAACTTGCATACAATGGCGCAACACCCCAGCAGGTATTATATCACATATAATTTCTCTTCACACAAGGCACAAAAGTTCGTAAGATGTTTCAATATTTTAGACGGCAGAGTTCACATCAGGTTCAACTTATACTAGTTTGATCATGTTATTATTTTATTTATGCTTAATGGAAAATTGAGGTGATGGCATGTTAAAAAATTCCGTATTTTCTATGCAGAAAGAATTTATCTGAAGTTATTTACTTCCTTTCGATTGCTCCCAACAAGTGTCATTAAAACACTAACCTCTGTTTGTGTAATATGTTTGAGATAGAAATCTTGGCGTTTCTGTAATAGATTAAAGAAAAGTTTCATCTATTATACAGTAAAGATGTTTATTTTTTAAATTTATATACATTTTCAAACGTTTGAACTTTACTCCTGTTTTTGGATAAAGTTTTCAAACCATATTTGAAGTTACTAGATCCGTTTCTAGTCAAATTGCTTTTACGAAATCGCACGCGTCCCACCCGTGACGATAAAATGTCCCACCCGTGATGCTACAAAAATTAAATTTTTGTGCAAAATATAAACTTGTTCTTCTTCTTAACTTTTAGTGAAGGACAATTTGATACCTCTGCTGCAGACATAGATTTGCTACATTTTGACAAACTGTATAAATTCGCAGAGTTTTGATTATGTGTCCTAGGCACTCGAAACGCATTTCTTTTTCATGTCGCACCGATGATGAGCCTAATTTGTACTAAATTTTGCATTACCAAATCTACAATAGTCTATTTCCGTGTAGTATATTTGAAAGACAAGGCTAAACTTTTATTTTATAATAAAGTCATGTAAAAAGTAGTTGAAGAATTTCTTATTTTTTAAAACTAAGCACTTAAACTACTTCTAAATGTACCACCCGTGACGAAGCAATCAGCCAGTTGCATATATCGCGCTAACGCGATCAGAAACCGTTCGCTTCTTAACTGAAAGGGCAACGCTTCTTCGCCAACAGGCATGTCACTTGACTCCTATCCAAATTTAAACAAGATGAGTCCTTTAAACTAACAGTATATGGGAAAATTCTACTATACACACACTCGATAGTTCCTTATAATAGGTATTCGTTATAACCGAACTCCACTGTATATGCCGTTATACACAAGTTGAAGTAAAATCAATACAAATTTCAGTTATCAAAAATTTAAACTGCTGCTACTTAACTTTTTGCATTTAGACAAGATTATCTAAAAAAAATCATTAGATTACACTTTTTTGTTTAAATGTCAAAAATATTGACAACCAATGCAGATACTAAAAACAAAAGAGTTAAATTGGGGAAGAAATCAGTTTCTAAAGGTTTTATTATATTTGGTTTTATTCCCTTCGGACAAGCTCGTTCAATTTACTTTATTAAGAAATGGGAAAAAATGGAGGCAGTTTCGCAACATCTATCGTTAATGGGAATTATTTTAATAATTATTACATTTGCTCTATCTTTTGTTTGCTGTAACTTTTTCATAGCCACGTGCACGTATCGCCAAGCCCGGTTAAGAGGTAAACTATTTATTGGATTAATAGAAAAAAATGTTTTACTTGTAAGAAAATAGAAAATATTGCTACGCCAAATTAATTTGGTCAAATATCTTTAAGTGTAAAATTTTCTTTGCAAAAAGATAGGAAAATTTAATGCAAAGTGTTTTCCAAATTGTATGCAAAGAATTTCTATATACAAAAAAATATACATACATATGTACGTTATACACCCCCTTTAAGTACTTTGTTAACGTAACTACATATATACATATGTATGTATATTAAATTTAGAAACAATTGAACAGCTTCAATGAGTTTAGTACATTATTTATTAATTTAACTTAAGTTTTTTATTTATTTTATTTTTGCTGACACAAAACACAAAACACAAAAACAAAAAAAACTGTTAGCTGTCAAACTACTCAAAGTGCTTTAGAAATTTTCCAACTTTAAGGCCGAGTCACATAGAATCCGTCATATGTTAAACTTCGTCTTTTTCAACTGACATACATATGTATATTCAGTACATCTTCGGTAATCCAAAAGTACACAATTTGTTAAACTTTTAACTTTATCGTACGTTGAATAGTTTGACAGTTATTATTCCATTTTTAGGGTTCCGTACACCAAAGGTGAAAAAAGGACCCCTATTGTTTTCGCTACGCTGTCCGTCTGTCCGTCTCTCCGTCACACGGTATTTTATCAGGAACCGTAAGAGCTACGGACCTGAAATTTGGACAGAGTATGTATAACCTTGGCCACTACAACAACAAATACATAAGAATTAGAAATTAAAGGGTGCTCCAAAACGAGCGACGAAAAATGTTAAAATCTCATGTAATATACATACAATTGTATGACCATGTGTATATTGACACTTGAAATTTGTAAGATTAGTGTATTTTTATATAGACTACAACAATAAACATTAAAATATTAAAAAATTTAAATTAAAGGGTGGTCCATCAGTTAATGCAATTTTGACTATGTAATTTTGACAACTTGCTATATATTGGAGACCGTAAGATATAGCAAGTTGTCAAAATTACATAGTCAAAATTGCATTAACTGATGGACCACCCTTTAATTTAAATTTTTTAATATTTTAATGTTTATTCTTGAAATTTTTAAAAACTGTAAAACTAAAAAATCAGAAAATTATAAAATCGCCAAAATGAAAAAAAATCACCAAAATTAAAAAAAATCGCCAAATTAAAAAAAAATCGCCAAAACGAAAAAAATCGCAAAAATATTAAATAATCGCCAAAAACAGAAAAAATCCTCAAAACGAAAATAAAAGTGCCAAAACTAAAAAAATCGCCAAAACCAAAAAAAAAAATCACCTATATGAAAAAAACGCCAAAATTAAAAAAAATCTCTAAAATAAAAAAATCGCCAAAATAAAAAAACGCCAAAATAATAAAAATTGCCAAAATTAAAAAAAACTTCAAAAACCAAAAAAAAATCGCCAAACCGTGAAAAAAAATGCCAAAATTCAGAAACCGCCAATAAATTAAAAAAAAACCCCAAACTATAAAAAACGCTTAAAACCGAAAAAACCCAAAAACGAAAAAAATGCCAAAACTATAGTTTATATTTTTCGTATTGAATTACATATCTCGTGCCCGTACGGAACCTTTCGTGCGCGGGTCAAAGTCGCACTTCACTGAATTTATTTTATTTTTTGTATATCTTGATTAAGGTTTTTGTGTTTTGTGAGAGCACGAATAAAATGAAACAAATGAAATTAATAAAATAAATAAAAAACTCGAGTTTAATTAATGAAACAGCGAACAAACCTGTTAAAGGTGCTCTAATATGTACTTCCATCAACAAAGTATTCATTTTGTCAACTTCCCCCTATGTGACTCACCGTCTAGTACGTTGCATTCAGGCAGACGTACGGAATGGGTTAAAGCTCATAAAAAAATCTGGCGATCGATTGTATTGTATTGATTGTAAAAGTGAAAATTGAAAAAAATTACGAATTCATCAATTTACCTTGAATGAAAACTTTTTGTCAAATATTATTATGTGATAAATATTTTTCAACGAGAAAAAGTTGGTGAGAACCATTGTTACCATATGTGAAGATTTATATTATTTTCGAAGTTTTTAGACATGTTAAAACGACAAAAAAGATTTCTTATCTAAAAATAAGATTTTTTTAAAAATTTTACTTTGGTGCTTTTAAATATTATTGAGTGTTTTTTTGACTAAATTACTTACAAATTCTTTGATTTGCATACTAAAAATCTTACACATGTCTATACAGTAAATTTTTTGTGTTATTTGGCCTTACGTTTAATAGTTTACTGGAAAAAAAAATAAATTTTAATTCATTTTCATTCAATAAAACAACTAAAAGATTTTTGGCTAAAAATTTTATTTTTGCTCAACTTGAAGATTTTTGAAAAACAAATATGGCAACACTGGTGAGAACTTCAGTAAAGTGCGACTTCGATTCACACATGATTTATAGTTTTAGCAATTTTTTCAGTTTTGGTCCTTATTTCGTTTTGGTGATTTTTTCGGTTTTTGGCGATTTGTTTCAATTTTACGGCAATCCTTTTACTTTTCATGATTTTAGGTGATATTTTTAATTTATGCGCTTTTTTATTTTTGAGGATTTTTCGTTTCGGCATTTTGTTTTAAACTTGGGTTTTTTTTAGTTTTAGAGTTTTTGAAAATGAGTCATTTGTAGATTTAATTGAACTGTAGTGAATTTTAATCAGAAATAATTTCTTATTCGGGCTTAAGTTCAGTAATTTTAGTTCTTATTGAATGAAATATTTTTATTAATTAATGTGAGTTTCTGAAGAAGAGAAGAAAAATTAAACTAGACTTTATAGCTGTGGGAAATACCGATAATTTTCGAGACACATCGTTGACGAAAGTTTTCCAAAAATTAATTCATTTTTTCTAATAACTTAAAAAATCTTCGTCAAATCGATATTAGATATTCACTGATTTTTCTATAATTAAAAAGTGTATTGGAATTTTAAATAAATTTTGTTGCTTAGT
Source organism: Tachina fera (assembly GCA_905220375.1). Taxonomy (NCBI): domain Eukaryota; kingdom Metazoa; phylum Arthropoda; class Insecta; order Diptera; family Tachinidae; genus Tachina; species Tachina fera. The sequence goes on along the minus strand of LR999967.1, from coordinate 79,048,216 downwards.
GGAGAGTTTCAGGGCTGGCGAGGTAAACCGATTCCCATATTTTTTCAATCAAATGTCTGTCTTTACATTCTGCCTTAATTTCTATGAATTACGGTTTAAGAAATGTATTCATAGTTTTAGGTAGTCAACTTTAATAGAATTTATCTCGGTTTGTAATAGAAAAAAGTGCTTAAAAAGGACATTTCTGAGAGGTCCAGAAGTCTACTGTGTAATTCGAAACGAAAGAAAATTCAATTTAATTTTATTATGTTTATAACATGTATTTTCTTTCGTTTCGAATTATATATCAGACCCCCAGAACCTGTTCTAAATTTTTGCAGACATTATTTTGTAAAAGGATCAGTCGTGCAGAAGATTCAAATTTATTGGCCGTATATATATATTTTATTTTTTGCTTATAAAACATTCAAAATGAGAATACGTTGAGTGCTGTTGCACTGAAAAAATATGTGCCTTGTATTCGCTTATCTGTCTAGTTCGGTTATCCCCCTTTTCGGTAGCATTTGCCTGACTTTTATTTTATATGTACTTACATATAATAAATTCTAAGATAAGAAACAAAATATCTGTAGAATGATAAAAAAATATGAATGGATTTTATTGCTGTTGAGCCATTTTCAAAGTAACTGTTTTACAAAGTAATGCGCCATTAGTCGATTTTGTTGAAAGCTAAACTAGAATCATATGATTTGTTTTTCTTTATTTGCTTTTACACACGCAAAGTAAACATTGCGCCTGACTTCAAGTTTTTTATGATCACATTGTGCACGTGTAAGAAGCTCAATATACTCGATGTATAGTCCAATTTTTTTTGTGTTTTTGGAGGTGCGTCGGCCCCCCAAAGTTGGCCCTTAATCAATGTATTTTTTTTTGTTTTTTTTTTGTTTGTTTAGTTTTCTTAATTATGAATATAATTTTGGTATATACAATTTTAGGTATTTTGTTGGTTAGTTTCTCCATTATTTTCTAAAATATTAATTTTATCAAAAAACTTTCTTTGTTGTTGACTAGAAGATCTAAAATATTGCCATTCTTGTAAAATGATTTTTTAAAGAGATATGCAAAATTTACATTGAACATGGGCTTAAAGGCCAACTTTCAACACAACTCATCGCTATCAAGTTTTTTTTGTATTATTTTCACATAAAATTGAACCGATTTCTGAGGAGAAAATATTGAAATTAAACAAAAATAATAAAGGCTACTGTAATGTACATACTAGGGTATTCATTTATTTGGGGTTTTGCTTTAATCGGTTAATCAGTCGATTAATTAATCGAGGTTTTAGCTTAATCGGTTAATAATCTTTTAATTCCGGTATTAACTGGTTAACCCATTAACAAAGTTTTTCCATAAACCAAGTGTTTTCAACAAATAAAAGTGCATAAATTACACAGCTTTACAAATTTTTAATTTGGAAAAATACCAAGAACGCCACATGCTTAGATCAGTTAATTGAGACCTCCTAAATAGGAAAAATGTTGTAATTTTTTTTCTAAGAACCGTTTTTTAGATAACGGTAGTTTTGTGTTTTTCAGTGTATAGTCCCAATTAAACCCTTGTGGAGCCCAACCGAAAAGTTCGATCGACATAAATGGCATATCGTTGGAAAGGTAATTGAATGCCTTTTACGTCGATATGCTAAAAAAAAATAAAACATTCCAGATCTTTACTATAACGTAGAAAAAAACGAAATAAAAATGAAAAATTTTGAAATAAACGTAATAAACGTAAAAAATAGGCAAATTTTAAACTTTGAGGTAACATAACTCAGCCATTTCTTGTCAGATAGAAATTTGCAGCATATCGACGGAAAAGGCATTCAATTACCTTTCCAACGATATGCCATTTATCTCGATCGGTTGGGCTCCACAAGGGTTGGATTGGGACTATTCACCGAAAAACACAAAACCACCGTTATGTAAAAAACGGTACTTAGAAAAAAATTACAGCGTTTTTCCTGTTCAGGAGGTCCCAACTAACTGATCTAGGCACGTGGCGTTCTTGGTAAACCAGTGTTATTTATTAATTTGATTTTATTAGTAAAATAAAAAATCACACATAACAATTCTTAAACCAAATCAAGCAAAAGTATTCATAAATATGTATTCATTAAAAATTAACAATTACATTAGTTACTTCAATAGTTTAAAGAGATCTTCTAACACAATCTTTCAGAAAAATAATTTTTTTTAAATGTTTACGATTTAAGCCATTATCTTCTTCTGTTTTGATAAAATTTGACTTGGAAAAATTCTTTTACTTATCGTAGATGTTGAGGAAACCGAAAGGAATCTGTAATACAGAATATCTCATTCGTCAGTAATTTTCCTGGATTTCTCAAAACATACAAAATCATTCATTATGCCACTAGAGTCCTGTTTTATTTTTATTTTTTCAAATTCATAACACTTCTAATTGTTTCTAATCCTTAATTAAATTTTTGGTAACAGTACTATTGGCTTATATTAAATTATTAAACAAAAACTTAATAATTCCCTCTAGTTAGAGTACCAGATTTTCAAGTTTTAATTAAGTTAGGATTACTTACATACTTCTTTGTGCATATGAAAAGTAATTTTTTTTTAAACACTTACCTTTTGTAAATTATACGAAACAAAGAATTTTTCACACAACAAATAAGTTGTAATACGACAAAATATAAAAAAATTTTTGGCGTCAGTTAATCGACTGGAATTAACAGGTTTAACCGTTGATCGAAAAAAGCCAGTTTTAAATTAAACGATCAGTTAATCGGGTAGTAATTAATCGGTTAGCCGATTAACCGATTGAATACCCTAGTACATACATATTTACATATGTTTGTAAATATTTTATTTATGCTGGCGTTTTTTTTATTTTGGAGTTTACTCACTGATACCATTTTTATCAATAGCTGTTGATATAATTTGTTTTGACAACAATATTAAATTTGTTAATGGGAGCTGTTGTCAGTTGCTTTCAATAATTTTTGTGCAAAAGTCGTTAAAATAGAGTTAATTTCATTTCATATCGATAAAAATAAAATAATAATATCAAGTGCGTTCAATGTGGCTTGTTTTGACTTTTTGCATTGTTATTGCTTTCATTGCTTGGTTTTTGAAAGAATATAGGAAGACAAGAGTGGTGTCACAAGGTAAATTGTACATACATAGGTATAGTGTTAGTGTTAAAATTTTAAATGTGGATAAGAATTTCTTAAAATTTATTGAATCAAAAATCAAATTAAAACAAAATCAATTAGCTGCAAAATTGCGACAATTAGCTTAAAATTTAATTCCAAAATAGTCTTTAACAAAGACCGCAGAGTATAAAAAAAATATAAAAAAAAATTTTACAGCCTGTATTTTACATATCGTGCCATAACCGCCAAAAAAAAGCTGGAGCGACATAATTTTCGAGCTTAGTTTTTTTTTCGCAAAAATTAATTACTTACGATGGTACATAAATAATCGATTTTCGCCATAAAAACAAAGTTCAAAAAAGTCCCGGTTCACACGTTTCAACTTTTGTTGCTCCACTCGTAATCCAGCTGTAAGAAATAAAGAGATATTTGTATTGCCGTCTGCGCCTTTCTTACAGCTGAATTACAAGTGGAGCAACAGAAGTTTAAGCGTGTGAACCGGTAGAAAAATGCCGTTTAAGCTCTTTTTGGGGTTATGGCTCGACATGACCTTTCAGCAATGCGATTAAGCACGGCAGCAGGCCGTATCGTAAATAATCGATTACCGATCTGAAAATGATTTATTTCACGACAAAACGGCTACACGTCTACACAACTTCTGTTGTATCTGTCGTCTAATTAAGACTAATTTCACAACATATAGTGCCGCCAATATAATACAATATGTTTAACCCATTTGGACCCAAACAAAAACCTTCGGGATAAAATTCAAAATTTCTTTAATTTATTATTAAATACAATACAAATTAAAAAAATAAGAAGAAAATATAATAAAAATAGTTTTGGAGAAATTAAGGGGGTGTACCCAAATTGGCGGCACAATGGTCACTTATGTATGAAATTTTGAAAAACAACATTTATCAATGGAGAGAGTTTTCTTGCATTTTTTTCAATCCCAAAGGCTTTTGTTGTGGCAAATAACACATCGAACGCGATTTGGCAGCTTGGCACTTGTGGAGTTTTCATGTCAGTTTTTTGCTTTTTCTCTGAACTCCATCTTATCACAGTTCCTACAGGATCAAAGGAGTCGTGATTTGCTGCCATTGTGGATATGCTGCTGTTCTCCTTCCTGCGAACCAGTAGTATCTCATTTTTTTTTTGTAAAACCTGGATTTCTTCATCATCTCTTTCACAGTAAGCAGTGGGCATTTTTTTGTGCGATTGTCACGTATAGTTCCCGTGGCACGATAGCCCATTTCGCGCAAGTCCCAAAGAAGGTCACAACTCGTGGAAAAGTTGTAAAAAAATATTTTGTGATTTGCATGATTTGTGTCTTATTTTTTCAGCAGCATTTTCACAACTTTGCTTCCCAATGGATCATTAGAATTCTCTCTTGACTTACCACAATATATATCAAAGCGATCAATAGCAGTATCCTGTGGAACTTGCCGCAATCCAATTTTTGTAACCGAAGCGTACAGGTTGTTTGCCCCAAATAAATTGCTATGCAGAATGGTGACCGTAATATTTGATCATTGACTCGTCGATCGATGTTTTCATGAAAAAAGTTCCACTGGTTAAACTTTTTATTAGCATATCTGAAAGTTTTCTAACTTTTAACAATTTGTCAGTGGTGCCTTCAGAGTCATTGTTGTCAACAATATGCAAATTTGTCTTTATTTCTTTACTTTTCGAGAACATCTAAAAATTCGTACATGTAAATAAATAAATTGATTTATTTTTATATTTGTAACACTGAAATACATAAAGAAATATACTCGAATCTCAGGTGCTTACGATGTCGCTGCAGCTTTCAAAACAATTAATCTAGTGGCTACAGGGAGGCAATTAAAGCTAGCGGCATTTGAAGTCGTGTATTCTATAACTCGCGAAAGCTAAATCTCTATCGCTTAATATTTGTAAAGTCCATTTGCGGCTGCGAATGAAATTTTCAAACCTGTATTCTGCCAAAATTTGAGAGTTTTACGTAATCGCCACAAAAATTTTTATTTTGTCCTCGAATTTGTACAGCATTTTAATCCCCGTCCATACAGTAAAAGCTTTGCTGCGGAAACTGTATTCGTGTTCACGGATTGCAGCTTTATGTATATACATACATATTTTCTCACATACCTCTCACGAGGCCGATAGTCATGGCCCTATGTATAAGCAAAAATTGGCATGAAGTTAGCATAAGCGATGAAATTGAATTAGGTGTTAACGAGTTACTCCATACAATTTGACATTAAAAACGGTAGCGTTGCCTTATTTCAACTCACCTGTAAGGCCTAGCATGATTTTTAATGTGAAGCTTCCTCGCAAAACTCTTTAAGATCATGTTCAATTTTGCCACTTATGCTAACTTCATGCCAATTATTGCTTATACATAGGGCCGTATAATGCTATAATGCTATACAAATTACCCTTTTCCATTTCTTTTTCCCCTTTCATCAACAAACTCAAAAGTTTCGCAGCAAAAGTTTTCTAGTATGGAGAAGGACTTAGCGTTTGAATTTAGCTTTAGCTTTAACGAATTACAAAATAAGGGAGCGAGTATGAGTACCCCTACCAGTTAATAAAGGGGGCGTACGAAAAAGTCAGCTGATTTTGTACTAAGTGACGCAAAAACACTTTAAGGTCAAAACTTTGAATTTATTTATTTATGAAATGCGTTCCTTCATCGCCAAACGATCGGTTAATATAAGACCCAACGATTTCGGGATAATTTTTGGTAAAAAAAAGTTATAAATGGAGCGATATACATATAGATAAATATTATTGTGAATTACTGTTGTATAGTTGCCTTTTTTATTACAATCGAAAGTAATTTATATTAAGCTACTCGTATTCAGAGCTAAAATTTCTCTTTGTATAAAAAATATAAGGATATTATAATTTTTATATAATTTTTTTTTTAAATTTTTAGTGAATTTTTAAGGCGCATTTGTTCGGTTTCCAAATTGACGAACAAAATTATTTTCTAATCGAGTTTTATTGTTAATTACGAACTTTTTTTAAATTTATTTTATATTTTTTACTCATGCGACGGATGATTTCTGTGCTGCTACGCACTCCGTCATATATTTTCTATTTTGGGGTCTGACTTAATAACTGTTTTATTAGGGGCCACCATATCATATAAACTTTTTAATTTAATTTTCAAATTCAATGTTTTGTAAAACTTTTGAAATAATTAATCTTATCATTTATTAAAAACCCCGATAATAATAATAATTACTAACTGAACAGAAGAACGACGTTTCCAACAAAGAACTAAATTTTGCCATTCATTTCGATTTATTTAAGAAGTTTAACAATACTTAAACAAAAATGCGTTAGTATATTTGTTCTTTGTAAAATTTAAAATAAAGAAGTTTCAAAAGAAAAAGAAGGATGTAAAGATTTCTGTTTAAGATTTTTATTTGAGGCTTTAAAACTTACATATGTTTGCATATTACTATGTTTATACGCGCACCATTTGCAAATAAATTAACTCACTGGCGCTATTCGATGTTTGATGCAAACGGTAATTGGTAAGTGCAAATGCAAAATATCGTAGCTTTTCTTTGGATTGTGTGTGTATTTGTTGTTGGATTTTAAAGAAAAGCTACGATATTTTGCATTTGCATTTACCCAACACCATTTTGCATTAAACATCGAATACCGCCACTGTATAAATGTATAAATTGTATAAATTGTATAAATGTAGAAAATATCAAATAATTATTTGTTTTAATTGTTAGTATTTGCTTATATCAATGTTTTTATGCAATATTTATCCATTTATTGTTGTTTGTTATAGTAATAATAATTTTCTGAATTAGTAAGTCGTAATTAAAACAATAATATGGGAAAAATTTAAAGTTTTATTTGCAAATAAGAGGTGCGTATAAGCGTATTGTATGTATGTGGTTTTCAATAACTCAACTTGACCTGAAATTTTGAAACAAAATTGTTCGATATTTTTCGCAATCTAAAAAAAATTCGAATGTTCTCTAAAGCTTCCAACTACAAACTTCGCTCGATACCTTTTTGAATGTGTGACGGTAGCCGAGTGAAAGTGTGCTAGTCTGTTAGAATGGAGGTACCATTCAATACCACATAATCCTGCAGCGAAAGTTAAAGTACTAAAAAATAAATACAATTAAATTAAATAAGTAAGTTAAAATAAGTAAATTAAAGGGGCGATATATGTACATACATACATGCATATGTATTTATAAAATATCAAATTATGCATTTACGAACTATTTGCAAATAAATCACTGCTTATACGACAACGCAGAAGTACAAAAACTTGGTAGCAGAAGTGCTAGAAAACTTATTGAAAACTTACTTATGTTCACAAAAAAATTGTGTAAATGTATAAAATAATAAATAATTATTTGTTTTAATTGTCATTATTTGCTTCTAGCAATGTTTTGCGGTATAATTTTCTATTTGCAATATACATACATACATACATATTTACTTGCGAATAAGTCGTACGTATAAACGTAGTAATTATTGCATTTTGTATCACAATATACATATGTATGTATTACCCCCCATCTAGACTGGCAATAAATTTATTACCATTTATTGCAGCAAATGTCAAAATATTGATTTTGCAAATGGCGAAATCTTTGCCAGTGTTTGCAATAATTACGGCAATAATTGTCAACAGTTTTTCGTTGACAATTATTGCGAACATAAAACGTCAAACTCGGTGTTAATTTATGTTCGAATTTTGTGTGTAGTGAAATAATTTATATTCTTATAAATTTTTATAAATAAATAAATTCAGTGAAGTGCGACTTTGACCCGCGCACGAAGGGTTCCGTACGGACACGAGATATGTAATTCAATACTAACTTTAGCGAATATAAACTATAATTTTGCATTTTTTCTTATATATTATATAAGCGTTATAAGCGTTTTTTTTAGTTTGGGGATTTTTTGAATTTATTGGCACATTCTGAGTTTTGGCACTTTTTTCACGTTTTGGCGATTTTTTTTTTTTTGGTTTTTGAAGTTTTTTTTAATTTTGGCGATTTTTATTACTTTGGCGTTTCTTTTATTTTGGCAATTTTTTTATTTACGATTTTTTTAATTTTGGCGTTTTTTCATATAGGTGATTTTTTTTGGTTTTGGCGATTTTCTTAGCTTTGTCACTTTTTTTTCGTTTTGAGGCTTCTTTTTCGATTTTTGACGTTTATTTTAAATTTTAGCGTTTTTTTCGTTTTGGCGAATTTTTTTTAATTTTGGCGATTTTTTTTAATTTTGGCGATTTTTTTCCTTTTTGGCGATTTTGTTTTCACATAAACAAAAACAAAACAACAATTATGTTTTGGCGCATTTTTCGCGTTTTGGCAATTTTTTCCCGTTTTTGGCGCTTTTTTTTCATTTTGGCGATTTCTTTTCATTTAAACGATTTTTTCGAATTTGGCGATTTATTTTAGTGCTGGAATTTTTTTTAATTTTGTCGATTTTTTTCGATTTGGCGATTTTTTTGAAATTTTTGGCGATTTTTTCAGGTTTTGGCGATTTTTTTTCGGTTTGGCGATTTTATAATTTTCGCATTTTTTAGTTTTACCGTTTTTGAAAATTTCAAGAGTTTACCTCTTACGGTCTCCAAGATATACATAGCAAGTTGTCAAAATTGCATTAACTGATGGACCACCCTTTAATTTAAATTTTTTAATATTTTAATGTTAATTGTTGTAGTCTATATAAAAATACACTAATTTTACAAATTTCAAATGTCAATGTACATATGTACATACAATTATATTTATATTACATGACATTTTAATATTTTTCGTCGCTCGTTTTGGAGCACCCTTTAATTTCTATTTCTCATGTATTTTTTGTTGTAGTGGCCAAGGTTTTACATACTCTGACCAAATTTCAGGTCCGTAGCTCTTAAGGTTCCTGAGAAAATACCGTGTGACGGACAGACGGACAGCATTGCGAAAACAATAGGGTTCTTTTTTCACCTTTGGTGTACGGAACCCTAAAAAATGAACCATGTATAGCCCATTATATTTTGTATCTATAGCCCATTTAATTTTTTTGCATGAAAAATAGACGATGTATAGTGTTTTTAGTTTTTTGCATATGAAATGGACGATTTATAGTTCACTAAATTATTCCATAAAAATTTTAAAAATTGACGATGTATATATAGTCCATTAAATTTTTTAATAAAAACTTTTTTTGCATAAAAAATGGATGATGTATATTTCATTAAATTCTTTTCACGAAATATAGACGACGAATATAGTCCATTTAAGTTTTTGTATACGAAATGGACAATTTATATCCAATTAATGTTTTCCATAAAAATTTAAAAAATGAACCATGTATAGCCCATTATATTTTGTATGTATAGCCCATTTAATTTTTTTGCATGAAAACAAGACGATGTATATTGTTTTTAGTTTTTTGCATATGAAATGGACGATTTATAGTTCATTAAATTTTTTCATAAAAATTTGAAAAATTGACGATGTATAGTCCATTAAATTTTTTTCATAAAAAATTTTTTGCATAAAAAATGGATGATGTATATTTTATTAAATTCTTTGCACGAAATATAGACGACGTATATAGTCCATTTAAGTTTTTGTATACGAAATGGACAATTTATAGCCCATTAATGTTTTTCATAAAAATTTAAAAAATTAACAATGTATAGCCCATTATATTTTGTATGTATAGCCCATTTAATTTTTTGCATGAAAAATAGACGATGTATATTGTTTTTAGTTTTTTGCATATGAAATGGACGATTTATAGTTCATTAAATTTTTTCATGAAAATTTTAAAAATTGACGATGTATATAGTCCATTAAATTTTTTTCATAAAAAATTTTTTTGCATAAAAAATGGATGATGTATATTTCATTAAATTCTTTGCACGAAATATAGACGACGTATATAGTCCATTTAAGTTTTTGTATACGAAATGGACAATTTATAGCCCATTAATGTTTTTCAAAAAAATTTAAAGAATTAACCATGTATAGCCCATTATATTTTGCATGTATAGCCCATTTAAGTTTTTTGCATGAAAAATAGACGATGTATATTGTTTTTAGTTTTTTGCATATGAAATGGACAATTTTTAGTTCATTAAATTTTTTCATAAAAATTTTAAAAATTGACGATGTATAGTTCATTAAATTTTTTTCATAAAAATTTAAAAAATTGACGTATAGTCCATTAATTTTTTTTTTCATAAAAAAATGGAATATTATGTAAAGAATATCATTAGTATCATACCAAAGTTAGCATCTTCGTATTAACAGAAGAAAATAAATACGAATAAATAATAAATTCAGTGAAGTGCGACTTTGACCCGCGCACGAAGGGTTCCGTACGGGTACGAGATATGTAATTCAATACGAACAATATAAACGATAGTTTTGGCATTTATTTCGTTTTTGGGTTTTTTCGGTTTTAAGCGTTTTTTTAGTTTGGGGGTTTCTTGAATTTATTGGCGCTTCCTGAGTTTTGGCATTTTTTTCACGTTTTGATTATTTTTTTTGGTTTTTGAAGTTTTTTTAATTTTGGCGATTTTTATATTTTGGCGATTTTTTTTAATTTTTTGCGTTTTTTTTTTATTTAAGTGATTTTTTTTGATTTTGATTTTGAAAATTTCAAGAGTTTACCTCTTACGGTCTCCAAGATATAGCAATTTGTCAAAATTACATAGTCAAAATTGCATTAACTGATGGACCACCCTTTAATTTAAATTTTTTAATATTTGAATGTTTATTGTTGTAGTCTATATAAAAATACACTAATTTTACAAATTTCAAGTGTCAATATACACATGGTCATACAATTGTATGTATATTACATGAGATTTTAACATTTTTCGTCGCTCGTTTTGGAGCGCCCTTTAATTTCTAATTCTTATGTATTTGTTGTTGTAGTGGCCAAGGTTCTACATACTCTGTCCAAATTTCAGGTCCGTAGCTCTTACGGTTCCTGAGAAAATACCGTGTGATGGACAGACGGACAGCGTAGCGAAAACAATAGGGTTCAGTTTTTCACCTTTGGTGTACGGAACCCTAAAAATTGTTCGATTAACCAGATATTTAAAAGTGAATTATATATTTATTCTGCACCTTCCTCGTTGACTTTTTCCCATAGCCTTAACATAAGTAAAGCAATAAGCAATATTGTTCCGCTATTCTGCCGGCGTTATTGCCAGTCTAGCCGGGGGTTATACTAGATTGTAATGTGCACACCATTTCAAAAAACATTTTACCTATGCAAATACATAGGTACATATCGCTCATTTAGTTCAATAGTGTCATAGCTCAAAAAAAAATTATCTTGTGTAAAAAATTCATATATATAGCTTGTACCATCACCTCCTGAGAGAAGAATAATTTTACATGTCTTCATTGAGTTGTATGCAAATTGAAAACTAAAAATGCGTTTTCTGCAAATTTCGTTTTTTTGAGTTGTGACACTATTGAAGTAAGTTAGCGATATGTACATATCTAATCTTATCTCCAACTAATATGGTATAACACTATAAAGTTTTTGGTAAAACCAATCGAAACCATAATTTGTTATCTTCTTAGAGCCCGTTTAGATGAAGGGTGACGTAGCTACGACTACATTTACGTTCTCTTTTGGAGTCCCTTCTTAAATACACGCGCGATTACATGAAGATTTTTTTTCGCAATAGTCAGAAGAGATTTTGATATTAATTTGATAAATGATTTTTATTCGTTCATTCCTAGCATAGGTTTACGTTTTTTAATTCACCACCAAAATGTAATGGGGGCTATCCTGGAAAACGCGTCGAAGAAGTGAAACTTTACATTAAAACAAAAATTTTCAAAAATTGTTTTTGTTTCTCACGCATTTCTTAAATGAAATAAACGTACACATTTTTGTTTTGGTTTTCCATGTAACTTTCACCAAGTCGACGCTTATTTCAGAATAATTACTTTTCTCTTCTTACTTATGTAATTTGTTTATAATTTGTATGCTGCAGCTGTGTATTTCATGCACGTTGCAAATTACCCACACAATAAATAATTTCCCAACACCATAGAAAATATGTCTAACTGGCAACACTGCTCGTACATAACATAATAAAAATATGTATGAGAGAAAGATATACGTACATACATATGTAAAATTGTAGTTTGAACTCCCAGTACGTGCGACTTTTACTATACCACAAGCATCTCTTCATTTCTACTCCACAAACATGAGTCGAAGGCGACATGTCGCAGCTGTATAACGCTTCATCTAAAGGGGATCTTAGCGTTAAATACTAAAAAGATTTGTAAGATCAACAAAAAACAATGGAAATGATTAAAAAATTTAAGGTCCTCGTACTAATGAAAGTAAACAAATCAATTAAGTTTTAGTATTTAATAAGCAATAATTTAGAAAAGGCAAAACGGGGCAATCGAAAAAAGAGTTGGATACTAAAACTTTGTAATAATCAAGATAATTTATAGAGAGTGCTAGATCAAATTTTAAGACGGGTTTATTTTTTTTACCCCCCAAGAGAAATGACATTTTTAGTTAACTTCTTAATTTTGCTTCTAATCCTTTTCCTTCTCTTACCAATAATATGCTTTATTATTCAAATTAAAAGCAAAAGGTTAGAAGTTTTGTGTCGGCCTGAGCCTTATCGTCCCGATTGCGATAATTGGCTGAGAGCCTGGCAATGTACGGATTCAGGATTATCGGAGTCGTGTATGGATTGTGGAGAAAATGGTATATTGTATGTAAATTATAAGCAGTGTTGCCATATTTATTTTAAAAAAATCTTCATGTCGAGAAAAAAAACTCTTTTTATTTTTTGCTAAATATCTTTGTCTGTTAGTTTATTGAATGAAAATAAGTTAAAATTTATTATGTTTCAAAGAACTATTAAACGTAAGGCCAAATAACACAAAATATTTACAGTATAGAATGTGTGTAACATTATTATGAAGCAAGTCAGAAAATATCTAAGTACACTGAAAGAATTTTCAGCAGAATTTCTATGAATTTCGACATTAATCTAATGAAAAATTAATTAAAATTCAACCAACGTCACGCTTCGTTGGATTAATGAAACCAGTTTCGTTAAAATTATTTTATTGAAAACTTCATCAAATTTATTTAATAGTGTTATTAATGCAGTGCTATAACTTCATCGAAACAATAAAATAATTTCATGAAAAGAATGAAATAACTTAAATATAAAGTGGTTTCTTAATAATTAGAAAATATTGTTGTCATAAATCCAATAAAATATTCTAACGAAACCAGAATATCAAGGAAGCGATTTCAATGAAATTGTTTCACAATATTCCTGAAATTTTCATTGGACTTGTGAAATTATCATTAGATTTTTAATAAAACTGTTTCATTGGATTTATGAAGTAAAATTCTTTCGGTGTAGGTAGTTTAGTCAAAAGACCCCTCAATAATATCTTATTTTTAGATAAGAAATCTTTTTGGTCGTTGTAGCAAGTCTTTAAATTTAAGATATAAGATAAATCTTCACATATGGTAACACTGATTATAAGTAAAAAATCTTTGTATAAAGAGTATATGTACTATGTATATACTATGTTGTTGTTCATTATCTTATCGCAAAACTAAACTAGCTAGTAAGTTATTATTATAATATGTATGCATGTACCTATATAACAGATAAAACATCAAAACTATTTCGCAATTTAGTCATTAAGTACATGAGGTTACCTACCTATCACTCTCTGTCAAAAAGTTGTATACATGCACACACATTGGTCGCATTCATAAGACGTAACAGTTGCGCAACCGTTGAGTGTTTGTCTTAAAAACGCATAGTTGAGTAGTTTCGCTCCACTCAACAGTTGAGTAATTGCTGCCATTTTTTCCATCATAAAATTTTTTCGCTAACTATAGTCAACATGTTGTGCTCAGCCTGAACAGCTGATCGAAAAGACTTATGCCGTTTATAATATAATGCAACGCCGCTTTGTTAGATGGCGGCTGCAAATATTTGTTAAATTTTGCATTTAAAATGCGATAAAGGAACGAAATAAAGGAATTAAATTAAATCAAATCAAATTAATCAAATCAAACATATGTATGTATATCATGCTGTCTATTTGTATTATATATTACATATTTAATTCACTATTGCGTTTAAACGTTTTTTGAGCACACGGCGGCTCAGCGTTAAAATAAAAATACTATAGGCGGAGGTTTTTCTTTTTATTGAGTGTTGTTCAAACACAGAATATTTATTTTAGGGAGCAAATTTTATTGTAAAAATGGAAGATTCCTGGGCTGCTGACTTCATTAAATATTCTGTGTTATACATACACTTTAGCTAAACTAATTAATTTAGCCAATCTAAGTTAGTTTATTTGTTGCTCTTTCGTTCGTTTTCAATTGCTTATGTTCATCAGCTGTTCATTTTGCAGTACATCCATCAATCCGTTTCTAAGAAGTAACTGTTGGGGCCAACAGCTGCCAACAGTTTCACAACAGTTGAGCTCAACAGCTACGTCTTATGAATGCGACCATTGATGTGAAGTCAATTAATTTGGCATTATCACAGTTATACGACCACGCTTGCCGCTGTCGTATCTCAGATTGTTTTTCCATTTGGAGGTTTGCTATTGCTACAATTATTCCCCCTTATTGCGAATGGCGTCGTCGACGTCACATCAAGACGACAGTAAAAATTGGCACTTGTCTACTCTTTGTCGACAACAATTGACTACTATTAATATGCTTCATTAGCTTACAAAGCGTCAGAGATTAGTAAGAGATTGTCAATAACTTTCAATTGTTGTCGATAAAGAGTATACAAGTGCCAATTTTTAATGTCGTCTTGATGTGATTCTTTAATGAAATTTAATTTATTTGACATATTGTCAAAAGTGTAAATACTAGAATAATTTAAATTTAATAAATAAATAAATTTCAATTATTGTAGTATTTACACTTCTGACAATATGTCAAATAAATAAATTTCATTAAAGTTCAATCAATGCTTTATTTTTCATTTAGCCTTGCAAATACTATTATTGTTATCCGATGGATTTCTAATTATATAAGGATGAAGAAAAATAAAATGAGTTCACCTGAATATAAATTATTTGCTGAGTTTTGTATCAGTATCAAAGCCTACTGAGCTTATTTTTTCTTTGTGATTTTCAAAAATATTATTATTTTGTGAATTCTCATATAGTTTCAGAAAGTGTGTGCATAAAGTAAGAGGTTTGCGACTGTTAAAAATTTGTGGTTGAAGTCTACTGATGATTTGGTTCAAGCGCCAATGAAATACGTATATAGACATGCTAAACCACCAGCAAATAAATTTCAATTATTGTAAGAAAACATTCTGTTATTTGTCAAACCTTACAGAATGAAAGAAAATATAAGGAAAGATATGTATGTATGTGTGTAAACTTGTAGCAAGGATATCTACACCTCTCGCTAAACTATTCAGTTAGTTAGCCGACTGTAATGTAAAGTAACTGCTGGAGTAATAAACAGCTGATCGATATTGTTATGTGAAAAGTAATGAAAATTATTATAAAGATGTAATGTAACGTAACCTACTTTTCATATAAAAATATCTATCAGGTGTTTCCTACATTGCAGTTACATTAAATTGCAGCCGGCCAACTTAGCCTTAATTCATACTTTCGGCAGCGGCAACGTTCAGAAGGTGAGCTGCATAAGAAATATGAAGTAGAGAGCTGCGCGTATATAATTTTTCCACTACGACAAGATACGAACCGTATACGTATATATACTAAGATGCCCAAAGCGTTCGAAATACGCACGAGAAAAAAATCCATACTGCACAACACGCACGAAATTAAATTTAATAGCAACAAATCATTCTTTTTATATTCATAAATAAATACTTATTTTTGTTAATTTCAGAATTTTAAGCTTAAGAGACCCATATACAATTTTTTTATTCAACATTAATGCCAATTTTAAAATTAAAATCGTTTCTTGTTTTTTGTGTCAATTTTACTCAAGACGAATCTACCCGAAAAGTGCGATATCAGACTTTTTGTGAGGAACACTTCGAGTCGTTTCGAAAGAAAAAAACCAAATACGCCCATCTCTTATATAAAGTAGTAGTATGTAGCGTTTACACGTAAAGCTCGTAAATTTTATACACGCAAACTCTATTACTAACACATTTAAATCTCGGCAGTTGCAGCCAATCGAAAATTGTTTGTTTCGAAATTTTCCTTGATTATGTGCACCACAGACGGTATTAAGATCTTAAAATATAAGTCAGTAAAATGTACTAATGATTTTTAACAACTGAGTGAACTGGCAGTTTTTAACTGAGATGAAAATGAAAAATATAATTAAATATATGCAGCCAGAATCATTGCAATTACTTAATAATAATAATAATATATATAATAATATATAATAATTTATATTTTAATTTATATTTTAAATTTAACACAACCACAACCGATTGATATATAATAATTTCTAACAAAAGCTATGAGTCTGGCAACGCAGATCTGAGCATTTTTAGGGTACACCAAAGGTGAAAAAAGGAACCCTATTGTTTTCGCTACGCTTTCCGTCTGTCCGTCACACCATATTTTCTCAGAAACCGTAAGAGCTACGGAACAGAAATTTTGACAGAGTATGTAGAACTTTCGCCGCTACAACAACAAATACATGAGATTTAAAAATTAAAGGGTGTTCCAAAACGAGCGACGAAAAATTTCAAAATCCCACGTAATATACATACAATTGTGTGTACATCTATATATAATATTGACACTTGAAATTTGTAAAATTAGTGTATTTTTATATAGACCACAACAATTAACACTAAAATTTATAAAAATTAAAATTAAAGGGTGGTCCACCAGTTAATGCAATTTTGACTATGTAATTTTGACAACTTGCTATATCTTGGAAACCGTAAGAGGTAAACTCCTGAAATTTTCAAAAACGGTAAAACAAAAAAAAAACCGAAAATTATAAAATCGCCAAACCAAAAAAAATCGCCAAAAATAGAAAAAAATCGCCAAAACGAAAAAAATGGCCAAAATTAAAAAAAATTCTAATACTAAAATAAGTCGCAAGATTTGAAAAAAATCGTCAAAATTAAAAAAAGCGCCAAAAACCGAAAAAATCGCCAAAATGCAAAAAAGGCGCCAATAACAAAATAATTGTTCATATGAAAAAATAGCCAAAATGAAAAAATCGCCAAATTGAAAACACACCAAAAATCGCAAAAGAAAAAGAATAAAGGTGTGAAAACTAAAGCAAGCGCCTAAAAGAAAAAAAGTCGCCAAAATGAAGAAACGCCAAAAACCAAAAATCGCCAATATTAAAAAAGTTGCCAAAACGAAAAAAATCGCCAAGAAATAAAAATAAATTCATTGAAGTGCGACTTTGACCCGCGCACGAAGGGTTCCGTATGGGCACGAGATATGTAATTCAACAAGAACAATATAAACTATAGTTTTGGCATTTTTTTCGTTTTTGGGTTTTTTCGGTTTTAAGCGTTTATTTTTAGTTTGGGGGTTTTTTTGAATTTATTGGCGCTGTGCTTTTTAAATTTTGGCGATTTATTTTATTTTGCTGATTTTCTTAGTTTTTGGCGATTTTTTTTCACATAGGCAATATTTTTTAGTTTTGGTGATTTTTTTAGGTTCTTAGCGTTTTTTTAATTTCTGCGATTTTTTCGTTCTGGCGATTTTTTTGATTTTGACGATTTTTTTTCATATAGGCGATTTTTTAATTTTTTACATATTTTATTTGTTTGTGGCAATTTTTTTAGTTTTGTCAGTTTTTTTCTCATTTCGGCGATTTTTTTCGGTTTTTGGCGTTTTTTTAATTTTGGCGACCTTTTTTCCTTCTGGCAATTTTTTTTTTGATTTTGACAATTTATTTTCATTTAGGTGATTTTTTGCCGATTTTTTTTATATAGCCAATTTTTTTTGTTTTGGCAATTTTTTTAGTTTTGACACTTTTTGCTCGTTTTGCCGATTTTTTTCGGTTTTGGCGATTTTTTAATTTTTGGTGATTTTTGTTCATATAAGCATTTTTTTGTTTTGGCGATTTTTGCGGTTTTTGTCATTGTGAAAATTTATGATATATACAATTGTATGTATATTACATGGGATTTTAAAAGTTTTCGTCACTCATTTTGGAACACCCTTTAATTTTTTTGGTTGTTTTATATTTGTTGTAGCGACCAAAGTTCTACATACACTGTTCAAATTTCAGACCCGTAGCTTTTACCGTTCCTGAGAAAATAGCATTCTTCCTAAAACATGAAATATGTTTAATTATTAGGAAAAAAGTTAAAGTTTTCCAACCCTGGAAACGTTTTTTTATTTTGTTAAATTTAAAAATTTTTTTTTTAAATTATAAATACCAATTTTATTCATACCGAAGTATAAAATAAGTTAATTTAATAAAAAAGTAATAAAAACTAGTTTTGGGTAGTTATTTTCTATGGGTAAATAGAGTTTGAGTTATCCAGCTCTGAAACCGTCTGCCCGGTTTGGCTGATTTTCAATAGCAAACTGACACACCAGCCCAAGAACGAAGTCTCTAGCTGTTCTGGGAGTTTGGGAAAACCGAGTTCACGTACAGACAGACGGACAGACGGACAGACGGATATCGTTTGTTCGTCTTCCCTATGTTTTTTTTACCATTTTTTGGTAAAGGTGTACAAGATTCGTGGTGTCCCAATAAATTACTGTAATTGTTAATTCATTTTTACGCATTTATTTACTTAGAACATATTTTCAATTTTTAAAGAGGAGAATCAATATTTATGCGAGTACCATTTAAATAATATCAACTACAAACATACAGTACACGTACCTATTCACCACTCATATTTGAGAACATTATTCGATAATGAATATCTAACAAAGTTTTGTGAAAAATAATACATATTTAGCGCTTCATTTCTATCCAACACTATTAGTTTTTTTTTTTGTTGTTGTTTAATTAAAATATTTTTAAACTACCTTGACATATGTAAGTCTGTAGAGACAATCTTATCAAGTAATTATCACGTTTGGAAAGATACAAACCTACATAAGAATGTACATATATTATATTTATATACATATATGTATGTATGTATACATACATACATACATAAATAAATGATATTTAGTAAGCAAACGCACTTTAATAACTTTATCTACTTATCTGCCTCCCACCCTCAACCCCAAAACAATTCATACGCTACAGAACTGATAATGAAAAAACACAAAAAACGATAGTTAGGCTAAAGAGAAAAACTTAAAAAAGAATTTAAAAACAAATTTAGTTTTACCGGAACAGTTTGATTTTCTAAAATTTCAACAACAAACGACTTGTTTTAAATAGCGAATACGTACTAAGAAGAAAAAAAGAAAAAAAAAATAAAGTTCTTAATAATTTTATTATATTAAAACTTTCTACATAAATAAATAAATAATTACATAACGCGCAGTGTTAATATGAAAGACATTTTATTGTATATGACGTCCTTTTTCATGGTCTTTCTTTCGGGTGCTGTGGTTTGCTTTTGTTTAAGGTTTTCATTTTGGATTTACACGGAATACTGGCCACGAGAGCAACGAGGACGTCGCAATAGTCCCAGATATTTGGCACGACAGCGAAGAGGTTGGTATAAGTGTTAATTAATTAATTAATTTGTCGTTATTCCGATATGGCAGCACCAAGCATTCCGTTAAGAATAATTATCACTCGTTGAAATGAAAGAAATAAGGAAACAATAACGGCAACAGTGTTGGCGAGCGAAAAAAGATAACAGCGAGTAAAATACGAATATAAACATAAACCAAATTCATCAACGATAAA
Source organism: Tachina fera (assembly GCA_905220375.1). Lineage (NCBI taxonomy): Eukaryota > Metazoa > Arthropoda > Insecta > Diptera > Tachinidae > Tachina > Tachina fera. The sequence continues at coordinate 79,028,256 of LR999967.1, read as the reverse complement.
CAAAAATGCAGACATGTACATACATACATACTAGTGATGTAACGAATGTCAATTTTTGGTATTCGCGAATACGAATACGAGTACGAATATTTCAAACGATATTCACGAATACGAATACGAATATTTGAAACGATATTCGCGAATACAAATATTATATGCAATATGAAATATTAAAAGATTGTTATGAAAAAGGACTTCACATTCTTCTTAGTGTACTTTAAAGTTAATAAAAATTACCCAAAATTTTAATGATCGTCATTGAATGATATTTGAAAATGATACAAAGCACAAATTTCTATAAAAAATTAATGTATTTGTACAAAGTAAAATTTTTAGTCATTTATTTAAATTTCGTTTAGGATTTCCTTATTTATTTATATAATTTCTTTGGAAAAATATTCGTATTCGTATTCGCATCCGCCTGAATTAACCGAATGCGAATACATTCGTATTCGCCTGAAAATGGCCGAATATTTGACAATTCGAATACGAATATTCGTGCATCACTAATATATACATACATACTAATATATACATACATACATATGTATATTGCAAATTTAAAACAGAGAATTATTTATTTACAGCCTTATTTATAAAAATTATTTATAAAGACTTTAAGAAAATTTTGTATCACAATTTGTTTTAAAAAATCTTGTTAAAGCCTTCATAAGTTTTATAAATAAAGCTGTTATTATTTATTATTGACTGCATACGGTGTGTATCTACACTCAGGGAAAAGCTGCAACTTAAAAAGAAGAATGCGTCACATTAATACAATAATACAATAGAAAATGAACATTGAAATACTTAAAAATAAATTAAATTAATAAAGAAATACTGTAAATTAATATATTTCCATATTGAAATAAGAAATTTCAAAATTACCAGACTTTCGTTAATATTTCATATTAATTAAATCTGGTTTTTATTTCCTTTATTTCCTTTGGGTGCTGAGTACAGCCAAAAACAATACTTTATTACCTATTTTTATAACATTTTCGACCTTATTTATTATTTTTATTTATTCTAAAATAAAAAAAGGTGAAAATGGTTGACAAAATGCATATATATATATATATATATATATATATATATATATACATACATATAAATAATAATAATAAATACATGTCTGAATCAAACAGTTTTATTAGTAATTAGTTGGTTACGTTTTTTGGGCAAATGACACACAAGAAATGCCAAATGTAAACTCAGCCTATCGTTGACGATATTAAGTAGAGCTGTGTCGTTCATGAAAGAACGAGTACAAATGAACGAAGTGAGCTGGTCACTTTACTGAGCCAAAACAGTACTGCACTGATACAAGGCGAATTGACAACAGGTGACCTTAACAGTCCAGATGATTATCAGGTGTTCGAAGCCTAATTGAACTGCTTTGCACCCCGATTGTCAAAATCTCTTCTTTTATCTAATGTTTGTTTACATTTAAAGTGAAAAGTGTATGTGTTTAATAAATATGTATGTATGTATTGGTATATTAGTCAACTGTTTTTGACAGATGGGGTTTATTAAAGCCAGACGAATTGCATGTTGTTTTTAGTATTGTTGTATTGTTGTAGCGATAAGGTCCCCTTATATGAATTCGCCTTGCACTGATACAATTGAACGAATTGAACGTCCGAAAACACTTGGCTCTTTCTGTTTTGTTTGGCTTTTTCTTTGTTCATGTGACATTTGTTGTCATATTCACGTTTTCGTTTGACTTTTTGCATACTATTAGTAACAGTGTAGCCATTATGTACATTTAATTATTTATTTATTTAAAATTTTTGTCTATGGATATCAAATCCTTACAGTATAATAATATATTAAACAATATAATAAATACAAATAAAATAAAAAAATTATTGACGATAATTTTACATTTAATGACATTTACATTTAAAGAAAAATCTAGCATTTGCGTAATTAGATCTGAAGTATTTAATTGATAGCAATTCAAAGTGTCGAGATGGATGATTAGGAACATTTAATGAAATGTTATCGAGCAGGAAATCAGAACGCATATTACCATTAATTAAATTTAAAATAAACGACACATTCAACATTATCCTTCGGCTTTCAAGAGTTGGAAGTTTGATTAGATTAAAACGGCTAGAGTATGACGGAAGATCTAATGGGTTCCACTGTAGACCACGAAGGCAGAATAACAAAAATTGCTTTTGCACAGATTCAATGTAACTGTTGTGAGTCATATATATCGAGTCCCAAACTATAGATGCATATTCTAGAACAGGTCTCACGATGGGTCTTTAAATTCTTTTGCCCATCGTTTGATAAAACCAAGAACACAACGTGTTTTGTTTACCATTACGGAAATATGCTTAATAAAGTTCAATTTAGCGTCTAACAAAACTCCAAGATCCCAAATTATAACAACATTTTCTAGCTGGTAGTTTCCTAAAGAGTAATTTACTTTTATATGGTTTCCTCTGTATAGAGACATATGTTAGAATTTTTTTAAGTTAAGTTCCATTAAATTTAAATTGCACCATAACTGAAATTAGTCCAAGTCTTGCTGAAGTAAACTGTGATCTGAATATTGATTAAAACGTTGGAGAATTTTATCACATTAGGAAGATCATTAATAAAAAGGGTAAACAGCAGTGGTCCAAGATGTGTAGCACTCCAGATAAAACATCTATCGATTTAGATGTGACGTTTTTAAAACGGACACATTGTTTTCGATTTGATAAATAAGACTCAAACCTATTAAGAGAATTATATGAAAATCCAATTGCGTTAAGTTTCTTCAAAAGTAGCTTATGGTTTACCTTGTCAAACGCCTTACTAAAATCAGTGTATACGATGTCAGTTGGTTTTCGTTGCCATGTTGAGCAGATGACAATAGAGATGATACATGGTGAGAAATGTATTCAGTTATTATCTTTTCAAAAAGGTTCAGCAATACCTCGATAATTAACAATATCTGACTTAGTACCGGATTTGAAAAATGTAATAAATAATTATTATTATTATATTAGGGAAATATTCACATTTTATTGACAAGTTGAATATACGTGTTAATGGTTCAGCGAGAAGCTCGGCACAGTTTAGTTTTACACAACTGGGAATATTGTCAGGAAAAATATGAAAATTTGACCTTTTTTAAATTAAATAAAACTGTAGAAATATCAAAGAATGAAATTGATATAATTGAATTACCTGATTGAAAACATGAAGGACTAGTAGAAACATTATAATCGGCATCAGAATACGTCGTAGAGAAAAAGTCGGCAAACATGTTACTGTAGGAAATACGGCAGATCTTCTCTTAGAGTTTACAAAATTATAGAATGATTTGGGATTTTTTTAAATCATTCCTCATTTTACTTAGGTTATCATTGTAAGAAGATTTGTTTAACGCATTATACTCAGCACAAGCAGTTACATATTTGGTATAATCTATACGTCGACCAGTTTTTTTGTAATTTTTATACAGCTTATTTTTCTTATTTTTGACTGTAGACAGACGTTTTGTGCTCCAGGGGGGCCTACTAGGTTTGCAAGACGATTGCTTAGGAATACATATTTTCATAAGAGAATACATTTTTGTATAAAACGCTTTTTTATTTCACCCAAAGTAACATTTGAGGGCAAAAATATTTCGTTCCAGTTTAAGTCATACAAAAGACTAATAAATAAATCTTAGTTCGTATTTTTAAAATCCAGTACCTTAAGGCCGGGGCACAATGAATCCGTCATACGTTAAACTTCGCCTTTTTCAACTGACATTAACGCAGCGACGGAGAATGTTGGCACAATGAGTACTTTATTGACGGAAGCATTTGTAGGTTGATTCACCATTTTATTTACTAAATTCAACTTTTTTATTTATCTCGTTTATTTAATTTTATTTTTGCTGCGACAAAACACAAACACATACCAAAAAACATACTAAGAAAACCAACCAATATATGTCAAACTACTCAACGTACGCAAAAAGTTAAAAGTTGAAAAATGTTTGTACTTTGCGTTGACGGACACGGTACTGAATGTAACAGATCTCATAAGAAACCAAATATTTCAAATTAGCTGTCTGTTACAAAAGTCGAAGTTTAACGTTTGACGGATTCTTTGTGCCCCGGCCTTTATCGTGTAACTGAGTACGTTGCGAGTTAGATGTAAAGGAAATAGTTAAGTTTACTTCTATTGTAGGGTGATATCGATCTTCCCGAGTGGTAATTGGTGCAGAGCACTTAAGAACGATGTCCACATATTCATTTACAAATACTAAATCCAATAATTTACCATAATCATTTAATATACCGTTCAACTGATAAAGGGATAAATCTATGAGACTTTAGAAACTCAATACATATTAAATTGTTTGTTAATGTTATTGGTGTAAAAACCCCATCATCGGGTGAATAATTCCATGTGATTGAAGGCATATTGAAGTAACCAACTGAAATTACCAAATCATTTAGTTTAGCATTGGGGCAAACAGATTTAATTGTAGTAGCATGTTCGATATATACTGAGTGAGGCGGTGACGGAGGAATATAAGAGCAAGTAATGCTTATGTTTTTATGTTTCAGTCTTATTACAACACCAGTAAATTCAATATTGGAAGGTGAATCATAAATTAATGCTTCAGAGGGAAAATGCGATGAGAACGCCTCCGGATTTCCTGTTATTTTCGCGATCACGGCTCAAAACCTGGAAATTTTCACACATTATCTCAGAATTTAGGACGTTATCAGTAAGCCAAGTTTCGGTAAAAGTTATGATTTGATGAATAAAATTTAAGCTATCAACAAAAAGTGAAGATAGTTTAGTATTTAAGCCCCGAACATTTTGATAAACCAAAGAAATTGAATTCACAGTAGCAGCACTTAGTTTTTTGAGATGTTTTTACTGCGGCCAGAAGGAAGGATCGTGAATTATATTAAAATATTGATCAGGAACAATAACTTTAAAAGATGATACCTCACGTGGTTGTGAGTAATTGAACTTATACGTCGATATTTCAGTATTTTATCCTATTTTGGATTTTATGAAAAACTCAATATCTGCAAGAGGCGTATCAAAAGCTAGACGTGATACAAAGACTGCCTTCTTGGGCGGAACAGCTCTTAAGGAGTTATGTACTAATTGGCTGGAAGATAAGAGGTTAACACATTCACTTCCTTATTTTGAGGAAAACAAAATGTATTTGAGGCAACAGTAGTATTATTTTGGTTTGTTGAAAGTTCATAATAAATTAAATTTGCTTTTAATATTTCTTAAGTTTTTAGAATATAGATATTAACTGTTTAAAAAAAAAATAGTTTTGATGTTATATACAGTTTATTTTCATTCAAAATTGTGTGTATGTGGGTGGCTCTTTTGGCAATATGAATCTTTTGTTATTTCATTACTTTAATATTGAAAAACAATTTTACTTGCTGATTTTTTTTGTTTCTTGTATTTGCTGTTGTTTTTTTTTTTTGAATATTTTGCTAAACAACAATTCATAACAAAAGCAGTGTCCATTTTTCCTTTTATGGACCGAATCAACCCTTTCTTTGTTTTCACTTCGTTCTATTTCTTGAAAAGAGCGGATGAACGATATGAACGAACTCGTTCTTTTTTAGAAAATGAACGAATGTGAGCGGTCACTTGAACGAACGATTTGTCACAGCTCTAATGTTAAGCAATCTCCTCTGCAGTTTTAGTTTTCTACCATTTATTGGCAGTTCTAGATCATTCAAAATATGTCTTGAGTTAGTGCACTTCACTCTTGAAATTTCATTTTATTTTTATTTTGCAAATACCACCTCTGGCACCAATTGTAACGTTTTCACCTTTTCAGAATATTCCTTGTACAGTTTAGAATATTTACAATGAAATAAAAAGTCACAATTGCCCAATTGTTATAAAATCAGAACACTTTATCTACTCAATAATGATATTAAGAGCTTTCAAGCACGCAATTTTAAATAATTGACTGTTAGTTAGTCTTGAGTGATTGTGTATTATGTTCTTTAGCTAATAACTTATGGATCATCAAATACTTTTTTATTGCAAAATATTTTAATTACGTCAGTTCACGTACTATATTTTTGTAAGAATATTGAGCCTTTGCTGCAATATAGTCATAACTCAAAAACCGTGATTTTTATAAGATAATAATGCAGTATTAAACGTCATATCGTTATTTATATTGCTTAAAAATTTTATATAAATCTCTTGTATACTCAACTCGTGAGATAATAATAAAAGTATCGTTTTTAAATTAAGTTGTTTAGTAAATTAAAAACTTCAATATTTTCTACAAAGCAAGTTTTTATGAGTTATTAATGTATTGCACAAATGCTCGATACATCAAATGCAAAAAATACCACCAATTTGCAACACTTTTAAGAAACGATTTTTAAGTACGAATTCACTTGAATTGTTAGACAACTTTGCCATACGAAAAGTTTACTTTGCAAAGTCTTGAGTTTGTTGGAGAAAAGAGCAAATAGCTCCCATTCTCTTTTCTCTACTCTCTTTGCATGTGAAAAACCGTCTAACTATATACTATATTGTGCTCTACTACGTTTTAACCGATTTGATCATAAACTCGAATCGAATCAGGCTAAATAGAAACCTTCCGTGTAAATCCTGACTAATTGTTAAACTTGTGACAAAAAGCGTAGCAAAGTGCGATTGTTTGATATTTTAATCTTATCTCACCTTATAGAAATTATTATCGATAAAGGTTTATACATATACGTTCAGACATACATACATACATATGTATGTACACATGAAATGTACTTTATAGTTCTTCTTGTTTCATGCATTAATACACAATTTCAGTAATATCTCGGTTGTAATTTGGAAAAATCGTTTCTTCTTGCACTAGTACGAAAAATTTTCGTAATAAATTTTGTTGAATAAAAATAACTTCTTCAGCGGAATTTAATGCAAAGAAGAACTAACTAATCTTATCATCAATATAGTGAACTTCTGTAATACTACATAAAACAAAATTTATGATGCTTTTTTAACGCATATAGTATTTGTAACAAAATTGTTTTAATTTTTTAAATTTTCTCAGGGAGAGTTTAAGTGTAATAATTAATTTAAAGATTGTGTATAAAAACATTTACATACATACATACATATACATATGTACATAAATCCATACATATTCCTTCAAAATGGACGAGGAAGAATATTTTGATGATCCAGTGGCTTATATCATTTCTTTGGCTGCCCTTTTCGGCGTGTATTTAATTTTAATTGTAATTATTTGCAATGTAAATACTTAAAGTCTGTTAAATTGTTTAAAAAATCCATAATCCAGGCATAATCATATAAGATACATACATACTTACATATACTCGGCTCAATTCGCTCTGAAAAATTAATACTTTTGATATTAAAAAAAATGTAGCTAAAATATGTAAAGAATTCTAACGGATATTCAAATAACAAGAGGCGAAAAGTCAAGTTTTAGACTTCGCAGTTTTTCTTGAAGCAGTTCTTTTCAATTCTCTTATAAAACTGCTCGATTGTTTACACTCGGGCGGCTTCTTGTTAAATTTTCGTACTGTTTTAATGCAGCGAATGAAATAGCAAAAGAGAATTGAAGTAAATTTTCTGTACAAGCAAGTCATTACACCTCCGTCTTTCTCCTTTCCCCTCTTTTTTACAAACTCAGACTTGCTTCAAGAAAAACTGCCAAGTCTAAAACATGAGAAACGGTCACCTGAGCAGTTAAGGTTCATAGTGTTGACAACGCATTACAAACAGAAATTTGTATGGAAAAGTGTATGCTAGAAGAGATGCCAATTTGTTTGGTTTATTCCCCCCCCCCCCAAAAAAAAAAAAAAAACCGGGAATCAAAATCAATAAAACCTCGCAGCGGGAATATGTGCTATAATTGTATACACGTTGTTTTTTATAGAAACATTTATGGAGACGCATCTATTCTCTACAAGAGAAATATTTTATTAAACAATTTCGCCGCAGAATTGGTTTTTTGTGAAATGATTTAATTAATCCGAACTTAAAATTTATCTTGAAGAAAGGGTTTTTTTTGAGTTAATGTAGCCCTTATGATAGGATCAATAAGTCAGTAATTGTTTTTCCCGCCCCTTAACGGAAAGCCCAACCCTGCTTCTGTTAACATGGAGTTGACTCCTGTCACATTTGAACAAGCTGCATTATTTATTTTGAGTTTAATAGCCATTGATAGCAGAACACTGCTTGATTTGGGAAAAATTGAATTTCGTGTGCTCTTTAAAAATTATTTTTGGGCAAGAAAATCATCACGGTCGCACTTGGCAAATATTTGCCCAAGGCTACTGAAAAACTTCTTGATTTTGACACTTTTTTATTCATAGTGTCCACACATGATGATTTTATATCAAAACTCGTAATATAACGACGGCAAAGAAACTATAATTTTTTCATTAATATCAGCATAAAGGGGTAGACGTTGATGTTTTTATATCATGTTGAATCAAAGAAATATTTGAAAAATGCTTGCCACAAATATCTAATTGGAGTGTTGTTTAATTGTTTTTTTTTCACAAATAATTGTTGTTCCGCATTTTTTAAATTAAAATTTTGTAATATGTAAATAAGCTTTAAATGCACAGTGACATATATTTTTTTTGTTTAAAAACACAAAACAAGTGTCTCAGGGTCTCTGGACTGAGAGGTTAGCATCGCTATCACTCAGCCACAGGGGAACTTTTAAATAAAATGTTCATAAAATTACATTTTATATCAAGATGAATTTATCATGCCGTCAGCTCTGATGATTATATCATAACGCTGCCATAATATTATTAAAAAAGTCTATTCGTGATAAATTTTCATCATGATATCAATTTGACATTCATCATGATATAAATTCGTCAGGTGTGGACACTATGTTATGTTACAAAGGGTGGTGATATACCGCACCTTTACTCCGACATACATTTGGGTTCATTGTGATTCTCTTCTATTGTCCATTAAAAAAAAATATTTACCCCCTAGAGGACCTATTATCCGTCATTAAGCCAATGAGTTGCCATGATGAAGCCCCTGATCTCCTCTAGCTTCCACTTTTCGATATCAGTATTGCTCTCATGGAAACGTCTGCTCAGCCATCCAAGCCTATGACGTTGCAGCTTCGGGCAGTGACAGATAATATCCTACAGAAACCTGGAGTGCCAGTTTCCCAAATTCTGGTTCTTGCTCTGACCAAGCGGTGACCAGTCAACGCACCTATCACGATTCCATGTGTTTATTAAGTATTGACCGGTAGAAAATTTAAAGTTAGAGAGAGAGAGCGAAGTGGTTTGAATTTTTAATGACCACTTGGGTATGAGAAAGCTTTCCGCAAGATGAGTGCTTTGTTTGCCCCACAAGGGACCACATGGTGTTGTTCAATCGCAATATGGAGGAGTTTTTGGGATGTTCGTAACCATGGATTGTGGATCGACCACAAAACATCAGGTACCAAACAGCAGCCAATATTGTGGGTTTCTCTTTTCTCTTGACATGAAAAAAATTATTTTCCACGAGGACAATGTAAGGGTGGAATTGCCAAATTCCATGAAAAAACTACAAAATGTTCCCTCGTCCGACCTATTCTCCCGATTTAGTCCCTAGAGACTATTTTTCTTGTTTAAAACCTGAATCAATGACTCGGCGGAAAGAGATTTGACTCCAACAATGAAATGATCTAACATACAAATGCCTGTTTTTTTCGATTAAAATAAGTGGAGCTTAATAAAGCTCCAACTAATTTCTCCGTCAGGAATATAATTTTTAATATCAAGGAACAGACTTTAAGTATTTTTTTATTTTAACTAATTTTATTTTAAGATTTTTTTTTCAATCTAAAGCTAGCTATTTACGCCTGGCGCTGGATAAGGCCACAACTAGCAGCAATAGGTAACTATTGTTTTTTTTTATCAAATACAAACTCCAGCTGTTGATACAGAAATATATGAAAGACAATCCATGTTTTGCTAATTGCTATTTCACATTGAAATTTTCCTTGACAAAATATTAGCTTTAATACAGTTCCTAATCGATTTGTATGATTTTGGGCTTGGTATAATTAAATTAAAATAGGTTTAGATTTCCTCTCCTTTGCAAATTTAAAGTTGTTGTTAAAGCTGTTAAAAATTTTAAACTATATTTTTATAAAGTGTACATTAGTTGCAAACTATAATCTATATATATATATATATATATATATATATATATATATATATATATATATATACATATATATATACATATATATATATAATCGTAGTATGTGTTTGTTCGTAGCGCATGATCTCTGGAACTATAAGAGCCGTGGAGCTTGAATTTTCAACACAGTATTCTATTCAATACCCGGTAGGTTTTCGTTTTGATTTTGATTCAACAAGTGACCACAGTTTGGAGAAATTTGTAGTTAACAAAAAATAATTGAGCGTAAGACAACGTTTGCCGGGCTCAGCTGGTAAAACTTTAAATACACATATACATATATGTTGAATCAATTGTGGGTATTATAATTAATTTCCTAATATTATAAATCAAAATAAGCTGATTTATGAATTTATGAGTATGATGTCGACGTTCGATTCATATCCATGGCTACTCATACGCATAAATTAACGCTATTGTGAGTATGAGTACATTAGAGTAGTTAAATTTCCATAATGTCTACTCACTGAGTGACTATGAATAGCTGAAAAACATTTCATTTCTTATCTCTGTGGTGTGCATCTACTGTGAAATACTTTTTTCATATTTCAGAATGAATTTCAAACCACTTTCTAACTTCCCCTTAAATTTCACCGCCGAATTAGACATATCATATGATCAAATCATTGTACTCAACTTAACAACTTTATGCTTTATTTATATTTTTCTGTTTGCATTCATAAAAAACGCGCTTTTCATTTACATATGTACATAGTATATCTTATTTGCAATCTATCGTTGTTTACTTGTAAAGGGTGACCCATAATTCCCACGGTACTTGAATTTACAGCGGTTTTATGATCGTAACAGTAACAAAAACGTTTTGATGAATAGCATCTTAAAAACAGTTAAAGTTTTTTGTTTGGAAAATCTCATACAAAATATGGTTGAAATATTGACTTAGCTTCTTCAACTGTGAAAAAAGTAAGTGGTCAGCCCATAACAATCTCCTTAAGTAAAAGTAGATCTCGAAAGTGTTTTTGGGAGTTAATTAATATCGATTTGATTGCATGATAAGCAAATTCTTTGTATGGATGTGAATAACTTTTGGTTTCACGGATACGGTGCAATATTCAATACAACCTGTGAAGCAATTCGAAAAACGCATTAAATATTTGAATATCTAATATTAACCATGCCATAACCATAACGATACAAAACAGCTGTTCGAACCAAGCTTATGGACAACACTATTTCAACATAGGTGACTCGCCATAACGCCATAGCCATAACAATAACCATAGAAATTAAATTAATAAACAAATCAAAACATAAACAGCTGTTTATGGTTGTGACAGCACTAATAAGCAAATCAAATATATTTATAGTTAAGGCTATGGAGCGTCTGTTTAAATTTTTACCCGCCGTCAACCAAGGTAGCGCAATCAGGTAGCACCAGTTATATAGAACACAATTACAACACAGGTAAATTTTTCGGTAGAAACAAAACGTTTCATGTGTTGTTCTTTGTAATTTTAGCAATACAAATACTGAAACACACTTTATGCAAAATATTTGTTATGTAAACATTTAACAGCTGGACTTGTGATGGTACCAGATTGAGGTGCCTTGTCGCCTACATTAGACAAGAAATGCTGTTAAGACGGTAGCACACGCATACTCATATTGGTGTTAGTCTAGCAATAGTATTTTCCGGTTCTGCAATAGAGCGAGAGAGAGGATTTGTTTTGTCTCCTTTCTCTCCGTTTTCTACTTCATTTCAAATGACATGTTCATGATTATACTAGGTACATGCACGACTACAACAAAATTACAACACAAAAGAACACATGTATTTTGTTGGTATAAGCAAACCCAAAATTGTCAGAAACAAATGTCTTTTGTTTATAAAAATAACAATTACAGAGTAACTAGAGTACAATTGCAGACGCGGCATTCCTGCATGATTATTGCTATTCAGTGTTGCCAATCTGTGTGTAGTTAGACAGTGTATAATGTGAGTATTCCATATAATTAAATTCTTGTAGAATCTTTGAGTAATTCTACTTTGGGTTAAATTTTTATTTATTTTTCTTTTAATTTTAACCTTCACAAAATATGTGTAGTGTAATTTTCTTCAATGAGTAATTGGAGACACAGCCATGTGTAAATTCATTGGCAACAATGTAATCATTTTATTCACACTCCTACACTAAAATTTTTGCAGCTTGTAAACAATGTTTGACAATTATATGCAATGTATACAGTAACAGGCTGGGCTTGTGCATGTACCTAGTATAATTGTATCATGGACATGTTGAAATACTACATTAGATATTTAAAGGCGAGACAATTTTTCACTTTTCTTGTGAATGTCCAGCTTTGTATCTCTCGAGACACAAGTTTTTAGGCTTCAGATTGGTATGAATGACCATTCATATAATTAGATATGGTCTTTCAAAAAGGAATCATCTAGATTCTACTTGAATGCTTGTGTGAAGAAGACAGCCACATATGTAAACCAACCAACCAAGAAACATTAGCGGCCATATATATAAGAAAAAACTGGCATGAAGTTAGCATAAAATTCCTTGAAATTAATAACTGTCACACAAATTGACAATCAATTTTATTTTATTAATGCCGCCGACAAAGAAACAACTCAAAATGACTTTCACTCTATGTGCTGCTGCGATCAGCTGTTAAAATTGAATATAAAACTGTCAGGTAAATGGAAAGATCAAATTGCAAGTAATTTAGTTGACACTTTAAAAAGTGGGGGTGCGTTAGTAAAAAAAGTGCAAAGTCTTAAGTTATTCATTGACATAAGGGTAGTGCTAATGTTAACCATTTAATGTCTAGTTTAGATGACAAATTATAACAAAGTACAGTACGAAACAAAATTGCAGAGATCTGACACTAGAGGCAAATATATATATACATACATACATTTGTACGTATGTGGCCGTTTTTATAAATCAAATCTGACTTTTAATTTAGGAGGATTAAATTTCCCCCGCCCCCACCCACCATTCATTCTATTCATGCAGTATATCGGTGTATGAAACCATGTCTTCTTTATATCTTAAGTGAAGGGTATGTTCAAGAAAATTTTAATGCAAATATTTTTGTGGAATATATTAATCTTCGCATCTATTAACTCCTCCACATAACGGTAATTTTAGGCTTTATTCAAACAATAGCAAAAACAACAGTCTTAAAAAGGGGAGGTCGTGAATGAAATGTTCTACAAACCTTTTGGGCATAAAATTTAAAAATTATGTCAGATTACGCTAAGGACCACAACTTATGATAAACATCAGAAACCAGTCAAACTAAAGAATTTTAATTTTTATTGCTACAAATTCCCTTATGAGAATTTGTAAGAATAAAAATGGGCAATCTGGAGTTTGGCTGATTTTTTCTGTTTGTGCTATTATGAGTTAGTTTTTCAAATAGAGGTAAACTCTATTTGTCTGTTAACTGTAGTTTAAAATTTAAAGTTTATTTTTAACAAATTTAAAGAATTGTCATATCACTTTTTTAAAGTTGCCTTGTTTACATAAAATATTTAAAAAAATTACACATCGAGATTGAAAACAAAGTATGGCATTTCTAGCTTCATTGGCAACTCTTAATCCATTACTGAAAAACAACATAGGCGGTTATACACCGTCTAAATTAGTTTCTTGGTTAACTCAAACGTATGTTAAACTAAGTTTAACTAATTAGTAAGAAACTAGCCTTATAAGTTTAAGCCCAAATCTTAAATCTTACCCAAGTTTAGGCAGACCCTTTAAAATCTTATCACATTTTGCTTTAAATATTTTTATCTTTTCTTTACTTTTGTTATTTTGCTGTTCTAACTAATTTAATTCACTTAATTGTAAAAAAAAATTAAAAATTTCAACATCCCCCCATTACGACGCTTCCATTTGTGATTTAAATGAAATGTGTACTGAAATTATTTTTTAAAATATTTAAATAAAACAATGGATTCGTTGGTGATTTTCATACTCGGATACGTGATTTTGATTATAGTAATTTTTATTTTGCTACAAATAATAATACCATGTTTATGTACGTGTTTTATAAATGAAAATATGAAAAAATTATGTACGAAAACTTACAGAGATGATTTTATGTTTGTATAAAAAACGATTAAACAGTATTGTCCAAAATAATCAATTTGGTTGAAAGTTTTAACAAAGTGAGAATTTTTTTTATTGATGAAAAAGAAAATCAAAACTATCCATTGTGATTCAATGATTCTCACGCATGGCCTCAAATGCAAAAATGTTATGAAAAAATTTTCTGCCAAGAATTTTTTTATAGGAATGAGGGGAGAAAAATTAAAAAAAAAATGAAATTATATTATGGGGAAGATAGTGTGGAAGTCATTCCAAGTCAAGTCATTCCAAGTGATTCGAAAGCCAATTTATAAAAGGAGCTGCACATACATACTTACATAAATTAATTAACTAGAATGAAACCATGGCGAATAAGAACTAAAATAAAAAAAAACGTTGAGGATTTTCATGAGAACTCTTAAAATTGACATTTGCGAGATTGGGCGAACTTTTCCAGACTTGTTTCAGGAAGCTTCTTTTGAGCTTTTGCGCAAACGGTTTATCTAAATTTGAAACAAACGTCAAAAAGTGCATTCAATAAAAATATAATAAGAACATTTTAAGCAATTTTGAATTTAAAAAGAGGTGAGCACAAGCAGTGAAAAAGTGCACAGTATTGTATTTTTTTCAAGAGCGAATATTGTTTGTAGTGGTGATCGTAATTGAGTGTAAACCAAAAATAGAGAACAATGAAACAAAAACCAACCAAAATCATTGTAAAATAGTTGCATCGACAGTTGTATCAAATGTGCAATATTTTTATTGTACACTTAATAGTGCACTATACTTCATTTCACAAATTCAAAATTTCATTAAATATTAGGTGATAATGAAACTACAATTATATCCTTTGTGGAAGATATTATTTTTATTTTATTTTTTAGTCTAAAATTAATAAATTATAAAACTTAGAAATGTATCAAATAATCTACGTTGTTTGTTTTTTCTTTTACGTATGTATACACATATTTTTACATTGTGTGCACATTTTACAATTGACATTCGGTGTGCATTAGTGAAATATGATTCATCGCTATTGCTTGGGATATTAACAAATTCTGTTACATACTTTTACTGAAAGAGAATACCAGTTTTAGTGTTCTCATAATATCAATTCAATCCTGTACACCATGAAGATTAAGCAAGCTAACATCTTGTGCTGACCTCTAGTATGTATTTATTACTAAAAAAAAATGTGTTTGTGTGTGTGTCTAAAAATGCCCAAAGAAAACCAAAAAAATATAAAGTTGTTGTTTACAAAATGCACAATTGCACAGCTTAAGTTTAGGAGTCAAAATTATTAGATAAACTTAACAGGTTTGTGTACAAAATGTCTATAAAATTTTTGACATTTTATTTACGGCAGCGTAAAAACGCACAATTGCACAGTTTGTGAGACTTTTGAAGATTCTCATGAAAAACCCGTATTATATTTAAGAAACACTTAAAAAAAATTTCATTAAAAAAATTTGGTTTGTTGTTGGTTAAGCACGTCTGGCTGCATTTCGTTGCTGTTTAAGCAATACATTACTAGACTTTATCATCATCAGATGTGGACACTATGTAATGGTATGTACAGACTTTGCAACATGTTTATGCAACCAGGAAATTGGATGCGTTCGATGTTTCAATATATAAAAATGTTTTGATGGTAGGTTACAGTGTTTGTGTCAAAATATGCAACTTGTTATATAAACATGTTGCGTAACCACGTTGCAAAGTGTGTACTTACCATAAAAGAAACATTTGCGTTTCGCTAGGAATATGAAAGCTGAAAATAGGATTTATTTACAATGAAAGAATATGGTACATAATTACTCAGTACAACATTTTCAGCTCCTTGATTTGGGACTCAATTCTGAGAATTATACGTGGAAGTAGCCGCAAAAATAAGAACTTCTGCACCATTCCTTTTGTCAAGTTGGCTGCATTAATAATTTAATGATGGCCATACAAATTTTTTTTTCTCAAGATGGGGTGAAAATAAATAACACAGATAAACACGATTTCTGAGGTCGGTACTTTGATAATAAATGTTCGTGCATATAATACTGAGCTCCAATGCCTATAAATTAGTTTTTTTGAATTGACTCTGTATCTCAAGATTTTCCGTTATTAAGAAAAAAGAGGATGCTGCCTCAAATAATTTGCATTTACTTGAGATCCAGTTCTTCGATTAAATAAAAGAGTACACAGAAGCATGATACAATTACACTAGGTACATGCAGAACTACAACAAAATTACAACACCAAAAAACACATGTATTTTGTTGGTATAAACAAAACCCAAATTGTCGGAAACAACTGTCTTTTGTTTATAAAAATAACAATTACAGGGTAACTAAAGTAGAATTGCAGACGCGGCATTCCTGCATGATTATAGTTATTCAGTGTTGCCAATATGGATGTAGTTAGACAGTGTGTAATTTCTACTCACATGTGTAGGCGATGTAATTAAATTCTTGTATAATAAGTGTGTAATTCTACTTTGGGTTCTATTTTTATTAATTATTGTTTTAATTTTAACCTACACAAAAGATGTGTAGTGTAATTTTCTTCAATGTGTAATTGGAGACACAGCCATGTGTAAATTCATTGGCAACACTGTAATCATTTTATTTACACACATACATTAACATTTTTGCAGCTTGTAAACAAAGTTTGACAATTAGGGGCAATGTTTACAGTGACAGGCTGGGCTTGTGCATGTACCTAGTGTAATTGTATCATGCACAGAAGGCTAGGAAACAAATTGTCTTTTAAGTTACGTCATTATTAATTATGTAGTAGTCTTATCGTTTCCGAAATATTCAGAAAGTTTTATACAAAAAAATAAATATTTTCCAAAAAAAAATAGAAAATTGTTTCTTAATAGACTCATTAAAATTTTAAACTGAAGAAAATTTTATATTTTATTATTAATTGTGATACCGTCATATGCAGTTGTAAAATATATACTCGTAGTACAGTTCTTTTTAATTTTTATTTATAAAAATCAACTTTTAAAATCAATTGTTGCAGAAACTACGTTAAATTTTTTAATGCAGTTTGAGTCATGAAAATACAGAACAAATACATAACATTTCAACGGGTTTTCCTAATAAATAATTATACAGAACAGGACTCTCAAATACAATACTGTTCTGTATAATACAGAACGAATGGTCGCCGTAGTTTTTCTGAAAAGTACGTTAAAGTAAAAAACACCACAATAATCAATTTCTATGTATCTTTAAAGAAACAATTAGGGGTATTCAAACGGTAGTCTTAAGTGTCATTTAGTCATAATGTTTTAAACGAATTTAATATAATTGTTTTTACTTTTTAAAATATGACAATATGACACTTAAGATGAATCTCCCAAATATTTTATTGAATATGCAAAATAATAATTTGGAACAATTACTGCGTTAACAAATGCATATATTCTGCATACATACATACATATGTGTGCATGTGTATATTTTTGCTTACAGTGTTATAACATTCACGTGATAGGCAAAACGTCAACAATTTCAGGCATTTTTTTCGCAAGTTAGTATAGACCAAATTAAGAGATTTAACAACCAGAAGAAATCAGTGCCTGCCTTAAAATTAAAATATGATGTGGGTTTAACAATCCATTTGCAACCCATTTTATGAATTTATCACATACTTAACTCCGAATGGGAGAAGTTCTCCCTCCGCTAATTGAGAAAATCTCAGTAATCTTATCAAATTAAATTGCATTTCTAATTTAAAAATTGCATTAAAAAGTTTTAAATTATTAAAAAAAAAATAAGCAAATGCAAGCGTTAGCGATTAAATTAAAATTTTGCGAAGAACGCAATGAATAAACAGTGGAGCTGATCAAAAAATTTATGCTGACAATTACTTATATAGAAAATATCTTTTTAAATTTTTGAAAAAAAAAACCAAAGAGTGAAAAATAGCACTGTGCAACAGTGAAAAATCTACAAATTACCTGACAGTATAGCTTCGTTAGTACTATCAAAGGGTAGTACAAATTGGACTACAAAGTGGGCTTAATTAGGAAACATAGACACGTTCAGATTATATTGATATTATTTGTCCAGCTTTTCGATAGCTACAACTTCCGTAAATATTGTTAGCAAAAATTTAGAAGCCCCCTTAAGTTATTCTGAAAAAAGTAAAAAAAAATTTCCATAATTTTTGCATAAAAAATTGCACGGAAAAGTATTTTTTTGCATAAGATGTTAACAAAATTTATGAGGAAGATTCTTAGCTACATTATTGCCATATAGGCGCTATCACAGAGTCCTGATTGGCTGTTGGCCAAAAACTGTTGACACCATTTTTTGTGGCGGTGCAGTGATTTTCGAAATCTTCGGAGGCCATTAGAAAAGAAATGATCACCAAAATCGCCAAACGGAGTATAGGTTTTTACTTCACCTTAGTAGTAATATCAAACCTATACTGTCCAGTCCGTGTGTTATTAAAAAAGTCTCCATTTTTTGCATAGTGCAGTCTACAAAATTCTTCAGTTCTTCAGTTCAATAAAGCTTTGCAAAATAATGGGTGATTTGATTAGGATAAAGTTCATATGGCTGAGTTTGAATTTGGCATTTCGTGTGTGTCATTTGCCCAAAAAAAGCGTAACCAACTAATTACTAATTAAAAACTGTTTGATTCAGACATGTATTTATATATTTAACCAGTTTGCAATCATGTTGGATTCTATAAAATTGTCTATTAATCATGTATGAAACTGTTTAACTTAATAAATACATGGCTGAATCAAACAGTTTTTCATTAGTAATTAGTTGGTTACGTTTTTTTGGGCAAATGACACACAAGAAATGCCAGCAACTCAGCCATATGAACTTTAGCCTAATCAATTCACCCATTATTTTGCAAAGCTTTATTGAAATAGCTTCCTATTTCTCTGTAACTCAAGTTACATGTGATAATTATTAATGAGTCAGTTGTCAATCGTCTCTGATTAACAATTAGTTACTATTAAGTTAGCTCAAATCCCTGTAGGGATTTAATTTATGTGTATTAGTGCTGCTGCCCAGCAGGAATTTGAGTTAACTCAAAACGATTGAATTATCAGACAAAAATTAGTCAGAGGTGGTTTTATGCTGACATCTTCTCGCTGAACTTTGACTCATCTCTGTATCAGCTTTGAGTTAGCTTAAAGTTAGTTCAATACTTAGTTCTAACTTACACTATGCAAGTCTTATTGCTAAGCTGATGAATATTTTAGGAGAGATGGACTAGGAGAAAAGAAACATTTCTGTTCCCTTCGTCTCTCTTTCCCACAAACTAATCAGCTTAGCAATAAGACTTGCTATAAGGTGGTCTTAATTTGCAACTCTGCGTATTCGCCTTGTATATTTGTTAGTGTAAAATTTCCTGCTGTCAGAATATTTCTTAACGTTTTGATTCATTTGACAGCAGGGAAATTAAGTCAGCTGGCGAATTAAGATCACCTTAGGTGAATTCGCCTTGAGACTTGCATAGTGTAAATTAGGACTTATTGGAAAGAAGCCTGTTGTGCAAGAAAAACAACGGACTCACATCTGTATCATATATGAGTTAGTTCAGCAGCTATTTGTAAATGATTTAGCAAAAAATCATCTATATTTTAAACTAGCTAGGATTTATTCATCCCACTGTGTGATGAGAGGTTGTAGCTGGTTGCAAAATTATGCCAACCTCAAAACAATTCTCTTCACCGAATTTTCCTACAAACTGCGATGTTATGCCAGCATAATTATGCCCGTATAAATCAGCACATTCAACTAATGAGGGATAAAAATGAGCGGCGTATGATCGTGTAAATAACATTGGTTTTGCTAGGTTTTGTTACCAGTTTCTTAGCTTATTCATTTCCTAAAATGCGATGCAAAAGGCTAGGACTCATTATGACTATTTTTGCCGCTGGTAATTTTAATTTACCTCAGATGTCAACACACAAAGAGTGGGGTATCCCTGTGGCTGAGTGGAAGCGATACTAGCCTCTCAGTCCAGATGTCGTCAATTCGATTCCCGCCGTATACAAGCTAAACGCTTCGGTGGATGTGTTTGTTTATAAGAAGAAAAAAACATGTGGTCTTGGCAGCCCAGGTGACTATTTTCTTCGCTTGTAATTTTAATCTTCCGCAGATTTCAACAATCGTTTTTTGTAAATTTGTTTGAGCTCAGCTTGTTTTCGATACTACTTACAAGTGAATTAGCCTTGAGTTTAAAAGAAAATATCAAATTACATACATACACATACATATGTATGTACACATGTAAGTGTTGGTATGAACTCTAAGATATACAATTAATTTAATTATTTTTTTGTGTTTAATCCAACAAATTTAATTTTAAAGCATTCTGTTGACATAAAACGGCAGACTGTAATAATCAATTTATTGCACCAGGATAAAGTTCTCATAAATGCAATCTTATCTTTTTATTTAAAAACGGTTAAAAGAACCACAGTCTATGCAAAATTCAATTAAGAAAGAAAAACGGTTGAGGAAAGATCACAAATTATGTGGGATTTATTGCCGTTTACTATGGCGGCACTAGGATTACTTATTGTGTTTTCATGTCTAAGTTACTTTACATTTATAACCGTTAAGTTGAACTGTCAAATTTTAGCAAGAAGTAAAATAATTTTAAATAAAGACGTTTTTAGAACTTTTAAAAATACAACTAAATAAATTTTATTACTTCGTTTTACAGATCGCCAGGGCAATAATAACTGCACACAGGGCAATGACACGAGTAGAGATGCCCGTTACAATGACATATTCTTCATTGAGCCCAACAGCCAGGAAGCAGCACGTATAAGAGCGCAATTGGAAAAGGATGATAAAGATTTGCCAACGTATGATGAAGTCATGCGTATATCAAACTTGCCCACACCAACACCACTACCCCTTATGCCAACTGCTCTGACGATGGGCGCCTCTACTTCAAGTATCAATACTAGTAATACCGTACTATCTCTACCGCCATATAGAGAAACTGGAGCCATTGTGCCGCCCTTGACACCGCCTCCTTATACGCCAGAACCCATAGGAACTTCTGTTATTGTGCCAATCAGTACCACCCCGCCACATTCGCAACAAACTACTATTACACAGAGCACGTGAAATATTATGTATTGAGAGAACAAACATTATGTGCGAGCGAATTCTGATATGTAGATCCAGTGTATGGGCTGTACTTTATTTTTTTAGTTTATAGTTTTGAGAAGATATTTTTATCCTTGTAGTTTTTTAAATACAAATTATTTTTAAACTTTTGTTAAAAAAAAAACATTAATTTAATGATGAAGCAGATCAGATTTTAAGCCGGTTTTTCATACATACATACATATGTACATACTATATACTTACATACGTAAGTTTTAAGTCGTTGTGAAAGCTAATATATAATCGTTCCACTTTTTAGAAAATGCAACCTTGATCGAATGGAGTCATGGTGTATTTCTACAGGTGAGTGCGTAAGGATTTCTTATACAGAAACACGGCAACCAAAGCTGTGTAACGAACCGCAGAACGTCAAAAACACAAAAATAATTCTACCAAAACAAAACGAAGTTTTGGACATTTGTCAGCTACAAAGCATATAGAGCAAAAAATTATCAGCTGAAGTAGCGTTGCCACCTGGTTACATACACCTTAAATAAAGTTCATGCAAATTTTCAAAAACAATTACAACAAATTATACTAATCCATTTTCATAAAAGTAGAACGATTATTTAGACCAATGAATGCCAGCCTTACATAGTGTCCAAACCTGCAGTGCGATTCAGTAACTTTTAACGATCCGACAGTCGTAAATTTTGTCTACACATTTTTTCGCTTAATATAACGATTATATTTTAACGAAACTTTTACGACACAGCTGACATTAACCTACAGCGAATATCGTTAAAAATGTTACTGAATAGCAAAACTGGTGTGGACACTATGTTAAGGTGTAAGCTTAATTTAGACGTGCCATACCATATTCCCACAGCTATAAACAAAACCAAAATTCAATTGGTTTCTATCGCTATGGCGTTATGGCGAGTCACCTATAATCAAATACAGTATTGCCTATAAGTTTGGTTCCAACAGCTGTTTTGTATGGTTATTGTCAAGGCACATTTATTAGGTGGCAGCAATACACCAAGTGACTAATGTTATTATGCCAAGTCGAATTTAAGTTTGGATTGTGTAGGTATAAGTCTAAGAAAATGCTTTTATTTGGGTTATCCTCAAACATCTAACAAATATTAAGTTTTTTATGGTGTTTGACATATCGTATAAGAAACAAATACTCTGGAGATGCTACCCTGTTTTGAGAAGTAAAGTCTACAGTACACCGCATGTAAAAACCACATACGCATGTGGTTCTGACGTAATTCATCAAGAAGCTACATGCCGTGTACTAGTAACATAAGAACATGTAGATATTCACATGCTTACAGATTTGCTGCCTCGGAAAATGTGTTCGATCCGGCTACATGTGCCACACTTGTATTTTTGAAAAAAAAAAAATATCACGACATGTAGCCACTACTACTAATTTAAAAAAATGCAATACAAATACTGAAAATTCCCGTGACGTCACTGCCACATACGCATGTGGCTTTTTACATATCGTGTACTGTAGGCTTAAGATGATAATTTATACCCCCAAAGTACATGTGTTTATTGGTGTTGTAATATTTGTTGTAGTAATTCGGGTGGCTGATTGATGTGACTTGGAAATTAATAATCAAATGAGCACTTCAACAGCTGTTTATGGTTATGGCAGAGCTAATGGAAGAAACAAATATATCTATGGATATGGTAATGGCATTATGATATGGCACGTCTGATTGAACCTTGATGCATTGAACATTGTCGCTTCGTAGCCAGCTACTTAATTATTTTGGAGATGGCAGCAGCACCATCTGCACCTGATATTTAAGTATAAATACATAGCTCAGTATTTCCACCTTAAAATATTTCGCATTTATAAAAATTAAATTACTCTTTCAAAATGTACTTATATAACGTAAAATTATAAAAATGAATCAATTTATTCTTTACACTAACTTTTGTATATTGTTTGTGGTAAATATTCATTCAACACTTTGTATTGTACTGGTAACACTGAACTTTCTCATTGCAGCCAAAGAAATAGAAATTAGTTAAATTGGACTACAATGAAAAAATCAGCATAGGCAAATACCCGCCGCCATGTTGCCTTTTCTGTCTTCAAAAGGATCACTCTCATATAAACGTGTGTATTCTATCCTTGACATTTTGTCGAAGTTACTTTATTAACATCGTGCGATTTCAAATTGATTCTGTCTACAAAATAGTACATATTTTTATGCTCTCATTTTCAGACAATCATTCTCTCAAAACAATGTTGGCACATTTGCCTTAAATTTCATACATTTTGTAAACACTGAGAGACATTCTCCTTCATTCAGACCAATGAAATTTCTCATTTAAAGTAAGCTAAGGAAGCCCTTCATTAGATTTATAAAAGTATTTCATTGTTTCTATGAACTTCATCGAGTATTTTTGTGATAAATATAATAAAAGTAATTCATTTATTAATAATGTTTTATTGTTTTAATAATTGTTACGATATCCTAAATAAAAACAATTCATAAAGTGAATGAATCCGTACTTTCTCTCACATCAGTTAAAGAAGTAGCTTCATTTACTCAATGATTTTCATTGATGTAGGAAAAAATAAGAAGAGTGAAGTGGGGGTTCACCCAGCTTTCTACGAATTTGTTGACATATTTGCACAAAACCTTAAAATGAACTTTGTTCCTTATTTCTCAAAACTGTTTTTTTAATATAATTTACTCCTTTTAGACACGCAAAGTTTACTTTGCAAAGTCTTAATTCAGCTGGGTAAAAGACTGAGGGAATAATATTATATTCCTCTGTCTTTCTTCATGCTGAATTAAAATTTTACAAAGTAAACTTTTCGTGAGTAAGAATAGGAGGAACCGGCTAACTGATATTAGAAAGCAATACACAATAGAGACCTGCACAAGACCATTTGTAAGACCTTTCAAGACATGAGAGATTTTTCAAATGCTTTACTACAGCGAAATATTCTAAAACAAACGCTAAACAACACTGTTGGCAAGACATTTGTTTCAGTTGTTTGACTTGCCATCAGTGTTGCTTAGCGTTTGTTTTAGAATATTTCGGTGTAGTAAAGCATTTGGAAAATCTCTCAGGACACTAATACACAATACATATAATTTAGACTTGTATCGAATTCTTTCAGTAGCTCGTTTTTGACACAAACCAATGATCAAACTGATGTAATTTAAATGGGTTTGATCATTGGTTTTTGTAAAAAACGAGCTACTGAAAGAGTTCGATACAAGTCTAATATAATTCTGGTAATTTGAAGTAAATTTCTAAGCAGAAAGTATAACCAACCAAAAAAGGGATATTTAATTACCATAACTGTAGTAGAATGTGGAGTTCTCTTAAAAGCTGGATCTGAAGAATGTTTTCCGGAAGCTATTCTCCAAAGAATGTATACACTTAAATCGGTTGCTGACAAATTAAGTTAAATTCAATCATTTGTTGTAGGCAAAATTTTTTGTTCGCACACATTTTTTTAACATATAATTTAACAATAATGTTTAAAAAATTTTGGTATGATTAAGATTTTTCAATAAGTTTTTGCTGTAAGCCTACTGTTGAGTTTACTGCACAGCAACAACATTTATCTATGCAGACAAGCTTAACAAACAGCAAACATAAGTTTATTAAGAAGAAAATAAAATTGCCCAGCTAAAAAAATATGTATGAAGCATATATGATATCCCATATATGGTTCGGATCCGAAAAATGAGGGTATATGGGCATATATGATTATATATATTCATACATTTTCATACATGTATGTGTAAATTCCCTCAACAGTATGCAAAGTTCATATTCGTACACTCTTGATTCACAAAAGCGCACTGCTGTGCAATAAATTAAATTACTAAAATTCAATTTTTTAGACTTGAGAGAAAGGTTGTATTTAATGAAACATTTGTTTGCACAAATAATTCAAAACGAATTAAAGTCATTTCATTCATCAAAAGGTGAATCAATTACTTAAAAAACACATAAATTATATTCGTACATAACATTTAGCTTAAGAAATCAGATTAAAAATTAATGCAATTAATTATAAAAGAAAAAATAACCCGTCTAACAATAGTTTTCAATACAGTAATATGAACTTTGTTTCTTATCTAGAGAATTTTGTTATTTTCTATAAAATTAATGACTGGATTATCCTTTTGATTATTTGATATATTAAATGGGGCCACAATGTATAAAATCATACAAGAATGGTTTTTTTAACAAAAAGTTTTTCTTTTTCAAACGTTGAGGGTACGCATATAAACTTTGCATAGCGTATGTATTTTCTAATGGATTTCCAATTCAGCAGTGATAAAATTCCAACCTTTTTTGATTGCAAAAACGATCTTATGTGAGATATCATGTATGTATACATTCTTATATGGCTCCATATATAAAATCTTATATTTATATATGGATTCCCATATGAAGAGCTGCATAACTAAATTTTCATATATGAGCTCATATGTTATAATACATTTCATATATTAGTCCATATATTAGTTCATATATAATAGTTTTGCCATGTATAATCTCATATATTTCCATACATGAATTCATACATATTCATATATAGTTATATACATTCTTATATTAAATATATATGGACCATATATAATTGTTTTTAGCTGGGTATTGATTTTTTTAATAGATTGACATTTCAAAAATTAAATTTAACCCTTTGTTAACAAAAGTTTCAAAATTTATTTATATTATTTTATTTAAGAAAATATTCCCACGAACAAGAACATTATTACTAACCCGGCTAAAACAAGCATCAACGCTGTGATCAGAAAACTAAATTTATTTGAAAGTACCACGGATCTCAAATTTGTTATAATTTCTTCTTTTTAAGTGTAGTTACTGCCCTTGTTTTGTCCTACGTGTTTTTGGGCAATGCACCTAAATAATAAAATCCTTATTTTATAATGTATCCGTGTAATATTTTGATAAAAGATGTATTATTGTTATTTACAGCATTATCAATCAAGAAGTATCTTTTAGATATTTTGTAAGCTAGGGCCTTTTTGATTTTAGGTGTTTGAAAAACTGCCAACAAAACAGAAACAGCAATAAAAAATCTGCTTTTGCTGTGCTGTTGCTTTAACTTCGAAATTTCAAAAGCACAGCTTCAAAAGTTCGTGGTATTTTTTATGTAGACTTGGGTCGAACGCGTTCACTAGTTAATTTTTGCCACAAACCAATCATCAAACCCAAGTCTATTTTTATGCTATAACTGCCGAAGCTATGGATCATCGTTTGCTTGTTGTTGTTGTACTTAATTGATTAAGAAGTTTAGCGTAGGTAAAATAAAGGGACAGCAAAACTAACAGTCGAATTTTGCGTGCTGTTGCCTTGGCTTTAGTTGAGAAGATCTTCACAGCACAGCAACAGTAAAGTTTATTTTTTTTTCGTTTAACAGCACGTTCGACAGTCGTTCGTTCGTTTTTTGTGGTCTCGCCTTGCTGTCGGCTGTGAAACTTTTGGCAGTCACAGCATAGTCAAATCAAATGAAATAAAAAAATGGAAGCACTTTTAAACACTGGCAAGTACATACATATTTAAAGGGTGTTTTTTTAAGCCCGATATAACTTGAAATTGTAAAAAATAACACAAAAAATTAAATTGTAATCAAAATTTTTTTTTTATTCGAAAGATCAATACGTGACATTAACATTTGAAAATGATTTCGGGCATATGGGCACCGCGGTTGTTCTTGACGAAGCGCATTCTGGACGTCCAATTTTGGGCCACTTTTTCGAGCACTGCTGGCCGTATGTCACGAATAACACGAACAATGCTGGCCTCCAAGGCGTCAATTGTTGCTGGTTTATCAGCATAAACCAGTGACTTCACGTAGCCCCACAGGAAATAATCGAGAGGTGTCAAATCGCACGACCTTGGAGGCCAATTGACAGGTCCATTTCTCGAAATCAAGTTATCGCCAAATTTTGATTTCAATAAGTCGATGGTTGCGTTCGTAGCACGTAGCGCTTTGCTGTTGAAACCACATCTCCTCCGGATCAATGTCATCCATATTTTCAAACAAAAAATCATTGATCATGGTGCCTTAACGATCTCCATTGACCGTAACGCGAGCTCCGGCCTCATTTTTGAAGAAATAAGGTCCGATGATGCCACCAGCGTGAAAAGCGCACCAAACGGTGCATTTTTCTGGATGTAATGGAGTCTGTAGGGTCTCTTGTGGATTGGTCTCACTCCATATGCGGCAATTTTGCTTATTAACAAACCCGTTAAGCCAAAAATGCGCCTCATCGCTGAACACAATTTTGTGATAAAACAACGGGTCAGTTGCCAACTGCTGTAGAGCCCAATCGGCGAAAGAACGACGCATATAATGGTCTCGTGGCTTCAATTCCTGCACCAGCTGGATCTTATACGGGTGTAGGCCGAGATCTTTGCGCAAAATTTTCCACGTAGTGGACGGACAGAGCCCCAATTGCTGCGACCGACGACGAATCGATAAATTTGGATCTTCTTCCACACTTTCGTTTACAGCGGCGATATTCTCTTCACTACGCACATTTTTTCGACGTGTTGGTGTTATTGCATCCTCTAGAGAGTATGTGGTACGAAATCTATCCACAGTTCGATGAATGGCTTGTTCAGATGGACGATTATGTACGCCATAAAAATGACGAAGTCGTCTATAAGTTGCGCGAATCGACGACTGATTTTCAAAGTAAATTTGGATAATTTCGTAGCGTTGTTCAAGCGTCTATTAATGATGATTTGTCAGAGTATACTGAAACAAATAAAAAAAATGTTTTATCAAAATTTAATTTTTTGTGTTACTTTTTACAATTTAAAGTTCTATCTAGGTTAAAAAAACACCCATATGCAAAAAATAATAACTTGTACTTGAAGTGTAAATTAAAACGAAATTTTCAAAACGTACATTTCAAGCATACGTTTTTTATTTTATTTGATTTTTTTCATATGGGGTAAGTCTCTTGCCGCAAATGTATTGTTATTTTTTAATATTTATAACGGTCAGATAAGGACTGCATTTTCGTCAGGAGTATTAATGTTTTTTTATTTTATTATAGTATGAAACGGTAATAAGTGAAACACTTGTTAGTACGTACTCCGACAGTAAATGGACAGGTACGTTGTTCATCTGCTATCTGATCGAAATATGTATGCCAAACATCAGTTTTACTGAACATAGATTTGCAAAGGTCCTGCCAAGTGCCTCGAGCTTTTTTATATACTTGACCATATAACTATTAAAAATATAAACATTATAGTACCACAAAATTAGTTTTTTACATACATAAATATCGTAGCTGTTTTATCTAACTGGCCTATCTAACATTTTAAAAATTTTACAGGAGAGCAGCTTTTATGATTGTTTTATACATGTATTATTATGGAAACGTCTGAAATATTTTTACTGTTATAGGCTTAACAGTAATGCTTACAGTCACAAAAATTGTAGACAAGGTCTGTTATGACTCATAAAGTCTACTAGTGGACTTACTAATTTTTCAAAAAAAGTTCAGTTAGGTCTGTTAGATAAAACAGCGACGATATTTCACTTTTTAGGAAGAAGTTCCTTATGGCTTTCTATGCACATCAATGTTTGTATATCAATAGCAAAAATCAATGCATAGGGGGAAAAAGAAAATTGTTCAATATGAATGAAATACGTGTAACGAGAATGTGAACCAATATGTATATGCGTACAAGAAATAGTGGTAACAAATATTGGTAATGAAAATAGATATGTAACATGTATGACATCCCTGTAGTAAATAAAATAATTATTTGACAAAAAACACTAACCTACAAATTAATTATTTTGCAAGTGACTACAAATTGGTTTAAATCTCATGCAGATATCAACCAAACATATTGAATAGAAGCACACGTAAGAAATAAATAAAAGCAAAATAAGTAAATGAAAAGATAATAAAAAAAATCAAAAGAAGCATGCCATGAAATCAAATGCCAAATGTTAGTGTTGAAAAAAAATAATAATTTCAATACTTAATATGTATAATATTTTCTATGAGCAGGAAAAACTTTCGTATGAATGTATGTTTTTTTGTTTTAAATATAAAAATACTAATTATTTCTATATATCAATATACACATATTCATTATATATAGTATATACATATATATGTATGTATATGATATACAAGTGTGTATGAAGATTTACATAAATATTTATTTAACTATAGATATTAAGTGACTTTAGAGTGGTTGAAAAATAAGTAGTTAGTAGTCAATTTAAAAGTCATGCAGAGATGGCCAATTGACTACTGCCTATGACATGCCTATGTTAAAATAGTGAGTCGGCGACAAGGAAAAAAGTCACTTAATCAACCAGTTGTGGTTATTAAAAAACCAGTTTGAAGGTACTTACAAATTGGTTTGAGTTCCTATAGGGATGTTATGGATATGAGACAACATACATATCGCACATTATCAACAAGAGGGTATTAACTCAAAATTTTAACATTTTCAGTAGAGACGAAAAACTGTTTGTAATTGTATGTTGAGAGAATTCGGAAATTCGATTCTATTGTTTTTATTTTAAAAAATTGCTTTTATTGGGGAAGAATATCTGTGTTTTGAAAAGAGTCCCAACTTAAACAAAAATTGAGCAATTTCATCATAAAAACCATTAAATTTCGAATCAAAATCATAAACTAACACAAATTTTATAAATTTTAACTGTAGATATATATTGATGTTGTTAGTTGATTTCTTGCAAAAAGTGAAATTTTAAACATTTGGAGTTAATACCCTCTTGTTGATAAGATGCGATATGTATATATTTATATGCATATCAGTGATCTGCAATGAGTCGTTTTTTTTTTGCTATTCATACTGACTAATGAAATTTTAAATATACAAGCGTAGCTATCAACTACACTGATGTACGCAGACTCACAATAAGATTGATTTATAATTTTATTCATACCACACTCACACCCATAAACCACCTTTTGATTTCTGATTTCAGGAAAATACTTATACTTCTCACATTGATTCAGCTCATTTAACTCATGTATGTAAGTATGGTTATTTAAAAGTTTAATAATTAAACAGTTTGAAAGTAACATACAATAATAGTAAATAGGGTTATTTTTCAATTCACAAAAACACAACAAATTAATTTTGCCTCTTCCATATGAAAAAAGAATTTTGGAAATTGGTCCACACATGATGAAGTTATTTGATATTCACTTTTTGAAGAAGGGCACTTTGTTTCCCCCTCCCCCAAAAATTACCAAACAAAAAATTATTGGACGTTTTCCATATCAAAAAAATAATTTTGGATGATTATTCATTTAGTTAGCCTTTTCCATATGCAAACAAATTTGAGTATTGGTTCACAAATGACAAAGTTATTCAAAAATAAATTTTTGGGTGGACACCTCTCACCACAATTTCAAAAAAATAAAATAGCTGAGCTTTCCAATATGCAAACAAAATTTCGAAAACTGGTCCAAAAACGACATAGTAATTTGATAATCTATTTTTTGGCAGGCACATTTCACCCTCACCCTTACAAAAAAATATAAGGCCCACAAAATGCAAAAACCATTTTGAAAATTGGTCGACAAATGACGAAGTTGTTTGATAATAAATTATTGGGGCGGACAATTTTCGACACCCAACACCCTCCCCCTCTACCATTTAAAAAAAAAACTTAGTGGACCTCTTCTATACGAAAAAACAATTTTGGAAATTAGTCCACATGTGATGAAAGTATTTAATATTCGCTTCTTACATGCGAGCATTTCACTTCTCCCTCCACTCCTTTTTCAAAAAAAAATAAAAAAAAATTGTATACCCTTTGCATATGCAAAATGAGTTTTGACAAGTAAGAGTGCTATATTCGGCTGTGTCGAATCTTATATACCCTTTACCAAAGTGCGTTTATGTAGTATAGAGATACATACATAAGCCCACAGATACATATGTAGGTACATATTTATTTTGTGAAAAAATTCATAATTTTTGCTCTAGTGCAATTTTTAGCAAGAGACTTCTCGGTATTTTTGGATTAAAATTATTATTTTTTGATTATAGCAATAAGTTGATTATAGCCTTACTTTCTCAACCTCGTATCTTAAAAAATACAAGTTTTCAGGAGAGGAAAAAAGAAACGGTTTGTCTCTTCATACTTTGGTGTTTGGATAAAAGTTCATATGCGATTATTAAGGAATTGATTACATCTATATTTATTAGTAGTTATAATACACTAATCTTTTCTAGTTTAATTGTGAAACGCATTTATTAAGTTACGAGTTTGCTGCATTAAGAGTAATTTTAATTCTTGATACTTGATGAATAAGTTACTCATTTGTTGCATTCATAGCTGTATAAACAAATAACGCCGTTATATCAAAACTATTCAATGAACTATTCAAGTATTTCACTTGACCTAAAATTCGATAAAAAAAATGCTTATAAAGCGAAGAAATCTCGAAACAAAATTTTTCAATATTTGTTCGCAAATCTAAAAAAAAATCGAATGTTCACTAAAGCTTCGAACTTCAAACTTCTCTCTTCCTTTTTTAGTAACAATATAAAATAATTTTAGTATTGTTCCTCCATACACAGAAAAAATTATTCCCAAAAATTTTTCAAACAAAAGTTTGTTTGAAATCAAATTTTGATTCAGTAAATATTTTTTACTATTCCAGTAAATAGTTTGATCCAATTTTGTTTTTAGCAAAACCAAAAACAATATGGAGTGAAAAATTCTAGTTGATACAATTAATATAAAGTAATACTTGTAATAAAATTGTTAAGAGAACATTTCTGTTCCAATATAGAAATTGCATACTGTACACAACAGTTATTTATTTTATTTACTTTTTATTTTCATTAAAAAATTTTGTTGAATCAGACAATATGTTGATTGAAAAAATCGGGGTTTTATTCCAAACAAATTATTACAAAATTTTGCATTTGAATTTACAAATTTCTTTGTAGGACCTAAATTGAAAAAATTAGTATTTGATTCAGATAATTTTGTGTTTGAAATGGAAAATTAGTTTTTTCTGAGTACCATATTGTTTTATTCAATAATCCTTTATTTTACAAAATTGTTAAGTGTCTCAATTTAAACATCCCATTGAAAAAGGTATATAGCGCGGTATTATGTAAACGTTTATTCCTAACAAATTTTTTCGAATTTGCTCAACACAAAGGAAAGGGAAATGAAACGGAACATTTTCTTTAATTAATTTTACAGTTAGGACTGTACTTTAGCGATAAATTTTATTTCCATTTGCATTTACTTAAAATAATTTCAGTAAAGTGCGACTATATATAATACTATATGAGGTTTAGCCTATATAAAATATAATTTTGAAATTTTTTCGTTTTTAGGGATTTTCGGTTTTAAGCATTTTCTAATAGGGTGTTTAAGCTTCGGCGATTTTTTCTTCGTTTTTAGCGTTTTTTTGTGTGTGTTTTTTTAGTCTTAGTGCTTTTTTCTCGTTTAAGCGATTTTTCAGGTTTTTAGCATTTTCTTTAACATGGCGATTTTTTTTAGTTTTGATGCTTCTTTTCGTTTAAGCGATTTTTTAGGTTTTTCGGGTTTTTTCTATTTTAGAAATTTTTTTTTTTGATTTTAGAAATTTTTTTCATTTTTGCAATTTATTTTAGTGTCCCATTTTTTGTTTAAGTTTATTGTTTTTTCGCTTTGGTGATTTTTTCGGGTTTTGGCTTTTATCTTTTCTAGTTTGAGCGTTTTATTAGTTTTTTTGCGTTTTTTACTTTGATGATTTTTTAGTTTTGGTGTCTTTTACATTTAGCGATTTTTTAAAGTTTTTGGCGCTTATTTTTATATTGGCGATTTTTTTTATCATTACGGTGTTTTCTTCATTTTAGCGATTTTTTCATTTATTAGATTTTTTTCCAATTTAATGCTTTTTTTAGTTTTTGTGATTTTTTTCAGGTTTGGTAATTTTTTTTATTTGGTGAGTTTTTTAGTTTTGGGAATTTTTTCTCGTTTTAGCGATTTATTTTTTGTTTTTGGCGATTTTTTCATTTTGGCGATTTTTTCATTTTAGCGATTTTTTTATTTCAGCAATATATTTTATTGATATAATTTTTTTAATTTGGTGATTTTTTCGTTTTGGCTATTTTTTAACTTGGTGCTTGTTAACTTTTGGTGCTTTTTTCTCGTTTTAGCGATTTTTTAAAGTTTTTGAGGTTTTTTTTATTTTGTAATTTTTTTTATTTTGAAGATATTTTTCTTTTTAACGTTTTTTTTTCATTTTTGCAATTTATTTTAGTGCTAGAATTTTCTTAATTTAGTGGTTTTTTCGTTTAGGCGATTTTTTCGGGGTTTGGCGATTTATTCGGTTCGGCGATTTTATAACTTTGGGAATTTTTAGTTTTACCGTTTTTGAAAATTTCAAGACTTTGCCTTCTACGGTTACCCAGATGGAGCAAGTTGTCAAAATTACCCAAACTGATAGAACACCCTATAACTTTAATTTTTATAAATTTTAGTGTTAATTGTTGTAGTGTGTATAAAAATACAGTAATTTTACAGATTTCAAGCGTCTATATACATACATACATATGTACATACAATTGTATATATGTATATTACATAGCATTTTAATATTTTTCGATGCCCGTTTTGAAACACCCTTTAATTTTTAACTTTCATTTTTTTGTTATTGCAGCGACTAAAGTTCTACATACTCTGTCCAAATTTCAGATCCGTATCTCTTATGGTTCCTGAGAAAATACCCTTTTTGCTAAAACATAAAATTTGTTTAATTATAAGAAAAAAAGTTAAAGTTTTCCAACCCTGGAAACGTCTTTTTAATTTTTTTTTAATTTGTTTTTAATTAGAAACACCAATTTTATTCATACTGAAGTATAAAATAAATTAATTTAATAAAAAAGTAATAAAAACTAGTTTTCGGTAGTTATTTTGTATGGGAAAATATAGTTTGAGTTTTCCAGCTGTGAAACTGTCTGCTCGATTTTGCTGATTTTCAACAGCAAAATTTTTCGGAAAATTTCTTATACACCAGTCCAAGAACGAAGTCTCTAGCTGTTCTGGGAGCTTCGGAAACCCGATTTCACGTACAGACAGACGGACATCGCTTTTCGTCTTCCCTATGCATAAGGATCCAGAATATATATACTTTATGTGTCGCGTATTAATATTGTAGAAACTACACACGGAATGACAAACCTATATATACCCTTTTACCATTTTTTGGTAAATGATAATCCATTTTTATCAGGCACACTTAGCCCCTTCTTCCCCTCCCAGCGTTAAAAAAAGTTAGTGGACCTAGTCTTATGCAGAAAGCATTTTCAAAATTGGTCGATACATGACAAAGTTAGTTCTTAGTCAATTGCAGGGACGGGCAATTACCTGCGATACCTCCCCTCCTCGCAAAAAAAAACTAGCGGAATTTTTATATCCAAAAATATTTTCAGTAATTTCAATTCTTATTGAATTAAATATTTTTATTAATTAATGTGAAGTTCTAAAGAAGAGAAGAAAAATTAAACTTAGACTTTATGAGCTGGAGGAAATACCTTTATTTTTTGTGCAGCCACGCACTTCATTCAGAATTTTGTTATTAACATCAGCTATTTAACGCAAATGTAGTATGAAATGGAATATGAGAAATGATTATTGTGTAGACAATTATTGATTTATCATTACTGACTAAAAAACTATTTCTGATTAAAATTCACTACAGTTCAATTAAAATCTAAAAATGTCTCACTTAATCCAAAAATATTTTGAAAATTGATTCACAAGAGGTGGAGTTATGCTCGTTAATATTATAAAACCTGTTAAATAATATGTGGAAGGTGTAAAATAATTTAAAAAAGTGGGCATGCTGGAAAATAAAGTACCCTATAATACAGTCCAGAGTCCTAGTTAAATGTTGTGAAATTTTCAAAAAGATCGGTCTAGAGGTCTGGTCTCCTAGCAAACAAACAAATAAAAAAAAAACAAACAAACACACATTCCGTTTTATATAAGTACATATATATAGATATAGACGATATTAATTTATCCTGCAATGCATGCACGTGTGTGCTGAATTCTTCATGCACACGTACACGACGATCGTGTCATGCATTGCGATCGTCAATACTGCGCTTAAGGGTCGAATACAATGGCATTTGTCGTAGCTGCCGAGATATTGATGAAGAGGAAAACATAAAACATTTTATATTCTGTTGCGCTGAACTAGGAAGGGAGAGAATGGACAACGTGGGCGCTTTTGTGTCCCGTAAAAATGATTTCCAGAGTGGAAGAGAAGGATCTGGTACGGGCATGTTTACGATAACTTATTTTAAAAAACAGTACTCAAATTATAATTCTGGCAAATTTTATGCAGTTCCCCAAAGAATCAATATATGTACGTATATTACAAATCCGTTTCTGACAAAATAGGGTTGAAATTCAACCAGTTGTTTTAGACAAATTTTTTTGGGAAAACAGTTTTTTATATACATACATATTAGTGGCCTGCGTAAGCAATCTTGAAATGTAAATTAAAATTAAAATTATAAATATAGTAAATGCGTAATGTTTTTTAAATGTACTCTCGTGCCATGGCATGCATTATACTAAGCCAATAATAAATGCTGTCCACTATAAAGGAAGGACGATGGATGTATTGGTGTACGTGTATAAGACTGTTAACAAGCGATGTCGCCAAGACGTCTTGTTTATAACAAACAATGAAAAGAAGTACTGTTTATACATTTATGCTTGTTATTTTGCATATTGTACGCTTGGGTGTGTGTGTCTAAGATTTAGATGGTAAGCTAGTTTGTGTTTAAGGGAGGTTTTTTAAAGCAAGCGCATGCATGTGCGTTTGTATGTGCATAGAGAAATAAGAGAACTTAAACAAATTATGAAGGTATGTATGTATGTACATGTATGACGTTTGTATACGCACCAATGAGAGAAAAAAGCACAAACACCACAAATATTTCAGTCACGAACTATTTTCTTCTTTACTCTTATACCTGCAATAAGTTAAGCAAATGTATTGCCGAACACGTTGTTTAGCGTTTGTTTCAGAAGATTTCACTGTAGTAAAGCATTTGAAATTGCCCTCATGTCTTAAAAGTTCTTATAAGACGTCTTGTGCAGGTCCTTAATACATGTACATACATACGTATATATTTTAATAATAACATTTTGAGAACTTTGGTATGCAGTTTTTTTAGTTTTTCAAGAAATTTTTCATTGAAGTCTACTGATGAGATGACCGAGAGACAAGCTTAACCAACAACAAACATAATAAGGGCCTATTATGAGTTGCATTCGATGTTTGATCTTCGCTGACTATCGAATGTTCAATTCATATTATGAGCATCGAAAATTTCGTTGAACAACAAATTTTCTATCGAACAGAATTTGTATATACATACATATATATATGTATGTGTATATATGTAATTATAAACGTTTGTTTTTTTTTTATTTTTAGGAAAGGTTATTGCAAATTTTAAAACTCACTTTGAGTAATATTCACAATAACGACGTTCTTTGTTTAATGCTCGTCATAATACCAAATGATAACTCATTCGATCAGTACTTTCGACTGCAGTCGAAAATCGATATTTACTCATATTAAAGGCAATAAATACCTCTTAAACAAAAATATATGAATATGGCGAACAAAACTTTTGTCCGAAACAAACGGGAGAATTAAACTTTACAATTTTTTAACATAAAAATATATTTTGTTAATAAGAAATTTGAAATGTATTTGCTAGTGGTTATTAAGATTTAATATATTCATAATTAAATTTAAACTTTATGCACATTCACAAAAATGTAAGTACATACAAAAAGTTCCTTATCTTCAGTGTCAACAATACTCATATGAATTAGATATTCACCTTCGCCATTTTTATGTGGTACTGATATGTAAATTGGTTCGCTGACATTCATATCTATTTTTTGCTAAAAATATCAAAATTAAATTATCTTATAAATTATAAAAAATTAAAAACAAACAAGAATTAAGTATTTTTTCATCATATATTTTTCAAATATCCAAATCAAAGCATGATCATTAAATTTCCATATTAATGCTTTTGAGGAAAATGCAACTCTGATAGCAGGAATTGCTACTGTTGATTGAAATATTTTAAATGACAGGTACATATATATGTATATGTATATCAGGGATGCATTTGCGTCACAAATATTAATGCTGCTACGACTCATGATACAATTATACTAGGTACATGCACAAGCCCAGCCTGTCACTGTATACATTTCACCTAGTTGTCAAACTTTGTTTACAAGCAGCAAAAATGTTAATGTATGTGTGTAAACAAAATGATTACAGTGTTGCCAATGAATTTACACATGGCTGTGTCTCCAATTACACATTGAAGAAAATTACACTACACATCTTTTGTGTAGGTTAAAATTAAAACAATAATAAATAAAAATAGAGCCCAAAGTAGAATTACACGCATATTATACAAGAATTCAATTACATCGCCTACACATGTGAGTAGAAATTACACACTGTCTAACTACACCCATGTTGGCAACACTGAATAACTGTAATCATGCAGGAATGCCGCGTCTGCAATTGTACTTTAGTTACCCTGTAATTGTTATTTTTATAAACAAAAGACAGTTGTTTCCGACAATTTGGGGTTTGTTTATACCAACAAAATACATGTGTTTTTTGGTGTTGCAATTTTGTTGTAGTTCTGCATGTACCTAGTGTAATTGTATCATGCTACGACTATTAAAATAAATATAAAGTGAAACATTTGTTAATATGTACGTACCCCGACAAAAAACGGACAGATGCGTTGTTCATTTGGTATCAGGTCGAAATATTTGTGCCAAACATCAGTTTTACTGAATATGGATGCGCAAAGGTCTTCGCGTTGGACATTGAAAACGGTAGGTTGCCAAGTGCCTCGAACCTTTTTGTATAGTTGAATATATAACTATTAAAAACATAAAGAAATGGCTTAACTAAATTTGTAATATTTCACTGTCAAGGATGGTAGTAGTGCATTGTGGCTTGCCATGCACATCCATACTTTTTAATGGTAAAAATCAATGCACGAGTGTTAAAAGAAACTTTTCTAATATCAACAAAATACGTGCAGCAAAAAACATGAACCAAATACGCAGTTCAGACTATTATACTTTGTATTAATACATGTCAAATAATACGTGCAAGTGCGATGTTATGAATGCAAAATGTTATAACGAATGGTAAGTAATACGATACAAATTTGACGTCCCATAATACTTGACCATTTTGTGAAATTTTTCGAAAGTACTGATCGAACGAATTTTAATGTGGTATTCGATAAGGAACGTCGTTATTGTGAATAAAATCGACAAAAAATAGCTAAAAATTGGTTTTTTTGTTTTGGTGTTTAAAATATTAATCTTTTTTGTAAGATGACATGTGAACAGAAAAAGTCCAGCACAATAAATCTCGTTGAGTGCAAAAATAAAAAACGTGTTTGTGTAGAAAATTCCAGACGATCGAAAAAATAAGTTAGATAATAAATAATATTTTTTTTTACTGAAAACCCTTGAAAAGTTTACTAACATAACAATGATGTTCTAATTGTTGTGCCATTATTGGTTGCACATCTACGCCCTCATATATACAAAAACTGGCATGAAGTTGGCATAAGGATGAAATTGATCGAGGTATACACGAGTTCCTCCATACAATTTTACATTAAAATTCGTGTAATTAATAATTGTAATTGTGTAATTTCAACCCACTATTAAGCTCCAGTGTGATTTTTTAATGAAAAATTTTATGACAAATCTCGTTAAGGCCATGTTCAATTATGCCACTTAAGCTAACTTCATGCCAGTTTTTCGTAATACATAAGTGTAATTACTTCTTATTTCAGAAAAAAGCAAATGAAACGGATGTAACTAACATAAAAGCTTAAATATAAATAAAAGGGATATAAATGGTTAAAAAATATACTTATATGTATCCATACTACAAATAAATTTCGGAAAGAATTTTCAAGAATACTTTGTTATTATTGATTTTGTACTGTTTTTTGTTTCTCCTGTAATAAATATAAAGAAGTAGTTACGACTATTTGCATTTAATATGACAATATGTAAATATATTAGACCACCCAAAACATTCATGGGATACCGAAAGTATTTAGTTTATTCGCTCCACTAGCAGTTTCTGATAGACTGGCCATAAAAAATCCTTTTGTGTAAAGCTTGGATCACACGGTTGGCACAATGTACCAAGTTTTGTTGACTCACTGAAATTAAGTCATACGTAAAAAGGAAAATTCGCCTTATTTCTTAACTAATTGAAATATAATGACATAACTGCGCCACACTGCATTGGTAATAAAGCCATATAGACTTATTCAAGAATTAATTAATTAATAATGTCATTGGTTTATTGGTTATGACTTTATTGCAGTGAGCCGACGAAAATTGGTACATTGCGCCGATCGTGTGATCCAGGCTCAAAAATTGCACTGATAACGTGAAAGCCGGCCATGTTAATTGCACTTTTCACCGAAAAGAAAAAACTATAAATACTTTTGGCCCCATAACTTTCAAATACGGTGTTTTTCGGAAAAACTTATACATATACATACATATAACAATTTTTGCTTAGAATAAATAGCACAACGTTTTTCCTTTGCATACCTTTTCTCTAACTGTGGCCTGTCTTGGTCCTTTAATGGGATAAAACTAATTTTTTTGGAAAGACACTCGCAAAAAATTCGATAACCACAATTAAAATCCGTTTTCATTATTTTATAAGCTAAAATCTGTAGATTATAATCGTTTAGCCTCATTACATTCGGACCAAATATCTATCATTTAATAATATAAGGATGAAAACATCACACACCAGTTTATTATAAGATTTGTTATGTATTTGAAAATTATTCTATAGCTCCATTCTATCCATTGAAAATAGGTCTGTTCATTTACTTTCCCAGCAGAAGCTTTCAACGACAGACTAAAGCAGACATTAACAAAATTTCTCTCCCAGATACAAAAAAGTAAATGAACGCTTTACTTGGAAAAACTTGCAAGAAAATTTTATTCATCTATTTTACTTTTTCGTTGCATTTTGTTTGATAATGTTTTAAATTGTATTTTTTTTTTCAACTGGCATTTAATATGAAATACTTTAAACTTTATAATTTTTATTCATTTCTCATAATTTTCCATTAACAAATACAAAAATTCGACTCTCCATCTCTGATCAGATATCAGAGAATAAAATTGAATTTATGTGGCTTAATGAAAGGGAAACAAAACAGTAAATTAAGATAATATACCTTCATTTTACATACGTGTACATTTTTTTAACAAAGAAATTCAAATTTTTCAGGTTTCCTTTTTCACATATTTCTGAAATAATTAACTTGACAAAAAATCACACAACAGGTGGTTGGATAATTCTTGCAAGTAAAAATTATACTAGAAATAATTTGTAAGAATTTTTTAGTCTCTCAATATATTTCTCTCTTTTGACGTTCTCTGATTCGTAAAAATTTTTTAGTAAATGAACAAGCCTAATATCTCAACAAAATTAGACATAAATAATCAAGACAGCTGCTCCCTTAAAAAGATTTGGAGTTCGTTACAACTGAAGTCCATTGTATTTAAGTCGTGTTAAATATTTTCAATGAAGTTTGTGTCTTTTGTGCAAACAATTTAAAAGTAAATAGTGTCATCTCTTTGTTAAAATGATTGGTGTAAAAACTGTCATTACAATTTTAAGAAATTATTCTTAGTACATAACAAACTTTTAGTGACATATAATGTACATTTTATTTTGTGAAAATACTTACCTGTAGTGGTTCATTGAAGGTCTGTTTCGCAACTATATATCCATCAAGTAATAAACTTCCCTCCATCGTTTTTAAGACATTTACATTGGTTATATCAAACAGTCTGTCAATAAATTTATCTGGATGATTTTCACAGGGCGCATAAATTTCTTCTTCCAAGAACTCCAATTCATATTTTGTTAATATGTGGCCCATCTAAAAAGCATTAGATTTAAAGTAATCAGTACCTGGATTCAGTAACTTTTATTATGAAAATTGTATCGCTATTCAGTAACATATTTTAAAGATATTCGCTGTCGGTTGGAGAAAAAAAAAATCAAGTCACAAGATCAAATTCATTGAGTTTTTCTTCATTATTCTTTGTGCTTTTCGTTTATTTTCACATTTTCTATACAGAGATACCACATAATATTGAATTAAATGATGAGTAAGATAAAGCTGGAGACTATCGTAAAAAATAAATTACGGAATCAAATTATCGTTACCTGCAAACGAATAAATATGTCGATAAATATTACGATTTGATTCGATTCGATTCGATCGGTTCGCAAAAAGTTACAGAATTCGGGTACACATATGTGATGAAAAACTGCCAAACGAACGTTTTAAAAAGGTGCGATGAATTCCCATTGATTATGATAATAATTTTTAAGCCAATCTTGAACTATTGACTTTTAATATCATATAATAATCGAAAGTTATTGAAAAAACAAAACGACTTTAACGAAGACATTACACCTTTTATCGCTTTCAAATCGGTTTTGTGACTAAACCAATTTACATCACACCACCATCAAATTTTTGAAAATATAAATAAATAATTTTTCTCCAATTTTATTTATTAACACAAATTTGTCATATACATTTAATTCGTATAACTTTTCTCTCAATATTGCAAGTCTATAGAAATGGAAAAAAATAGGAAGTACAAGCATTTTACTACTGTAGATTTGTACTTTATATACTCAGCTTTTCACTGCAAATGGATTATGTTGTTTTGATTCAACGCATTACAATTTCCTGAAAGTTTTTTTTAATGAAAGCTCAATTTTACCACCTCTAAGTTTACAACAGTCTTGCCATTGTCTTTTGTTCTTTGCTATCTATGCACA
The DNA here is from genome assembly GCA_905220375.1 of Tachina fera. NCBI lineage: Eukaryota > Metazoa > Arthropoda > Insecta > Diptera > Tachinidae > Tachina > Tachina fera. The sequence goes on along the minus strand of LR999967.1, from coordinate 78,985,902 downwards.
TGTTAGTTAATTTGTTTATTTTTTGTTGTACCTGGACAAACTTGTTTGATTTGTTATTATTAAGTATACTATATTTTTAATTTTTACCAGCTAATTTTAGTTAGCTTTAATTATTATTGTTCGAATCTGTATTTATGATTTTATTAGGCTGACACTATACACAGGGGACCAAACACAAAGAACGCTGATGATGAAGGTGCAGCGACCTTTCAATAACAGCTAGTTGTTCCGTTCTACTAAGTGTTTGATAGAATATTTACATTAACATTGGTGTAATTTTAGTTAATTTTTAATTATTATTTTTTGAACTTCATTTGTTTCTATATTTATGATTTATTTGAACGGGCTAAAATTCGTATGGCTTTTTTAAGCCAAATTACATGCTGGACGGCTGGCTGTTCCATTCAACTATGTGTTGTCATAATATTTACAACTAACTTTGATGTTATTTGTTCATTAATAATTATCACATGTAAATTGGTGTAATTTGTTCATTAAAAATTATCACTTGTAATTTGGCTCACAGAGCGTAGCGAACTTTAGCCTAGTCAAATCATAAATAAAAAAACAAATAATAATTAAAACTAACTTAAATATATTTAATTTATAAAAGAAAAGAAATAATTAATTTGACCTATGTAGCTATTTTTATATATTAAAATAAAAGTTAAAATTTTCCAATCCTAAAAATCATTCTTTTAGATTTTTCTGATTTCTTATATCAATATATTTCTTTTAAAAATATAAAATATGAGAAAATAAAAAAATTAGTTTAAGTCAGTTAATTTTTAATATTTCGAAAAAGTAAAATTTTCCAAATTTATTTTTTCTGATAAAAGTATAAAATAGGTTTATTTAAAAAACAAAAATAAAAATTAGTTTTAGCTTAGTTACTTTTATATATAATATATATGTATATACATATACCAAAAAAAAAAGTTAACATTTTCCAGCTCTGAGATCTGTTCTTTTCGATTTTACTGCTTTCACTACCAATATATTTCGGACCATTTCTGGTACAGACAGAAGGACAGACGGATGGACGGAGAGGCAGACATAGCTTAAGGACCCGGAATATACATACTTTATGGGTCGTATATGCATACTGGAAATTACACACGGAATGACAAACCTATATACATACATACATATACTCTTTACCATTTTTTGTGAAGTGTATAAAAATAATAAAAATGTCTGATATGTAAGCCGGTTTAGTACAACATTTTTTATCTTCCAACAAATGAACAAAATCATAATTTTTATCAAGTTAAAAAAATATCTGTAACACTCGTATTGATGCTTTAGTGTTCTTCTGTATCAGTTAGTGTCCCTTTGTATCAGTTGTCAAGTAAATACTAATCAACAGATACTTATCCTTATGTAACATCAGAGCGGCCTCCTTCGTTGTGTAGGAGAATCATCGGCGAAGTAAAATAACCAATAAAATGGCCTCTAAACACAGCTTCAAAACAGTTAATACGCCTCATATAACACCAGAGGCGCTGCAACACTGCATTACTAAAAACGTACAAAAAGCAGAGTTGTGAAATAATGGATCTTTCCTCTATCTCTTCCTTCACCACACTCAAAAAAAAAATATGTTAACTAGATTTTAGTTAGGAAATTTTCTTATATTAAGTTCAAATTAACTTAAAACAAAGAAATACTACATCTCGGAAGTATGCAAAGAATTCTTATAAACTTAAATATATTACACAATTTTCCTTAATTATTTTTACTTAATGCATGAAGCTTTTCTCAGTATCTTCCTTCACCGCCTGTCTTATATATCACTATCCCTTTCCTAAAGAAGGTAACACCTAGTAATAGTAGTAGGCATTCATTGCCCAAGTGTTACTTCTCCTTAAAAAAAAAGACATAAAAAATGTGTGTTATGTATCTAAAACTTAACGGCACTTCTCGAACTTGGCGGCGAACAAAAGTACCGCAGCAAATCTGTTAAGAATCACTGCTCTAGAGGAATCAAATATGTATGTATGTGACCAACCCTCTGTTACCGAAATAGTTATGACAAAAGAAATTCAAGCACACTTTGATATCGATAGGAAGAGAACATCAATTATTCCTTTTTGTAATCGAAGCGTCGTCGTAAGTATTAAGGGATGCATGTATAAATAAGCACGACTTAAGCTGTTTTTCCACATGAAAAGATTATTTTGAAAAGTCTTTAGTTTGTAGGAGAAGAAATAAAATACTCGTAGCTCCCATCCTTATTTTCCTTCTCTTCTACAAACTCAAGACTTTTCAAAGTAAACTTTGCGTGTTGAAAAGCCGTCTAATTTTTTTTTAGCTTCTCTCCTCACTTAGTAATATTTCAGAAGTCATTGAGTCATTTTTAAACGCTTTAAATATTTTATAACTATCACTCACCAACATCGGACTCATTAATATTAAGATTGATATTTCAAACCTCATTGTATAATTATTACAAATAAACTACTCGCAATACTTTGATTTGAATCATATTATATATTGTTTAAATACACGCCATTTAAAAAATCTCTTATCAGATCTAACATAAAATAAATAAAATATTAAGATAAATCTCAAAGTGTTCATATTACAAACATTAAATTGTATCAGATAATAATTTATGAAGCATGAAAGTGCAGATTAATCATTTTACAGTGGAGCTGATTGTAAAAATATTGATACAAAGTCTGCAAAACGTAGACGAAGATCAGAGGACGAGGACAATTAAAACTTTTACAAATAAGAAGGCTATTTGTTAGTGTAAAAAATTTTTTGTTTGCGACAAACCTGTGAAAAAGCTTATAGGGGATGCCGCGAAATGAAATTATTTCTTTTGAAACCAATTAAAGTTTATTGTTAATTCGTTTGATTCTTTTTATTTGGTATCAAAATAACAGGAGTCTCTAGTTGAATTAAACTTCAAGCAAAACGCTTACTTTGTTTTTGTTTAACTTTTTTGTTCATATTATTGTCAAGTCTCCAGTGAAATTAAATTCTTTCCCACAATTTAATTACAAAAAAATTTATTCATCTCTCACACATTTGTCAAGCCGGGTATGAGAACCACCATGTCAGCATAATTGATGAAATAAATAAAAACACAATCATTTTCCACGTGTTCCTCAAATTACCAGCCAGACAGTAGTGAAATTGATTATCTGTTCAGCTTAGCTTACGATGGGAATGAATTTGGCAAAAAAAAATACTGAACAATTTCTGGCCGTTTTAAATTATGTTTTTATTCTTATTTTTTTATTCATTCTATTTTTTGTTATTGTATTAATTTTAAGTTAATTGTGACATTTTATATAAATACTATAGTTATTCAATAAAGTTTGTGATTGCAATTTAAATCGTCATCTATTACACTTCGTTAAGTCAATTACATTATACTGGTGTACCATCTGATTACTTAATAACTTGATTTATCCTGGTGTACCACTTGGATAAAACCATAACATCCCTGTAAAAAAAGAGACTCCAAAAAAGTCATGAAAATGTAGAGTTTACGATGCGGAAGTAGTGCAAATTTCGATCCGATCTAATGATTTTTACATAGGGTTGTCATTGCAAGAAGTTCTCTTTTTCAATGCCTGGTCACCGAATTGGAAGCGATATTAAGAAAAATTCCCTTTTTTGTGTTCTATAATAATGTTTTTATCTACGAAAAGTGGTAAATAGGTGCATATTTTAACAATTCGTTTCTTTTTATACAAATTTAAGCCCGAAACAGTGCTTTCATGTAAATTTAAGCAAATAACTTTTAAATTTTAGACTAAAAATAATTCATAAATTTCTTTAAAAAAATAAATTTTTTTTAAATTCTAGTGAGTATTTTCTAACACTATGGAGGAGTTACAAGGTTTTGTGTGGCTAAAATAAGCTTCTACATGGTTTTTTGCTCACTCTCGGCAAATTAAAAATATCGATTATTTGGAAGCAATGGAAATGTACTTCGCTAGAATGACTTCCATTTAATTTTGCAATTTATTTGTCCTTGTGTACCACTTGGATAAACCCCAACCATTTATACATCAGTTAAGCCAGGCAAACGAGTCTGGTATTAACATTCATAATGAAAATGCCTCAGTTAAAATTTAGTAATTTCCTATTAATTTTAACATTTAGCGGAAAACACAGACCAGTCACTAGTAAACAAGAACGGCGAACTATTGCTAGAAACTTATGTCAAATATGACCTCGCAATACGCGGATTATATTTCTCACGCAAACCACATTACCTATATCAACGAACGCACTATCTAATATTTTCGGCCAAATTCATTATATTTGCATATCTAAGAAATAGATTATGACTTTTCAAGACCTCCGAGTATTTCGAAGTACAGATATAGCAGCTGATCATTACATATCAGTTGTCTGGACCCAACGTAGACCGTGGAACATATCTAAATTGAAATCCGATGCTGTCAGAAGCAGATACGCTAAAAGCGTCAGGCAATTATACAATAACATTTGTTCGTTAGAGTAAAACATAAATGCAGATGAAGAATAAGGAATAATAGGGTAGATTTTCAGCGAGCAATCAAAGCAAAAGTTTTACAATCAAATTTCCCAAAAAAAATTATGTGACCCAAAAATATGCAATTACGGTTTAGCTGCCTTCGTATGTAGCAAAAATAACAATAATATCATCATGTAAAAACCAGCCACGTAAACCAGCCACGTCAAATATTTGAGCAATGTAATGAATACAACTCCATTCTTTATCTTACAGTTATCGAATTCCGATCGAATCAAAATATGTTAGGACGTCCCTAATAAAGGTATTGCAAAAAAATAATTGCACTCATATCCCCTCTCCTGCTCAAGATTTACAGCACCACTTGCCTAAGATTCAGTTATATTCCTAATAAGTTTATAAGTCTTGATCCCAAAGGGTGGTAAAACCTCTAAGCTCTAAGGACTTCAGACTTATTTAGTCCATCATCCTCTCCTCTGAAAACACTAAGAAAGGATGTTAATGTTAATCCGCTTTCCTAGCATCTGCATGAATGCCAGAGGGGAAAGTCGACCGAATCGCTTCCACATGATCTAGTCAGTATAATAGAGAAATTACACTCTGTGGGTAAGTTCATTTCTTTGGACTTTTTAGATATTGAGATATTTAAACCGCATTTCTTAAGATGCGATAGTTTGTGCTTTGTTCAATGTGGGTTTCAGTACATAACCTCAGTTCTAGGAGCTTCTAGGCTGATCCGTTTTATAAATATGCTTGCACCATAAAGCGGAGTTCTTTTGCATCTCTTATGAAATCTAGCTCCATGGCCTTATGGTGGGGCCATCGTTATTACAGAAGACTTCTACTATAATATGCGTGCACCATAAGGCTGAGTTATTTTGAATCTCTTAAGGAATCTAGCTCCATGGCCTTATGGTGGGGCCATCGTTATTAAAGAAAACGTCTACTATTATCTAAAGGACATCCTACAGGGATGGTTCTTTTCCGAAGGGAGTATAAGATACTGATTTCCCACCTTTCTTATATAAGATCGAAAGATGAGCTCATAACTCAAGGTGATTCGGAAAAGATTCGATTATGATATAAAATTTTAGTTGGGAAGCAAATAAAAAACTCTATTACCTGCCGCTTCGAGGTTATATTTATTATTTTACCATGGTATAAATATAATGTTACTTGCTCCCTCAAATGATGCCGCCTAGGCACTCTGGGACCAGTCCCGTAACTATAGACGGATATAATCCTAAGCTTAACAGGTATTTATGCGTTTGAAATATGTGTGTGTCCTATGGTTGAGTGGGCAGTTTTCAGGCTTGTCCTGATGGAGGTTGTCAGTTGGAATCTCAAAAAATATCTGCTTAAAAATCTAAAGTTTTCGTTGTTACAGTTAAGTATCGAAATGATATTTTTAAATAATTTATATTAGATTAGATTAAATCCCTATGAGATAGTTCAGTGTCAAGTCGCAAGGTTCATATAAAGTATCAATTATGCCCCGTTCAGACTATTATACCAGTATTAATACTTTTGTGGAAAATGCAGCTCTGACATGTTGAGTTGTTAATGTTTTTTTGAAATTTTTGAAACAAATATAAGATCACGGATGCATTTTCGTCAAAAGTATTAATACTTGTATTATAGTCTGAGTAGCCCTTTAACCCCATTCTAGTCCATCGCTTTATAAGAAGTGTTAGAACTCGGACTGGTCCCTATCAGTTGGGGACCGATCAAGTGACTTGTGTCAGTTTAATTTCCTTCAGGGTAGCTTTACATTTAACTCTTGTTGGTTTGACGGTCGGATCAGAATAGGGTTTGCAAATAATCGCAGATTTTCATAATCGCGATTACAATTAAAAAATATGGGATTAATTGCGCTTATCGACTAATCAATTAATCAATCGATTAATCAAGAAAATATACTATTATAATTTTTTCTAAGACCAAAATAAATTGCATCATGAGTTTTACACAAACTGTATGGGTTTAGCCAAAGAAATTTATTTATTTTGTCTTGAGTTCGCGTTTTAATTTAATTTTTCAATTAAATTGTATTTTTATTTTGAGAAAATTGTAAGGCACGTAAGATGAAGTTCGTAAATCAGAATTTATTAGCATCACATATAATACACTAAGGGAAAACACGTGCTAAAATCAAGATCTTATGCTCGAAATCAAATCATTTCAATCTTAACAGTATGGTAAATGCGAAAATTTTTGGTTTAAGAATAAAATCTTAATTCTTTTTAAGATCACATTTAAGATTGTAATGCTGAATGAAATCTCATTTAAAGATCGAATTCAAGATTTTGTTTTCAATAAAATTAAGATCAAATTCTTAAAAATTTAAAAATACAATCTAAAATTAAGACCACGTTCAGAATTTTAAGAATTAATTCTATAAATTAACAATTTCTCAAGTTAAAGCTAACTGCACCTATCTGTCCACCCAATGAAAAATATTTATATCAATCATAATGAAGTATTTGAGATATTACGACGCTTTTGGGAGAATATAAGTACTTAAATTGGATTTTAATTATCGTTTTGTATTATAATATTTGTATTGTTTAAGGTGTAGTAAAATAAAATAGATGCATACCGGATATAAAGCGTTTCTTGTGTTCTGTATAAGTTTCTGAGCATACTCGCTTATTCTATTAGATTTTCCAAAAAGCTTATGTAAAAAGCTTATGTAAGAAAAAGAGGTTTGAATTACATGCAAATTAGGCATAAATTCTTTGCTTAAAAAAGTAAAAAAAAATAATCGTAATCATAATCGCGATTAATGGGTGCGATTACAATTACGATTACAATCGCTGTGCAAACCCTAGGATCAGAAGAACCTAAGTGCAACCGGGATTCTGACTGATAGCCTATATATTCTTGAAGCAATTACAATAGGGATGCAAAACGGGAAATCCCGAATCCCGGTATTTTCGGGATTTGTTAAATCTCGATTCCCGGGATTTTTAAAATTCAATCCAGGGATTTCTTTTTCGGGATTTCTTAGCAATTTTTATATAAAAAAACATTTATATATTAAAATTTTCTTTGATTTTCTTATATATTTTTACAATAAAGGTATTCATTTAATTTTTTTTCTCGCTGGAAAAATGTATTTTTTTACAACAAACACAGGAAAAAATTTTTTTAAATATTTTTGAATTTTTTTCCTGTGTTTGTTGTCAAAAAAATTAAATTTTTCCATTTTTCCAACGAGAAAAACCTGAAATGAATACATTTAATATTTAAAAGTCTCATACAATTTTATACGTGCAGTGTTAACAACTTAATAACTATTCGTGACATACTTTTTATAAATTAGCAACAAGAACAATTTAAATTAACTACTTTCTCATAGTTATTTTCTACAACTTTGCTACAATATACAACTAAGAATTATTTTGAAAACAAAAAGAAGCATATGAGCTTTGGAAGGGAAATAACATTTGGAAAATTCATAAGTAAATTATATGGAAAACAAAATCATCTATTTCGTAAAAACTTCTTGCTGAAATTTATTGATAATTGCAGTGAATAACTATCTGTATGTTGACTCCTCAACGCTATAAAAAAATTAGCACGTATCTACTTATCGTTAACAATTGAGTACTATTGACAGCTCCTTACAATTGAAGTAGAATACAATACCAAGGCAAGTGCAACATTTTTGTTGTCGGTTTGACGTAAACGTAAGAAATATTTACCGAGTAATGCGTTTCGTGTTTCAAAAGTCCACAGATATGTATGTATGTTCGTTTTGGTTAAGATTATAGAAAAAATTTATTTATTTAGTTATGGTTTTCAGTATAAATTCTCTAACATCAAATGTGATTAATCAACGTAAAATAGATGAGAAAAATTTTCTTTGATTTTTATTTCATACTCGTATTAGAAAATTGTTAACCTTAAAGACAATGGTGTAATGATATACTATCAATATAAAACCTTTTAAAATCCATAAAATTTGTTATTAAAGTAATATATATTAAATTTGAAATTTATTTGCTGGTGGTTCAGCTTGGTCTATATGCATTTCATTGTTGCTGTAACAAATCATCAGTAGACTTCAACCACACATTTTGAATAGTCACAAACCAAGCTGAACCACCAGCAAATAAATTTCAAATTAAAATATAATTATGACAATATGTCAAATAATAAATTTCTTAAATATATATTAAAAAAATTATTTATTTTACCAAAAAATTTTAGATCCCAAAATCTCGAAAATCCCGGAATCCCGAAAAATCAAGGGATCCCGAAAATCCCGAGATCTCCCGAAAATCCCGGGATCAGGATTTAAACATCCCGAATCCCGCGATTTCCAAAAATCGACCCCGATTGGCATCCCTAATTTACAACTCCAGTTCTTGTGTAGTAATTCTTTCCAAAAAAAATCAAAAAGATTAAATTAAAAGATTAAATTAAATTAAAATTAATTTTAATCGCATTTTTATTAAGTCATAATTTACACTATGCAAGTCTTATTGCTAAGCTGATTAGTTTGTGGGAAAGAGAGACGAGAGGAACAGAACCGATTCTAATCCACTCGTCTCTCTCTCCTAACAAACTAATCAGCTTAGCAATTAGACTTGCATAGTGTAAATTAGGACTAAACGAATAATATTACAACATAAAAAAGAATTCTTCTTTTTACATTTTTGTCCACGGAGTACAGTACTGTACAGCGGTCTCTTGCATAAACATACAACTTTACTGTTAGTTGTGTACAATATAATGTCAGACCCATTCGATATACCGAAAAATTCATACGTCGCAAAGTTTTTTTCAAGTGTTATTTGAACTATTATTATTGATACAATACAATAAAAAGAATGAGGGCAATTTTATTTCAAATAAGCTTCGTGCCGTTCGTTACACAGAGCACACATTTATCAAAACTACAACTAAATGTTTGAAATACATATGTTCCTAGCAAATTTTTTCTTTTATTTTCAAGTATAAAATTAGGATGGCATTCGCTATATAAGGCTGTTAATGTACGAAATTTAAATTTATATCGGATTTTCTTAAAGCGAGATTCGTTATACCGAAATTTGCCTGTATATATTTTGGTAAAACTTACAAATTATGTCCACAGTGAAAGGGAAGGATCCTGCACGGCCAAGTTTAGGCTACTTGGTTTTGCAGAACAGTATACAAAGCTATAATTCTACCAATTTGAAGCATATTTTAAATTGAAAAGTATAACTTCGGAAAAAGGAGTATTTTACCATAATCACAGTAGAATGTGGAGTCCTCTTAAGAGCCGGATCTAAAAAATTTTGTTCCTAAACAATTTCTTAAATATTTAATTAACTTTATTCGGCTTTTGCTTCAGACAAAACTTTTTTCATATTTAACTTAACAATAATATTTTTAGACTTTTGGTTAAAGCGTTTGCAGTTTTTTTAAACTTTTCAAAGAATTTTTTTTATTGAAACCTGCTGATGACATGACTGAGAATCAATGAACTGCATCTGGAAAAGCTTAACCAACACCAAACATGTATAAAGAAAAAAAATTAATTAAAAATATTTTGCCCAAATAATTTTACCACAGAAAAATCGGTGACTCCAGCTTTAAAATTCTTTTTTAATTTTAATTTTATTATTTTGTTAATAAGATTTGAAACATTCCTAATTAAATCTAAATTTTATAGGCATTAATAAAAGCGTTAGTGCATATAAAAAGTTCTTTATTTTCCGTGCCGTAAGTACGTATATTAATAAGATATTCACCTTCCGCATGTTTAGTTGGTACTAATACGTGAATTGGTTCGCTGATCTTCAAATCTAGTATTTGCTGAAAGTATCAAAAGTAAATTGCTTGTAATTATAAAAAAAAACCAATCAAGGAACTTGTAAGATAAGATGAAGCATCCAAATCAAAGCATGATCATTAATTGTCCATGACTTTTTTGCATATGAATGCTTTTAAGGAAAATGCAACTCTAATAGTACGTACCCCGACAGTATATGGACAGGTGCGCTGTTCATCTGGAATCTGGTCGAAATATGTGTGCCAAACATCAGTTTTACTAAACATAGCAGCGCAAAAGTCTTCACGTTGAAAATTGAAAACGGTAGGCTGCCAAGTGCCTCGAACCTTTTTATATAGTTGCATAGAAAACTTTTAAAAATAATTTTTTTTAATCATTATATCTTTAGAAATCACAGACACACACACACACACACACACATACATAAAAACCAACATTTATTTGCATTTCCAAAAATTAATTAGTAAATATGTTGAGTGTTGCGAAGCCAATATAAAAAAATATAAATAAATAAAAATTTAACAGTCTCTTAAGAGAGTAACCAAGTGAGAAAATATTATTATCAAAACTAAAATTGTATATCCAAAACACTTCCTGGTTTTTCTTCTTACTTATTAATTTAATGTCTTATTTGTAACAAGGAGCAATTCCCGAGCAATATCGCGTTGAATTTATTAAAATTCACTACGAAAAACAAAAGCAATTTTGAATCATTGCGAAGCACTTATTCGGCCAGCAATTGAGAAAAATGGAGGAAAAATTTTGAGCTGTTGGGAGAAGTTAGCGATGAGAAGAGTAAAACTCATGCACGTCAATCTGGAATAATTGAATATTCTAGCCCATACTGTTGAGTAAAGTCCAGATTTGTTCAATTCGAACATTCCTCAAACGACATTAAAACGTATTTTGCATAAATACATATTTCAATCTTAAAGATTTTCAAGTTCAGTTTCTTCGTGAAAAATTTCCTGGCCGTGTGGTTTTTCGAAGAGGAGATCGCAATGACTCCCAATCGATGCAAGACCTCAAAAATGGAATTCATGAAGTTTTCGAGAATATCCAGCAGCAAATGCGCGAATTGGTGATGGAACATATCATTAAAAGGATATGATCCTGCAAGGGTAGCCGATATTGTTTTCCCTCATTAATGGCAATTAAACATCCGATAATTTTGCTTAATTCTTCTTTTCATAAATGTCAAAATGAAGCCTTAATTATTTATTTATTTTATTTTACTATCCAATGGTTGCGCTTATTTAGGCAAATATTTGCCAAAAGTGACCGTACTTTTAGTTATAGTTGGTTCACGTCGACTTTTATTATGTCGTACTTGATTATGAACTACAATGGAAATGTTGAGCAACGACCAGGAAAAATATATTTTGGGAATTTTTTTTCATTACGCAGATAATTTGAGGCTTTATTGTCGTATTTACAGTACAGCTGGGTTATAATGAACGCTTATAACGAACTCTCCCTAAGTCCTTTATACAAAGCAGCATGGAAGTTCATACGCTTTTAAAAAATAACAAAATCACTTAAATTTAATGGATGGTGTTTGAAAAACTTAATTTTTAATTGATTTCTTAAATTCAATGAGAGTATATATATTTTAAAAAGATCAAATGTATTACTTTGTTTATTTTATTCGGTTATAACGAACTTCACTTAAAACAAAGGAAATCGTCAGGTTTGTTATAGCCGAACTCGAAAGATATTTTAATGGCACTAACTTTAGTATTGTACACAGCGATGCCAACTATTTATAACCCAAACGAGCGCTAGAACGCGCTAAGTTACAGCATTGTGTTAAATTAAATTTTAATAAAAGTCGATGTATGTATTAGTTAATACAATTGTCTTTTTTTAGTACATATCTTTTATATCTTTTGTTTAGATTTATTTTTGTGGATACCAGATATTGCACTGAAATGATATTAATTTAATTCAAAACCCGCTAATTTTACGAGTTTTTTATTAAACGCGCTAAGGTGAAAAAAACGTGTTGGGCATAGTTAAAACGCGCTAAATTGACATTACTGAGTGTACATATTATTATGTTAGTAATAGTGGCCTCTCTTTTTGAACATCATTCATTAATGTTGGAAAAAGTCGCGGCATTTCATATCAATCGAATTGTAATAAAAATTAAATTGAAATTGAAGTAATTTAAATAATTGTGAATGAGTAACAGTTATTTTAATGTGATTTATGATTTCAAGAAATTTCAATTTGTACTTAGCAAACTTTTAGTTACACAAACATTTAAAGTTTTATTTTGCGAAAAAAACTTACCTGTAGTGATTCATTCAAGGTCTGTTGTACAATTGCATATCCATCAAGTAATAGACTTCCTTCCATCGTTTTTAAGAAATTCAAGTTGGTCATATCAAACAGTACGTCAAGAGATTTATCTGCATAATTTTCACACGGCAAGAAAACTCGTTCTTCCAAGAATTCCAATTCATATTTAGTTAATCCGTGGCTCATCTAAAAAGGATAAATAAATTTAATTAAAATTATGAAATCTTTAATCAGAAATAATTTTTAGTCAGCCTTAAGTTCAGTAATTTCAATTCTTATTGAATGAAATATTTTTATTAATCAATACTTTTCTGTGCAGCCACGCACAGAAAAGTATTGGTATTTCCCCCAGCTTAAAAGTCTAAGTTTAATTTTTCTTCTCTTCTTTAGAAACTCACATTAATTAATAAAAATATTTCATTCAATAAGAATTGAAAATACTGAACTTAAGCCTGAGTAAAAATTATTTCTGATTAAAAATCACTAAAGTTCAATTAAAAATCTACAAATGTCTCAATTATGAAATTTTTCAAAATATTATTAATTTTTTTCTGATATTATTTAGTTTCTTTTTATTAAATCCATCAAACTCTGTTAGGATGCATAGAAAAAAAACCTGGTGTACAACGATGCCATCATCGTATCACTCACATTAATCGAACTTATTATTATTAATATCAATACTTTAAACCTCATATTATAAGTATTACAATTAAACTACTTGCATTATTTGGATTTGAATCCTATTATATATAGTTTAAGTACACGCCATTTAAAAATCTCTTATCAGATTTCACATAAAAAACATAAAACATCGAGATAAATCTCAAAAGGTGTTAATAATACAAACATTACATTTTATCGTATAGTAATTTATGAAGCGTGAAAGTGCAGATTAATCATTCCACAGCAAAAATATATGATTTGTTTACTTCCTTTGAAATTAATTAAAGTTTGTAATGAAAATGCCTCCGTTGAAGTACTTTCCCATACATTTTAACAGTTCATGGGGAAACACTGCCTGGTCACTAGCAACAAGGACGGTGAACTATGCTAAATATGACCTCGCAATAGTCCACACAAACCAAATTACCATAACAAGGGACGCATTATAATTATTATTAATTAATTATTGTAAATTGTTTATCTAATTTTTCGACCTTTTTATGTATTTAATGAAACTATTTTTTTAAGTTTTAGGTCAATTTAATATATATTGTTTTTATTTTTCGATATTTCGTTAACCATTGGCTAACTTCTTCAGGATATTTATTCTATTCTATTCTTTTATATGTATTTTTTTATATTTTGTTTTTAATTATTTTTGGAATGATTTTTTCGTTTTCAATGACAAAAATTATTTTATACATATATATCTAAATAACAGTGTGTGTCATAAATATTTTTATAAAAAGGTATATGTATACAATATGTGTTCATGTTAAAAAAATTAAAATATTAATAAATAATAATATTAATATTTAAAATATTTTAATTTTTTTAACATGAACACATATTGTAGACATATACCTTTTTATAAAAATATTTATGACACATACTGTTATTTAGATATATATGTATAAAATAATTTTTGTCATTGAAAACGAAAAAATCATTCCAAAAATAATTAAAAACAAAATATAAAAAAATACATATAAAAGAATAGAATAGAATAAATATCCTGAAGAAGTTAGCCAATGGTTAACGAAATATCGAAAAATAAAAACAATATATATTAAATTGACCTAAAACTTAAAAAAATAGTTTAATTAATTAATTATTGTAACTATCTAATATTTTCGGCCAAATTCATCACACCTACACATCCAAGATATAGTTTAGGACTCTTCAAGACCTCAGAGTATTACGAAGTACAGATATGTATATCAGCTGTTCATTACATGGTAGATATTAGGGAACTGCATAATCAGTAATTTTTGTCACCTACTGTACAAACATAGAAATTACTGTGTCGGTCACACAGCAACAGCAATCAATCAAGAGCGCACTCATGTTGTTTGTTAGTCATTGTCTCGTGTGTGTGTCATTGCCTCGTTCATAACCAGGGAAACCACAAATATGCAATTGCATATTTTTTCTTGTCTGATATATCAATGCGGAATTAAGATATTTATCCGTTTCAGAACTTTTTATAAATTCTGGCATCGATTTGTTAGTGCATATTTTTGCATATTTTACCCTTTAAGGCATGTTTTTGCATACTTCGGTCTAACACGCATATTTTGAGCATTTTTCGAATTTTTAGAGCTTATTTGGCGTTTTTAGAGCATATTTTGGTACTTTTTAAACAAATTTTATTTTAATATTAAAAAAAAATTTGGTGAAAATTTCTACATTATTTCGTCAAAATTTCATTTTGTTGCGAAAGAAACAGTAGTATGGGAAAGCAATATTTTGCTACCATTATGAAGTTAGACTTTAAAAAAGATGAAATTTAGAATATACTAATTATTATTATGTGTCGAAATCTAAAATCTAAATCGAAATTTAGAATGAACGATTTAAAACTTTTTAATTTTCACTCACTTGTAAACAGTTTTGTGAAAGAAAAAGGAAACAAGAAAACTAAAAAATTTTAATTCGTTCATATCCAATTTTTTTTTGCTAAATTTTAATGCTGGAACTAATACTATTGATACGTATATTCCAAATTTCAACTTAAACTGGTGTAACATGTGTTTTAACATCCTCACTGGACGCTAATCTCAATAAAAACTTGGTTTGGTAATTGTGACGAACGCTTCCCCGAACATTTTCAATGTATAAAAGTTTATTTAGATGTGACAGGCGGCGATTTTTGTAAAAAGCTAAGTGAAAAATTTTTCTTTATTGCAATAACAATTATAAATAAAAAGCTTATCTTATTATTCAAAATACAGTTCCAAAGTCATAAATCTGATATCGTGATCGCTTTTAAAGTAAAAGTTAAATTTTTTTAAATTAATATTTTTATTGTTGCCTTCTTTTGTTTATTTTATTTTTGTCTTTTTTTACAGTGAGATTACACGAAATTTTTGTATTGGCAATGGTCAATTTCTGTTGCTAACACAAAAAATTACTGTGTAAACCGTAAGTGTTAGTGTTCGAACACATGTTTGGAAATAATTGCTCGAACATAAGTCTGAGCAATTATGTTAGAACACAAGCTGTCAAATTTACCTTTTTCGTAGAAAATAATAGCGGGAAATTAGAAATAATAACTTTATTATAAAAAAAAATCAAGCAGAAGCATAAAATATGTGTTTTGTGGCATACGACAAGCCCAATTTTGATTTTTAACATTATACGTGTAGCCATCCCTTAAAATAAGTTTAAACACAAACTTTTTTCTGGCGTCATTCTGCCGACGTAAAATAAAAATTGCTCGTCTATTCGTACTGTTATATGTAAATTTTATTGAATTGCTGAATTAAAATTAGATTTTAATTTCCAAATAATCCAATTTAAGTTATTTTTAAGAGCATATATTTTGAGTTTTAAGTGCATATTTCGTAGTTTTAAGTGCATATTGAATGCGCATAAAACACTTTTCTTGGAGCATATTTCTTGTTACCCTGTTCATAACACATCTTTGGATCAGTGTTTGGTCTCCGCTCATAGCTACACAGCTTAAAAAGTCATTGCAATACCAACAACACAGTATGTGAGGCGATCAGAGTAGAATAAATCAATGAGAGTAGAGTGCTAGAGTGTGGAGTGTAGAAAGTGTGTTTGGTTTTTTTGCGGTTGCGGTGCCACCGACACAACACAGTAAGTTTTATATGTGTACAGTATCAAAAATGAAACATTTAGCTGATCTGCCAAAACTAAAAACAAAAAAAAAAACCAAAGGGATAACTAAATTTTTTTTTTAACGCCAATACATTTTCAGTTTATTAAAACTACAATACATATTTATGCAGAAACGACACAAAGCAAAACATGTAAAAAAGAGACTCGATTGTGAAATTGCAAAGTACTGATAGCATTAATACACCCTGAGTGCAGTGTTCGCTCTCATTGCATTTTTACAATCGCTGCTTGCATTATGTGTCTCTAACACAGTACGAATAATGCAAAGTACAATTATGATCGCATAAAGATATTTGCAAAAGAATGTTGTGTAAAACACACACAGCACAGTTTTCGTTGAGGTGTAAGAGATACAGTTGTTAACGATAGACTGTGTGTTTTAACTTGTACTTACTGTTGCGGTGTATCGCTGCAGTTGTCTGATAGATATCTGGACTGAAACTTCCCAGCAAAAAATTAAAAAAAAGGTAATCGGGTTTGGAATTAAGCATTATTTGTAGAAGCTTTTCCCTACTGAATGATCTTAACAAGGCGTGAGACTAAAATAATCGATTCGATCGATTTGGCTACTTGTTCACGTAATCTATTTAATCTAAGAAAATCATTCTCATCATTTAGAAACTTGTACGTAATTTTTAAAAATGTTAGGTAATGTGATGTGTTAGCTAGTAATGAAATTTGGTAATCAGAAAAGTAATGATAATGTGTAATTTTTTGCTGGGTTATTGTCAAAAAACCTAATAGCATTTCAAATATGCAGCAAACCCAACGTAGACCGTGCAACATATCCAAATTGAAATCCGATGCTGTCAGAAGCAGATACGCTAAAAGCGTCAGGCAATTCTACAATAATATTTGTACGTCAGAGCAAAACATAAATGCAGATGAATAATAAGTAAAAATTGGGCAGATCTTCAGCGATCAATCAATGGAAGCAAAGTCTTACAATCAAATTTCCAAAAAAAAAAATATAAATGGATCCAAAACTACGCAGTAACAGTTTAGTTCCCTTCGTATGTAACAAAAATAGCAATAATAATAATATGGAAAAAACGTTCTTGCGAGAACCAATTTCACTGCATTTGTCAAATATTTCAAAAATGCAATGAACAGAACTCCATCCGTTACTTAAAGTTATCGAATTCGAAATGTCGAATGTCGAATCGAATGTCCTGCATGCATGCAGGAGGGGACATTCGACCGAATCAGTTATAATTATCATATATCAGTTAAAATTATAATTTTGGCAATTTGAAGCAGCTTTTGAATGGGAAAGTATAACTTTGAAATAGAGGAGTATTTTACCCTAAGCATGGTGGAGTGGAGTTCCCTCAAGAGCCGAATCTAAGGGATGTTGTTCTGAATCAATTCCCCAAAGAATGTATATATTATTATAAATTGGTTACTTAAAAATTAAGAGTAGTCCAGCCACTTGTTTTGCACAAATGTTTTGCATAGATTTATATATAATTTAACAATAACATTGCGTGTGTAATTTTATTAGCTTTAAAATAATTGCTTTATTACAGTCTGCTGATGAGAACAAAGAAAAAATTGTATATAAATATTTTGCCCGAAAAAATTTGCCAGAGAAAAATAGGTGAACCCAGCTTTATAATTTATTTTATACATATTTTGTTAATAAGATTTGAAACATTCAAAATTAAATCTAAATTTTATGCATATTCATAAAAGCGTTAGTACATATAAAAAGTTCCTTAGCTTCACTGCCGTAAATACGTATATGAATTAGATATTCACCTTCAGCATGGTTAGTTGGTAATAATACGTGAATTGGTTCGGTAATATGCATATCTATCCTTTGCTGAAAGTATCAAAAGTAAATTGCTTGTAATTAATAAAAGAAAAAGAGAAACTTTTCATTATGTAAGAAAATATGAAGTATCAAAATGAAAGCATAATCATTAATTTTCCGTGAATTTTTTGCATATTAATGCTTTTGAGGAAAATGCAACTCTGATACCAAGAAAGAATCAGATTAGGGATGTATTTGCTTTAGCAGTATTAATGATTAGTTCTAGTAGATTTAGTGTGAAACGCCATTAAATGAAACACTTCTTAATACGTACCCCAACAGTATATGGACAGGTGCGTTGTTCATCTGAAACATCATCGAAATATGTATGCCAAGCTTCAGTTTTACTGAACATAGCTGCGCACAGGTGTTCACGTTGAAAATTCATAACGGTGGGCTGCCACGTCCCTCGAACCTTTTTATATAGTTGCATAGATAACTATTAAAAATAAAATTACTTGTCATATCAGCTTTTTTGCTTTTCATTTCATTTTTGTATTGCATCAAAAGAAGAGAGTGTTTTGACAAAATTTTTAGTCAACTTAAATTTGAGACGAGAGTAGTTATCGAACCGTGATCACTTTGTTTTTCGGCCATCAATCATATGTAGTTAATAGTGTCCTTCACAAGACCATTTATATATAAGACTTAACAAGACATGAGAGATTTTTCAAATGCTTTACTACAGCGAAATATTCTAAGACAAACGCTAAAAAATACTGTTGGCAAGACAAACAACTGAAACAAATGTTTTACCAACAGTGTTCTTTAGCGTTAATTTAGGAATATTTCGCTGTAGTAAAGCAATTGATAAACCTATCATGTATTGAAAGGTCTTATAAATGGTCTTGTGCATGACTTTAGTTCTTTACACTGTTTATATTACCTCTAGTGATTCATTAAGGGTTTGTGTTATAATTGCATATCCATCAAGTAATAAACTTCCTTCCATGGTTCTTAAGAAATTCAACTTGGTTATATCAAACAGTCTGTCAATAAATTTATCTGCATAATTTTCACAGGGCACGAATATTTTTTCGTCGTAAAATTCCAATTCATATTTAGTTAATCCGTGGCCCATCTAAAAAGTATAAGAATTAAAATAATGAAAATTTTCAAAATACTTTAATTGAAATTTAGTTGCTGGTGGTTAAGCATTGACTATATATTTAACTGGTGCTTAGACGCATTTTACATTAAAGGTATTCAAAAGTTGCACTGGTGCGAAAAAGCAGAACTGCAAAATTTTCAAAAAATATAACAAGAACCACATAGAAAGTTATTTTGCACAAATGATGCATTGTCAGGATCTGAGTAAGTGCAAGATTATTACGGTAAATTTTGCAAAATTGTGCAACTTTTTATGGCATTGCCAATCCAAAAAAATGGAAAAAAAAGTACTTAAACCATACAGAAAATTACAACGCAGAAATATCAAAATTTTTTTCTTTTAAATGAAAAAACAAGTAAACGATATTTTCGGACAAAATTAATTAATTAAAAAATTATGAAAAAAAAATTTTAAAAAATTCTTAGCTATAAATTATAAAGAAATCTTCAAATTCGATTTTAAGATAACAAGTACATAGTTTTGTTATTTTCAAACGACCTATGGCTTAAATCGTTATTACAATTTCGTTAAATAATACCAATACTATTAATATTTATATTTTATTAGTGAATTAATTACAGAATAATTCAGCCTTTAAACAAACTATTTTAACAATTAAGAAACACACGAGTACAATAAATTGCACATATTGTGTTGCTTGCTACACAAATAAATAAGTTGACGTGAATACCTTTATTGTGCCTTTTCTGCTTGCCTGTGCAGGCAGGCTTTTTTAGTTTGTGGGTGAGAGATGTTGCGAGGGGGTGAGAAGCTTGCGGGGTAAAACAAAAGGCACGAAATGGAAATTCGAAGGAATTTATGACATTTCGCTTTACCTTTTTCGTACTCTCAGCATTAAGCGTGTATTTATGTATGTATATATCAAAAAGGCATGAATAAAAAAGCTTAATGTAAGTGTGCGTGACTTTTCGAAGGGGCTTAAAATAAAATTGGCAATACAAGGCAGGTTGAAAGAGCATAGTGTGAAATAGCTCTTAGCCAAATCATCAGTAGACTTTAACCACTTATTTTGAATAGCAACAAACCTTTTATCTTATGCAAAGATAAGAGCTTTGTGATTTGGCTAAACACCAATAAAATATGTATATAGGCAATCCCAGCAAAAAATTTCAAAAAAGGTAATCGGGTTTGAAATTAAGCTTTTTGGTGGAAGCTCTTCCCTACTGGATTACCAAATAATCGATTCTTGAGAACAACTTATATTTTTTTATTTGGCAACTTGTTCACGTAATCTATTAAATCTAAAAAATCATTCTCTTCATTTAGCAACTTATACATACATCATTTTTTTTTTAATTTTAGGTAATCTGATTTGTAACCGAGTAAAGAAATTTGGTAATCAGAAAAGTATGTCATTATATGGCAAGTATTTCTGATGGTAATGTGTAATTTTTTGCTGAGATGCTTTAATACTAGCAAATAAATTTCAATTAAGATAAACTTATGACAATATGTCAAATAGTAAAATTTTTAAATTTGCATTTTGTGATTTTATTCAGTTATCTTATTAAATCTAACAAATACTTTTAACCTGAAATGGCTAGTCCCTAAAGGATTCTGGCAACACTGCAGCATGCCCATACTAAAGGCAAGTGTGTAGAAACTGCCCTTCCTTCTCTGTTACAATACATGGAAAAAACTTGAAGTACAACGACGCCATTATCGTTGAATTTTGGCATTGAAACCAATATGAGCATTCACGGATTCGATAAAAGTCTGCTTATATTTATCTTTCGATTGGTGATGCGAACCTCTAGTCAATCAGGTGCACCACTGGCTGAGTTGCTGTCTCCCCTGCTAAGTATATAGCTTAGTCGAGATCATAAGATGATAAGGCTTGCCATATTCTTACATTAGCACTGAATACGCTCAATAAATGGGATGCCACATCAGGTCTTGGCGTCAATACTGAATTAGTTCTCTTCACTAGAAGATACAGGCACTATGAAATAAGGCCCAATCAAATAATACGCCAATAAGCAATAAAATAAGCCCTAACAAAATAAAACCCAAAAAATAAAATAAGGCCCAAGAGAACATATATGGAAGAAAAACCAAATATAAATTAAATAAAGCCCAATTAAAAAAGCCCAAGGAAACAAAACTCAAGGTGAAATAAAGCTTAAAATAAATAAAATAAAGCCCAATAAAAATTCCTTAATTGTATGGGCCTTATTTTATTTTCTTGTTCTTGGGTCTTATTTTATAGCACGGCAGAAACATATCAAACAACGTGGTGGTTGTTCTGCATAATAATTCATCCTGGAACCACAAGTTCCAAGTGAGAGTATATCAGGCACTCATTGCTTTAATGTGAGACTGTAAACGGATCAACTGGGTCTTAAAAGGTGTAAAAAATCTCATAATGATAGAATGCATTAAAGAAGTATTCTTATTGTAGACCACCAAAATAAGATTTGACAGATGTGTTTAGGATTTACATGAGTATGTGTCTACTGTCGTCTTAACGCTGAGCTTAAATGTTTATTACGACCCCTACACGCACTATGTGAATTGCAAGGCATTCACACAGGCCTGATACTCTACAATTTCGTTCCAAATGCTGTCAAACTACATTTAAAAGTATTTGGTATGAAATATTAGCGAAATAAACTCGCAAAAGTAGTACTCTGTTCTTGTTGTGAAAAACACGTAAAATCATGTCTTTCCATGCAAAATTAGTCTTACATCATTTTAGTTTAGCTACGAAAAAAACATGAGCAGTGATTTTTTCGCACGGAATTTGAACAATGTTGCATACTTTCAAGCAATAAAAGCGAGAAATTTATAAAAAACCACAAGTTGGGCTAAATTTAGTACATGCCAAATTTTTCACGCGAAATAATCAATGGTGCTGAACATTTTTATCAACTCTGAGCAGATTACTAGCCTATAGGTTGCAAAATTTTAACGTAGTTATTTCTCAGTATGAGCAGGCAGCACTTTGCTGATGTGCTTTTAGTCATCTGATCTCCCAATGCTTATGAGACTAGTATTGGTCAAACAATAGATAGATTTAGACTAGATTAGGTAACAGTGGTCGCAGTGACTGTGTATAAATTATACGACGTCTATTTTATATCTAAAATCGCACAACTATCCTGAAATCACTTTCATAAGGGACTTCCCAATACCGCTAATTATCCCCAAAGTGCCAAAGTTTTTCTCGACCATTCCTGCAAACTATCTTCACTTCCGCTAAAGGGGAAACCAGACCAAAACATTTGTTTTTTTTTATAATCTTTGGCCTCACTACTCAAGCTATTCTAACCAAGGATGACCAAAGTTCTGTAAACGAAATATTTATGACGAAAGAAAATCAAATGCACTTTAATACCAATAAATTGAGAGCATAAAAAATTCGTTTTTAGTATCCATTGTCATTATACGGATTAATTGATGTGAATAAAAACGCCACTTCGTATACTTTTATAATATTTCAATGACTCCTCTAGGGCTTTTAAAAAATATTAAAGGCAAATTTTGTAAATAGAAACGATTTTTTCGTTTTGAAATTTGTATGGAAAAAATATTTTTTCAAACGAATTTTCGTTATTTTTCATACAAATTGGAAACGTTTAGAAACGAAATTTTTTAAAAAATTTCATTGTAAAAATTGTATTAGTATCACTCACATAAATTAAATTTATTACTATTAAGATTAATATTTTAAGCCTCATTGTATAAATATCACAAATAAACTACTGGCAAGATTTTTATTTTAGTCCTATTATATATTGTTTGAGTACACGCCATTTAAAAATCTCTTATCAGATCTCCCATAAAAAACATAAAACATTGCGATAAATCTCAAAATGTGTTAGTAATACAAACATTACATTTTATCGTATAGCAATTTATGAAGCGTGAAAGTGCATATTAATCATTCCACAGCAAAATTATATGATTTTTTGACTTCCTTTGAAACCAATTACAGTTTATAATGAAAATGCCTCCGTTGAAATTAAGTACTTTCCCATACATTTTAACGGTTAATGGAGAAATACTGCCTGGTCACTAGCCACAAGAACGGCGAACTATTACTAGAAACTACATTACATATATCAAGGGACACAATATCTAATATTTTCGGCCAAATTCATAACATTTGCACTTCCAAGAGATAGTTTATGACTCTTCAAGACCTCAGAGTATTTCGAAATACAGATATAGCCGTTGATCATTCCATGGAAGGTATCTGGAATGAAACTTACTATCTAAAAACCTAATAGCATGTCAAATATGCAGCAAACCCAACGTAGACCGTGCACCATATTCATATTGAAATCCGATGCTGTCAGAAGCAGATACGCTAAAAGTGTCAGGCAGTTCTACAATAATATTTGTCCGTTAAAGCAAAACACAAATGCAGATGAAGATAGGGGAAAAATAGGACATATCTTCAGCGATCAGTCAATGGAAGGAAAGTCTTGTAATCAAAATTCTCAAAGAAATGTTATCCAAAAATATGCAGTAACTGGAGAGGAATCGGATTAAAATCCTTCGTATATAAAATTTAGAATAAAGAAATTAGTAACCCCATCCTGGAAAAAAATACTATTGGTGGCACTATGTATCAGTGCTGGCACAGTGTTTTCGCTGCGCTGACCAGACCAGGGCTTTTATGACCCTTTTATGTCATTGTGTTTCCCTCTCCCATTTTCCCTCATCACCTAACTTAATCTAATTCTGTGGTACTGTGCGCCTTTTTGTTAGCTGCTGGTGGACAGTTTAGTGATGCAGGTATAACACTGATCACTAAGCAGTCAAATACAACAGTGGTTAACGTGACTGGAATCAGTATCGCATATAAAACATTCGATTTGAATTTTCGCACGTTGCTATGTCTGACAAACTCATTATTGACTTCTGCAACATACTGGTCCTAAGATTGAATTTTTTTCTCTGTATATGCACACATATATCTCCATCGGCCGGATGTTTGCGCCTTATGTGAGACCCAAGTATCTGAGAATGCTGATGCACAGGATTTTCAGATAACTGGTTATCACCTTCTATCGCTATTTAACTTCCATCGAGGACTTACAATGTACATTCGCAATTCAGTTGAGTACAAATGCCAGCAATCACTACGCATATTTGATGCTGAATTTATCACTAAGCATATCTGATGCTGATATCTGGGTTAAATTCAAAATCAGGGCACACTGTTTACATTTCGGATTTGTTTACAGAAGTCGAAACGCAGAAAGGAATACTACCATTTCTGGCTTCAATAGCCTTTCTGACTCCATATCGAACATCCTGGAGAGTTGTGTGAACAGTGAAATCATTATTGGTAGTGATTTCGATGTTCACAATTCAACATGGCTTCGCCATTTGAACCGTACATCTACGGAAGGCTAATATGTTGAGCTGTTCGCAGCGCATAACCACTTGGCGCAACTCGTGAATGAACCAACCCACACTCCGTGTGTTGAAGGGCACCAACAGAATACACTCGACCTTTTCCTCAATTCACACCCTGATAAGTATGAAGTGAGTGTTAATGCACCTCTCGGTACTTCAGATCACTGTATCATTTCGGTCTCCTTTTCATTCTCAGCACTTCATAGCGTTTCACCTGCAACAGCGAACGATTTTTTTCGTCATTTTAATTGGAAGCAATGTTTCCTTCACAATAATGTCATTGCCATGGCCAAAATGGTCGAAAGTATAATTTTGATGGGAATGAAAGTTTTCATACCATCACAACAAATTCCGATTAAGCCGAGAGAGAGACTGTGGTTTAATCAGACAAGCAAAAATGCAGTCAGATCTAGAGAGGAAGCATTCAGTATTTGGCGAAATAATCAAAACACCGATACTGATTTGCTACGCAAAAGGGCGAGATCTTCGTGTACCAAAGTACTGAGGCGTGAAAAAGTTCTTCACGAGCAACGTCTCCATGCTAAAGTTCTTGCTGCCCCTCGGCGTAGTAAGACCTTTTGGTCATTCGTTAAAAGAGTAAAGAATAATGATAGTTCTTCAATTCCCACTCTTTTAAAGGATGATTTAATATTCACTGATCCGGCTGATAAAGCTAACCTACTAGCTGAAATATTTGCAAGTAATTCCTAGTTGCCGGAAAGCAATCAGCCACTGCTTGTGCTAGAGAGAGTATCCACTACTATGCCTAAGATATTCTTTCGAGCTCGGGCAGTAAAAAAGGTTTTATCGGAACTCAACATAAACAAGTCTCCCGGGCCGGATGGCATTCCAGCACTGGTATTGAAGAAGTATTCCTCGACACTATCACGTCCATTAGCTAACCTCTAACTAACCACATTGTACCATGCTGGTGAGTTTCCAGTGTGTTGGAAGGTTGCTAATGTTACTTCAATCCCTAAAAAAGGATAAGCAAATAACCTTGAAAATTATCGCCCAATCGCAATATGTTCAGCACTTTCCAAAGTGATGGAAAATATGTTTACTTATGAATTTCCATCTTGTAAGGTATCTGGAGTCCAACAGCTTACTCAACGACCAGCAGTATGGATTTCGTAGAAGCCGATCTACGGGCGACCTACTTGCCCTTCTCTCGGAGAAATGGTGTAATTCCATCCACCATTTTGGCAAAAGTAAGGTGGTGACCCTAGATATCTCCAAGGCGTTTGATAGAGTGTGACATGGTGCAATTTTGTCAAAATGTATTACCCTTGGTATCGGTGATAACTTCTCTCGATTCATATGATGGGATCTCATCAAATGAGTTCAACCTAAATTCAGGGGTACCGCAAGATTCCGTTCTTTCACCAACTCTATTCCTCATCTTTCTTAATGACCTTTTATGTTAAACTTTCAACCCTATTTATTCTTTCGCGGACGACAGCAGCATTTGTCATTCTTTCTGATTCAGTAATAGACCTAGCCTGCCGGGGGTTGAGTCTATGCGACAAACAATGAATGAGTCATTAAACTGCGATTTAGCAAAAATTTCTGAATGGGGTTATGCGAATAGGGTCGATTTTAACGCCCGCAAGACCCAATGCTGAACGATTACTCATAGATGCATGACCGTAAATTCTGCTGCCTCTGTAACTATGGGTGCTATAAATATTAGGGAATCGGAACCTCTTGGTGTTCTTGGCATGAAAATTCAGTGTGATGTCCGTTGGACTGAGCACATTTTTCAGGTTCCCAAAGAAGCATTCAAGTGCCTAGGTTTTTAGAACAGTGCAAGCAATACTTCACCCCACCTGGTCTTCTTACTAATTGTACCACCCATATCCGACCGAAAATGGAATACAACTCTCACGTATGGGCCGGTGCTTCAAAGTCTATTTTGCAGTTGCTCGTCCGCGTACAGGAGAGGTCGAAGAAGCTCATTGGTGACAGTAGGGTATCCAACTCTACTGACTCATTGGAGCATCGACGCAATGTGGGGTGCATTTCTTTGTTTTATTTTTACTACAATGGAATGTGTTCAAATGAGATTAGGGAACTTGTTCTTGAAACCCGAACATTTCTACGCAAAACACGAGCTTCATTCAGGGCACATCCTTTTGTGGTCGATTGCCCAATAAATCACACTACGCATTACACAGAGAATTCCTTTTTTAATCGTACTATTCGTATGTGGAATAAATTACCTGCGGAAGTATTTCCAGTAACTTTCAACATCGGAAGGTTTAAATCGAATGTCCCCAGACACCCCTCTATCCTCCTCCCCATAACCTATTTCTCTAGTCCTAGCACAATGCATTGCATGAGCAGGGGTTATCCCCTGAGTGCTGGTCCTACTTAAAAAAAGCTCCTAGACAGACATACCGTTCTTGCGTGAACCAAATTAACAGCATTTTCATAAAAAAAATTTCTTATTAAACCTTTGTAAACCCGTAATAATTATTATAAGTAAAGCTGTAATTAAATAACGATGACATACTTGAATTCTTATATTTATTAGTTTTTATATTCAAATTTTAAATATTAACCATCTGCAATTAAGATTGTCATAAAATCGCTTGCAAAATATTTCTTATCGAAACGATTGGCTAATTAAGGTAAAAAATTATATATCTAAGGTGTTTAAAATACCCAAAGATATAAGTGTTATAGATCTATCTCTTTTTAAAATAGAATTTGTTGGAAGCTCCCTCTTTTTCACATCGAATCTAGATCTAAGAAATATTTTGGTTTGGCATCACTGCTGTACACTAGAGATGGGCGACATTTGGAAACCTGTTACTCTCTGACACAGCGATTAAAAAATCACTAATCACAACTGTGACTGAATTTATCAAGTAACAGGTTTTGGAAATATAGTTCTTTCATACAAACTGTGCATATCCTTGTATGCTTTCTTTACAGTAAATAAAGCTGCTACATTAATTATTTTTTATACCTTCAGTGTTTTTCAAAAAAAAAATCGTCAAATCATGTCAAATCACCTTCTCTGGCAACTATGTATAGTTCTCACATTCTTGTTTTTGCACTTTTATTGCCTCTATGCCTCTTATGCGACAATTCTCAATATTTCGATGGGGTTGATTGTTACTTGTTTCTTTTTGTCGCTGTTCTTATTAGTATTTATCAAAATAGCAATACTAATAAATACTTTTCAAAGATAAGAGCTAAAATGTGTCACTGTTTAATTTCACTGCTGCTCTTCTTATTAGATTTTCTCAAAATAACAAAACTGCTACAAACAAAATACTGCTAAACTGTGATCACAGTCACAGTTTAAAATACAGCGATTTAGAAATCACGTTAACATAGAGCAAATTATTAAAAATCACGTTATCGCTCATCACTAATGTACACCATAAAGATTAAGCAACAAACATCTTATGCTCACCTCTAGTAAATACACACGCATGCATTTACTCACATGCTGTTGCATATCTACAATGTTTTGTGTCTTAATTTTATATAAAAACTCATAAAACTTATTTCACGACTAGTTTATAAACATTTTTGATACAACTTTTCAATGTTTTTACTGTTTAGGACAATTTAATTTTACTTTGTTATTGCCAATTTATCAAACAGCTGATCGTTTTTCGGCTTCCCCAAACTACCCCAAAGAAAAATTACGGGCTGTTTCGTGCAAGAAGAATAACATTACTCTCTCGAAAAATATCTTACTTACCCAAACTTTGAGTACGGGAACAGTTTCGGTAAAATTGGGACTCCGCTGGCTCCCAATGTGGAGTACGGGATCAAACCTAATAGAAATGAAAATATTTCATATTCCAAGATATGAAATATATTTTTGAACTTAACTCAATTTTTGCAATGCAAAAATTTAGTGCTCACTTAATAGTATTATTTTTCAAAAATCTCTTGTAATTGGCATGTGATCTCTTGATCTATAATATAAATCAAGATAGATAGATAGATTCTATATTATCACTTGCAGTCCTCTCGGAATGGAATCGCTCAAGTTTTTGAACAATTCATATGGAATTTTGGACAATTATTCCTGAAGAGCCAATATCAACTCACTTTTTCATGACACTTTTCTTTCTCTAACTTTTCTGTCCAAGTGATACCAAAAATTCTCAATTTGCTCATATGGATCTGGCGATTAATGGCGAGTTTCCATCCATTTTGTGGTATTGTACAAAAGCCTCATCTTGGTGTTCGGCGCCATATGGTTCTAGTCATTGTCTTCAATAAATATAAAATGTTCAGCTATTCCCATTTTTCTGACACTGAGTGGGACAAGGGCTTTCAAAATCTCGATATATTTTTTATGGTCCATTATTCCTTCCATTTTGTGTAAATTTCCGAGTCCAGCCACACTAACCCATCCGCAAACTAGCACTGACTCCCATGTTTTAAGGTTGCACAAAATTTTTTTAACACCCTCATTGGACTAAAGCAATTATTTTTTTTTCTATCTTAAATTAATAATTTTATTTTATTTGGACCAAATATTAAATTCACTTTCAAACGCATTTACAATTTTTAATTTTCTGGTGTTTAAGTTAAATGTCGAGCTTTGGCACATTGAACGACTTATAACATGTGACTAACATTTAAACATATGGGTGGGTTAGGGCTACTTTGGGGATGCATGAGTGTGGCTGGGCTCGAAAATTTACATATAATGGATGGAGTAATGGACCGTAAAAAAAAGTCGTGATTTTGAAAGCCATCATTCTCGTCGTATCTTCATAGTGAACGTCTTAGCGGAGTTTTTCTTACATACATACTAAACAAACAAAATCATAAAAAAATATTCGTAATACATAAATATTGAATGTGATAAATAAGATTTATTTGCTTTGCTAATATTTTTTACATAGTCAGAAATAACAAAAACACAGACAAAGTGACATTGACGAATACTCATATAGAGCACATTAAAAACAAATAATTGTGAAGTGAGTTTCAACCCCCTTCTCGACTAGGAATATATATTTCGACACTAAAGCAATAACATCGGCAGAACAGTGAGACAAAATTGCTGATTGCGTTACTTATGTTGAGGCTATGGGAAATCGTAGCTATAATATGGAGAAAGTCAACAAAGAAGGTGCAGAACAAAAATATAATTCACTTGTTAATATCTGGGCTCAAATAGTTATATCCGTGATCGTATCGACAATCGTACGAAAACAAATCAAATGACACGTAGAGTATACAAGTTGATTTTTGTTTTTTACGGCAAACTTTTAGTGGTCTATATATTAACGAAAAAATTTTGTATAAAAACAGTATAATAGTAGTTGATCCTTGGTGATTATAAAGTGTCTGTACGTGACGCCGAGAAATAAGAAATATAATATCCTTCAATTTTATTAATGTAAACTGATTACTGCCTACTAATTTTAAATAACTAGGTCCCTATTCAAGCAATTAGTTATATGTACATACATATGTATGCATTTCTTTAAATTTCTTTTCATTGAATTTCGAATAAATTTTTTATATAAAACATGCAATTAAGAATTTGTATTAAAATTTTTGTTTAACATCTACGGAATTATTTTTCTTAGGTTAACAATGAGTGGAAGGAACTATTACATTTACATACTTTAAAAACTAAAAATTGACATATAATAACAAATTATATACCGGGAAAAAATGCTTAATAACTAAGCAATTCGAAATCGTAAGAGAAAATCGTTTATATTTCCTGGTTCATTTTGAACACTGTTTAGCCGATTTACTCTTGCTTCTCTTATAACAGCGAGATACACAATCCACCGTCTCGAGCCATTGGGAATTTTCTGCAGGTAGGCTGGGAGAAGTGGTGCTTGATTCAATGATCTAGAAGTTGGATTTGGTGGATCAGCATTCATATACTCGCTGCCAGGTGCAGCCGTTTTACCGACCAAATTTAAATTGGAATCTTCAGGCAACATTAAATTATTATACCGCGTATTACTTTTAATAAACTTCAAAATTGAGTGATGCTCGCTGCTACAAATGCATCAATATTTATAGTCAAATTATTATCCTTAAGTTAACAGATAGTTGACAATGTATTTTTATTAACTTTAACAAATATTGATTGATATTGCATTTTGTTTAATCGACATACGAGTTATTTGTTTCTTGTTAATTGTAATATCATTTTCTAAAATATTAAAGAAAATCTTTTAGCAAGTCTATTTCACAGATATTATAAGCTCTTAGCCACTTTAGACGAACACCAGGAAATGAAGGGAATTAAAAAAATGCTGCGCTAACACTTTTACTTATGCCCTAATTCAGTAAGAAGATTTAGGACGTTTTTGGTTGAAAATACTTTTGAGTTGTTGTTTTTGAATTCTCTAAATTATTTATTTTCTTAAAAAATGGTTGTTGTTTTTGATAATGAAAAATAAAAATATTATTACCATGTTTTTAAAACATAAAAATTAATAGTTTGGGGATATATGAGTGTGGCTGGACTCGAAAATTTACATATAATGGATGGAGTAATGGACCTTAAAAAATAAGTCGTGATTTTGAAAGCTATCATTCTCGTTGTATCTTCATAGTGAACGTCTTAGCGGAGTTTTTCTTACATACATACTAAGCAAACAAAATCATAAAAAAATATTCGTAATACATAAATATTGAATGTGATAAATAAGATTTATTTGCTTTGCTAATATTTTTTACATAGTCAGAAATAACAAAAACACAGACAAAGTGACATTGACGAATACTCATATAGAGCACATTAAAAACAAATAATTGTGAAGTGAGTTTCAACCCCCTTCTCGACTAGGAATATATATTTCGACACTAAAGCAATAACATCGGCAGAACAGTGAGACAAAATTGCTGATTGCGTTACTTATGTTGAGGCTATGGGAAATCGTAGCTATAATATGGAGAAAGTCAACAAAGAAGGTGCAGAACAAAAATATAATTCACTTGTTAATATCTGGGCTCAAATAGTTATATCCGTGATCGTATCGACAATCGTACGAAAACAAATCAAATGACACGTAGAGTATACAAGTTGATTTTTGTTTTTTACGGCAAACTTTTAGTGGTCTATATATTAACGAAAAAATTTTGTATAAAAACAGTATAATAGTAGTTGATCCTTGGTGATTATAAAGTGTCTGTACGTGACGCCGAGAAATAAGAAATATAATATCCTTCAATTTTATTAATGTAAACTGATTACTGCCTACTAATTTTAAATAACTAGGTCCCTATTCAAGCAATTAGTTATATGTACATACATATGTATGCATTTCTTTAAATTTCTTTTCATTGAATTTCGAATAAATTTTTTATATAAAACATGCAATTAAGAATTTGTATTAAGATTTTTGTTTAACATCTACGGAATTAGTTTTCTTAGGTTAACAATGAGTGGAAGGAACTATTACATTTACATACTTTAAAAACTAAAAATTGACATATAATAACAAATTATATACCGGGAAAAAATGCTAAATAACTAAGCAATTCGAAATCGTAAGAGAAAATCGTTTATATTTCCTGGTTCATTTTGAACACGGTTTAGCCGATTTACTCTTGCTTCTCTTATAACAGCGAGATACACAATCCACCGTCTCGAGCCATTGGGAATTTGCTGCAGGTAGGCTGGGAGAAGTGGTGCTTGATTCAATGATCTAGAAGTTGGATTTGGTGGATCAGCATTCATATACTGGCTGCCAGGTGCAGCCGTTTTACCGGCCAAATTTAAATTGGAATCTTCAGGCAACATTAAATTATTATACAGCGTATTACTTTCAATAAACTTCAGAATTGAGTGATGCTCGCTGCTACAAATGCATCAATATTTATAGTCAAATTATTATCCTTAAGTTATCGTTAACAGGTAGAGCGAAACAACCTTTAATTTGAAGTTAACAGATAGTTTTCAATGTATTTTTATTAACTTTAACAAATATTGATTGATATTGCATTTTGTTTAATCGACATTCAAGTAATTCGTTTCTTGTTGATTGTAATATCATTTTAAGAAATGATTGATGTTTTTGATAATGAAAAATAAAATTATTATTACCATGTTTTTAAAACATAAAAATTAACAGTTTGGGGATGCATGAGTGTGGCTGGACTCGAAAATTAACATATAATGGATGGAGTTATGGACCGTAAAAAATAAGTCGTGATTTTGAAAGCCATCATTCTCGTTGTATCTTCATAGTGAACGTCTTAGCGGAGTTTTTCTTACATACATACTAAACAAACAAAATCATACAAAAATATTCGTAATACATAAATATTGAATGTGATAAATAATTTAAAATTTAAATTTATTTGCTTTGCTAATATTTTTTACATAGTCAGAAATAATAAAAACAAAAAAAAACAGAAATAGAAAAATAATATAATAAAAAAAAATAAATATAATATAATAACAAATTATATACCGGGAAAAAATGCTTAATAACTAAGCAATTCGAAATCGTAAGAGAAAATCGTTTATATTTCCTGGTTCATTTTGAACACTGTTTAGCCGATTTACTCTTGCTTCTCTTATAACAGCGAGATACACAATCCACCGTCTCGAGCCATTGGGAATTTGCTGCAGGTAGGCTGGGAGAAGTGGTGCTTGATTCAATGATCTAGAAGTTGGATTTGGTGGATCAGCATTCATATACTGGCTGCCAGGTGCAGCCGTTTTACCGGCCAAATTTAAATTGGAATCTTCAGGCAACATTAAATTATTATACAGCGTATTACTTTCAATAAACTTCAGAATTGAGTGATGCTCGCTGCTACAAATGCATCAATATTTATAGTAAAATTATTATCCTTAAGTTATCGTTAACAGGTAGAGCGAAACAACCTTTAATTTGAAGTTAACAGATATAAGCTGCATATGTATACTTAAAATCATTGTAGGTTAATTGATCCCTAATTAAGGCTAAAAAACATACGCCTGAAATTGTATTGTATTGTATGAAATTGTATTGCACTTGCTAGGAATTTCCCTATGCACTGCAGCTTGTACGGTTTTGTGACACACAAATAAATATGTAAATATATACAATGCGCAGCGATCTATATACATAATTTTAAGACTTAGTAAGCCGACTGTAATGTAATCTAACTGCAACGTAGGAAACAGCTGATCGATATTTTTATATGAAAAGTAAGTTACGTTACGTTACATTTCTATAACCATTTTCATTACCTTTTACATAACAATATCGATCAGCTGTTTCCTACTGTTGCAGTTACTTTACATTACAGTCGGCTAGCTGAGCCTTTACTAAAGGCTTATTTGATTTATATCATGATTTTATGTATATTATGTACAAATAAAAAAATAATTTGAGTCGTTAAGCAGCTCTGGGTGAAGAACAGCGCTCGCGAATTTTTCATCTCGCTCGCGCTGGTGGACTGACTTGGTCACACATAATCGTATAGTCTTGCTGTTCTTTTAAGAAATTTCGTTGACAACCATATTGCTACTTCCTATGTGAAGGCATAGGTCATGTATAGTCAGTCAGAAAAACTTTTTAAAATACTGTTAATATCATCTGGGGCATATGGTCTAGTTACTCCGCCCATATCTGTGCAACCATAAATATTTACAGCCTGTTTATGTAAGACGTTGGCAATTTAAATCTTGACGTTTTCATAATAAATTAAAGAAAATATGTACAATAGTCAAAACAAAAATGCTAAATAATATTTTAATTCATATTTTATGCATGATATAAATATAGAAGGCACTTCCATTCTCTCATTTTTTCTTGACATTCATCTTCTGACAACTATAAGAATTCTGAAGTTTCGTGATACCGTATTAATTTGATTTCTATTACACTAAATTAATTTCTGATTAATCTGTTTCCTGTTTGTTTTAAAATTTTATTCAAAAATTATTCCAAATTTTTTTTATAAAATACAGAATGTATATAACTTATAACAATTAATGCCAAAATTATCTTAAACAATTGTATCGTCTTGTCTATGGACGAAAAAAGGCCGCAGTTGTGATTCTTAATGTGATTATTTATTGTCTATGCTAGAAGGTTCGTTTATTTGCTTTATGATTTTGTTCCAAACATTATATACAACACATATTTTTTTCATATAATTTTCAAACTATTGTACAATAATTTCATTTAATTTTTATGTTTTAAAAACATGGCAATAATATCTTTATTTTTCATTATCAAAAACATCAATCATTTCTTAAAATGATATTACAATCAACAAGAAACGAATTACTCGTATGTCGATTAAACAAAATGTAACACCAATCAATATTTGTTAAACTTAATAAAAATTCATTGACAACTATCTGTTAACTTCAAATTAAAGGTTGCTTCGCTCTACCTGTTAAGGATAACTTAAAGATAATAATTTGACTATAAATATTGATGCATTTGTATCAGCGAGCTACACTCAATTTTGAAGATTATTGAATGTAATACGCTGTATAATAATTTAATGTTGCCTGAAGATTCCAATTTAAATTTGGCCGGTAAAACGGCTGCACCTGGCAGCCAGTATATGAATGCTGATCCACCAAATCCAACTTCTAGAACATTGAATCAAGCACCACTTCTCCCAGCCTACCTGCAGCAAATTCCCAATGGCTCGAGACGGTGGATTGTGTATCTCGCTGTTATAAGAGAAGCAAGAGTAAATCGGCTAAACAGTGTTCAAAATGAACCAGGAAATATAAACGATTTTCTCTTACGATTTCGAATTGCTTAGTTATTAAGCATTTTTTCCCGGTATATAATTTGTTATTATATTATATTTATTTTTTTTATTATATTATTTTTCTATTTCTGTTTTTTTTTTGTTTTTATTATTTCTGACTATGTAAAAAATATAAGCAAAGCAAATAAATTTAAATTTTAAATTATTTATCACATTCAATATTTATGTATTACGAATATTTTTGTATGATTTTATTTGTTTAGTATGTATGTAAGAAAAACTCCGCTAAGACGTTCACTATGAAGATACAACGAGAATGACGGCTTTCAAAATCACGACTTATTTTTTAAGGTCCATTACTCCATCCATTATATGTTAATTTTTGAGTCCAGCCACACTCATATATCCCCAAACTATTAATTTTTATGTTTTAAAAACATGGTAATAATATTTTTATTTTTCATTATCAAAAACAACAACCATTTTTTAAGAAAATAAATAATTTAGAGAATTCAAAAACAACAACTCAAAAGTATTTTCAAACAAAAACGTCCTAAATCTTCTTACTGAATTAGGGCATAAGTAAAAATGTGAGTGCAGCATTTTTTTAATTCCCTTCATTTCCTGGTGTTCGTCAAAAGTGGCTAAGAGCTTATAATATCTGTGAAATAGACTTGCTAAAAGATTTTCTTTAATATTTTAGAAAATGATATTACAATTAACAAGAAACAAATAACTCGTATGTCGATTAAACAAAATGCAATATCAATCAATATTTGTTAAAGTTAATAAAAATACATTGTCAACTATCTGTTAACTTAAGGATAATAATTTTACTATAAATATTGATGCATTTGTAGCAGCGAGCATCACTCAATTCTGAAGTTTATTGAAAGTAATACGCTGTATAATAATTTAATGTTGCCTGAAGATTCCAATTTAAATTTGGCCGGTAAAACGGCTGCACCTGGCAGCCAGTATATGAATGCTGATCCACCAAATCCAACTTCTAGATCATTGAATCAAGCACCACTTCTCCCAGCCTACCTGCAGCAAATTCCCAATGGCTCGAGACGGTGGATTGTGTATCTCGCTGTTATAAGAGAAGCAAGAGTAAATCGGCTAAACAGTGTTCAAAATGAACGAGGAAATATACACGATTTTCTCTTACGATTTCGAGTTGCTTAGTTATTAAGCATTTTTTCCCGGTATATAATTTGTTATTATATTATATTTATTTTTTTTTATTATATTATTTTTCTATTTCTGTTTTTTTTGTTTTTGTTATTTCTGACTATGTAAAAAATATTAGCAAAGCAAATAAAGCTTATTTATCACATTCAATATTTATGTATTACGAATATTTTTTTATGATTTTGTTTGCTTAGTATGTATGTAAGAAAAACTCCGCTAAGACGTTCACTATGAAGATACAACGAGAATGATAGCTTTCAAAATCACGACTTATTTTTTAAGGTCCATTACTCCATCCATTATATGTAAATTTTCGAGTCCAGCCACACTCATATATCCCCAAACTATTAATTTTTATGTTTTAAAAACATGGTAATAATATTTTTATTTTTCATTATCAAAAACAACAACCATTTTTTAAGAAAATAAATAATTTAGAGAATTCAAAAACAACAACTCAAAAGTATTTTCAACCAAAAACGTCCTAAATCTTCTTACTGAATTAGGGCATAAGTAAAAGTGTTAGCGCAGCATTTTTTTAATTCCCTTCATTTCCTGGTGTTCGTCTAAAGTGGCTAAGAGCTTATAATATCTGTGAAATAGACTTGCTAAAAGATTTTCTTTAATATTTTAGAAAATGATATTACAATTAACAAGAAACAAATAACTCGTATGTCGATTAAACAAAATGCAATATCAATCAATATTTGTTAAAGTTAATAAAAATACATTGTCAACTATCTGTTAACTTAAGGATAATAATTTGACTATAAATATTGATGCATTTGTAGCAGCGAGCATCACTCAATTTTGAAGTTTATTAAAAGTAATACGCGGTATAATAATTTAATGTTGCCTGAAGATTCCAATTTAAATTTGGTCGGTAAAACGGCTGCACCTGGCAGCGAGTATATGAATGCTGATCCACCAAATCCAACTTCTAGATCATTGAATCAAGCACCACTTCTCCCAGCCTACCTGCAGAAAATTCCCAATGGCTCGAGACGGTGGATTGTGTATCTCGCTGTTATAAGAGAAGCAAGAGTAAATCGGCTAAACAGTGTTCAAAATGAACCAGGAAATATAAACGATTTTCTCTTACGATTTCGAATTGCTTAGTTATTAAGCATTTTTTCCCGGTATATAATTTGTTATTATATGTCAATTTTTAGTTTTTAAAGTATGTAAATGTAATAGTTCCTTCCACTCATTGTTAACCTAAGAAAAATAATTCCGTAGATGTTAAACAAAAATTTTAATACAAATTCTTAATTGCATGTTTTATATAAAAAATTTATTCGAAATTCAATGAAAAGAAATTTAAAGAAATGCATACATATGTATGTACATATAACTAATTGCTTGAATAGGGACCTAGTTATTTAAAATTAGTAGGCAGTAATCAGTTTACATTAATAAAATTGAAGGATATTATATTTCTTATTTCTCGGCGTCACGTACAGACACTTTATAATCACCAAGGATCAACTACTATTATACTGTTTTTATACAAAATTTTTTCGTTAATATATAGACCACTAAAAGTTTGCCGTAAAAAACAAAAATCAACTTGTATACTCTACGTGTCATTTGATTTGTTTTCGTACGATTGTCGATACGATCACGGATATAACTATTTGAGCCCAGATATTAACAAGTGAATTATATTTTTGTTCTGCACCTTCTTTGTTGACTTTCTCCATATTATAGCTACGATTTCCCATAGCCTCAACATAAGTAACGCAATCAGCAATTTTGTCTCACTGTTCTGCCGATGTTATTGCTTTAGTGTCGAAATATATATTCCTAGTCGAGAAGGGGGTTGAAACTCACTTCACAATTATTTGTTTTTAATGTGCTCTATATGAGTATTCGTCAATGTCACTTTGTCTGTGTTTTTGTTATTTCTGACTATGTAAAAAATATTAGCAAAGCAAATAAATCTTATTTATCACATTCAATATTTATGTATTACTAATATTTTTTTATGATTTTGTTTGTTTAGTATGTATGTAAGAAAAACTCCGCTAAGACGTTCACTATGAAGATACGACGAGAATGATGGCTTTCAAAATCACGACTTTTTTTACGGTCCATTACTCCATCCATTATATGTAAATTTTCGAGCCCAGCCACACTCATGCATCCCCAAAGTAGCCCTAACCCACCCATATGTTTAAATGTTGGTCACATGTTATAAGTCGTTCAATGTGCCAAAGCTCGACATTTAACTTAAACACCAGAAAATTAAAAATTTTAAATGCGTTTGAAAGTGAATTTAATATTTGGTCCAAATAAAATAAAATTATTAATTTAAGATAGAAAAAAAAAATAATTGCTTTAGTCCAATGAGGGTAATAAAAAAATTTTGTGCAACCTTAAAACATGGGAGTCAGTGCTAGTTTGCGGATGCGTTAGTGTGACTGGACTCGGAAATTTACACAAAATGGAAGGAATAATGGACCATAAAAAATATATCGAGATTTTGAAAGCCCTTGTCCCACTCAGTGTCAGAAAAATGGGAATAGCTGAACATTTTATATTTATTGAAGACAATGACTAGAACCATATGGCGCCGAACACCAAGATGAGGCTTTTGTACAATACCACAAAATGGATGGAAACTCGCCATTAATCGCCAGATCCATATGAGCAAATTGAGAATTTTTGGTATCACTTGGACAGAAAAGTTAGAGAAAGAAAAGTGTCATGAAAAAGTGAGTTGATATTGGCTCTTCAGGAATAATTGTCCAAAATTCCATATGAATTGTTCAAAAACTTGAGCGATTCCATTCCGAGAGGACTGCAAGTGATAATATAGAATCTATCTATCTATCTTGATTTATATTATAGATCAAGAGATCACATGCCAATTACAAGAGATTTTTGAAAAATAATACTATTAAGTGAGCACTAAATTTTTGCATTGCAAAAATTGAGTTAAGTTAAAAAATATATTTCATATCTTGGAATATGAAATATTTTCATTTCTATTAGGTTTGATTCCGTACTCCACATTGGGAGCCAGCGGAGTCCCAATCTTACCGAAACTGTTCCCGTAGTCAAAGCTTGGGTAAGTAAGATATTTTTCTTCTTCCACGAAACAGCCCGTAATTTTTTTTGGGCTAGTTTGGGGAAGCCGAAAAGCGATCAGCTGTTTGATAAATAGGCAATAACAAAGTAAAATTAAATTGTCCTAAATAGTAAAAACAATGAAAAGTTGTATCAAAAATGTTTATAAACTAGTCGTGAAATAAGTTTTATGAGTTTTTATATAAAATTAAGACACAAAACATTGTAGATATGCAACAGCATGTGAGTAAACGCATGCGTATGTATGTACTAGAGGTGAGCATAAGATGTTTGTTACTTAATCTTTATGGTGTACAGTAGTGATGAGCGATAACGTGATTTCTTTAATAATTTGCTCTATGTTAACGTGATTTCTAAATCGCTGTATTTTAAACTGTGACTGTGATCACAGTTTAGCAGTATTTTGTTTGTAGCAGTTTTGTTATTTTGAGAAAATCTAATAAGAAGAGCAGCAGTGAAATTAAACAGTGACACATTTTAGCTCTTATCTTTGAAAAGTATTTTCTAGTATTGCTATTTTGATAAATACTAATAACAACAGCGACAAAAACAAACAAGTAGCAATCAACTCCATCCAAATATTGAGAATTGTCGCATAAGAGGCATAGAGACAATAAAATTGCAAAGACAAGAATATGAGAACTGTACATAGTTGCCAGAGAAGGTCATTTGACATGATTTGACAATTGTTTCTAGACAAACACTGAAGGTATAAAAAATAATTAATGTGGCAGCTTTATTTACTGTAAAGTAAGCATACATGGACATGCACAGTTTGTATGAAAGAACTATATTTCCAAAACCTGTTACTTGATAAATTCAGTCACAGTTGTGATTAGTGATTTTTTAATCGCTGTATCAGAGAGTAACAGGTTTCCAAATATCGCCCATCTCTAGTGTACAGCAGTGATGCCAACCCAAAATCTTTCTTAGAGCTAGATTCGATGTGAAAAAGAGGGAGCTTCCAACAAATTCTATTTTAGAAAGAGGTAGATCTACAACACTTATATCTTTGGGTATTTTAAACACCTTAGAAATATAATTTTTTACCTTAGTTAGCCAATCGTTTCGATAAGAAATATTTTGCAAGCGATTTTATGACAATATTGATTCCTGATGGTTAATATTTAAAATTTGAATATAAAAACTAATAAATATAAGAATTCCAGTATGTCATCGTTATTTAATTACAGCTTTACTTATAATAATTATTACGGGTTTACAAAGGCTTAATAAGAAAAGTATTTTATGAAAATTTGTTTTAAAAACCCTTTATTAAGTCTAAATAATTTTTATAAATAACGTACTTATTAACTTTTAAATTTTTATTATTCGCATATTTAAAAGTTTAATAAATTAAAAAAATATTGTGTATAAGTATATAAAGCACATGTTTTTTAACCCTTATTACCCATGCATATTGCTGTCACTGCCTACATTCCAGTTTTACCTGATCTATGCCCCTTATTCCTACAAACAGGTAATCTACCTAAAGTTTTTACCTATAAGTTTGTCTTATGAAATTTTACTTACACGATATATATCTGTACAATAATAGATATCTATGGGTAGAAATAACGGGCATTGATTTATAAATTTTAAAGTATGTATTTATAAAAGTTTGCTGCTTAGCACTCACAGTCACGAAACAATGCAAGGTTTTTTCATCAAATTACGAATATCTATGTACATATCGATGTAGATATGTACATACATACATGCATATCGAGCCTTATTTTCGATTTTATCGTAAGCGACAAAAATTTAATTTTTCAGGAGGTTATTTTTAAATATTCAAATTTGTTTTTGTTCAGCCTGTATCTTAAATGTTATCCACAATTTTGGAATTTTGATAATTCTAAACTATGGATAGGACCATAAAATTGTAATTTTAATGAAAAAGTAAATTTTCGATAGCATGTTGCTTACGATAAAATCGAAAAAAGGGCTCTATATACATATACTACATAAATATGCATGCATGTCTCTACATTTTATGATTTGTGAAGGGCTATAAGATTCGGCACAGCTGAATATAGCACTCTTACTTGTTTTCTCTCAAATAGTTTGGTGGATGCTTGGATGTTTTGTCCATGGGTACATCAGTTTTGTCGTTTTCATCTTGCAATATTTTAAAACGGTTTTGACGATTTGTAGAGGATGCGCTGTTATCCCTAGATAACTTTGGAGCCCACACTTTACAACAATTATACATATATCGTGCCTTAACCGCCAAAATAACGTAACCAACATCGATAATCCAAATATTGAGTTAAATACGAGCCCTTCAATTTTAAGGTAACCCACATACGCCTAAATTAGTAACCGCACACAGTAAGTCTATCATCAGATTTTTTATTTTTGTTGTTTTCATTGAGAGCTTCAGAACTTACAGTAAAATAGGCATTTCTGCCGTTATAACTCACTTCACAATTATTTGTTTTTGAGGTACTCATATAAAATATTCCTCAAGGGCACTTTGTTTGTGTTTTTCTGTTTGCGTTTTTATACCCTTTACCAAAAAATGGTAAAAGGTTATATATAGGTTTGTCATTCTGTTTGTAATTTCTACAATATTAATAAGCGACACATAAAGTATATATATTCTGGATCCTTATGCATAGGGAAGACGAACAAGCGATGCCCGTCTGTCCGTCTGTCTGTACGTGAAATCGGTTTTCCCAAGCTCCCAGAAGAGCTAGAGACTTCGTTCTTGGACTGGTGTGTCAGAAATTTTCCGAAAAATTTTGCTATTGAAAATCAGCAAAATCGGGCAGACGGTTTCAGAGCTGGAAGACTCAAACTCTATTTTCCCATAGAAAATAACTACCGAAAACAAGTTTTTATTACTTTTTTATTAAATTAACTTATTTTATACTTCGGTATGAATAAAATTAATATTTATAAAAAAAAATTTTAATTTAACAGATTAAAAAAACGTTTCCTGGGTTGGACAACCTTAACTTTTTTTCTAATAATTAAACATATTTCATGTTTTAGGAAGAAGGCTATTTTCTCAGGAACGGTAAAAGCTACGGGTCTGAAATTTGGACAGTGTATGTAGAACTTTGGTCGCTACAACAACAAATATATAAAAGCTAAAAATTAAAGGGTGTTCCAAAATGAGCGACGAAAACTTTTAAAATATCATGTAATATACATACATACAATTGTATGTATGTGTGTACATATGTGTATTGACACTTGAAATTTGTAAAATTAGTGTACTTTTATATAGGCTACAACAATTAACACTAAAATTAAAAAAATTTAAATTAAAGGGTGGCCCATCAGTTAATGCAATTTTGACCATGTAATTTTGACAAATTGCTATATCTTAGAAACCGTATGAGTTAAACTCTTGAAATTTTCAAAAACGGTAAAACTAAAAAATCCGAAAATTATCAAATCGCCAAAAATTTAAAAAAATCGCCAAAATGAAAAAAATCGCCAAAATTAAAAAAAAACGCCAAAAACCGAAAAAATCTCCGAAACAAAAAAAAATGCTTTATGGACAAAAATCGCTAAAATTAAAAAAAAATCGCCAAAAATGAAAAAAAATCGCCAAAACGAAAATAAATCACCAAATATGAAAAAAAAAACGCCAAAAACCGAAAAAAATCGCCAAAACAAAAAAAATGCCTATATAAAAAAATCGGCAAAAAATAAAAAAAAATCGCCTTATGAAAAAAAATCGCCAA
Organism: Tachina fera; assembly: GCA_905220375.1. Classification (NCBI taxonomy): domain Eukaryota; kingdom Metazoa; phylum Arthropoda; class Insecta; order Diptera; family Tachinidae; genus Tachina; species Tachina fera. The sequence goes on along the minus strand of LR999967.1, from coordinate 78,942,531 downwards.
AATCAAAAAAATCGCCAACACGAAAATAAATCGCCAAAAATTAAAAAAAAAGTCCAAAAACCGAAAAAAAATCGGCAAATAAAAAAAAATTGCCTAAATGAAAAAAATCGCCAGAACGAAAAAAAATCGCCAAAACCAAACAAAAAATTTCCTATATGAAAAAAATCGCCAAAATTAAAAAAACTACCAAAATAAAATAAAAAAAACCTAAAAAATCGCCAAATGGAGAAAATCGTGTCATAACTAAAAAAAATCCCACAATGAAATAAACGCCAAAAGCCGCAAAAATCGCCAAAACAAACAAAAAATTGCTTATATGAACCAAAATCGCCAAAAATTAAAAAAAATCGCCAACACGAAAATAAATCGCCAAAAATTAAAAAAAACTCCAAAAACCAAAAAAAAAAAAATCGTCAAAGCAAAAAAAATTGTCTATATGAAAAAAATCGCCAAAAATTAATAAAATCGGCAAAATCAAAAAAATCACCAAAACGACAAAAAATTGCCTATATGAAAAAAAATCGCCAGAACAAAAAAAATTGCCTATATGAAAAAAATCGCCAAAAAATAAAAAAATCCCCTAAATGAAAAAAAAATTGTCAAAATCAAAAAAATCGCCAGAACGAAAAAAATCGCCAAAATTAAAATAACGTCAAAAACCGAAAAAAATCGCCAAAACAAAAAAAAAATTCTTTAAATAAAAAAAATCACCAAAATTAAAAAAATCACCAAAATAAAATAAATCGCCAAAATTTAAAAAGCACCAAATTAAAAATAATGCCAAAAACCTAAAAAATCACTAAAACGAGAAAAAAGCACCAAAACTAAAATAAATCCCAATTAAAAAAAAAATGGCAAAAACCAAAAAAATCTGTAAACGAAAAAAGCACCAAATTAAAAAACATCAAAAAACGGCAAAACTAAAGAATAAACTATTGAAAACGCTTAAAACCGAAAAAATCCCAAAAACGAAAGAAATGCCAAAATTATATTTTATATAGGCTAAAGTTCATATAGTATTACTACGGAACCCTTCGTGCGCAAGTCAGAGTCGCATTTTCTGAATTTATTTTTATTAAATAGAGATGGAAATAAAATGTATCGCTAAATTACAGTCCTAACTATAAAGTTAAATAAAGAACATATTCTGTTTCATTTCCCTGAAACCGTTCCTTTGAGCTCAAGAAATTCCAAAAAATTGTTTATAAATAAACGTTAACATAATACCACTATATATACCTTTTCCAATGGGATGTTTAAATTGAGGAAATTAAAAAATTTGCAAAATCAAAGATTATTAAATAAAAAAAGTTACATAGTTTACTTGGTATGGAGGTACAATACTAAAACTATTTTCGAAGTTCGAAGCTTAAGCAAACATTAGATCGAATCTCATGTCATCTGGGATATTAAATATTGTTTTCATTTGATAATTTTGATATAACGGCATTATTCGTTTGTTTAGCTATAAGTGCAACAAACGAGTAACTTATTGATCAAATATCAAGAATTAAAATTACTCTTAATGCACCAAACTCGTATCTCAATACATGCGCTTCATAATTAAACTTTCTACTAATATACATATATAGATGTAATTCATTCCTTAATAATTGTATATGAACTTTTATCCAAACACCGAAGTATAAGAAGATGAACCCTTTCTTTTTTGCTCTCCTGAAAACTTGTATTTTTTTTTTTGAAAGTAAGACATCGATATTCGACTTATTGCTGATATAAAAAAAAACATATTTAAACGAAAAATACCGAGAGGTCACTTATTAAAAATTGCACAAGAGCAAAAATTATGAATTTTTTCACAAAATTAATATCTACATACATATCTCTGTGCTTATGTATGTATCTCTATACTACATAAACGCACTTTGGTAAAGGGTATATAAGATTCGGCACAGCCGAATATAGCACTCTTACTTGTTTTTTTTTTTTGTTTTTGTTATTTATACTGTGTAAAATATACTAGCAATGCAATTAAAGCTTATTTATCAGGGTTGTTAATATGAATTCCGAATATTTTTTGATATGTTTTTTTGTTTATATTCACCCGTATTGCGTATGTCACGTCGAATATTCGTCTACGAGAATTTCGTAGCAGATTAAAGGAAATGTGTACAAGGTTTGTTTAATACAGGACAAAATTCTCGTAGACGAATATTCGACGTGACATATGCAATACAAGTGATTAAATGGGTTTTGCCGTCAGCAGCAGTTTAAAAACGATTTGCAATGTAGGGCCGCTATGTATAAACAAAAATTGACATGAAGTTATCATAAGTGGCAAAATTGAACATGATCTTAAATACTTTTGCCATGAAACTTCACATTAAAAATCATGCTAGGACTTAGAGGTAGTTTAAGATTAGGTAATGCGAACATTTTTTATGTCAAATTGTATGGAGGTACTCTTTACCACTTAATTAAATTTCGTCACTTTTGCTAAGTTCATGCCAATTTTTGCTTAACATAGGGCCGTAAGTATTTTAATGATAAGTTGATTTTAAGTTTAATTTATATGCGTATGCACATACATATGTAAGTAATAAAAGAAAAAATTTAATAAAGAAGTGGATGCGAAAAATAATATTAAGAAATGGCTGCTGCAGATCATTTAGTAACGAACTCCTACAAATGCAATTCTTTTATCATAGATACATTATTTAAATTTTGTAAGAAAGCATGCTAAAATTGTGTGGAAGTCTCCAGTTTATTCCGTATGCGTAGGCCGTGTGCGATCGTTTGGTATATGGAACCCTGTTGTATTGATATTCACTTTCCCTGAAAACAATTAAAAATCAGCCCAATCATGAATAACAATTCCGTGCGAGTTTTGTTACCTTTTCCTTTTTCTCCAATTATGAATTTGTTTTCCCTTTCTTTTTACCAAATTCGGGAATAAAAAAACTCCCCGGGAAAGAAGTAGGTATTATTTATGAACGCCGTTGAACTTGCTTTTTTCACTGAAAACCTTTCCCTTGCAAAACAGAAAGGAGTTTAGATAAAAAGATAGTTAATACACAATTAAAACACAATTTATATACATAAACTTGTAGTTTATAGTTCTTTTATGTGGAAAAACACAAATAATGCCCAAATAAATAATTTATAAACTTATTTTTACATATTTTTTCAAGTTGGTGAATTTTAATAAATTTCTTTATTCTCTCACACAAAAAAAAGGGAGAAACAAAATGTCAACAGACAAGCAAACCAAAGAGCTTCGTAAGCGGTGATGCCACGTATTACTCTTTTTTGTTCCCAAAGAATTTGTGATTGGAGGAATGTTTTCTCGAGAATATTATTTTCCGTGAAAAAGAAATTCCGAGGGAATATTCATGATTGGACTGATTATATTTTATATCAAAAAAATACTTGTATATATGTACGTTTCGATAACGGTTGCCATAATCCACGTTAACAACACTTCGATGACAAAGTACTCGATTTCGAATGCGGTTATTTGTCCCCAGATCTTGGAGTCTACTACTGTATCAGGGTATAAGTTGCTTGCTACTGCTAAGCGAAGTTCTTACACGACAGATATTCTGGTTTTTTGTTTACGAATCCGGAATTCATGATATGTATGTACATATGCATGCATACTATGTATACATACATGCACACAAATTTAATAGTTCGAGAAAGCAGTAATGCACCAATTATAAAAGATTGGTTTTCAAAATTGTGTGATGTGTGATGATGGCCATGTAAGACCATACACGACAATTAAACAATCATCTTCCATATATTGAAAATACATACTCAATATCTTAAACAGATTATTTTGCTCTATGTATTTTTATTTCCTTATTGAGAAACCTGTTATATTATACGTCCACATAAATTAGTAGGTATACGACATGACCATAAAAACACAAACAAAAACCCGTTCCAATCATAAATATAGACAAAATTATGATTTTTGTTCCAATTATTGACAATTTAAAAGCAAAATTTCATGGATACTTTCCTAAATTGACTGAAACTAAGAGTTTTTTAACATTTTAAATCTATTGAATACTGCAGACTTTCTGTCGAAGTAGACATGGACTTCTGGAGGATCTTAGCCCTTCCTTGAAAATATTTAGCACCCACCGAATTTTATTTTCATATTACAAAAAGTAAAATAAAAGCTTAGTATAAATTTCTTTTAGCTATAGCTGCACCCATTAAAATGTATTATAATAATTAACGTGGTTCTACTAAACCAATTTTTACGAAACTTACCACCCACCTTGAACTCTTTTGTAATTGAAAGTTCTATTTTTATAGTTCATATTTCAGCCTTTATTACACTAAAATTTTACTAAAAATTCATCCGCCTGAAATTTATAAAAGCCGTCGCAGACCCATATACATATTTTCAGTAGCCGCGAAGAAAATATTGATAGGACTTATTTCTCTACTCAAAAATGACTTTAATTAAGCTTGAAAGAAATTAAGCTTGTATTTCAGAAAAAAATAAAATTTTTCTTTATTTCTTTATTTTCTTTTGAGGAGCGTAAGTAGCTCTACTTTTCGTAAAATATTAAGAAAAACCTAACCGCATTGATCTGAAATACAATGTTAATGTACGTGACATCGTATAATTGCACATATGTAGTTTCTTATTAATCTCACGACATGCATAGGACATTGAAAATGAGATTTAGATGGAGAAAAATATATTATATATTAATATAAAAATTCTATAAAGTATCAACAAATGTTCTAAAAACGTCAAACATGATCATGAACTAAAAATTCCAACAAAAATATGCTAAAAACATGCATGAAACACTGAAATATGCAACATACAATATACATATATATATATCGAGTACCAATATTTTTGCGATCAGCTCCACTGTATGATTAATCTGTGCTTGCACGCTTCGTAAATTATTATTTGATAAAAAAAACAGAATTCCTGAAATGTAAAGTTTGTAATACGAACACATTTTGAGATTTATCTCGAATGTTTTATGTATTTTTATGTTTGATCTGGCAAGAGATTTTTAAATAGCGTGTACTTACACAATATATAATAAGACTCAAATCAAAATATTGTAAATAGTTTATTTGTTATAATTAAACAATGAGGTTTAAAATATTAATCTTAATAATAGAGGGTTCAATTTACGTGAGTGATAATAATACAATTTTATATTTTTCTATTATTTTGTAGAAAATCCCTACGGGAGCCATTGAAATATTGCTAAGTGCACAGAGTTGCACAAAAAGTATAATAAGTGGTTGTTATACTCGTATAAACATCCATACATATACATATCTTAGTCCTTACGACGACAATGAAGATTCTATGCACTTTTGTTAAGGCTAGGATTCACTATCCTACATAGTTATGCGACTTTTGAGAATAAACAAATCTGGTATAATGGAGTTTATAAAAATTAAAAAAAAAAATGATAGCAGTTCATTAGATCAGGGTTGTATTTTTTCGTAAGTCATACAATTGTGTAAATAAATATTTCGGTAACAAAGGGTTGGTCACGTATTTAATTCCTCTGTGGGTATCCTTGTTTAGGATATTTAGAGCAATTTTGCTTGGATTCCCACTTAAGAGGAGAATGTTTTTGTAAAAACTATTGCCGCCAAATATACTCCCCTATTGGTACTATTGGGATAGGTAGATCTATGAAAGCGAAGTTTCTTAAAATTTGCTTTTTTTATAAGAGTCCTATTAGGTCGGAGAAAATGTTATATTTGTTATGGCTTCTGAATCGTTTTACACCTTTTTAAGTTGAAATTTAGAATATACAAATTAAAAGCATGTGCTCCAGCATCTGATGATTTGGAAATGGACTTACTAGTTTACATTTTTTTTTTTGATTTTCTTGCCGCATTTTGCTTTCACAAGTCTGCTTTCAAGGCGAAGAATATGAGTTTCATTGTTCAAAAATTAAAATTCACATATGCAATCGTTTGAAAAGAAATACGAAGTGAAACTGCGGAGATTCCTTAAATGTACTAAATTAGTTATTGGTGTATTATTGTACTTTTCGAGTTTAAACAGCACAACAACAACTTTGCCATATCTGCTATATATGTATGTGCATACTAGGTGAGCTCGGAAAACCCTCATTTATTTTATTATTTTTTAACTACAAATTAATCCACACAGTGGCCACTTGTTGGTTCAAAAACTAAACAAAAAATATGCTCATTTAAGAATGTTAATTTTCCAGGCCTCCACTTGAATGCATACACAAAAATTCATTCAAGTCGATCCAGCCGTTTAGTTGAAGTATAGTTAAATAGCCCAGATACCGACTGCCGCGCCACCTGCCGGCCTGCTTTGTGAGTTTAAGCCATCCAGAGCTCCATCCAAACGCGTACAAAAAAATTCATTCGAATCGTTCCAGGTCAGGTCTTTTCTATGTATTTTAAATGAGATTTAACCTTCATACCTAAATAAGAGCGGCATACCTAAATAGTTGCTAAAGTATTTACTAAAGTTTGGTTAGTATAAGCATGCTGCATATTGAACAAAGCCTCATATGAATGGCCAATCTCTGTTTGAAAGTATTTTGTAAATTAAATTAAAAAACAAACTGAATAGAATCAGATAAAAAATTAATAATATTTTTAAAAATGCCTTATACTTTTTAGATGGTCCACGGATTAACTAAATATGAATTGGTATTCTTGGACGAACGAATTTTCGTGCCCTGTGAAAATTATGCAGATAAATTTATTGACGTACTCTTTGATATAACCGACTTGAATTTCTTAAAAACGATGGAAGGAAGTTTATTACTTGATGGATATGCAGTAGTAGTACAGACCTTGAATGAGCCACTAGAGGTAAGTTTTTTACACAAAATAAAAATTTACATGTACATGTGTATGTATGTGTCACTAAAAGTTTTCTTTAATAGCAAATTGCAATTTCTTGAAACCGTAACTAATTTACAATTATATTTTAATTACTGTTTTTACACTAATGATTTACACGAATACTAACAATATAATATGTATACTTATGCTACTGCACTGAAAATATCTTGGAGTTCGGTTATAACGAACTTTGTTAACATAAGCAAATTAATACATTGAATCTTAGTAAAAATACAAATCTTATTAAAACATACGAGTATTTTCATTGCATTTAAAAAATCAATTAAAAAAGGCACTTATTAATTCTTAAGCTAAGGAAACAGCCGTTTTGAAAACATCAGACAGTAACTTGTGATTTTGTTATTCGTTAAAAGCGTATAAATCTCCATGCTGCTTTATATATAGGACTTTAGGAGAGTTGGTTATAAGTGACAATAAATTATTATGGAGTTTGCTACAAGCGCATTCAGTTGTAGTAAATATTGATGCAAAATTATTGGGATATGAAGTGTTCATTATAATTCAGCTCCACTGTAAATACGCTAAAACGAAGATAAATCTTCAAGTTACCTACGTAATGCAGAAAATACCAAAATAATAATTTATCCTGGAGTCGTCACATCCGTGAAGGTACATTTTGTCACGTAAAAACAGCATTTTCGGATTATGATATACGTGAACGTGGTGAAATCAGGCTAAAGTGATTTTATCAGGCTAAAGTTCGTATCTCTTTGTAAGCAAATTTACATCTCATAATTATTAATGAACAAATAACACTAAAGTTAATTGTAAATATTCTCACAAACACGTAGTAGCACGGAACAACCAGCTGTTTTCGAAGGTCACTACAGCTTAATCATCAGCGTTCTTTGTATTTGGTCCACTCAGCTTATACTATCGACGTAACACTTAATTTGTTATCTTTTGATTTTCGATACGATCACGGATGTGATGATTTGAGCCTTGGGGTCTAATCGTCGCTTTCGATAACGAAGTAATATCGAATCATATTATTACATTATTCGATAGCGAATGCAATAATCTCAAACTGAAAAATGTGATCGAATCAGCTCGTTATCGAAAGCGACCCACATTGGTTAAAGAGTGGCCGAAATTCATTATTTTTATATTCGCCGATTTGGATAATTTGTTGGTATTTTGTTGTCAGATATCTGAGTACATATTATGATTCCGTAATATTAGGCTGATATGTTTATTATTTGTTTGGAAGTTGATATACATATGTTCCCTGGTTTAAAATGGCATGCAAATTTACTGTACATATTATCAATCTTTTGGTACAATCTCAATAAACTTATAATTTGACTTTGTTGTATATTTTCGTTAATGACAGTTACCATAGATGAGATTTGCATTAAAAAAAGTTGAAAAAGTGCTATATAAAAATTTTGGTAGAACAAAATGTAAACAACATCAAAATTTCAATGTTCATCAACTTCAGTGGACGGCATCTTTTTTGCGCTGTGGAGCGCTGTTTAACGAAAGATGTAAAATTAGAGCTAAACAGTAAAAACTTTAAAGTGATAAAGTAACAAAACATGAATTTTTATTCATGCTTGTTGTTGTTGCCATTATTCTTTACTGTTTAAAATTGTTACTTAATGTAATATACTTACAAATTAATCAACAGACTTAATTGTTATACATATATTTTATTGTTGAGAAAAGTATAAGCTTCAATTGAATTTGAATTGTTGTTTACTGATACTGGCACCATCGACTATCAGGTGCTGTCATCATTAATTTATTATGTTGTTCTATGTAATAACAACTCCACATTAGTTAGGTGTGTTTCTTTACTTCTTGGGTAAAGTTCGGTAAAATGATCGATACTAAAAAATAATCATATACATATATTGTATGGACACTGCCAAGTTGTTTGTAAATCTCAATGGCTGATACTACATGCCTATAACTGTACATAAGATTCTGGTGTATGGTAGCAAAATTATAGCAGAAGCTATTCTGCCAATAGGTATGTCTCTATCTACAGGCCCTTATTTAATGATTTCATTTTTATTTTTTACATTTTAATTGATTATTTGTATCAGGTATGCTGTCCGAGGAAGCTCAGGAAGCGAGTAATAAAAACTGTAGAGCCTATAGATTACATCATTCGCGAAGAATTGGACGTGTAGCATAATCTTTTATTATCTTCTGTCCCATTTATAAATAGATTTCGCTCAAAACTGCAAATCTAAAAATTGGAGTAAGATAATGATGTTAAAGAATTATTAAGACTATGCTTAAATAACTTAGTCATGCTTTTTCTATTTTTTTATGCCACTTTTTGTATGGGAAGTAGGCGTAAAAGTCGGTGGATATTTTTCAAATTTCACACAAATTATTCTCAGTGTTTAAAAATGCTATGTGCCAAAAAAAACAATGCCGTACGTCAAAATTTAATTTTAACTTTATATGGGAAGTGAGCGTAATAGTGAGCGGATAATTTCGATTTTTCCATTTTTTTCTTAATTCTAACAAATAATGCCTATATACCAAGTTTCATTGTCCTTCGACAACTTCTTCTATTCTTACCCGCTCATTCTATGAACATAAACCGCTCATTCTATGGCGATTAGACCTCTGATCGTTGTTGAACATTGCCAGCGTAAATGGTTCTTCGTAATTTATAATCAAGTACGACATAATTCATAACAAGTATTCATAAAAAAACGACTACGACCAACTTTGAACCGTTAAATATCCTAAATGGTCATTCGAAATGAAAACTCATAAGAGAAACTTAAGGATGATTTTAAAATAAGTACCTGTTTGATCATACCCATATTGACATAGTTCGCAGAATTTTTATTTTTTCGTATTTACAAAATGACATTCCCGGGATTAAGACAAAGCGATTGACGTAAGAAATATCAAAATCGGTCAAAGCGTTCGGTTTTTATAGTGCCGCAAAGGAACACACATACATAAATACATAAAAAATCGACGTGAACCTTTTTTTTCAAAGCTGACATAAAACATTTGCTTAAATAAGCTTAAATACTAAATAGTAAGTAATTAATGTAAGAGATCTGCCAAAGAGAGGTTTAGTTTTGATACGTTAAAAATAATTATTTGTAAGCGTAATTATCGGATGTTTATTTAATTGTAAAGAGGTTCTCCTCATTGATAATGGAAAGCAATGTCAGACAAATGACAACCACGGCTACACTTGCAGGATCATGTTCTTTTAATCAAATGTTCCATCACCAATTCGTACATTTGCTGCTGTATATCCTCGATAATTTCATGAATTCCAATTTTAAAGTCTTGAGCCGATTGTGAGCCATTGCGATCTCCTCTACGAGGAAGCTCATGGTCAGGAAACTTTTCTCGCAAAAGGCGATTTTGACGGACGTTAAGCGTGCATTCTTGCATTAACTGAACTTGAAAATGCTTAAGTAAATTATTGTATTTGTAAAAATTTACCAACAATTACTTTTTTTATTTAGTTTATTATTTTTAAACAACAAATTGTTTTTGTAAATATGTAATTTAATATTTCTTAAGCAATTACTTCAGTACCAAATAGTTTTTCTACCTGCCGCCATTTAATAACAACACAAGGATGCAGGAGTTATCAGAACGAACTCCATTTGTGTTTTTCACGAAGTGTTTAAATCTAAAACACCTCAATTGAAATGTTTAAAAGAAATACTCAATATATGGTAATACATCTAAAAATCGTTTTGCTTAAGGTCTTAAGACTCAGTTAGCCGACTGTAATGTAAAGTAACTGCAACCTAGGAAACAGCTGATGGATATTTTTATATAAAAAATAGGTTACGTTACATTACATCTCTATAACCATTTTCATTACTTTTCACATAACAATATCGATCAGCTATTTCCTAGTTTTGCAGTTACTTTACGTTACAGTCGGCTAAGTGAGCATGTTACGTTAAACACGTAAATGTGAACATGATATTAGTTTTGATTATAATATTTTCTCACTTGGTTACTTACTTAAGAGACTGTGTAATATTTATTTACATATATTTTTTTTTTGCTTGGCAACACTGAACATACGAGTAGTTAACTAGTAATTAATTTTTAAAAATTTAAATAAATGTTATGCATTAAACACATTCACCACAGCAGGCTACACGAACACACGACTTCAAATGCCGCTAGCAGCATTTGTCGCCTCGTTGCCAGCTACTTAATTATTTTGGAGACAGCATATTTAAGTATAAAAACATAGTTCAGTATTGCCACCTTCAAATATTTCGCATTTATAAAAATGAAAATACGCTTTCAAAATTTACAATTTTTGGATATTGTTTCTGTTAAATAACATGAAATAATTGTGCGATATCATTCATTCAATATTTTGTATTGTACTGGCAACTCAGAATTTTCTCATTGCAGCCAAAGAAAAAGAAATTAGTTTAATTGGACTACAACGACAAAATCAGCATAGACAACAAACTGCCGTCTTGTTGCCTTGCTGTCTTCAAAAGAATCACTCTCATATAAAAATGTGTATTCTATCCTTGGCATTTGGTAGTCGGTAGCTTGCTGTGGTAAATGTGTTTAATGTGTAGTTTTTTTTATTTCTACAAATATAATCGATAACAAATAAACTTATTTTTAAAAGTTATCTATGCAACTATATAAAAAGGTTCGTGGCACTTGGCAGCCTACCGTTTTCAATTTTCAACGTGAAGACTTTTGCGCTGCTATGTTCAGTAAAACTGATGTTTGGCACAAATATTTCGACCAGGTTCCAGATGAACAACGCACCTGTCCATATTCTGTCGGGGTACGTATTAACAAGGGTTTCACTTAATGCCTTTTTACACTACATATAATAGAATCATTAAAGGCCCAGGCACATAGGATCCATCATACACCTTTTTCAACTGGCATTAACGCAACAACGAAGAATGTTGCCACAATCAGTACTTTATTTGTACAACTTCAATAGGTTGGTTCTCCATTTTATTTATTTAAATAAACTCTTTTTTTATCTATTTCCTTTATTTATTTTGCTTTTTTTATGTTTGCTGCTACAAAACACAAAAACCTAAATCAAAACATAACAAAAAAACCAACCAACCAACTGAATGTAACGTATGACGGGTTCTATATGTGTGGGCCTTAAGCCCGGGGCACAATGAATCCGCCATACGTTAAACTTCGCCTTTTTCAACTGACATTAATTCGACGACGGAGAAGTTTGGCACAATGAGTATTTTCTTGACGGAAATATTTGAACAGCTTCAATAGGTTGATTCTCCAATTTATTTATTAAATTCAACTTTTATAATTTAATTTTCGTTTATTTCTTTATTTTATTTTATTTTTGCTTCCACAAAATGCAATATACTAAATCATAAAATACCAATACAACCAACCCAATATCTGTAAAACTAACGTACTCAAAGAATTAAAAGTCAGAAAATTTTTGAACTTTGCTTTGACGGACACATTTCAACTTAATCTATGTATGTACAGACGGTTGTCAGATCTTACAATATTGCAAGTAAAATGTGCTCAAAATTCCTTACAACCGTGTGAACTGACAAATTTTATCAGACGTCGTTGCCAGAAAAAGCATTGTCAGTCCATTGAAAGACTAGCAGCTGACAACAAATTGTCAGACTTCTTACAATCGTGTGAACACATTGTAAAAGTATTGTCAGATATTTGTCAGACATTTTAATATTGTCAGATGCGCAAATGGCGTCATTGTAAGAAAATTATTTTTATGGGCATCACTGCCCACGCTTTTTCTATAGTAAAATATATGCACACAAAATCATTGCAATTGCTTCTTTATGGTCCAGAATAATTTATACTTTCACTTTTTACATTTAACACAAACACAAACGATTGATATTTAACAATCTCTAACAAATGCTTTGAGTCTGGCAACACATAACAACAGATCAGACAATTTGTGCATATGTAAACAGTGTGAACTGACAATTTTTCGACTGACGATTTTGTCAGATGAATTTATTGTCATACAACCGTCTGGCAATAAATTGTAAGATTTTCTTACAACCGTGTGAACTGACAAGGAATATTGTACTGGCGATTTTCGATTGCCAGTACATTGACAGATCTGACAATATTGTAAGATCTGACAATCGTCTGTACATAGCTTTAGCTTTCTGTTGAAAAAGGCGAAGTTTAACATATGACGGATTAATTATGCCCCGGCCTTTAATACTTCTGATGCAAATGCATTCCTGATCTGATTTTTTCTTGCTATCAGAGTTGCATTTTCCTCAAATGCATAAATGTGCAAAAAAGGCATGGAAAATTGATGATCATGCTTTGATTGTGATACTTCATCTTATCTTGATTTTTATAATTACAAACAATTCAATTTGATACTTTCAGCAAAGAATAGATATGAATATCACCGAACCAATTCACGTATTAGTACCAACTAAACATGCCGAAGGTGAATATTTAATTCATATACGTATTTACCGCACCCAAAATAAGGAACTTTTTCTATGTACTGACGCTTTTATTAATGCCTATAAAATTTAGATTTAATTATGAATGTTTCAAATCTTGTTAACAAAATAATAAAATTAAATATAAATAAAAATTGTAAAGCTCCGATTTTTTTCTGGCAAAATTGTTTGTGCAAAATATTTTTATATAATTTTTTTCTTCATAAATTGTTAGTTGTTTGTTAAGCTTGTCCAGATGAATTTCGTTGCTTCTCAGTGATCTCATCAACAGACTTTAATGAAAAATTTCTTGAAAAAGCTAAAAAAAATTATAAAGCATGTAAAGTAAAGGTGTGACTAATCGCGATTTCGATTACAATTATAATTGCCGTGCGAACCCTATATGTAAACCCAAGTCCTCTTTCATTGTAGACATAGGGCCTGTCCCACGATGTTGACAACGTTCGATTTGTCGCACAGTTAAATTGGAAACAACGACAACATTTTAAATTTAAATTTTTAAAGACTGCTTACCATATTTAATGTATTGTAAGCAAAAACCAAATTTGACCAAGGTATATATACTAATAATAGTAAAGTTTTCTGTTTACACAATAGAACCCTGCAGCTGTACAGTGCGCTGTACAGTATTCAGTTCCATAGGAAAAAAAAGGAAACAAGTACGAGTAGTAATAAAAAAACAATAAAAAAAAATTAAAAACCCGCTGCGATCAACTTTGAACCGTTAAATATCCTAAATAGTCATTCAAAATATCCTAAATGGTCATTCGAAATATCCTAAATGGTTATGTGATTTTAAAATCCGTAACTGTCGGTTGATACCCTTTTTGATATAGTTCGCCGACTTTTTATTTTTTTCTTATATACAAAATGGCGTCTGTTGGTCGCCATATTGCGTGACACTCCATAGTGGGGACTTTATCAAAATAAATGGTAATAAATCTGGAACTTTTAAACTACTGATTGAATTTAGATAAAACTTCGAACATCCTTAGAGGAGTACCTAGGCTTTATAACACATGACACATGACAGCCTTCTGGCTTAAGCTGAACAGAAGTTATAGTAAGCCAAAAACCGTATAGTGTACAGTAATGTCTATAGTGTATCCTATAGTGTACACTATTGTAGCATACAGTGTACACTACTATATCATATAGTCACAGAAAAAAGTATTCACCAATTAATACTTTCAATTAAGAATTTAATTGTATTAATTAAATTTTTAATTGTATTAATTAATTTGAGTGGAAAAACTTAATTGATATTATCAAATTGTTTATAGGTGAAAATTTAATTAATTTTTTAATTGATACTACAAATATTTTAACTAATATTACAAAATCATTCATTTCACTTTTTTGTGTGGTGTACAGTACTGTATTCTATAGTGTCCCTTTGGTATACACTGCTGTAGCCTATAGGGTACACTATTAGAGTGTACTGTGCAGAGTACATTAGAGGGTACACTAATATGCAGTGTGCATTAGTGTACACCATAGGTACATTAATGTACTGTAGATACAGTAGAGTACAGTATAGACAGGGCTGGGCAGTATTTGAAATAATTGTATTTGAAATACGTATTTCAAATACAAATACGTATTTCGTATCTGCATTTGAAATACACGGTTTGAAAGTATTTCGTATTTTGTATTTGAAATACACAAATTAGAAGTATTTTGTATTTTGTACTTCAAATACATGTGGCTCAAAATAAATTTTTACAAAATACATTTAACTGTTACAATAAATTAAACATATATTTTTCATATAAAAGCTAAAATCGCTAGAAACTACGACCACGAAAATGTTCAGATTTTGCAACACTTCAACTCAGCTGTCAATTGTTTCGTCTCAGACGAATTTACTTTGCACTAATCAGGTGATGTAAGATTTCCATACATTCGTCACCAGCTTTTACTGTCAAACTTCATATACGTTTATATTATAATTGATATGTTTGTAAAATCTTTTATAAGTAGTTGAATGCCAACGACGGCATTTTGCTTTTTTTCACTTGTCATTTTCATCTTAATTCCGTTATTTTTGCTTGCACTGTTTTCGTGAATTTTTCAAGAATTTCATTAATCTAAATACATAATAAGTATATTAAAATAATGACTGACGAAATCCCATCAGAATCGTCTGCGACAGTGACAAAAGTGTATCCACTAATTTTAACTGGAGGCATGTATTTTACAGTGAATACAAATGCAATGACCGGTGAAGAAGATAGTATCCAGGCATCATGTGTAAAATGCAAAGCCACAATAAAAGGTAGTTTAAAGTCTACTAGCAACTTCAGGTTTTATTGAAAGGTAAGTTGTTAAACTACTTCGGACATTATAATCAATTATTTTAACTTTATTTTCAGAGAAAGCACCCTGATGTTCTGACCTTATATAAAAATTGCAATGCC
This sequence comes from Tachina fera, assembly GCA_905220375.1. Taxonomy (NCBI): domain Eukaryota; kingdom Metazoa; phylum Arthropoda; class Insecta; order Diptera; family Tachinidae; genus Tachina; species Tachina fera. The sequence continues at coordinate 78,926,792 of LR999967.1, read as the reverse complement.
AATCAAAACGCTATTGCCAAAAAAAGGGTAACATTAAAAAATAACGAAAAACTGCAACAAACTCTACTTAACTTTAAGTTGCAAAGTGAAAATTAATGCCAAAAAAACTTTGATAAAAACATAATAAATTAGATCGTACAGAGTATGAAACCGTTAAGTACTGTTGATGATCCCAATTTCGTAAAGATATTCACTGATATTCCATAAAAGTTAAATGTTATGCCAAGAAGAATATTAGGAAGAAAAATTGATATGTCTCATAATAAAATTATTGAGAAACTTCTAATGATTTTGAGTGATGTGGAGTGTGTATCAATTGCTGCAGACATATGGTCAACAAAGAACAGAAGCTTCCTTGGTGTAATAGCATACTGGGTAAGATATTGAGGGCAATTATGAATAAAATTCCGCGAGAAATTTTTCCCGGGGAACAATTCCAAGTAATGGTAAGTAATAGAGAAAACAAAAAATTCTAATTGGAAAAGGGAGAATTTATTTTTTCTCACGGGTGGATCCTAAAGAAAACACCCCATTTAACTTGCAGCCTCTCTCTTCTCTGAATTAATCACATATTAAGCAATCGCTCTTCTTTGTCCAACCAACGGCAGACAAACAAATCAGCTCTGCAGCTCTTTAAGGAAACTTCCATAGAGAATATTAATAAAATATACTATTTTATGAAACTAACTAAACTCTAAACTTTACAGTATATATATTGCTTTATTGAAAAAACCACATTGTAAATATCATCCTAATACTTTTAACTTGATCACAAATAAGGTTTTAAAACAGAGCCGATAGACAATGCTGCTAGCGCTTTCTAATTAAATCTAATCGTAGAATTTTATTCCTTTAGATTAAAGTATGGTCAGATTTGACAAAAATTATCCCAAAAAAGCGTAAACAGTAAATAATAATGTAGAAATTTTTATTCAGATATGTATTTATTAAGATAAACAGCATCAAACATAGGTAATAGGCAATATTATAGAATCCAAGTTTATTGAAAACTGTTTAACTTAATAAACTTGTGCTGAATCAAAATGGTTTTCATTAGCATTAAGTGGTTACGCTTTTTTGGGCAAATTTTTACCAAGTGTAACCATACCTTTAGACACATACATAAATAAATAATAAATCAGAGAACAATATAATAATAATAGGATCGCCCGCTATTCTAAATTAGACCACTTGACACATACATACATAAATATGTAAACATGTGTGTACAAAACATAAATCAAACCGAAAGTTATTTTTTCATGCAATATTAAATCGCTTTTTTTTAGCACTTTTATGCTAAGAATTTTGAAAGAAACATTTAGTGACTGTCCCACGATGTCACCAGTAAACGTTCGATCAACAACTTATATTGGTTAGGTTAGATTAAGTAGGGCTGGCGGTCAGAAACCCGGACTCACTTAGACCATTTTGGTCCATTGTGATACCACGGAGACTCTGCATATGCGGAGTCCCACCGTCGAACCAACCAGAGCTCAATATAAGGCTACTAATACGTTGAAGTTTAACACTAGCAACGTCAGAAAGTTCCCCGAACTCAAGAGCTCCCATTATGGCCATTATTTTTCCTGCAAGTCCAAGACAGTGACAAAGAAAATGCTCTATGCTCTCCTCTTCATTTATTTCCTGGCAGCTATGATAGAAATCATTGTGTTCAACCCGTAGCCTTTGTGCATGCCTACCTATGAGACAGTGTCCGGTTAATACGGACACCAGTACCGAGATTTGTTTCCTGTTCTTCAAAATTAAGTTATCAGTACCCTTCCTATCCAGGTGACCCCATAAGTGCCTTGTGATCACGCAATCACTTCTTATGACCCACTTTTTATTTGTTTCATCTTCTGTCTTGCGCCTAAGTCTGAGTTTGCAAGAAAGTAAAAGTAAGCCCACACATTCCAAATTCGGTGGAACCTATAAGGTTGTCCCAATTCTAGCAAGCTCATCAGCCCTTGAGTTCCCCTGAAAGCCATTATGCCCCGGGATTCAGATGATCCTAATATCAAACTGCTCTGCCATCTCATTTATAGTTGATCGGCAGTCGAGGGCTGTTGTTGTTCTTAGAAAGCGGGTATTCGAGGGTCATAATAGCTGCTCGACTATCGGTGTATATATTAACCAAGGTCGTTGAAGTGACATTCACTTTCAACCAGTCCGCAACTTCTCTTACAGCAAGGATCTCTGCCTGAAAGACACTGCAGTGATCCGGAAGTTGCCTTACAATACGAAGCCCTAAAGCTCTCGGAAAGACTACATAACCCACACCTTCCGGTGTTTCGTAGCCGTCTATATAAAAATCAACACTTTTTCTTTTACCTGGAGTTCCATTCATCCACAAATCTGTGGATGGTATCCAGGTTTTATAAAGACGTTCGTATAGTATAGTAGGGGAGGTTTGGTCAATCCTCCATTCCCAAACTTCACCATCTAGTATTCTACAGTGGCCGGTTCCATTTCCATTCCACAGAGAGGTACATCGAAGACGGATTGCCGAGGACGTTGCCATCTACTTCCCTACTAGGTCCAATGGTAGGAGTAGTGCGAAGAGCACTGGTTATATACAAGGATGCAAGTCTTTGCACCTTGTGTAAGATATGTAGATACGTCGTTTTCTCCAGGGACGACCACAACACAACACACCACAATCAGGTATCCTATATTTCTTGGAGAAGAGGACTAGCTCCGTTTTACAGGGATTAACGGCTAGCCCCCGTTTCTCCGCCCATCTTGTTACGAAAGACTATCGTGAAGGATATCTCTTAGAGTAGTGAGGAATTTTCCTCGTACAGCTTTTGATTAAGCTATGATTATGCACCCCTGCGATTCTAGAGATAGCAGCACAGGACTTAGAGCTAGATTCCACAATAGTGGCAAAAGAACTCCTCCCTATGGTGTACCCCTATTTACAAAGCAGGTCTACCTAGAAGCTCCTAGAGCCGAATTTATCCTTCGGTGAGTTAGTAGATTTTGAATCCACTTACTCAATCCTATATTAACCCCCAAGAAATATTATTAAAAGCCCCTCAATATCGACAAAGGCCACAAGTGTGTATTCACCCACAGAGAGAGATTTCTCTATCGTGCCAACCAGCTCGTGTAAAGCCGATTCGATCGAGTTTCCCCTTTGATATACATGCTAATGCTAAAGAAAAGTAGTTTTCCTAATATAATGATCAACCATCCTTTCTAATGTTTTCAGAAGAAAGGATGATAGACTTATCGGTCTGAAGTCCTTCGGTGTGCTGTGAGAGCTTTTACCAGCTTTCGGTATGAAAACCACTCTCGCTTCCCTCCACCTATTAGGAATATAACTCAGTCTTAGACAGCTAGTGTAAATTCTCAGTAGCCTAGGAGCTATGAGATTCGATGCATTCCACATATCGGCTGGTATGATACCATCGGGTCCTGGAGACTTATAAGGCTTGAAACTTTTCAGAGCCCAATTTAATGTCTGCATATTGTCAATGTTGGATATATTTTCCGTAGGCATTGGGTAAAGATCACATGTCTGAATCTCTGACATTGAGTCACCCGGAAAGTGAGTGTCCAGCAGGACTCTTAACGACCCCTCGTTGGATGTAGTGCATGTCCCATTGGGATTCTTCAAATACCTCAAAGAGCAGGGAGTTGCGGACAAAATTCTTCTCATTTGAGAGGCTTCTGAAATATTTTCAATATTTTAACAAAAACCACTTCCAAGTTGTATTTTTAGCAATTATCTGCTTTTTATACTCCTTTAGCTTACCTTTATAAGCTATCAAGTCCTGTTCATTTCTGGATGATTTAGCCTTATTGAAGAGATTTCTGCATGTGCACCTATACAATTGTAATTCTCTATTCCACCTAGCCGGTTTCTTTTTCCACATTGGCCTTGGGACCATCGGTCAGAAATTTTTGTCCCATGAGTATGGGAGAGAGAGCCCCCGATAACGTGGTGAGGGCGTCGTCTCACCCAATACCATAGAGAACCAATAAGGGTCAGCCATGGTATTGGATTGAAGACATAGACCACGGTCTGTAGTTAAGTCAGCACACCACACCACGACACGGTAAAACAAAAAAATTTCTAATATTATTGTTGTTTGTAATACAAGTTGTTGATCGAACGTTTGCTGGTGACATCGTGGGACATGAAGGTATATTATGCATATCTTCACAAAAATACCTTTTAAAGCATAAGTGTATATTTCACCAATGTTCGTGGAAAATAAGATACTTAAAAGTGGACGACAAAAAATTTTTTGCTGTATTTATTTTGAAAAATTTCATCATTTTAATCCTAACACTTTTTAGATGGGCCGCGGACTAACTAAATATGAATTGGTATTCTTGGACGAACGAATTTTCGTGCCCTGTGAAAATTATGCAGATAAATTTATTGACAGATTGTTTGATATAACCGATTTGAATTTCTTAAAAACGATGGAAGGATATGCAGTAGTAGTACAGACCTTGAATGAGCCACTTTTTACACAAAATACAAATTTATATTTATGTTTCACTAAAAGTTTGTTAAATACTTATTGCTATTCCTTGAAATGGTAAATCACAGTACTAACTATAACTCATTTACAAATATATTTTAATTACTGTTTTTACACCAATGATTTACACAAATACTAACAAAATAATATTTACACTTATGCTAGTGGAATGAAAATATCTTGGAGTTAGGTTATAACGAACTCCGAGGGATCTAGCGATTTAAGTGATGTTCGTTATAAGAGAATAACATAAGCAAAGTAACAGGCACTTATTAATTTTTAAGCTAATATTGTTTTCGCACGACATGGCTTTAATAAAAAAAATTTTTTACGTTAAAACCAAGTGTTAAAATATGCTTTTACCATGCAAATTGTTTTTGGTAAAACCAACTTAAAACTATTTTTGAATTGGTTTTAATTAAGTTGGTTTTATGAAATGTAACCTTGTTTTCGCTGTGCTAAATGCTTATGCCAGATAATAAGAATAGATCCCGATTGAAACATTTTCAACTTAAAAATTAATGCAGCCTCAACACGGAAAATTATGGAAATATTAGTTTTTTTAAGAAAAAAAAACGAAAATATTCTCATTGACCTCTGGAATGTGAAAATAGACAACATGGCTCTTATCTTATAACGTACATATTTGTGCATTTTTATATACATAATAATAATATATATATATATATTGTTACGTAAAAATATTCCTACAGGGTTAATGCAAATAACTATATAATTAGAAGTATTTAACTAAAGCACTAAACGTACACACATATTCACGTGCAAGCACTATAGCAACAACAATTGTGTACAAAGCTACAGACATACACGTATACAAATAAAAGTGCGAGCACTTATGGTAACCACCCTGTACCAAAAAAATCACACTGCACTACCAACATACAAGTCGTTACTTTGAAAATTCAAAGACTAACGGCCAATCGAATCACCTACAAACATCTAGAAACGGCGACATGAATTTTCCCCATTATGCTAGAAGACTGTTTGAACATCTGGCTACCAATAAACAAAACAGCCATATCGTTTATTCTGTGTTGGTCTTTGCTAAGTACATACATGCATGCATGTTGCTACGTCATCTACTTGCGAATATTCTAGATCCGGTTTGGTAGTATAAAAAGAGAGTTGCCATATGTGAGAAGTCAGTCAGTACAAATTGGAATTTAGTAGAGTGAACATCGTTGAAAGTAAACGACATCGTGTCGGGGATAATAACGTTAAGAAGTAAATAAGAAAAGACAAGTTCTAATTGGTTTAGTCAAGAATAAAAGGAAGTTCAGTTGCAAATAAGAAAATCGTGTTGTTATTTATTTTTATTTTTGAGCAATCAAAAGAACTCACACGTTTAATAAAATTTAAACGTAACAATATATATATATATATATATTTAAGAAATCTATTATTCGACATATTGTCACAGTTATATTTTAATTTGAAATTTATTTGCTGGTGGTTCAGCTTGGTCTATATGCATTTTAATTGTTGCTGTAACAAATCATTAGTAGACTTCAACCACACATTTTGAATAGTCACAAACCTCTTATCTTATGCACAGACTTTCAAGAACTATTTGAGAATTCACAAATATTAATATTTTTGAAAATCACAAAAGAAAAACAAGCATAGTAGGCTTAGAAACTAATAAAAAACCCAGTAAATAATTTATATTCGATATGAATCTATTTTATTTTTCTAAAAAAAAAAATATTTTTCTAAAAAAATAGATTCATATCGAATATAAATTATTTGCTGGGTTTTGTATTAGTTTCTAAGCCTACTATGCTTGTTTTTCTTTGTGATTTTCAAAAATACACTGTAAAAAAATTTTTTACTACTCCATTATTATTGTTTCCAGTTGCGTTTTTATTTAAGCATTTGTTTATTAGTTTGTTCGTAATGTATATCGGGAAGTTATTTTTTGTCATTATGTTTCTTATTTTACTGATGTCTTTATTTCTGAATCGTTTGTCACTGATGTTGAGAATTTTGTTAATTAGATTCGTCGCCGTATTTATTTTCATGATCATCGGTTAGGTGGAATGGTAATTTATTAATTTTCCAGATGCGGTTTCTTTTTCATACCAGTCTGTTGTTATTGTATTTAATTATTTTCATATCCAAATATGGTATTTCGCTGTTTTCTTCTATCTCAACAGTGAATTGCAGATTTTTGTTGTATGAGTTTAAAGTTTTTAATACGATTTCCATGTCCGCTTTTTTAATAACCGCAAATAGGTCGTCGACATACGTACAAATAAATTTTAGGTATTGTTAGACGAGATTATTAAAGAATTAAAGACAAAACACATATACACATATACCGAAAACAAAACATTAAAACATATGATAAATGATAAAACAAAAATAGTCACACATATTTCAAACAAGACACTAAGACATCTTTTTACACAGGAAAGAACAAAACTCCTGAAGAGAAAAAAGATGAAATAAATTGGTTCTATTTGCATCCTAAAAATCAAGAAATCTGACCATAAATAGCCAACGTGAAACACAATAAGAAACATAAACAAAAATTTTTGAAAATGATTTAATATTTTTAGCAATTACTTCTGTACCAAAAAAATTTTTCTACTTGCTGCCATTTATTAACAACACAAGTTATCAAAAACGCTCTGAACATACTTCATTTACGTGTTTAACGAAGTGTTTACATCTAAAACACCTCAATTGAGATATTTAACAAAACAGCTCAATGTATCGTAAAACATCTCAAAAGAAGAAGAAGAAGATAAACTCGTAACATGGTGTTAATTTTGACTATAATATTTTCTCACTTTGTTACTTTTTTAAGAGACTGTTTAATTTTAATTTCTTTATTTTTTTTGGGAGTTCTCGTGGTACCTTCATAGCGAACAGTCGATTAGCGGAATTTTTTCTTACATACAAACAAACAAAAAATTATACAAAAAAATATTCGTAGTACATATTATTCGTAATAGGCACATACTGACTTTAATAAATAAGCTTTACTGCTTTGTTAATATTTTTTACATAGTGGAAATAACAAATACAAAAAAACAGAAACAAAAAAAAACATACACTGTGACATTGAGGAATACTCTATACGAGTAACTCAAAAACAAATAAACAATCAAAAATTACAAAAACAAACAAAAAACCGTAAGCAAAAAAAACACAAAAAGTGCCCTTGAGGAATACTCTATATGAGTACCTCAAATACAAAAAATTATGAAGTGAGTTCTAACGGCAGAAATGCCTATTTTACTGTGAGTTCTGAAGCTCTCAATGAAAATAATACAAATAATAAATCTAATGAGAATATTTTTTTAACGACAAATCCAATTTTTCGTCAGCGATCAACTTCGCTTTGTCCAATGCCAAATAGTGATTCATTAACATTACAGTTGCCTAGTACTTCGTCATATAAGTCAGTTATATCATCTCCTTCAGGCTCGTGTTCATCACTTAATAAAGTTATCACTACAGATAAAAGTAGCTCAAAATCCAAGGTACAAGTCGGAATGGACAGATACATAACAGTGGTAAAGCGTGGGCGAAGCCCGAATTCTTCAAAAATTTCATCTGCTCCAAAGATGTCTAGGCATAATAGCGCATCATCTACCAATCGTCAAAATCGTTTTTCATTATTGCAAGTCACCGACGATAAGCCCGCTGCATCATCGCAAAAGTCTTTTAAGCCACCACCTATATATTTGAGAGAGAAAAATTCTAACGCCCTAATTAAAAAATTAGTCTCGGCCATTGGTGAAAACGCATTTCATGTTATTCCAATAAAGCGTGGTAATATTGACGAAACTAAAATTCAAATATACGAAGAAAAAAATTTCCGTAAAATAGTGACTGAATTTGAAAAAAAAATAAACAAGTTTTTATACGTACCAGCTTAAAAGTGCCAAAGGTATGCAGATCGTATTGAAGGGTATTGACTCTTATGTTAATCCTGAAGAAGTAAAAGATGCACTCATGATACAAGGATTTAAGGTAAAAAATGTTACCAATATAATAAACAGGGAGAAGATCCCCCAGCCTCTATTTCGTGTTGAATTAGAGCCGAATGATATACAGCTGAAAAAAAACGAGACACACCCAATTTATAGCCTAAAATACCTCTTATACCGAAAAATCACAGTTGAAGAGCCACATAAGCGATCAGGTCCCGTACAGTGCCATAATTGCCAAGAATATGGCCACACAAAAACATACTGTAAATTACCCACTGTTTGTGTTGTGTGCGGCGAATTACAGGGCACTGCTAGTTGCAATAAGCCAAAAGATCAAAGTGATAAAAAATGCAGTAATTGTGGAGGTAATCACACCGCTAACTACAGAGGTTGTCCTGTGTACTCTTTTGTCAAACAGACTATGGTGCAAAAACCCAAATTAGCTCCATCTCAATCAGCAAACGCTTACTCCGCCACTTTTGTGCAAAGGAGCCAACCAGTTACTTCCCGTGTATCGTATGCCGATGCTGCTAGAACAAATTCTATTCCCGCACAAAATGTTCCACCTCCAAATAATTCAACAAATGCAAACTCAAGCTTTAACTTTAGTCGCCTTGAAGCTACTATTGACAATTTGGTGCAAACTATAAACAACTTTACAACAAATATGACTACCATGATGCAAGAAATGTTGAGAATGCAGAATACTCTGCTTCAAGCATTAATTAACAAGCCATGAACACGTTAAAAATATGTTTCTGGAACGCAAACGGCATTCGCCAACATAAATATGAACTTGAGCACTTCCTTACGGAAAAAAGTATTGATATAATGTTGGTCTCTGAGACACATTTGACTACGAGAAGCTTTTTCAAAATAAATGGCTACACTATGTATGATACAAAGGACCCTAGAGGGAGAGCATGCGGTGGATCTGCAATTCTAATTAAGTCAAGACTCAAGCACTATATCCTTGACAACGTTAGTGAAGAATATATGCAAGCTACGAATATTTTTGTAGAAAATTTTTGTTCTAATTTCGTAATATCATCAATTTACTCACCTCCCAGATTTTCAGTTACCGAAGATCAGTATGAGAAGTTCTACAAATCGCTTGGATCTTGTTTCGTGGCAGCTGGAGACTACAATGCAAAGCATACGTACTGGGGATCGCGCCTTTTAACACCTAGAGGTCGAGCTTTGTTTAATACAATTTCAAAAATGGGCTTAGATGTTATTTCGAGTGGGGAGCCCACTTATTGGCCTACTGACGTACGAAAAATTCCAGATGTTATTGATTTTGGCGTAATGAAAAATATTTCTAGGGATTTAATTAGTGTTGAAACTTCTCTAGATCTCTCCTCCGATCACTCCCCCACTATCGTTACAATTTGTAACCCACTAAGAAGTGACTTACCTCACCCATATACGAAGATGACCAATCGTGTTAATTGGCTGGGATTCAAAAAATATCTTAGTAGTCATTGCACGGAAAATATTGCGTTAAGAACACCCAATGACATTGAAACTAACATTGCCAATCTTAACGAAATTATTAAAAAGGCTGCTGAACATGCCACTACCTCCCATCCGCAGTCTGGGTTTAATAAAATTTATTCCAGGGATATTGAACATCTCGTATGTGAAAAAAGAAGAGCTAGAAGGGAATGGCAACAGCACAGATCACCCCAACATAAACTCAGACTTAAAGAAAGTTCTAAACGACTTCAAGAGTTGCTTGCATCTGAAAAAACTGCATCTCTTAAAAATTATTTGGAAGGTCTTGATGTCACACCGACATCTAATTACTCTTTGTGGCGCGCTGCTAGAAAGCTTAAAACCCCCGTTGAGTTCAAGCCACCTCTGCGCACATCTACCGGAGATTGGGCAAGAAGCGATACGGAAAAATGCAAAATATTTGCTGAGCATTTAAAATCCGTATTTACCTCAAATACATGTACTGGTGTTGCTGATTTGCCGAATGTAGTTGCTCTACCCCCTCGAGCCTTAAAGTTTAAGATGCGTGATGTACATAAAGTAATTGCTGAACTCAAGCCAAAGAAAGCTCCAGGTATTGATGGAATTAGTAACAAGATGCTGATGAACTTGCCGCATATTGCAATAAGAATCTTGCTGTTTATTTCTAATGCCATATTACGACTGGAGTATTATCCACAACTCTGGAAGCTTGCAAAAATCAAAATGATTCCAAAGCCGGGAAAAGATCTTACTAAAGCTGAGTCATATAGGCCAATAAGTTTGCTGTCAACTATGTCAAAACTCTTCGAAAAGCTGCTCATGACAAAATTGTCCCCAACCTTAACAGATAGTGGGTGCATCCCAGACCATCAATTTGGTTTTAGAAGTCAGCATAGCACCATTGAACAAACTCATAGATTGGTTCAATTTATAAGAAAAACATTTGAGGAAAAGAAGTATTGTTCTGCCCTGTTTATTGACGTTTCTCAGGCATTTGATAAAGTGTGGCATGAAGGTCTAATTCTAAAATTAAAATCATATCTACCAATAAATTTAGTGAATTTATTAGAAAGTTACATCACTACCCGGAAGTTCACGGTTGTGGAAGGAGAATTCATGAATGTGCCCGAATCTATATCATCCGGTGTGCCACAGGGGAGCATACTGGGGCCAGTTTTGTATTTGATCTATACTTGTCATATGCCTTTGAGCAGCAATATCCATACATCTACGTTTGCCGATGATACAGCGTGCCTTAGTATGCATGAAAACCCTCACGAGGCTTCCCGATATTTACAAGAACATATTACACAATTGGAAATGTGGTTGAACTTATGGAGAATTAAGGTAAATGAACAAAAGTGTGTCCATATAACGTTTACCCTAAGAAGAGATACTTGTTCCCCAATTCGAATCAATAATCAAAATATTCCTCAACACTCCCAAGTGAAATACCTTGGTATACACCTTGATCGAAGGCTTACATGGAAACATCATATTGACTTTAAGCTAACTCAGATGAAAATTAAGTTATCTCAAATACACTGGTTGATTGGCAGAAATTCAACACTTAGCATGGACTGTAAACTTTTATTATACAAGTCGCTTTTAAAGCCAATATGGTGTTACGGTATCCAGTTATGGGGCACTGCTTCAGCTTCCAATGTAGAGAGAATCCAACGAAGGCAAAACAAAATTTTACGGTTAATAACATCGGCTCCATGGTACATCAAAAATTCTAATATACATCGTGATTTAAATATGCCACTAGTGACTGAAGAAATTGCAAAATACGCAGGCAAATATTTAACAAAACTCGAGTCACATCCTTATCCGCTTGCTCGTAATATTTTGAACTTTACTGGACACATCCGTTAAAAAAAGAGGGACACAAGGGCTCTATTACTCAACACGCCAAATGGGATTTCTTGAAAATATTTTTTTTATACTTTTTTATAATTTTTTTTTCTTTTTTTATTATAACTACTTATGTATTATTTATAACTATTAACAAGTTTATGTCCGACAGTTGTCGGTCCTAATAATTATATTTTAGATTTAAGATTTGAATACTTATTGTTAGTTCATATTTGAAGATACAATAAATAAATACATGTATTAAAAAAAAAAAAAAAAAAAAATTTTGGCTTGTCAACACTGAACATAGCTACAAACTAATTTTTAGAAATTGAAATAAATGTGAGTTTTTATGTGTGTGTATGTGAGTGTTTTCTAAAAATATAATCGATAAAAAATAAATTTATTTTTAAAAGTTATCTATGCAACTATATAAAAAGGTTCGAGGCACTTGGCAGCCTACCGTTTTCAATTTTCAACGTGAAGACTTTTGCACTGCTATGTTCAGTAAAACTGATGTTTGGCACAAATATTTCGACCAGGTTCCAGATGAACAACGCATCTGTCCATATTCTGTCGGGGTACGTATTAAGAAGCGTTTCACGTAATTCCGTTTCACATTACATATAATAGAATCATTAAAGGCCCAGGCACATAGAATCCATCATACGTTCTTTTTCAACTGACATTAACGCAACAACGGAGAATGTTGCCACAATGAGTACTTTATTGACGGAAGCATTTGTAAAGCTTCAACTGGTTGATTCTCCATTTTATTTATTAAACTCAACTTTTTTAGTTATTTCGTTTATTTATATTCTTTTATTTTATTTTTGCTGCTGGAAAACAATAAAACCTAAATCAAAACATATGAAGCAAAAAAACCAACCATTATCTGTCAAACTGACACTTCTGAATGTAAAAGACGTCATAAGAAACCATGTACTACAACTTAGCTGTCAGTTGAAAAATGCGAAGTTTAACTTATTACGGATTATATATGTATGGGCCTTAATACTTCTGACGCAAATGCATCCCTGATCTGAATGTATTTAAAATATTCCAAATACTAATAACAATGGTTGCTATCAGAGTTGCATTTTCCTCAAAGGCATTAATATGCAAAAAAATCATTGAAAATTAATAATCATGCTTTCATTGTGATACTTCATTTTATCTTACATGATGACAAGTTCCTTGATTAATTTTTTATAATTACAAACAATTCAATTTGATACTTTCAGCAAAGAATAGATATGAATATCACCGAACCAATTCACGTATTAGTACCAACTAAACATGCCGAAGGTGAATATTTAATTCATATACGTATTTACCGCACCCAAAATAAGGAACTTTTTCTATGTACTGACGCTTTTATTAATGCCTATAAAATTTAGATTTAATTATGAATGTTTCAAATCTTTTTAACAAAATATGTATATGTATGTATTTATTTAAATAAATAAATTATAAAGAAAAATATTTTTATCTTCATGAAGAATTTATGTTTGTTGTTGGTTGAGCTTGTCTAGATGCATTTCGTTGCTTCTCAGTGATCTCATTAGCAGACTTTCGTAAAAAAAATTGTTGGAAAACCTAAAAAAATTGATAAGCACTCTCAAAATATTATTGTTAAATCACACTATGCAACAAATTGTTATCTTTTTGTCATAAATTCAAAAATTAGAAATTTTCTTAGCTAATTTAGGGTCGTTGAGCACGAATATGGCATTTATTTGTTTTTCTTAAGAAGCGTTTTCGAGATACTCGGTAAAACGTGTTTTTTTTTGAAGTTTACAAAAATATTTCCAAAAATCTTGAGAACTGTTTACTTAAATTAAGTAAAATTTAAACCTTTGAAAAGATATTTATTTATTCAACTCTCGTTGTACTTCATAGTGAATAGTCGATTAGCCGAATTTTTCTTAAATACTTACTAAACAAACAAAAAATAATACAATAATATATTCGTAGTACATATTATTCGTAATAGGCACATACTGACTTTAATAAATAATCTTTATTTGCTTTCCTAATATTTTTTAAATAGTCAGTAATAACAAAACCAAAAAAAAAACACAAAGTGACATTGAGGAATACTCTATATGAGTTCCTCAAATACAAAAAAAATTTTGAAGTAAGTTCTAACGGCAGAAATGCCCTTTTTGCTGTGAGCTCTGAAGCTCTTAATGAAAACAATAGAAATAATAAAACTAATCAGTCTTTTTTTAACGGCAAAGCCAATTTTTCGTTAGCGATCAACTTTGCTTTGTCCAATGCCAAATATTAATGATTCATTAACATTACAGTTGCCTAGTACTTCTTCATATAAGCCAGTAATATCATCCCCTTCAGGCTCATATTCATCACTTAAGCAAGTTATCACAACCAGTGTTGTCAGATATGGCGATATCTCGACAAAATTTTTGAAATGGCGATTGGCGATTTACTTGGCGATATTTGAAATCCTTGGATATATTTTTGGTTTTTTTGACGATTTCAATAAAATAGAATTATGTTAAAAATATGAAATTTTTTCAGTAAGGATTTTTTTCTAACACATAAAATATTTCGTGCAAAATTCTAAATAATGTAGATCTTTATCTCAAACAAAATTTTCTGAAACTCAAGAAGTTTAAAAGAATTTATGGACCAAAAAATCTCATTTGGTGATTATGAAGCGCAGCGGGAAAAATTTCCTTTTATAAACTGAAACCAAGATTTTGAAAAAAGGCTGCAAGAGTTCTCGCTTAAAGTGTATGATCACGACGATGCTGCTGACAGTTACTACTTCAAGGATATAATATGTGTACTTTAACAGGCATTTAAGTAAACGTTAATTCCGTTTTAAATAATAATTTTGATATTGATGTCCAAGTTCAATTTATTTTATTTAGATTGATATTTGGAATAAGTTATTTTTAAGTCTTTAGTATGCGCTAGTATTTTTTATATGTTAATTTAAATACTTTTTTTAATTTTTCTTAAGCGGCCCATCCATTATACAATATTATTGCATATGTTGTAAACAACATTAATCAATTTTGCCTGCCACCACATTACACAATTCTCTTGTTGTACAATAAAAATTTAAAGTCTTTATTTCTGCTTGCCAATATATTGTGACATCTTCGAATATGACATACACATTGGCGATATTATTGTACAATACGAAAAATTGCACAATTATATTGCACGTGGGTGGGGCCGCTTTAACAATATATTTTTTATATTTTACGATAGACGTTAACTAGTGAATTTAAAATTTAACGATATATGTAATGTAATTACACAATAAAAATATTTTTTGTAGCTAAAATTTAATGTAAATCAGAAATAGTCTCTTATTCGCGCTTAAGTTCAGAAATTTAAATTCTTATTGTTTTCATCTGCTCCAAAGATGTCTACTAATCGTCAAAATCGTTTTTCTTTTAAGCCACCACCTACATATATATTTGAGAGAAAAATTTTCTAACGCCCTAATTAAAATATTAGTCTTGGCCATTGGTGAAAATGCATTTCATGTTATTCCAATAAAGCGTGGTAATATTGACGAAACTAAATTTCAAATATACGAAAAAAATCATTTCCACAAAATAGTGACTGAATTCGAAAAAAAATAAAACAAGTTTTGATACGTACCAGCTTAAGAGTGCCAAAGGCAGCAATGGCCTTCGTATTGAAGGGCATTGACTCTTTTGTTAATCGAAGAAGTAAAAGATGCACTCAACATACAAGAATTTAAAGTAAGAAATGTTACCAATATAATCAATAGGAAGAAGAAACCCCAGCCTCTATTTCGTGTTGAACTGGAGCCAAATGATATACATTTGAAAAAAACGAGACACACCCAATTTATGGCCTAAAATACCTCTTATACCGAAAAATCACAGTTAAGAGCCACACAAACGATCAGGTTCCGTACAGTGCCCTCTGTTTGCGTTGTGTGCGGTGAATTACATGGCATTGCTAGTTGCAATAAGCCAAAAGATCAAAGTGATAAAACAATGCAGTAATTGTGGAGGTAATCACATTGCTAACTACAGAGGTTGTCCTGTGTATTCTTTTGTCAAACAGACTATGGTGCAAAAACCTAAATTAGCTCCATCTCAATCACCAAACTCTTACTCGGCCACTTTTGCCCAAGTGAGCCAACTAGTCACTTCGCGTGTATCGTATGCCGATGCTGCTAGAAAAAATTCCATTCCCCCACAAAATGTTTCCCCGTCAAATAATTCAACAAATACAAACTCAAACTTTAGATTTAATCGCCTTGAAGCTACTATTGATAATTTAGTTCAAACTATAAATAATTTTACAACAAGTATGACTAGCATGATGCAAGAAAGGTCGCGATCGCAGAATACACTACTTCAAGCATGAACACGTTAAAAATATGTTTCTGGAACGCAAACGGCATTCACCAACACAAAAACGAACTTGAGCTGTTCCTCAGGGAAAACAATATTGATATAATGTTGGTCTCTGAAACTCGTTTGACTTCGAGAAGCCTCTTTAATATTAATGGCTATACTTTATATGATTCAAAGGACCCGAGAAGTACAGCATGCTGTAAATCAGCAATTCTGATGAAGTAAAGACTCAAGCACTATATTCTGGACAACAGTTGTGAAGAACATTTACAAGCAACAAATATTTGTGTCGAATTTTTTTTCACAATTACTGATGATCAATTCGGGGATTTCTACAAATTTCTTGGCAATTTTTCCATACCACTCTAACTTAAATTTAGTATACAAGTGGTTTGCAATTTTCTTTTTTACAAATCTTATTAATTATTAAAGGCATAGGGTACTAACTAGATATTAAGATACAATGAAAATAAAATACCAGCTATTTTCCATTGTAGTATATCAAGCAACGTTGCCGACACCAAAATAAATTTTAATTTGGAGTAATTTAGCGGAATATATGATTGGTATATATGAAAAATTTGGTTCACAAGAAAAGAACCTTGGCGACCGCTCTTGTATAAATTTTGTACTCTTTGTTAATATATGTCATTAAATTGTATTAAATACAAATCGGTTGATATTAAAAAAAAAATAAATTCAAAATCTGTTGATATTGAAGTTAATTAGAGGTTGATAAGTACCTACGGGTACGAAAAACCAGTTTTTTACCCGTAACTCAAGATTTTGAAGGTGTTTGGAAAACCTCAAATACAGATTATTGTTATACTCGAAAATGCCTATCAAAAAAATAGTAACACGCCCCAGGTATTTCGATTTCGTTAAAATTTGTCACACAGTGTTATTGAAGTTTTAAAAAACGTGTTTCCTCAATCATGCATAGAAATTGAAAGAACAATTAGTTATATGTACATACATATGTATGCATTTCTTTAAATTTCTTTTCATTGAATTTCGAATAAATTTTTTATATAAAATATGCATTTAAGAATTTGTGTTAAAATTTTTGTTTAACATCTAAGGAATTATTTTTCTTAGGGTAACAGTGAGTGGAAGGAACTATTACATTTACATACTTTAAAAACTATTTATTAACATACACATAATAACAAATTATATACCGGCAAAAATTTCTTAATAAGCAATTCGAAATCGTAAGAGAAAATCGTTTATATTTCCTGGTTCATTTTGAACACGGTTTAGCCGATTTACTCTTGCTTCTCTTATAACAGCGAGATACACAATCCACCGTCTCGAGCCATTGGGAATTTGCTGCAGGTAGGATGGGAGAAGTGGTGCTTGATTCAATGATCTAGAAGTTGGATTTGGTGGATCAGCATTCATATACTCGCTGCCAGGTGCAGCCGTTTCACCGGCCAAATTTAAATTGGAATCTTCAGGCAACATTAAATTATTATACAGCGTATTACTTTCAATAATCTTCAAAATTGAGTGATGCTCGCTGCTACAAATGCATCAATATTTATAGTCAAATTATTATCCTTAAGTTATCGTTAACAGGTAGAGCGAAACAACCTTTAATTTGAAGTTAACAGATAGTTGACAATGTATTTTTATTAACTTTAACAAATATTGATTGATATTGCATTTTGTTTAATCGACATACGAGTTATTTGTTTCTTGTTAATTGTAATATCATTTTCGAAAATATTAAAGAAAATCTTTTAGCAAGTCTATTTCACAGATATTATAAGCTCTTAGCCACTTTTGACGAACACCAGGAAATGAAGGGAATTAAAAAAATGCTGCACTCACATTTTTACTTATGCCCTAATTCAGTAAGAAGATTTAGGACGTTTTTGTTTGAAAATACTTTTGAGTTGTTGTTTTTGAATTCTCTAAATTATTTATTTTCTTAAAAAATGGTTGTTGTTTTTGATAATGAAAAATAAAAATATTATTACCATGTTTTTAAAACATAAAAATTAATAGTTTGGGGATATATGAGTGTGGCTGGACTCAAAAATTAACATATAATGGATGGAGTAATGGACCTTAAAAAATAAGTCGTGATTTTGAAAGCCGTCATTCTCGTTGTATCTTCATAGTGAACGTCTTAGCGGAGTTTTTCTTACATACATACTAAACAAATAAAATCATACAAAAATATTCGTAATACATAAATATTGAATGTGATAAATAATTTAAAATTTAAATTTATTTGCTTTGCTTATATTTTTTACATAGTCAGAAATAATAAAAACAAAAAAAAAAACAGAAATAGAAAAATAATATAATAAAAAAAATAAATATAATATAATAACAAATTATATACCGGGAAAAAATGCTTAATAACTAAGCAATTCGAAATCGTAAGAGAAAATCGTTTATATTTCCTGGTTCATTTTGAACACTGTTTAGCCGATTTACTCTTGCTTCTCTTATAACAGCGAGATACACAATCCACCGTCTCGAGCCATTGGGAATTTGCTGCAGGTAGGCTGGGAGAAGTGGTGCTTGATTCAATGATCTAGAAGTTGGATTTGGTGGATCAGCATTCATATACTCGCTGCCAGGTGCAGCCGTTTTACCGGCCAAATTTAAATTGGAATCTTCAGGCAACATTAAATTATTATACATAGTATTACTTTCAATAATCTTCAAAATTGAGTGATGCTCGCTGCTACAAATGCATCAATATTTATAGTCAAATTATTATCCTTAATTATCCTTAATTTGAAGTTAACAGATAGTTCTCAATGTATTTTTATTAATTTTAACAAATATTGATTGATATTGCATTTTGTTTAATCGACATACGAGTTATTCGTTTTTTGTTAATTGTAATATCATTTTTAAAAATGATTGTTGTTTTTGATAATGAAAAATAAAGATATTATTTCCATGTTTTTAAAACATAAAAATTAAATTAAATTATTATACAATATTTTGAAAAATATATGAAAAAATATGTGTTGGGTATAATATTTGGAACAAAATCATAAAGCAAATACACGAACCTCCTAGCATAGACAATAAATAATCACATTAACGTACATTTTCACAATGTATGGTTAAAAGATAACAGGGACTTTAACGGCAAGTTTTGTATGAAGAACTGTCAGTTAAAGTACCCATACATTGTGAAAAGGGACATAAGGGCCATTATTATAACTTGACGTTAGCTAAAAGTAGGATGTTATTGGATGGATAAGCACTTTTTCATTATTACAACTTCATTTAAACAAAAAGTGAGCGATAAACTAAAGACAAGTTGATCCTACCTGTAACTTTTATTGTGAGGTATAGTCATTTGAACTTGCCACATTTTCGCCACTTGCCACACTTTCTACTTTATAAAACGAAATCAAATTTATTTAGTCAAAATATGGCATAAAACAAAAGCAATACAACACAAAACACATAAGAATAATAAAAAAACAAAAGAATTGACAAAAATATTTTGATTATGTTTGTAATTTGACAAATAAACAAAAGCAAGTTGCCACTAATTATTTTTAACAAACAACATCCACAATATCCACAGAAATGTTGCCACCAACCAAACATTTTATTATTTGTTTTATCGGACAGTTGTAATAATGGAAAATTTTAAAGGTCACTTTATAGTTCAGTTTTGCTAATGTTAGGAATAACTATCCGAAACTTTATCGTTAAGTCATAATAATGGCCCTAAGAATCACAACTGCGGTTTTTTTCGTCCATAGACAAGGCGATACAATCGTCCAACATAATTTTGGCATTAATTGTTTAACTTATACATTCTGTATTTTATAAAAAAAATTTAAATAATTTTTGAACAAAATATTCAAACAAACAGGAAAGAGAGGGGCAAATTATAAATTAATACGGTAGCACGATTTTACCGGAAACTTCAGAATACTTATAGTTGTCAGAAGATGAATGTCAAGAAAAAATGAGAGAATGGAAGTACCTTCTATATTTATATCATGCATAAAATATGAATTAAAATATTATTTAGCATTTTTAATTATTGTACATATTTTCTTTAATTTATTATGAAAACGTCAAGATTTAAATTGCCAACGTCTTACATAAACAGGCTGTAAATATTTTATTATTTATTTATTTATTAATACATATTCTATAAAGTAAATTTGCAGAATATGGTTTCACAGATATGGGCGGAGTAAATAGACCATATGCCCCAGATGTTATTAACAGTATATTAAAAAGTTTTTCTGACTGACTATACATGACCTATGCCTTCACATAGGAAGTAGCAATATGGTTGTCAACGAAATTTCTTAAAAGAACAGCAAGACTATACGATTATGTGTGACCAAGTCAGTCCACCAGCGCGAGCGAGATGAAAAATTCGCGAGCGCTGTTCTTCACCAAGAGCTGCTTAACGACTCAAATTATTTTTTATTTGTACATAATATACATAAAATCATGATATAAATCAAATAAGCCTTTAGTAAAGACTGAGCTAGCCGACTGTAATGTAAAGTAACTGAAACAGTAGGAAACAGCTGATCGATACTGTTATGTAAAATGTAAATGAAATCAGATAAAAATATTGATCAGCTGTTTCCTACGTTGCAGTTAGATTACATTACAGTCGGCTTACTAAGTCTTAAAAATTATGTACATATATAGATCGCTGCGCATTGTATATATTTACATATTTATTTGTGTGTCACAAAAGCGTACTAGCTGCAGTGCATAGTGGAATTTCTAGCAAGTGCAATACAATTTCATACCTCAGGCGTATGTTTTTTAGCCTTAATTAGGGATCAATTAACCCACAATGATTTTGAGTATATGCAGCTTCGCTCTACCTGTTAACGATAATTTAAAGATAATAATTTGACTATAAATATTGATGCATTTGTAGCAGTGAGCATCACTCAATTTTGAAGATTATTGAAAGTAATACGCTGTATAATAATTTAATGTTGCCTGAAGATTCCAATTTAAATTTGGACGGTAAAACGGCTGCACCTGGCAGCGAGTATATGAATGCTGATCCACCAAATCCAACTTCTAGATCATTGAATCAAGCACCACTTCTCCCAGCCTACCTGCAGCAAATTCCCAATGGCTCGAGACGGTGGATTGTGTATCTCGCTGTTATAAGAGAAGCAAGAGTAAATCGGCTAAACAGTGTTCAAAATGAACCAGGAAATATAAACGATTTTCTCTTACGATTTCGAATTGCTTAGTTATTAAGCATTTTTTCCCGGTATATAATTTGTTATTATATTATATTTATTTTTTTTTATTATATTATTTTTCTATTTCTGTTTTTTTGTTTTTGTTATTTCTGACTATGTAAAGAATATTAGCAAAGCAAATAAATTTAAATTTTAAATTATTTATCACATTCAATATTTATGTATTACGAATATTTTTTTATGATTTTGTTTGTTTAGTATGTATGTAAGAAAAACTCCGCTAAGACGTTCACTATGAAGATACAACGAGAATGACGGCTTTCAAAATCACGACTTATTTTTTACGGTCCACAACTCCATCCATTATATGTTAATTTTCGAGTCCAGCCACACTCATGCATCCCCAAACTATTAATTTTTTATTTTTTAAAAACATGGTAATAATAATTTTATTTTTCATTATCAAAAACATCAATCATTTCTTAAAATGATATTACAATCAACAAGAAACGAATTACTTGAATGTCGATTAAACAAAATGCAATATCAATCAATATTTGTTAAAGTTAATAAAAATACATTGAAAACTATCTGTTAACTTCAAATTAAAGGTTGTTTCGCTCTACCTGTTAACGATAACTTAAGGATAATAATTTGACTATAAATATTGATGCATTTGTAGCAGCGAGCATCACTCAATTTTGAAGTTTATTAAAAGTAATACGCGGTATAATAATTTAATGTTGCCTGAAGATTCCAATTTAAATTTGGTCGGTAAAACGGCTGCACCTGGCAGCGAGTATATGAATGCTGATCCACCAAATCCAACTTCTAGATCATTGAATCAAGCACCACTTCTCCCAGCCTACCTGCAGAAAATTCCCAATGGCTCGAGACGGTGGATTGTGTATCTCGCTGTTATAAGAGAAGCAAGAGTAAATCGGCTAAACAGTGTTCAAAATGAACCAGGAAATATAAACGATTTTCTCTTACGATTTCGAATTGCTTAGTTATTAAGCATTTTTTCCCGGTATATAATTTGTTATTATATGTCAATTTTTAGTTTTTAAAGTATGTAAATGTAATAGTTCCTTCCACTCATTGTTAACCTAAGAAAAATAATTCCGTAGATGTTAAACAAAAATTTTAATACAAATTCTTAAATGCATGTTTTATATAAAAAATTTATTCGAAATTCATTGAAAAGAAATTTAAAGAAATGCATACATATGTATGTACATATAACTAATTGTTTGAATAGGGACCTAGTTATTTAAAATTAGTAGGCAGTAATCAGTTTACATTAATAAAATCGAAGGATATTATATTTCTTATTTCTCGGCGTCACGTACAGACACTTTATAATCACCAAGGATCAACTACTATTATACTGTTTTTATTCAAAATTTTTTCGTTAATATATAGACTAGTGTTGTGTAGCTCATGAACGAACTAGTTCAATTGAACGATTCACTTAACTGAGCGCTGTGAGCCGTTCAATTCACTGAGCGCTGTCAGCTCAGTACTGAGTGGTTTCTACATTTGTGTCGAAGATTTTCAGTAGCTCGTTTTAGACACAAACCTATAATCAAACCCATTTAAATAACATGTGGACTTATTCAGCAGCTCGTTTTAGACACAAACCTATGTAATTTAAGTGGGTTTGTGTCTAAAACGACCTAATGAAAGAGTTCGGTACAAGTCTTGTGCTTTTTCAGCAATTTTTTGTGTCGCACAAGTACATACATAAAAAAAGTATATATTGTAGATACATACATATGTATGTATGTACAAATTCCACTCATTAAACTGTTTTACTTTTATCTATTTTTTATACTTCATCTTCCTTGTTTTGCAATGTATAACACACACACGAACACACTCTGTATAAATTTGTCACTTTTTATGTTTCGGTTTTCGCTCTTTCTTTATGCTTGAAAAAATGTTTCACTACAAATGAACTGAGCTACTGAGCTAAATGAATGAAATACTTCAGTAAAGTGAGCTGAGCTGAAAAGAGCGTTCACTCAAAAGAGCTGATAAGCACAACACTAATATAGACCACTAAAAGTTTGCCGTAAAAAACAAAAATCAACTTGTATACTCTACGTGTCATTTGATTTGGTTTCGTACGATTATCGATACGATCACGGATATAACTATTTGAGCCCAGATATTTACAAGTGAATTATATTTTTGTTCTGCACCTTCTTTGTTGACTTTCTCCATATTATAGCTACGATTTCCCATAGCCTCAACATAAGTAACGCAATCAGCAATTTTGTCTCACTGTTCTGCCGATGTTATTGCTTTAGTGCCGAAATATATATTCCTAGTCGAGAAGGGGGTTGAAACTCACTTCACAATTATTTGTTTTTAATGTGCTCTATATGAGTATTCGTCAATGTCACTTTGTCTGTGTTTTTGTTATTTCTGACTATGTAAAAAATATTAGCAAAGCAAATAAATCTTATTTATCACATTCAATATTTATGTATTACGAATATTTTTTTATGATTTTGTTTGTTTAGTATGTATGTAAGAAAAACTCCGCTAAGACGTTCACTATGAAGATACGACGAGAATGATGGCTTTCAAAATCACGACTTTTTTTTACGGTCCATTACTCCATCCATTATATGTAAATTTTCGAGCCCAGCCACACTCATGCATCCCCAAAGTAGCCCTAACCCACCCATATGTTTAAATGTTGGTCACATGTTATAAGTCGTTCAATGTGCCAAAGCTCGACATTTAACTTAAACACCAGAAAATTAAAAATTTTAAATGCGTTTGAAAGTGAATTTAATATTTGGTCCAAATAAAAAAAAAATATTAATTTAAGATAGAAAAAAAAAATAATTGCTTTAGTCCAATGAGGGTGTTAAAAAAATTTTGTGCAACCTTAAAACATGGGAGTCAGTGCTAGTTTGCGGATGCGTTAGTGTGGCTGGACTCGGAAATTTACACAAAATGGAAGGAATAATGGACCATAAAAAATATATCGAGATTTTGAAAGCCCTTGTCCAACTCAGTGTCAGAAAAATGGGAATAGCTGAACATTTTATATTTACTGAAGACAATGATTAGAACCATATGGCGCCGAACACCAAGATCAGGCTTTTGTACAATACCACAAAATGGATGGAAACTCGCCATTAATCGCCAGATCCATATGAGCAAATTGAGAATTTTTGGTATCACTTGGACAGAAAAGTTAGAGAAAGAAAAGTGTCATGAAAAAGTGAGTTGATATTGGCTCTTCAGGAATAATTGTCCAAAATTCCATATGAATTGTTCAAAAACTTGAGCGATTCCATTCCGAGAGGACTGCAAGTGATAATATAGAATCTATCTATCTATCTTGATTTATATTATAGATCAAGAGATCACATGCCAATTACAAGAGATTTTTGAAAAATAATACTATTAAGTGAGCACTAAATTTTTGCAATGCAAAAATTTTGTTAAGTTAAAAAATATATTTCATATCTTGGAATATGAAATATTTTCATTTCTATTAGGTTTGATCCCGTACTCCACATTGGGAGCCAGCGGGGTTCCAATTTTACCGAAACTGTTCCCATACTCAAAGTTTGGGTAAGTAAGATATTTTTCTTCTTGCACGAAACAGCCCGTAATTTTTCTTTGGGCTAGTTTGGGGAAGCCGAAAAACGATCAGCTGTTTGATAAATAGGCAATAACAAAGTAAAATTAAATTGTCCTAAATAGTAAAAACAATGAAAAGTTGTATCAAAAATGTTTATAAACTAGTCGTGAAATAAGTTTTATGAGTTTTTATATAAAATTAAGACACAAAACATTGTAGATATGCAACAGCATGTGAGTAAACGCATGCGTATATATGTACTAGAGGTGAGCATAAGAAGTTTGTTACTTAATCTTTATGGTGTACAGTAGTGATGAGCGATAACGTGATTTCTTTAATAATTTGCTCTATGTTAACGTGATTTCTAAATCGCTGTATTTTAAACTGTGACTGTGATCACAGTTTAGCAGTATTTTGTTTGTAGCAGTTTTGTTATTTTGAGAAAATCTAATAAGAGGAGCAGCAGTGAAATTAAACAGTGACACATTTTAGCTCTTATCTTTGAAAAGTATTTTCTAGTATTGCTATTTTGATAAATACTAATAACAACAGCGACAAAAACAAACAAGTAGCAATCAACTCCATCCAAATATTGAGAATTGTCGCATAAGAGGCATAGAGACAATAAAATTGCAAAGACAAGAATATGAGAACTGTACATAGTTGCCAGAGAAGGTCACTTGACATGATTTGACAATTGTTTCTAGACAAACACTGAAGGTATAAAAAATAATTAATGTGGCAGCTTTATTTACTGTAAAGTAAGCATACAAGGACATGCACAGTTTGTATGAAAGAACTATATTTCCAAAACCTGTTACTTGATAAATTCAGTCACAGTTGTGATTAGTGATTTTTTAATCGCTGTATAAGAGAGTAACAGGTTTCCAAATATCGCCCATCTCTAGTGTACAGCAGTGATGCCAACCCAAAATCTTTCTTAGAGCTAGATTCGATGTGAAAAAGAGGGAGCTTCCAACAAATTCTATTTTAGAAAGAGGTAGATCTACAACACTTACATCTTTGGGTATTTTAAACACCTTAGAAATATAATTTTTTACCTTAATTAGCCATTCGTTTCGATAAGAAATATTTTGCAAGCGATTTTATGACAATATTAATTCCTGATGGTTAATATTTAAAATTTGAATATAAAAACTAATAAATATAAGAATTCCAGTATGTCATCGTTATTTAATTACAGCTTTACTTATAATAATTATTACGGGTTTACAAAGGCTTAATAAGAAAAGTTTCTTATGAAAATTTGTTTTAAAAACCCTTTATTAAGTCTAAATAATTTTTATAAATAACGTGCTTATTAACTTTTAAATTTTTATTATTCTCATATTTAAAAGTTTAATAAATTAAAAAAATATTGTGTATAAGTATATAAAGCACATGTTTTTTAACCCTTATTACCCATGCATATTGCTGTCACTGCCTACATTCCAGTTTTACCTGATCTATGCCCCTTATTCCTACAAACAGGTAATCTACCTAAAGTTTTTACCTATAAGTTTGTCTTATGAAATTTTACTTACACGATATATATCTGTACACTAATAGATGTCTATGGGTAGAAATAACGGACATTAATTTATAAATTTTAAAGTAACGTTAACAATGCAAGCGTAAGTTAAGAGATTTTTTGTCTGCAAGATGGATGGATACGAAGGTTTTTTCATAAAATTACGAATGTCTATGTACATATGTATGTATGTATGTAGATATGTACATGCATACATATCGAGCCTTATTTTGGATTTTATCGTAAGCGACAAAAATTGAATTTTTCAGAAGGTTTTTTTTTAAATAATCAGCTAAAATTTAATGTAACTCAGAAATAATTTCTTATTCGCACTTAAGTTCAGTAATTTCAATTCTTATTGTTTTATTATATTGGCGATATTCGACAAGTCATTTGGCGAGGAGGCTGAAAATAAATCTGACAACACTGATCACTACAGATAACAGTAGCTCAAAACCCAAGGTACAAGACGGAATGGAAAGATATACATACATATAACCTTGGTAAAGCGTGGGCGAAACCCGAATTCTTCAAAAATTTCATATGCTCCAAAGATAACAGCGCATTATCTACTAATCGCCAAAATCGCTTTTCATTATTGCAAGACACCGACGACAAGCCCGCTGCATCATCGCAAAAGTCTTCTAAGCCACCACCTATATATTTGAGAGAAAAATTCTAACGCACTTATTAAAAAATTAATCTTAAAATTAATCGGTTATTGGTGAAAACGTATTTCATGTTATTCCAATAAAGCGTGCTAGCATTGACGCAAGTAAATTTCAAATATACGAAAAAAGTCATTTCGGCAAAATAGTGACTGGATTCGAAAAAATAAAACAAATTTTGATACGTACCAGCTTAAGAGTACCAAAGGTATGTAGATCGTATTGAAGGGCATTGACTCTTATGTTAATCCCGAAGAAGCAAAAGATGCACTCATCATACAAGGATTTAAAAAAATATAATATTACCAATATAATCAATAGGAAGAAGAAACCCCAGCCTCTATTTCGTGTTGAACTGGAGCCAAGTGATATACAGTTGAAAAAACGAGACAAACCCAATTTATGGCCTAAATAAAATACCTCTTATACCGAAAAATCACAGTTGAACAGCCACATAAGCGAGAGGTTGTCCTGTATACTCTTTTGTCAAACAGACTATGGTGCAAAAACCTAATAAGCTCCATCTTTATCAGTAAACGCTTACTCCGCCACTTTTTCGCAAATGAGCCAACGAGCCACTTCCCCTGTATCGTATGCCGATGCTGCTAAAATAAATTATATTCCCCCACAAAATGTTTCACCGCCAAATAATTCAACAAATACAAAATCAAGCTTTAGTTTTAATCGCCTTGAAGCTACTATTGATAATTTAGCGCAAACTATAAATAATTTTACAACAAATATGACTAGCATGATGCAAAAAATTCTGCGATTGCAGAATACACCGCTTTAAGCAATGTTTATTAACTTAAGACTTTATCTATTCAACGTGCTTTTGTTAGTTATTTGATTACTATACAAAACAATAAATTTTTAATTGATTTTTACCAAGGTTGGAAACCGAAGCAAATAACGGTATCGGTATTGATACCGGTACAACTATTTTTTAAATTTCGGTATCGGTGTTTTTTTATTTCGGTATCGGTATTACCGGTACATACCGTTACCGAGTTTATAATACCGGTATACCGATATTACTGCTAAATTTATTAGTTCAGATACTGGACATAGCAAAAAATCTTTTTTTTTTTATTAAATTACTTCGAAAAGGGAGTATTTTTACATTAACATATAAAAACATTTAAACTTATATGTTTCTATATACGTTTTTATACTTTTATCAAAATATAATTTATTAAAAAGCAAAATAAGCAAACTGCAGTTGAAACCTTGCATATATAAAGTATACATTTTGGTTAATTTAACGAAATGATAAAAATAAATACATTACATTGTATGTATATTATATATGAAATACATGTAGAGTTGTATATTCGTATTCGAATTCTCGAATATTCGGCCGTTTTTAGATATTCGTATTCGTACTCGCCAAATTCAGACGAATCGAATATTTAAACATTTCAATTCAAACAATAAACGATATTCATGTAGTCAACTTAAAAACAAATAAAACGAATTTCTTGTACAATTAATATTAAAAAAGTTAAAGAAAATAATTTTCTTCACCTCCAGAGAGCGGTCTTTACCTTCAGATATAAAAGTTTAGAAAAATTTTCTCCATCATCCTTATCAACGCATTAACCATATATTTGAGTTAGACCTATTTTTGTTCTAAATATCAAATTCCAAAATTTATTACGCCACCTTAAGACAAGATATGGTTTTTAAATATTTCCAAAAATGAGACATTTTTTAAATTTTAGTTGAACTATAGTGAATTTTATTCAGAAATAATTTCTAAATCGGGCTTAAGTTCAGTAATTTCAATTCTTATTGAACGAATTATTTTTTGTTAATTAATGTGAGTTTCTAAAGAGAAGAAAAAAATATTTCCAAAAATCTAATCTGCGCCCGGCGAAAAGTAAGAAGAATATTGCAAAAATACTGAAAGGTCCCATTTTTAGGATTTTGTTTTTTTTTTGGGAATTGCCGAGATCTCAATAGCAAATTTTATTTGTTATTACTTTCTGTGTATTGATTGCATCATTTTCTACCTAGGAGAGACTTTTCATCCGAAAATATTGATTGGCAAAATACTTTTATAATGCCGAAATAATTAACCTACTTTTTTCTCAAAAAAAACAGTGAAAATATACTTTTTTCAAAATTTTAATGTTACAAATTTTGTCCCTTATTCATAATGAGTTTCATTTCCCAAATCTAACTAGATTGACTTCTCCATCAGCAGAACAGTGGACCAAGGTTGCTAAAAAAGCCAAAATTTTAATATTTGTTCTCGAACAATTTCTTAATTGTAAACGAAAACCCGGAAATGTAGCAGACTTGTTTTAGCTCTTGAATAGAAAAAAAATCCACTTGCAAAAAATATTTTTTATCTGATCAAAAATATGAGTTTGGCATCGATTTTAATTTTTCATTACTTCTGAGCTCTATGAAACCTCTTCAAATGCTATAAAAAATTAAATAACAATCGGACAGCTAGTTTAGAAACTTCAGAATTATTTAAATTTTTTTTACAAAATCCCCACTGTGTATCGGGTACTTTAGGCCCCACTAGGCAGCAGAAGGTACCGTCGGATCGAGCTAAAAAATTAAGACCGCATTAATGGCAGCAAACATCATATTTTAGACAGCGCACATACATATGTACCCTTAATTATGAAATTGATCTAAGTCATATATTTCTCTGGTCTAGATATTTGAGCAAATTATAAAGTATTTTTATATTATGCAGCATTGTAATTTAGAGTTGTACTAGTCTCGATTTATATAAAGTTATTTAATTTTTTTTAATATTTATTTTTTTTTAATATTTTTAATAAAACTTTAATAAATATAAAGTTTTTCAAAGATTTATTTGATATTTCGAAGCAAAAATTCACACGACTTAGACCAGAGCTATTCAACCTTTTTGGTTCGCATACCACAAAACTCACAACCAACAATTCGCGTACCACCAAAAAAATTGTATGTGTATAGACAAGTATGGGCTCAATAAATAACCAAACAATTTTAAAATATTTAATCCATTTCATTTATTAATAATAAGAAACAACAAAATTAAAAAGAAATTTTATATCTATATCAATGTTTGTTAACTTTAACAAATATAAGATTTGGCTCCAAATTCAATGTTGTTCGGTATTTATTTTTGATTGCCACCATTGATAAAAATCCTGTTTCACATAAATATGTGGAGGCGAAGATTTGGCGTACCACCTGGGAAAGTTTGGCGAACCCCAAGTGGTACGCGTGCTACAGGTTGAATAGCCCTGACTTAGACCACTTTCCTAATTAAGGGCACATATATAGTAAATCCATTAAAGAACAAAATCTTAGTGTATATACTACATATTAAAAAGCACTCTTCAAAAGTTTAAATCTCCACATTAGTTTGTGTATCTGGAACAGCCAATATACTAACTTTCCCGATTTCATATAAAGGGTGTTTTTTTAGAGGTATAGAACTTCGAATTGAAATAAAACACAAGAAAATCGTTTTAATGTCCATCAATTTGGCTTTATTGGAAGGATAATTTTATGACATTAATGTTTAAATATGATTTCGGGCATGTGGCCGCCGCGGCTGGCTCGAATAAAGCCAATTCTACAGGTCCAATTTTCAACCACTTTTTCGAGCATATGGGGCCGTATGTTGGCAATAACGCCACGAATGTTGGCTTCCAAGTCCCCTAACGTTTCTGGTTTGTTGGCGTAGACGAGCGACTTCACATATCCCCAAAGAAAATAATCCAATGGTGTCAAATCACACGATCTTGGTGGCCAATTGACAGGTCCATTCCGCGAAATAATGCGCTCATCGAATGTTTCCTTCAATAAATCGATTGTGACGTGCGCTGTGTGGCATGTAGCGCCGTCTTGTTGGAACCACAACTCATCCACATTCATGCCATCCAATTCGGGAACAAAATAGTCGCTTATCATGGCTCTATACCGTTCTCCGGTGGCGAATCGATTCATTCGGGTCCTCTTCAACACTTTGCTCTACAGCGGCAATTGTTTCTTCGGTGCGCACTGTTCGACGTCTCTGCGGATGCGTATTATCACATAGAGTAAACGTAGTGCGAAAACGATCCATGGTTAACCGAATTAATTGCTCTGATGGACGATTATGTCGACCATAAAATGAACGGAGCTTGCGGTAAACTTCGCGAACTGAACCATTAATTTCGAAATAAATTTGCACGATTTGCAAGCGTTGTTCTTTTGTCAACCTGTTCATGATGAAATGGCAAACCAAACTAAATATTAATCACTTGACAGCTGACAAAATGGCCGCCAGTTAAAAAAGTGATGCCAACTTAAAGTTCTATACCTCAATAAAAAACACCCAATACATAACTGTGGGTTAACATGGCTTTGCTCTTTTCACAAATTTAAAACATTTACTTATATGTCTAGGGATATGTTTTTTGTTCCTAAAGGCTTTAAGCAGCTCATAAAGTTTGGTAGTATTTCGCATTTATGGTTGATTAAAAAAACAGGCCTGCATAAGAATGTATAACAGAAAGTTGATTGAAATAAATTTTTGAATTTTATTTTTGGTGGGAATCGGTATACCGGTACGTACCGGTATAGACGTAAACGGTATTCTGGATACCGGTATTTTCTAACCGAAATGCATTTCGGTATCGGTGATTTTTTTAATTTTGGCGATTTTTTTCATATAGGAAATTTTTAGTTTGGTTTTTGGCGATTTTTTTCATTAAGGGAATTTTTTTTGTTTTGGCGATTTTTTTCGGTTTTTGAGGTTTTTTTTAATTTTGGCGATTTTTTTTTCGTTCTGGCAATTTTTTTTGTTTTGGCGATTTTTTTCGGTTTTTTGCATTTTTTTCATTTTTGGCGATTTATTTTCATTTTGGCGATTTTTTTTGATTTTAGCGATTTTTTTTCATTTAGGCGATTTTTTTTTAATTTTTGACGATTTTTGTTCATAAAGCAATTTTTATTTTGTTTTGGCGATTTTTTTCGTTTTTGCGATTTTTTAAATTTTTGGCGATTTTATAATTTTCGGATTTTTTAGTTTGACCGTTTTTGATAATTTCAAGAGTTTAACTCTTACGGTTTCCAAGATATAGCAATTTGTCAAAATTACATAGTCAAAATTGCATTAACTGATGGGCCACCTTTTAATTTATTTTTTTTTATTTTTAGTGTTAATTGTTGTAGTCTATATAAAAATACACTAATTTTACAAATTTCAAGTGTCAATATACATATGTACATACAATTGTATGTATATTACAGGGGATTTTAGAAGTTTTCGTCACTCATTTCCAAACACCCTTTAAATTTTAGCTTTTATATATTTGTTGTTGTAGCGACCAAAGTTCTACATACTCTGTCCAAATTTCAGACCCGTAGCTTTTACCGTTCCTGGGAAAATAGCCTTCTTCCTAAAACATGAAATATGTTTAATTATTAGAAAAAAAGTTAAAGTTGTCCAACCATGGTAACGTTTTTTTAATTTGTTAAATTTAAAATTTTTTTTTTAATTATAAATACCAATTTTATTTATACCGAAGTATAAAATAAGTTAATTTAATAAAAAAGTAATAAAAACTTGTTTTTGGTAGTTATTTTCTATGGGAAAATAAAGTTTGAGTTTTCCAGCTCTGAAGCCATCTGCCCGATTTTGCTGATTTTCAATAGCAAAATTTTTCGGAAAATTTCCGACACACCAGTCTAAGAACGAAGTCTCTAGCTGTTCTGGGAGCTTGGGCAAACCGATTTCACGTACAGACAGACGGACATCGCTTGTTCGTCTTCCCTATGCATAAGGATCCAGAATATATATATACTTCATGTGTCGCTTGTTAATATTGTAGAAATTACAAACGGAATGACAAACCTATATATACCCTTTTACCATTTTTTTGGTAAAGGGTATAAAAAGACTTTCATAGTTATGTATATTCAGTCAGTTAAAAACAATGATGAATTACCCTACAAAATCAAGACCTATATGTTCCACCTTCGGAAAGCTTTTTATTTATAGAAGGAAATATAAAGAATAGTAGTAGTAGGTGAAGAACCGTTTGTTTGATGAAATACGTTATGAAATTAATGGAGTTGAAATTGATCGAACCCGATACTTGGGAACATGTAGTACAATCAGAATTTTTATGTTTATTAAATCAATTTGAAACCAATATGATGAGAAATGCTGGAAGGTGTGTTTCTGAGGAACTAACTATAAAATTCAATTTTTGCGTACCTTTCAAATTACTAATGGGATTTGCTGAAGATTTCAATAAAATTATACTGAATAGTAAACATGAACTTATTCTGCTACGAAGTTCAAGTGACGCAAATGCATATTATTCAACAGATGCAAATGCAGTTCTAAGTTTATCAATTACAAACATAACATGGAGAATTCCACACGCTCAACTTTCAGATTCTAAGAAACTACAAATAATGAAGGTTATTAAAGGTGGGTCTTCTTTACATATTGCATTTCGCAGCTGGGATGGTTATTTCAATCCCACTTTTGCTGGTGGGAGGAATCACAATTGGAATGTAAAGTTATCACTGAATAGAGAGAGGCCCAGATTTATAATATTAGTTTTGGAAAATGATAATAAATATATTCATTCAGACTTAAAAAATATTAAATTATACTTAAATTCAGACTCTTATCCACATGATGACTTGAACCTTAAATTTGATGAGAATCGTTATGCAATTTTATATGATATGTATGCAAAATTTCAAAAAAATTACTATATGAGGGAACCTCAACCACTTCTCATCTGCGAAGAATTCAAAAACAAACCAATCCTTGTAATTGATGTGAGCTATCAAAATGAAATGATAAAGAGCGGACCTATTGATGTTAAAATAGAGTTTGAAACTAGTAAGCCGGTGCCACAAAATACAAATGCCTACTGTTTGATTCTTTATGATCGATTGACGGAGTATACACCACTAACTGGAATTGTTCAAGAAATTATTTAAACACGTTATTGTAATACTTACAACATTTCCCATGTACTCTATGAAATAAATAATTAATAAAGAAATTTTCAAAAGACAATATAACAATTTTTTTTATTTACAAACAGTTTTTCTTACTTAAATTTAAAAATATTTTAAAATTGTACGACGTTTGCAGATAAATATAATATCTAATATTTACAATCAAATTTTTTTATTTTATATTTACAAATATTTTTAAAATTTTTAAAGTGTTTGCTATAAAACATTACTATATTTATATATAATCACGTATTATTCTAACTTTTCTATTTGATTAATTAATAAATTCAAAGCATTTGAATTTGCGTTACTACTTTCTATTTCTTTTATTAACAAATCTAAATCTACATCATAATTACCGCTTTCTAATTGGTAATGGTGCCACGCATATGTGTTAATATTATTATTACTTATTCTACGTTTTGTATCTTTACAACTTAAGACTACTTTAATTGTTTCTCTGGTTAAAATAGTATGCAATTTTGACGTAAATGTTTGCATACATGTTGTAATTTTTTGTTTTGTAAATAAAACATTTTTATATACATACATCTAGACTATAATTATTTACAATGCACTTCTTAACCCCCTTTGCCTTATTAACATTTTCACCACCTTCAGTGGTGTATGAATAAACTTTTGGTGCTAGTCCAACAAATTTGATTATAAACTTCCCCTCTTTTTCATCCTTCATCATACCCAATACCTTTTTATTGACGAAGTGTCAAACCGATATTTCAAGTCATCCCTTATGTCACTATAGAAATCATATGTTTGAATAGAATAGATAAAGGGGTCTGTATCCATATAGTTCAAATTTACTTTCTCTTCATATTTCGTATTCATGTAACTATAGTGGAAATCATAAATTTTCCACTTTGATAGTTCTAATATGCAGAAACCTAAATAAATGTTACACTCTTATTCATTTGTATAGCCCACATTGAGTCTGTAAATTGTGATATGCTATGAAAATTCGGTTTGGATATCAGTTCTCCTATACCTAAATGATTGCGGTTAGTACGACTCCATTCACTACGTAAGTGTACATCTTTCAGCTTGTCAACATTTTCCATGGTTTTGCCATACACAGCATTATTTAATAATTTGAAAAAGTCTTTTTCGAATGAATTATTAGCTCTGGCTCTATACTGTGTATTTAAATCAATATATGACTTCAACCATGGTCTTTGTTTGAATTGAAGAATGCGGTAAACTATCTCCAAAACTACACCATTACTCAAACATTGTTCCAAGGTTTCATAATGTATTATATACCTCTTTTTATTTGAAAGATCAGCTACTAGTTTTCATGCTTACTTCCGGCAATTATTTTGTTTTCAGCACAAAATGGTAAGTCATTGTGGCAATCATGACAATCAGAAGGGTAAACTAGGTCAACTTCATATATATAACTTATTTCCGAATTAGATGGAATGTCATGTGGGTGTATAAACTCATTTGTCCATGAAAAACCAACCGACGGAAGATATTCAGACATAGCCTAACCGTTTAGGCACAAAGTAGACCAGAGATGTCACGAGACGGAAGATAATTTGTGTTTTCAGAGGTCTCGTTCTCGCAGTCACTGCGCATTCTTTAACCTTCTTTCGTGGTTGCATTTTTTTAGCTTAATTTCATTTTACGCTTTGTAACCTCATTCGCTTGGCGATTTTTGCAAATAAATGGTAAAAATTTATATTTTTAAATGAAAATGCTTCAAATAAGATATGCAATCATTTTAAAACATTTTTTAATTGCTTTTTTAATAGTAATAAGTTATTTGGCATTTTGTTTTTTGATTCAACACAACAAATTCTTTCATTTAATTTTTTAAAATTGTGTACTTCGTTTACTTGTTCAAATGTATTTTCAGTTTATGCTTTGTGATCTCATTTGCTGTGTGATTTTTGTAAACAAAAGGTAAAAATTAAAATTGTTCAATGAAAATGCTTAAAGTTAAATCAGTAATCATTTGTAAACAAATTTAAATCACTTTTTAATACCATTAATCTATTTCACATTCTATTTTTTTAATTCAATTCGACAAATTCTTTAATTTAATTTTGTAAATGTGTATGTATGTATGTATGTATGTACACGTGTTCGTTTCACAAAATACAGATTTTCTCTTGTTTGTTTTGATTATTTTGTTAACATCTTAATAACAAATATACTACAGTTGTCCCTTTCTCGCAGTGACTGCGCCACAAATGATTTTAGCTTTTTGCATACGTCAGTTATTACAACTCTGGTCTACTTTGTGCGTTTAGGTTATTTGCATCTAAGTATCAAATATACTCAGAGGGTTTCGTTTTATCATAAGTATTCAGATACTTATGATTTGCCTTACTATGTCTTTTACAGTACTGTGTAAGACCACCTCGAATGCCACGTTTGATGAAGTTATACATTCCCAGATCTGTCAGTAGTTCTAACTCAATTTTTGTATGCTGCAACATTGCATCCCAAGACAGACCTGGGAGTGTATAGTAATGAGGTGGATCAAGACAATGTATTCTTTTGCAAACTTTTCGAAAGTTTTCAAAAATTTCTGTCAGCAAAAGAACATCAGTTTTAAGATACAAACTCATGTAATCACGTATGGTTCTACAACTAAATGTTTCCCATACTTTTTGTGCATGTAAATAGTCTTCTTCTGAACATTTTTTATTATTCAGTTCAAAAAAAAATCATTAATTCCAGGGAGTTTGTCATCAACATACTCATATGGAAAAGTACCTTTTCGCTTCATGAGATTAAAGTCATCTTGTTGTGGGAAAAACCTTTTAACTGCTTTTAAATCTTTATCAGATAAGTTTCCAGCTAAAGTCTCTAAACTAGATGCCATAAACCTGAAAGAATCTAGAAACCTTAACTCCAGTGTCAATTTCTTCGGAACTATATACCTCTATTGTTTGAGGTAAATAAATATAACGTTCTTTAGTCAAAGGTATTACGTTTGTATTTCCTTTCACATGTAATAATTCTTTTACGAATAAATGACAATCGCACGAGGAGAAGTTGTGAAATAAAATTGGTATAAACTTTGACACTTTTTAATTTAAATTGCACGATTTGTGTGCTGCCCCTCTATATTTTTCTGAAAAATGACAGTGATCTTTTACTTTTAATTCATTGCCTAAGGCCTTACCGCAAATATGGCAATCTCTAGCACTTTCAAAAAGTTCTTCTTCTAAAGGAATTAAGGGGGACATTGATAAAATATTTTCAAAATGTTTTTTTTTAAATATCCCTACATTCAATAATTATAGTATTCACAAAATGTGCACCTACATTTACGTTTTCATCCCTATTTACAAAAATTTTAAACCTATCTAAACTATCATTAAAACTACACTTAATATAAAATGAATAAGCACATGGTATGTGCTTCCTAGT
This sequence comes from Tachina fera, assembly GCA_905220375.1. Classification (NCBI taxonomy): domain Eukaryota; kingdom Metazoa; phylum Arthropoda; class Insecta; order Diptera; family Tachinidae; genus Tachina; species Tachina fera. The sequence goes on along the minus strand of LR999967.1, from coordinate 78,889,235 downwards.
AAAGGAATGCTCATTATCACTTACATTTTCTAATATGCATTCAAAATCTGCATATATTACGAATGGAACATCCATCTGGTTTTGGAAGTTGGTAAATTTTAACAACGCCTTGTGAGTTTCTGGCATTCTCACAACACATTTGCCATACTCTTTGGTTTTATGCACTACCATAACCTCAGCTGAATTGGTGTGGAATAGGCACGAGTTGCATATGAGGGTGCTTATGCTGTTATGTTGTGAAATTTGTGCTGATAGTAATCTGAAATAGAAACATATTAAGTAATTAACAGTTGTAATTATAATAAATTAATAATTCATGCATATGTAATAATAATAATCACAAAAACATAAATGTGTAAAAAGGCCAAGTTCCTTTCCAAAATTTCGGCCATCAAAAGTAGTGAGATACAAATTTTGACCAAGTTCGTGTTCAGTACAATACCTATCACTGCAATAGGCATGCATTATCTTAATTTGTAATCGTAAGGGTGTTATATAATTTCTAGATAATCTGTTTATTTGACAACATTTTTCCCGATATAAAGAAACGAACAAATATACATTATTTTCTCCTTTCTTAGAAGAGTAAAAATATTGCCAAGTTAGCACATTATCTAGAAATTATATAACACCCTTACGATTGCAAATTTATATAATGCATACCTATTGCATTGAAAGGTATTGTACCAAACACGAACTTGGTCAAAATTTGTATCTCACTATTTTTGATGGCCGAAATTTTGGAAAGGAACTTGGCCTTTTTTCACATTTATGTTTTTGTAAGGATCTGACTACTTTTTGGAAGGTTTTCTTAATAAAGCTTTTTAAACTTTAAATTTCTAGTCTGTTATAGTTCTATTCATAATGTCTGCGCTAGTTCAAAAAACAGAGTTACATAAAATATTGGGTTATAGGGTGATATATGCACCATTGTGTCATAATAAGGACCGAGTAATTTGATTAATTTTTTAAGAGTCATCTGAGTAGAAATATGTAAAATATAGTGCAAAGTAAAGTAAAGTAGTAAAGTCTGCTCAGACGAAGTCCTTTAGAAAACGAAAGTAAATGCTAGCATGAGTAAAATGTGCATGCAAGGTTTCAATACAGTAGCTGGTGTTTTAAATTTATCTAGTTGGTAACTTACATAAGCCTATTTTTTTTTTGCAAAATTGCAGTTTTCTTCCCTATAATATTTCAATACAAATTTGATAGACGTGGCCCTACTTCCCTAATTTAACAATCGGTGCTTTCAGATTTTTCCTGTTCGTAAATCCTTTAACTTAAATTCTTAGTGCGTGTCCATGTCCCCAATTGAAACTTCCCGGATTTAAAATCTTTCTTGGTTTTATGTTACGACCGTTACCCCCAGTCTCCGTCACTTTTTTAAACTCAATATTTTGTTATGAGCAGAGCTCAATTATCATTGAATCCTTTTTAAGATGATAGCTTTTAGTTAAAGCTTCAGTCAAAACCTTCAGTAAAAAATTATCGTGGCCTCGCCACTCCTGGTTAAAATATTTGGGTTTATAGATTTTTCTATTTGGTTTCTCATCTTGACCTACTTGCGTATCAAACTTCAGCTCTCTAGCGAAAATTTAATTATTTAATTCTTATGGGCGTATTCCCGCCCACTTTTTTTAAATAAATTTTTTTTGCCAGTGCCAATCATACGTATCAAGTTTCTATGGAAACGGATATTAATATTTAAATAAATAGTATATTTAAATCTGCTGACCCGAAGTACATGAAATAGGAGGTTTAAATTGTATGGGCGTGTTAAGTTCCATTTTTTTCAACGAAATTTTATAACTGCATTATTCCAACCTTTGTGCTAAATTTCAATAAAATCGCTTGAGATAAACATTTTAAATTTGCTCTTTTAAAATCTCCGGTTTTTCAGATTTTTCTAGTTAAATGCTAATCTAGACCTACTTGTTTATTAAATTTCAGCTAACTAGCGTATATTTTATTTATGTTGTTCTTATGGGCGTGATAACGCCCACTTTTTCAATCTCAATACCTGCTCTAGCTATTAGTTATCTTTCCCGTCGAGTTTCGTTGAAAACGGATAGTATTAAAAATATATAAATACAGTATTTTTCGCTTATAGCGAACCCGCTTAAAACGAACTTTCGCCTAAAACGAACCATTTTCGAAATTACGAACTTTTATTTCTATAAAACCATGAACATTTTTTCACTTATAACGAACCCGCTTAAAGCGAACTTTCGGTTATACCAACCTTTTTTTGCATGTAAATTGTTCTTTTTTTTCGCTTAAAACGATCCAAGAAGTGTGTTGCCATGAACAAAAAATTATATTTATATATTAATGTGTAGCGTAAGCTGTGTAAGAAATTTTCTTCAGTCTTGCGACACTCTACAACAAATTCTTGACCACTTGGACCAAGTGGAAGTGTATATAAATGAAGCCAATGTTAATACTAAGCAAACTAAAATAACTGATTTTGTAAAATCTAAATAAACTTATTTTTTAAAGACTACAATGTTCTAAAATTGTTTTAATAAGTAAATAAATAGCCAAAGTGTTAAAAAAAGATATGTGCACACACAATAATGGTTTCTTGATGTCTTCACTTAAAACGAACTTCGCTTAAAACGAACAAATTTGATCAGCTCCTTGGAGTTCGCTTTAAGCGAAAAGCACTGTATGTAGTATATTCAAATATGCTGACCCGAAGTACATTAAATAGGAGGCTTAAATTGTATGGGCATGTTAACGCCCACTTTTTCAACAAAAATTTATAGCCTTGTACTATTGAGTTTAACGTCTTAGATTTGTTCTTTAAATTCTGAGCCTTATGGGTGCAGCCTTGCTTTCCTAGATAAAATTTTTGGGTTTTCAAATTTTTCTAGTAATTTGCTAATCTATACTACTCGTTTATCAAATTTCAGCTCACTAGCGAAAATTTTAATTTTTAATATTATGGGCGTGTTCCCGCCTCCTTTTTTTAGACATTAAATACAAATCCCAACTCCATTTACGCCCTGTCCTACGATGTCACCAAAATCGTTCGATCGAATTCTGCTGACATCGTGGGACAGACCGTTAGTGTTCACCACCATAAACCATAAGTGGTGAGTTTACAGTTATCTATCAAGATAGAACAAGCAATTCCTATATACTGAGTTAATATTTTGATCCATTCGATCTGTTCCGCCCATATTTTTGTTATAATTTTGTATTGAATATGGAATATCTACTTCAATGTATTTTCGCTCGGGATCTGCAGAAAACACACTTGAAACTACAGTGACCACTGCGTTGTCTTCCCACCTAGTTCCAAAAAAATCTTCTTTTTGAAGAATGACAAAGGACTGTGTCCAGAAGCGATCTAAATTCCGAAAAAAAATGTTAGTTCCTTTGCGCTCAATTTCACATCTGGCCAATTTTTTTTATAGGTGCTTGAAATTCTCTGATTTGAGATGTTTTTCCACCTAGCTTCAAAATTTCGTTTTGCTTTTGCTCATGCACTTTTTTTCTTATGATGTGTTGTTGTTCGGTGTTTGTGGGAAGATCTTCATTGGTTCTTCGTATTTCAGCACGTGCCAGAAGTTGGTTACGAGACAAAGAATTAATATTTCCTTCGATTTCCTCATCTGAGTCTTCATCAGTCAAGACTTCATCATCTGGATGTTCGATGTAAAACTCGTTTGAACCATTTTCTTTCTCTAAAATATCCAAAATCTCTGCGACGCTAAAGGCTCAACTATAATGTGAATAAGCGATCTTAAGCAACTGTGCGGTTACATATAATACGTATGTGGCAAACTACAGGGTGTTTTTTTAGAGGTATAGAACTTCGAATTGAAATAAAACACAAGAAAATCGTTTTAATATCCATCAATTTGTCTTTATTGGAAGGATAATTTTATGCCATTAATGTTTAAATATGATTTCGGGCATGTGGCCGCCGCGGCTGGCTCGAATAAAGCCAATTCTACAGGTCCAATTTTCAACCACTTTTTCGAGCATATGGGGCCGTATGTTGGCAATAACGCCACGAATGTTGGCTTCCAAGTCCCCTAACGTTTCTGGTTTGTTGGCGTAGACGAGCGACTTCACATATCCCCAAAGAAAATAATCCAATGGTGTCAAATCACACGATCTTGGTGGCCAATTGACAGGTCCATTCCGCGAAATAATGCGCTCATCGAATGTTTCCTTCAATAAATCGATTGTGACGTGCGCTGTGTGGCATGTAGCGCCGTCTTGTTGGAACCACAACTCATCCAAATTCATGTCATCCAATTCGGGAACAAAATAGTCGGTTATCATAGCTCTATACCGGTCTCCGGTGGCGAATCGATTCATTCGGGTCCTCTTCAACACTTTGCTCTACAGCGGAAATTGTTTCTTCGGTGCGCACTGTTCGACGTCTCTGCGGATGCGTATTATCACATAGAGTAAACGTAGTGCGAAAACGATCCATGGTTAACCGAATTAATTGCTCTGATGGACGATTATGTCGACCATAAAATGGACGGAGCTTGCGGTAAACTTCCCGAACTGAACCATTATTTTCGAAATAAATTTGCACGATTTGCAAGCGTTGTTCTTTTGTCAACCTGTTCATGATGAAATGGCAAACCAAACTAAATATTAATCACTTGACAGCTGACAAAATGGCCGCCAGTTAAAAAAGTGATGCCAACTTAAAGTTCTATACCTCAATAAAAACACCCAATATAATGTACTTATGGAACTTTTCGTCAAGTTTCGTCAAATGTCATTTGCTTAAGTTAAGTGCCAAACTGAACGCACATTCCGTACGAAAAACACTGTTTTCCATTTTTTAAACTCAAGCAAACAGCAGCAGAAAATATTCATTGATTTTAAATATTTTTTTATTATTTCTTATTTTAAACTCAAAAAGAAAGCAAAACTTTTATTTCCTTTCTTTGTTGTACAATACACATATACACACATACACATGAGTTTATTTTTTTATGTTCACTGTTGTACTTTTTGGTAGGCAAAACAATTAAAACAAGTAATAAAGTGGTGGATATAATTGCACGTGAATTTTTAATAGATTAGGACATTCCAACAAGTTACTTTGATTGAATTGCATTCATTTAGTAGTTATAAGAACAAACAAAATTATAAAAAAATTGTGAACAATACCTAAATGTGCAGCTATGGCTAAAGAATACTTAAGTGCATGTAACTACATTGTGGCCACCTATTCACAATCTGAATTGCTTAAGTATTTGACAGACTTATCGTTCAATTCTGGCATTAGCTTAAGCCAGCTTATTCATATTATAGTTGTGCCTTAAGAAATTTACTGATAAAAACCCGAAAGGGCAAAACAGTTTCAAATCAGATAGTACTTGAATAAAGATTTTTAGCAAGAATTTTTTAAACTACTATACATTTTCATTTCATAATATTTTTAGATCACATAATCAAGTTTTTAACACTTACCTTCTAGCCGAACTCATAATTTTGCACTTTTTCAAAAAACTCTCACAATAAAAAATTTACCGCACACGAACTCTTTGAATCACAACGCTGAACTAAATTTTTTATGAAAAAGCAACTAACACACAAGGCAAATGTTATTGTTTTATTGTTTATGCAACAATAACGGTTCACCAGATATTTCAAGCTGCCAGTGTTAGGGCCAATTTCACCAACTCTATTTAAACTTCAATTCATATCTAAATGTCGATTCTCATTAATTTTTGTATGAAAAAATGACTTAAATATGAATTAATTAATTATTGTCGTCATATGACGACGCTAGGAGAATTCGGGTTAAGATTGTAATGTTGAATAAAATCTCATTTTAAGATAGAATTAAAGATTTTGTCCTTAATAAAGATTTTAAGTTAAGATCACATTCTTAAAAATTTAAGAATATAATTTTAAAATTAAGACCACGTTCTTAATTTTAAGAATTCATTCTATAATTAAGAATTTATGCTTAAGTTTGAGAACGTCAATCTTACCGAACAAATTTCAAAATTGAAATTTGAGAATTTCTACAATCGAAATTCAAGATTTTTTTTCTTAAAACTAGGTCGTTAGTTTTCTATTAGTGTACGAATTGTGTTAAATCAATCTTTTGATAGGAAACTTTTTCTAGGACGAAGTATATGTATGTATGTATTTCTACTTTCTGAATTCATTTTTTATTTAATTTTGTATACACATTTGATGAATTTATATCATAATGAATGATCAAGTTCATATAAAAACAATATTTTTTATACCGTTTTTTATACAAAATTGTTCATTCATCATGATATAAATTCATCATGTGTAGACACTCAATTATGTTTCTATGTTTTCTGTAATAACGCGATGTCTCAAGATAAAGCAAAATGCACCTACATATCTGTCAACCGAATGAAAAATATTTGTATCAATCGTAATGAAATGTTTGAGATATTACGACGCTTTTAAAATAAAATTGGGAGAATATAGTAAAATAAAATAATAAATTTAATAAGTGCTTAAATTGGATTTTAATTCTCGTTTTGCCCTATAATAATTTTTATTGTACTAAGGTGTAGGAAAATAAAATAGATGCATATCGAACATAAATCGTTTCATGTGTTTTGTATAAGTTTCTGAGCCTACTAGCTTATTCTATTGCATTTTCCAAAAAGCTTATGTAAATTCTCAAATGATTTTTGAAAGTACATATGTGCATAAGATAATTGGTTTAAAACTTTTCAAAAGTAAAGTTGAAGTCTACTGATGATTTGTTAAAGCGACAATGAAATACAAACATACGAGTATACACACATAAATATGCTTTGTATTAAAAATATTAATTTTAATTTTTTATGAGTTGGATTTGAACTGTATGCAAATTTTGCATAAATTCTTTGCTTAAAAAAATAAAAAAATTTTAATCGTAATCGAGCGATTAATGAGTGCGATTACGATTACTATTAAAAGGTGCGATTAATCGCTACTACGATTATAATCGCTGTGCAAACAAACCCTAGTTACGTATTATAATTATAAGTACTAGGAAAATGAGGCATGAGATGAAAAAATCATCTTTTTGGGATGGTTTTTAGTTTGGATGATTTAGGGATGAAAATTTGAGATGAAAAAATTTTGGGATGTGTTTTTTTTGTGAAATGCAAGTGCATAAGAAAATGTTTAATGTTGCTGCACTTTTTTTTATTTTCATTGCACACTTGATGCGATGAAATATATTAGGGATGACTTTTGGTTTAGCGAGCCTTTATGTTTGTCTGTCCCTTTGTCTCTTTAATAATAATTATGTCTATTTCTGTCTCTTAAACCAACTTGAAATAGTCAACACAGAGGATATACAGAGATGTCACGAGACGGAAGATAATTTGTGTTATCGGAGGTCCCGCGCACTCTGTCACTGCGCATTCTTCAAACCTTCTTTCGTGGTGGCATTTTTTAGCTTAATTTCATTTTACGCTTTGTAACCTCATTCGCTTGACGATTTTTGCAAATAAGTGGTAAAAATTGATGTTTTTAAATGAAAATGCTTCAAATACGATATGCAATCATTTTAAAACATTTTTTAATTGCTTTAATAGTAATAAGCTATTTGGCATTTTGTTTTTTGATTCAACACAACAAATTCTTTTATTCAATTTTGTAAAATTGTGTACTTCGTTTACTTGTTCAAATGTATTTTCAGTTTATGCTTTGTGATCTCATTTGCTGTGTTATTTTTGTAAACAAAAGGTAAAAATTAAAATTGTTCAATGAAAATGCTTAAAGTTAAATCAGTAATCATTTGTAAACAAATTTAAATCACTTTTTAATACCATTAATCTATTTCACATTCTATTTGTTTAATTCAATTCAAGAAATTCTTTAATTTAATTTTGTAAATGTGTATGTATGTATGTATGTATGTATGTATGTACACGTGTTCGTTTCACAAAATACAGATTTCCTCTTGTTTGTTTTGATTATTTTGTTAACATCTTAATAACAAATATACTACAGTTGTCCCTTTCTCGCAGTGACTGCACCACAAATGATTTTAGCTGTCGAATTTTAGATTTAAATCATCATAAGGATATGTAACAGACTTAAATTGCACTTTAATATCACTTAAATCGCAATGTTGAAACTTGTTACCATCATTTCGAAGGCCCAATAATAAAAAACGCGGTCTTTCGTTTTCGGTAGCTAGCTTAACATTCCATAAAACTGTTGTACTTTCTGGAAGTAAAGGATAGTAATACATATCCCAACTTCTAAAACATACAGGGCAATTATGAATAAAATTCCGCGAGAAATTTCTCCCTTTTCCAATTAGAATTTTTTGTTTTCCCTATCACTTGCTTTAAGTTGGAATTGTTCCCCGGGAAAAATTTCTCGCGGAATTTTATTCATAATTGCCCTCATATACTTAATGGATGACGATTGTTTATTGCCTTAAACATCTGCAATTTATACGCATCAGCAAGTTGAACGTGTGGTACTTTCCAAGTAATATTTAAAATTGATAACTTAATTTTTTCAGTTATCGTTTGAGATTTAAGAACTTGTCCATCATCTTTAGATCCTGAAAGTATCAGCTCATGTTTAGAATTAACTATAATTTTATTAAAATCTTCAGCAAATCCGAGTAAATATTTTAGTGGTACACAAAAATTGAAGTAACCCTTTTCAAGTGTAAGTTCATCAATATTAAAAGGAGACCATACTGCATTTAGTAGACTGTCACTTTCAGATTTATTCAGGGAGACATAGTTTTTTAATTCTATTGCAATACCCAAATGACGTGCGATCAATTTCTTTCCTCTTTCGTAGCAAGTCCTTCTATGTATATAAGACTTTGTAAAACATACTAATCTTGATTTTAAATTGATATAAAAATTTCATCATTATTTTTAAATGATTGTAAATATGATGTGTAGCTGTGGTACTCGTTTTTGATAATGGAGTTATCATATAGCGGTTTTTCTAAGATGTTAATAATGCTGCTCATTGTTCCTTTGTCTTTACTGTTTTATTTTTAACTTAAACCCCAAATTGTTTAAAAACTCCTTATTATCCTCACGAAGAATAATTTTTTGTTTCTGTTGTATTATTTCTTTAATTTGTCGTTTTTTTGTTTCTTTGATTTCTTGCAATTCGATGACTTTCTGGTTTCGTCTTTCGTTGATAACGTTAGAATGAATGGTGAATGCTTTTGCAAGTCAGTTTTATTATATATAATCATTCTCTGATGGGCTTTAAATGCAATCGTATTGTTAATTTTTCACAACGAAAATTTATTAAGTTTCCGTCTTGATGAAGGACTTTCAAAATAAGACCGTTTATTATTCTTGAACTTACAGGTAAATATATTACATTAGTTGAAGCCTCAGTTATTTTATATCCTGGACTGACGTTTAGTGAAAACTAATGCAAAATGTGTGCAGACATGTTATTTATATATGACCCGCCTACAATGTTACATTCAACGATTATTGTATTAATTTTGGTTATATCTATTGTTTTATCAGTGTAATATTCCACGTCAGGCTGTAATACTTTTGTACTGAACCCTTATAAAGACCCGATTGATCTCTTCTTATTTAAATAAATTGAATCTGTTGTACTTTTTATACATGTTTGTAGAGTATTATAATTTGATTGTACATTAAGCGATCCTGTTGCGTTTATGTTATGATATTTATTTGTTAATACTTCAGCTTCATCTGATAATTCATATGAGCCAACTGGAACTTCATTTCATGATTTCATTTAAGGTAAATTTTATTTCGTTTCCTTTTTAAAATTTTTTCAATTAAATATGTTTCTGGAAATTTAGTTTTCATTAGCTCAGGCTCATAAAAACCACCTTTAATTTTGTGACCTTGATAGTCTTGTAATATATACGTATTAGGATTTGTATTTCTTATAGTTTTAATTTTAAATATTTCTTTAGTCCAATTCGGTGTGTAACCTTTTTCAAATATATGTTTATATTTACTTATTCGTACATTATCATTTACTTTAAACTTGGATCTTTTAAATACTTTTAAATTGTTGTAGACCGTATCCAATAACAATTTTTCATTTAGTAAAATTTACTTCAATAGGCTTCATTTTTATTGTTCTATGGTAAGTGTTATTATATTTTTCAACAAGTTGTTTATATATGTTTATCCAATTATATGTTCCTTGGTAACTAAACTCTTTCCACATCATTCCTTTAAGAGTTCTATTGAATCTTTCTATAATGGATGCCTTGAGAGCACTATATGTTAAATAATGATTTATTTGATTTAATTGCATTAACTGATGAAATCGACTATTAAAAAACTTTTTACCATCCATCATCAGTTTGTAAATTCTTGGGCTTACGATTGCTGTTTCTGAAAATATTTCTCATAGCGTTTGTCACGTTGAGTGCGGATTTATTTTTTACTGCTAAAACAGAAGCCATTTTGAAAAAAGCATCTATCACCGTTAAGAGGTAGTTAAATCCATTATTATATGCTACGTAATTGCCCATCTCAACCAAATCTGCTTGCCATAGATCATCGATTCCTTTTATAATAACACGTCCTCTTTTAAAATTTTTTCGCGCTTGCTTGTGAATTTCATTAACTATTTCTCTCTTATCTGAATTCATTTCCTTTATGATAGTTGTTCCTTATTAATATGTAAACGGGAATTCCATATGCTTATATATAATTTTTATCCTTTGATTTGAGGAAACTCGAGTTTTCGTTTTTAACAACATCTAAAACAGCATTTTTATTAATTGACTTAAATATAAATGCTTCTATATGATCAAATCTTTCCTCGATATTCTTTAAAATACTTTCATTTGCAAAATGAACTTGATCAATCACTATTTTTTCAATAGATTCAACATCGTCATCGATCCCTTTTGTAATCAAGTCTCGTGATACTTTCACATCTCTTCTGGTAACGTTTAAATGTGAATTATAATCGTTTTTAAGTTTCTCACTCTGATCCTTAATGGTTTTGATGATAACATGCATTTTGTGGATATCTTTTGCAATGACATCCATTTGAAAATTGTGTTTGTATGTACTTAACTTTAAATTATTCAGATTATTCTTAATGGAACTTTCTCCAAACTTATTTATGTAACTCATTTCTTCTAATATATTATATAAGCTTCTCTCAATTCTTCAACAATGGAAATTATTTAGTTTTTGTGATTGTTATGACCAGCACTTTCCGATCAAAAAAGTAAACGTAATCTGTCAACAAGTTCATTTGGATCATCCCAATATATATAATTAGATTTACGATTATCTGCCGTTTTTAATTATATTCCATTACCTTTCTTTAAAACATTTGATTTCGTAGTAAATAAATATTTTATTATATTAACATATTTATATGCTCGTGTACCTTTAATTTGACCATTTGGTTGATATTGATGTTTATATGCATTTGTACTTATTAAAAGTTCTTTATAATTTTTCAAATAATTTTTAGTATAATGTATAGGTTTTGAATGAAAATGAAAAACGAATATCTAATTCGAATAGTCCTGGAGTCATTTTCCACTTTGTATTTCCTATTCGAATGGAATTATCTGTATTAAAATTTAGTTCATTATTTGCATATCGCTTTCATCTATGTGAAATCCATAGACCATATCTATTTTTTTTTATTATGAAGAAGCAATTCTATATTTTTTGCTAGTGAGGACTTGTTATTATCATTTTCGGTTGCCTTATAGTTGTTTTTATCGTCATCATTATCGTCACTAACTAATTGTAAATCTAGTTTTCTTTTTTTGTTGGTATGTTATTTACCATATTATCATCATAATCCTCAGCATCATCAAAGTTATCAGAGCTAACATCGGATGATAGTGATGAAAGTTCTGAATTTGATATATCACCATTTGATACATAAGCATCTGATTTGTAATCAGATGTTTTTTTAATTATTATGTTTTTTAAAGGTCTTTCTGTAGGTATATATGTATGTATCTTTCAATGAATCACCAGATTGATAATCATCAATTATTTTAATTATCTTATTCAGGGGGTTCGTTACAGGCTTTAATGTATCTTCCAAGAGATTAATTCTATCTAATTCATTTAGTTTTATATTTTTTAGTTTTTCTTTTAATATCGTTCTTGTTTTAACAATATCTTTTAATAATTTGTTATAATTCATTTCGAACTAATTTGCATTTGGTTGTATCTGATATTAACCTGGTTCGTATCTGCTTTTTATCTGCTCTGTATCTGCTTTTTATCTGCTTTGTATCTGCTTTTATCTGCTTCGTATCTGCTTTTATCTGCTTCTTATCTGCTTTGTATCTGCTTTTATCTGCTCTGTGTCTGCTTTTCATCTGCTCTGTATCTGCTTTTAACTGCTGTGTATCAGCTTCTGGACAAAAGCACCTACAGTTGTAGGAATTTATCAAAAGCTTTTCTATATCGTCCTTTATTTACTGCATCATCCTTACTAATAACAACGAATCCATATTTATCTTTGCAGCACTTACTACATATATCCGTAAATTTATGGAATGTCATATCTCCAATAACATGATCATTATATATATATATATGGCGTAAATTCATTTCATCTTGCTTAAATATTACAATCATATGCGCATTATCACGTATTAAATGTTTAGGAATTCTTGTATATGTTTGACATAAATAAAATCAATCGATATGCTTATGTCTTCCCATGCAAAAGTAATCCCTTATATTATCTTGTTTAGCACAAATTACATCATCAAATATTATAATAGAATTTGAATTTGCTTCTGCTGGACTCAAGACCTTCTCATTTTAACAAAACGTAAAGAGATTATTTTTTTTATTGGATCAATTAATTTTTTGAAGTAACAACATTTTGGTTGCTACAACGACTTTGAATATATGTATAAGTTTATAAAGCTTAGACCATTTGGACTTTCTATTAGACTAATCACGACGTTAGTTTTACCGCAGTTAGAAGGTCCTACACTAAGTGCCGGTAAAGATTTGCTTAATAATGTACTATTTACAGTTTTAGTTTTCTTTTCTCGTGATTCGTCAACATTTCTTATAATAATTTTCTTATGTTGTTTAAATACTCGCATATTGTTATCTACTGATTACTTTTATATAAATTTAATCTTATTTAGCGAAATTCAATCATTTTAATTTTCAACGTCAATCTTATCATACTATTCATTCGGAAAAGAAATATTAATATTAATTAATATAGTTATTAAATATTGTAAAACAGGCATACATAGTCAGTATAAGGTTGGAAGTGTCCTCGTAAACAACTGAATAAATAAATTACCTATTGAGCTACATTTGCCTGGATATTAGTTTTGTGGACCTGGTACAAAACTTGAAAAACTATTAGCGAGAAGACACAAAGGAATACATTTATTGGATACGGCTTGTAGAGAGCACGACATTATGTAATCAAAAACAAACGATATTAACAAAAGACATCAAGCAGATCAGGAATTAGCTGAAAAAGCCTGGCAACGAGTAAAATCAAAGGATAGCAGTTTCAAAGAAAGATCACACGCTTGGCTTGTAACAAACGCAATGAAAACTTAAGTGAAAATAGGTTTAGGTAAGAAGGATGTTAAAAATTCTAAGCCAAAAAAAACAAAGAAAAAGATTAAAAAAAGGAAAATATATAACAAGAAATTATTTTCAACTTCTATTAAAAATGCGTTAAAAATTAAAAAAAAGGAAAACCCAGATAATGTAATATCTGCTGTTAAGATTGCGCAAAAATTCATACATCCAAAGCTTAAAAGAGAAAAGGGAATTGAAGTTACTATACCAAGAGTTATTCCTGTGCCAAAAATCGGAGGATTTCTACCACTGGTTCCAATTTTAACAGCCTTTTCAGAGCTTGGAGGCCTAGCTATAGGTGGATCTGCTATTGCTAAAGCTGTGAATGATATAAAAAATGGAAGGAAACAACTAGCAGAAGCTATCCGACATAATCAACATATGGAATCAATAGCTATGGGAAAAGGTTTATACCTAAAACCATACAAAACTGTATACAGACTTTATTACAAACCAGCCCCAAAAAACTTTTAAATGATCTACCCAATAGACTAGATAACTGAACTAGATATAATGAAATATTGTAAAAAATCTTAAATATTTCAGAGGAATTTTTATGTGCGACCGTTTGCCTAAAAAGCCATTTAGTCAGGAATTTGGTATTGTTAATTTGTACAATTCCAATGGTCCTGGAACACATTCACAGAAAAAATATCATCAAAATGCAACCATTAAAACAAATTGTTTATAATTAATTTAAATTGAAATATATATTTAGTCAATATAAAAAATTAAGTTGTTGATACGACAAACAGAAATTTTTTTTAAATAAACTGAACTAACCAAATTTTATGTTATACATCGCGCAAAAATTCGAACATTTTTTAATATTTTTTTTATTAAAAATTTCAACTAAAGGTTTTGATGCTGCTTATTGTTGTAGGTGCCTTTTTAAATAGTATTTTAATTGTATTCACAAATAAATTACTTGTATTTACAAATCTTTTTTTTCTGTGTTGGGTAGCCTATTACAAAAATTATAAGTATGTACAAAGAATATTTTGATAGTTTTGGAAATTTACAACCGCCACAAGAAATAATTAATTACTTAAAGACACCTATTGAATATAATTATCAACAAATACATTTAATTGTGGTCATTTATGTATAGAATTTTTATTTAATAAATATTATTTAAAATAAATCTAAAAACATTGTTTCAATTTCAATACTAACGTACATAAGTTTTATTTATAAATATACATGCACATGCATAGATTTTCTTAAAAATATATAAAAATTTGTTTTATTTACAAAGAGCTGTTCATATATTCATAAGTACATAGCTTGAAAATAATAATTACAAATTAAATATCTAAATTCATAAGAAACTCATCATCAGATGAACTGTTAATAAAATCTAGATATGAATCAGAGATATTCATAAAAATGTCATCATCTTTATCTGAATAAAATTCTTCAAATGTCTTCTGTCTATAATGCCCTCTAGCAAGTGTATTTATCTGATTTTTATCGATAATTCTTTTATCATCAGCATAACTAAAGACAACTTTATGTAAGTTTTGAGTATACAACTGATGGTACTTAGATCTAAATGTATTCATAGAATCGGAAATAATTTGTTTTTCAAATAAAGCTTTCTTATAATCTGAAAGAGAGTAATTCCAAATACATGATTTTTTTACTCCTTATGATTTCTTTACTTGATCCATCCCTACAGTTTCAAAAGAATACATTTTTGATCGAAGTCCCACAAACTCTTTCATAATTTTTTATTTGTTTTCGTCTTTCATCATCCCAATGACCTTTTTGTTTGATAATGGTAAATTATAAATATTGTCTGCTTCATATTCAGATGTATCAAATCTTGAAGCAACATCTTGACGGATATCATCATAAAATTCATGTTTTTATGGAATAAATGAAAGAATTCGTATCCATATAATTTAAAGATAATTTTGTTCCAAACTTAGGTTGCATATATTGATAGTGGAAGTCAAACATCTTCCACTTAGACAATTCTAATACAGCAAACCCTAAATAAATGGGTTTGTTGTACTTGAACTTCATTATTTTGAGCTGAACTGCAAACATGTTATCCGAGAACTGTGTTATACTCGAAAAGTTTGGTTTTGAAAAAAATGCTCTGGCACCTTAATGGTTTTTTCTTGTAGTCTGCCACTCTGTGACAATTTTGACATCTTTGCAATTATGGATATTTTCCATAGTTTTTCCATAAAACGCATTGTTTAGTAATTTAAAGAAATCTTTTTCAAACGAATTTTTTGCTATTGTTCTGTGGTAAGTGTTTATATCAATGTATGGTTTAAACCAAGGAGATTGCTTAAATTTTAATGCCCTATGCAATTTCTTTAATATCAATCCATTTCTGAGACATTGCTTAAGAATTTGATATTTTGATTTAGATGTGAGGTCAGCTATAAGTTTTCTGCATTTAGAATCACCGACCGTTTTATTTTCTGGGCAAAAAGGTAGATCATTATGTTTATCATGTATATGTTGGGGATACTCTAAATCTACTTCCAAAATATATCCAACAGTTGATGTATCTGATATATTATTCACATCTAAAATACGAAGATTTTCCTCATTAACCCACTCAAATTTTCCGTATTGTAGGTACTCTGACATTGCCCAACCATATAATTGTCATAATCCTCCATATATTTATTATTTGCCTTAGTATACCTCTTTGAACATTGTACTAGACCCCCTCTGATAGCATCTTGCACAAAATTGTACATATTAATATCCGTAAAAAGTTCTAGTTCTATTTTTGTGGTCTTAAGCATGGCATCCCATGATAGAGCAGGGGCAGTATGATATTGACATGGATCAAGCTTGTATGCATTTTTAAAAATTTTTCTAAGATTTTGGAATATGTCAGTTAGCAATAGAACGTCAGTTTTTAAATATAATAAGGTATAATCTAGCATATTTTTACAGTTAAAGGTTTTCCAAACTTTCTTGGCATGTTCGTAATCATCCAAAGAGCATTCGGAATTACTTAAATAATTATAAAACTTTTCTTGAGCGGGAAGATGGTCTTCATTAAAGCGCTCCATTGAATCCATATAAGAGTAAGGAAATACTCCCTTTATTCTTATCAAATTGAATTCTTCTTTTTGAGGAAACAATTTATTGAGGTTGTGAAAATTATCATCACTTAAATTGTTTGCCAGCGATTCTAAGCTGGAGGCCATAAATCGGAAGGAGTCTAAAAAACGAATTTCAAACCCCTCTTTTTCTCCGATTCTAATGAACTTTGAAAGTGAAATATATAATTCTTTATTAAGAGGAATTACTTTCATATCACCATCAAAGTTAGAAAGTTCTTTTATAAACAAGTGACAATCATAAGAGGACAAATTATGAAAGAAAACTGGTATAAACTTAGCAGTTCTATAAAGAAGATTGCATGAGTTATGCGCTGATCCTCTATACTTGCCCGTAAAATGAAAATGGTCATGCACTTTGTCAAATCTTAAAATTTTTCCAAAAATATGACAATTTGTGGAGAGAACATGTACAAGTATTTCGTCATTTGTCAGTGTCGTCATTGGTACTATTTTTGCCAAGTAGTTTATATAAATGTTTGGCAGGTCGTTAATTAAATTTTCTAAAAAAAACTCTAGGTGCATCGTCACCAAAATAAATATTAAAACTATTTAAATTGTCATTACAGCTACATTTTATATAGTAACTAAAATCACAATCAACGTGCTTTTCTATATTACCACATGATGTTGTTGTTGTGCCTGCTGTTCTTTCTATCTTTTCGAGATATGCCTCAAAATCTGCATATACAACAAAGGGTACGTCCAACTGTTTGTGGTAGTTTTGGAATTTTAAAATACACTCGTCCTTCTTCGGCATACTGGCAACAATTTTTTTTGCAGCTTAGCTTGTGCTCCCCCATCATCCTTTCATTATGCGAATACTGCAGACATGCATTGCATAACAAAACTTTTCTTTTGTGTCCGGTTATGTTACTTCTTATTAGCCTGAAATATATAATTATTATATGCGAATTAGTTAAAATATTTATAATATAAATGTATGTGTATTCGTATAATTACCTAGAGATATCTGTTATTAGGACATAATAAGAATATCCATCTTTCGATGGCAGCAAAAGATTCACATCATGAATTTTCTCAATTGTAGATAAATAGTAAGGTCCCACGCTAGATTTGCCTTCTATTCCAAACACATTAACGCTAATGCCATCATTTTGATCCTCAAATGCTTTGATGAATTTGGTTTTCATCGGAAACTCTAAATTCTCAAAACTTAGAGTCCTGTTATTAATACTTATTACATTGGCACTAATATTTATTGCATCATCGTTTAGCGCAGTTGGGTAGAGTGCTGCTAGGATGCACCATTTAAAACAATACTCATCATTGTTTTGGATGTTGAAACATGCTTTTTTCTTTCCAATCCACCGTGGAAGTGGGATGTAGCCTGAGCCCTTAAGAAAATCCGCTCGATTTATATTTATATATAATTTTTTAATTGCGATAAGGCTCAATCCGCTGTCCCTTTCTTGAAATTCTGACATTTTTTTACATATCTCTTGAGTTTGACCTTTAAATAGTTCTAAGAGATCATCACTTATTGTAACAAATCGCATTTTGGAGCGGTGCGAAATCATACAGGAGTATATATCATTATCCACTATTTTTATATAGTCCCATTCCAACTCCATGTTATATTTAAATGTTATATGACTTATTTGGGCATCTGTTAATATTTGCAGATTTTCTTTCCACTCCTTCAAAAAATTCTTCGGGAAATAAAATTTTCATTTCATTAAAAATGCGTGGACAATATTTACACTTCATATTTCTTTCAGCTATTTTTAATTTTTTATCAATATTAATTGCTTGTTACACTGTAGTTTTACGACTGTTAGAAAATAATATGTTGTTGCTCATAAAATAATTTTTAAATTTAAAATAATTTTTAAATTTAAAATAATTTTCGAATATATATTATGAAAGAGATAGACTAATTTAATATTATCACTCAAGTGTATGTTTACTTCTCTCTCATGTGAGATTAATACATAAAGTCACTTATATCATACGTAATAGGATAGATACATATGTAGTTGGAAAAGATAAGATGTAAACATCAGTTTCAAACTATCATATCTAATTATAAAGCGTGAAAGAGATGCATTGAAATTAACCTGAAATAATAAATTGTATGCTAGAAACCTGATTTGAGTATTTGAGCTAGGCTATAAAATTTCAAAATCTCAAGATTGCTTGTATTACTGTTGGAGTACCTAAAACTATCTTTAATATTGAAATAGCTGCAAGTATAAAGAATCAAAAATTTAAGGGATGTTGCTTATTATTGAAATGGATTCATCAAACTACAGTTGTGAGCTATGTTTAACGCTCAAAGGAAAATTTGTGACATTTTCCAATGTTGCCAATAAAAAAAGGCATTTTTTAAAAAGACATAATTTCGCTTTTTAAAAAGCGAAAACGTCATCCACAACAACATCAACATCATCGCCATCCGCATCAACATCACCATCGTCATCCTCATCATCATCATCACCGTCGACTGCACCAACATCAACCTCATCATCATTATCATTATCATTATCATTATCATCATCAACATCAGCATCATTAGTATCATCATCGTCCTCCACATTAGCATTTGAAAACATTATATATGATTTTAAAATCGATGACGACGATTTTTTAAATATACATATAAAAAATTAAAATAAAAATTATAAAAATTTAATTAAAAACCCTTGTCTTCTTATTTGATTGACATATTTAAATTTATTTATTATTATGATTGTAATTAAATAAATTTCAAATACATAATCATAATATTTTAATACAGTTTCGGAATTTTGCCTCCTTCCCAAGTAAAAAAGGGTTGTGAGTTTGGAATGTAGAAGCGTTCATTGTCTTCAATAGTTTTTTCGTTGTCGTCTGGAAGTACCTCCGCCAATTCTAGTGTGTATAAATAATTTTCTAGTTTTTTTGTTAAAGAAAATTTTTCATCCCCAGCCCCTTCAATTACTTTATCCTCTAAGCTATTGTAGCGTTTGGGAAGATATAGCATTCCATCCTCGAGTTCTGCAATCACTATATTTCCATATTTGGTTTTATGACGAAACATCATTATCACTTTATATGGCCTTGATGGTTGTAATTCCTTCATAGATATATATGATTTTGCTTTCAGTTTATTAAAAGCCTCAACAACCTCAATGTTTGTAATGTTTTTCGAAGTCATAATTTACTACTGAAGGATTGCAATGAGTTAATGAGTAGGAATATTTTAGAAACTGCGTTTTTATATCAATTTATTTGGGACACACTTAAAAATTTTTTAATCAGGAGAGTTTTATTTTTTCAAAATAAATGTTTGATCTCTTAATATTTTTATTGGTCGCATTCATAAGACGTAACAGTTGCGCAACCGTTGAGTGTTTGTCTTAGAAACGCATAGTAGAGTAGTTTCGCTCCACTCAACAGTTGAGTAATTTTTGATCATAAATTTTTTTCGCTACCTATAGTCAACATGTTGTGCTCAGCCTGAACAGCTGGTCAAATAGAGCTATTACTTTTATATACTTTGTTAGGTGGCAGCAACAAATATTTGCTAAGTTTTACATTACAAATGCGATGAAGTAACGAAATAAAGATATACAATTACATTATATACATCAAGCCGTTTCTAAGAAGTAACTGTTGGGGCCAACAGTTGCCAACAGTTTCACAACAGTTGAGCTCAACTGCTACGTCTTATGAATGCGCCCATTCATACATTCATAATTACTCTTACTTAATTTCTACATAATAATGAAAATGCCTCCTCTTATGTTTTAAATAATTTATTTCAAATAATTATATTATATGCAAATGTTATCAAATATACATACATCTTCAAATGCAAACAAACATACAATTATTTTCCCTTTTTCTTCTTACCTTCCAACAGCAATAAAAAAGCAAATTTATAAACGTACAGATAACAGCATTTGCAAAATGATAAGCAACCGATATTGCAAACTAAAGCCGGTGTTTATAATTACAAAAAACAAAAAGGTTCAAATAAAAAAATTCTATTCAACAGCAATAAACATTTTCTTATGCACTTGCAATTCACACAAAAAAAATCATCCCACATTTTTTTTTTCATCTCAAATTTTCATCTCTAAAATCATCCAAATAAAAATCATCCCAAAAAATTCATCCCAAAAAGATGATTTTTTTTTACCTTTCCCATTTCCCTACTACTATGGGCGTGTTTCCGCCTACTTTTTTTAATCCAAAATTTTCTTTGGCTAGTGTTTATCTTTCCTGTTTAGTTTCCTTGGAAACGAATAATAGTAGTAACATAAATAGTACATTTAAATGTGCTGACCGGAAGTACATGAAATAGGAGATTTAAATTGTGTGGGCGTCTTAATGCCCACTTTTTTAAACAAATATTTATAGCCTTGTATTATTGTAATATTTGTGCAAAATTTCAATAAAATGGGTTGATATGTGTTTTTAATTCTGACCTTTATGGGCGTAGCCCCGGACCCTTGGTAAAAATTTTCAAGTTCTCAGATTTTTCTAGGTAATTACTCACATAGTTTAATTTTTATGGGCGGAACCCCGCCCCACTGGTTAAAATGTTCAGGTTTTCAGTTTTTTCTAGTTCATCGCTCACGTAGATCTACTCGTGTAACAAATTTCAGCTCTCTAGCTTCTAGCGGAAGTGCTTCATCAATTTGATGAGTGTGTCAGTGGTCAGTGAGTATGTCTTAAAATAGGCACTTTTTGCACCTCCATATCTCAGGAACCTTTTGTTCTAAAACTTTCAAACTTCGCATATGAGGTAACATTGATTTATTCTGATCATGAATTTAATTTTAAAATTTTACGATTGCGGGGAACAAAGTTATGCGGGGGTAAAAACAGCTCGAATGGCTTGCTGTAAATATACACACTGCGTGCATTGGCCGGAACTTGGCCTGGCGCACTACTGATAATAATGATGGTCTTACGCTCGAAAATTTATATATAAATTTTTGTGTACCACTAAAATTACTACTTGGATTTGCCGTAGGTTTTCACAAAATAATAGTTAACTCTAAGCACGAATTGATTCTGTTACGAAAACTTCAAAACTATGGCGCCAATAACTGTGTTGGATGTCACACATCAAAATTAATTAGTTAAAACAGGACCAATCCATATTAGAATTGAACTGAAGACTTTAAAAAATATACCACCTAATATACATCTGCATCAGAGAACAGAAATGAGTAGTGAAAAAGTGAATAGAGTTCAATATGACTTATAATTTCTTGTATTATTGCAATCAGCGTTGTCAACTCGGTGCTTTTCGCACCGTTTTTAGTGCTTTTCGAAATTTTCGACGCGAAAAATTTTGAAGTTAGTGCTTTTTTAAATTCATTTCCGTGCTTTTTGTGTCGAGTCGGTGGCACTAAACCAAAAATTCGAAGAAAAATGTCCTCACCTATTTTTTCTTTCGAGGAAATGTACATATATATAAAAAATAAGCTATGAACTTAAATGGGGCATTTAAAAAAATTCTACCAAGTTTGTGCACGGCTTGGTGGAAGAAATAAGCGCCATGTTTCCCTTAAACTTTAACATTTAAATCATAATTAATATAAACAAGTAAGAGTGCTATATTCGGCTGTGCCGAATCTTATATACTCTTTACCAAAGTGCGTTTATGTAGTATAGAGATACATACATAAGCACAGAGATATGTAGACATATTCATTTTGTGAAAAAATTCATACTTTTTTTCTAGTGCAATGTTTAGGTTTTTGGCATTATGTTTAATATGGTGCTTTTTTCATATAGGCAATTTTTTTTGGTTTTGGCGATTTTTTTTCGGTTTTTTGCGTTTTTTTTTAATTTTGGCGATTTTTTCGTTCCGGCGATTTTTTTAATTTTGACGATATTTTTCATTTAGGCGATTTTTTTATTTTGTATATATTTAATTTTTTTTTGTGGCAATTTTATTAGTTTTGACACTTTTTTCTCGTTTTGGCAATTTTTTTCGGTTTTTGGCGTTTTTTAATTTTGGCGATTTTTTTTTGTTCTGACCGTTAACCGGTTAATTACTACCCGATTAACTGATCGGTTTATTTAAAATGCACTTTTTTCGATTGACGGTTAAACCGGTTAAATTCAGTCAATTAACCAATTAACCGACGTAATAAATTTTTTCATATTTTGTAGTATTACAACTTATTTTTTGTGTGAATAATTATTTGTTTCGTTTCATTTACAAAAGGTGAGTGTTTTGAAATTATTATTCACAC
This sequence comes from Tachina fera, assembly GCA_905220375.1. NCBI lineage: Eukaryota > Metazoa > Arthropoda > Insecta > Diptera > Tachinidae > Tachina > Tachina fera. The sequence continues at coordinate 78,866,351 of LR999967.1, read as the reverse complement.
AAACAAAGAAGTATGTTCAGTGATCCTAAATTAAGTAAAACTTCAAAGTCTTTGGACATGGCTTTAAAAGAGATTACTAGAGACTCTGGTACTCTAACTAGAGGGAATTATTAAGTTTTTATTTAATACATAATTTAATATAAGCCAATAGTACTGTTGCCAGCAATTTAATTAAGGATTAGATTTAATGAGAGACAGTACAAAAACGAAAGCTAAGAAATTCAGAAATTAAGGTTTTTGCAGAATATTCGTCGCTGAGCTCTGTCATTATGAGTCAGATGATGATCCGCCAACAGAAGAAACTACCGATAGTAAAACAATAAATGTTCTAACAAAATTAACCGAATTAGTTCAAAAATTATTATGTGAGTTTTTGGTTTTACTAAAAAAAATCAAATTACTAAATAATTCATGCACTTTTAATTGTTGAAAACACTTGATTTATGGAAAAACTTTATTAATCGGTTAACCAGTTAATACCGAAATTAACCATTATTAACCGATTAAGCAAATACCTCGATTAATTAATCGAGCGATTAACCGATTAAAGTAAAACCCCGATTAATTGAATACCCTAGTTAATAGTCATTAAACATTTTGCAAGTAGTATACAATAGTTGTAAAAAGGGTTGTTTTTCAATTCCTGAAAAATACAAAACAAAAAGCAACAGAGAAACACACAACCTCATAATGAGAACTTTAAAGTTCGTATGCGAAGTTCGCATTGTGAATCATACTTATTTTGCATCGTCCATAGGCAGTGTTGTCAGATTAATTTTCAACCTCCTCGCGAAATGACTTGTCAAAAATAATTTTTAGTTTGTATTTACATTACAAATACTCGTATTGTTAAGTTTTAAATTCAGTTGATAACGTCTATCGTAAAACATAAGAAGTATATTATTTTAGAAAAATTAATAAAAGTGTTTACATTAACATACAAATGCTTTCGTAAAAAAAATACTTAAAAGTAACCTATTCCAAAAGATTAATCTAAATAGGATAAATTGAACTTGAGCACCAAGATAAAAATTATTATTTAAATCTTGTGATAAAACTGAATTAACATTTACTTATATGTGTATTTAAGTACACATATCATATCCTTGAAGTGGTAAGTACGAGCAGCAGCTTCGTATTTATACGCTCGCTCTGCACGAGTTCTCAGTGCAGGCTTTTTGGTACTTCATTATCAAAATATAGTTTCTAACTTATAAAAGAAAGTTTTCGCCACTGTGTTTCAAAAAACACCAAATGAGATTTTGTAGTCCAAATTGAATTTCGGAAAAAAAATTTTATATAAAGAGTCACAAATGTTTAGAATTTTTGCACGAAATATTTCATGTTGTAGAAAAAATTCCATTAAAAAATTTCATATTCTTAACATTATTTTATTTTATTGAAATCGTAAAATATAGCCAAGTAAATCGCCAATCGCCATTTAAAAATTTTCATCGCCAAAAAAAATTTTTGTCCCCACATTTGGCGAGATATCGCCATGTCTGACAACACTGTCCATAGGCATTGAGTTAGGAGAGTCGAAATCAATAACGTCATAAGTGTGGTATGAGTTCGATACGCACTTCAAACTGTCGAGTGAATCTGACTCATAGACAAAAATGCAATAAATATGAGTTCGCATAAATACAAGAAATTATAAGTCATGATTTAACTGTAATTCCCAGCGGCGAACATTGCTTAGCACATTACATCTCTTTAATGATGTTTGCCACACTTTGTGTTCAATGAATTCTAGCTTACAAAATAAGGGAGATTGTATTCGAACTGCCCACTGCCAACTTACAATGTATGTTAGGCAATACTGAGCTTTTATGTTCATTGGATGAACACTTCAGTATATCCCTTACTTTGTGTGCAAATGAAAGGCGTTCACTCCACAAATGCGGCAATGCAGTTGAAAATGTATACAAGGTGTGTATATGAGGTGGTGTGCATTACTGTCTTACATGTGTGCATTGAATCATCGCTTCTGTAATGGACATTTTCGCCGCTGGTTTACTTTTTTATTACTCATTGCTCTTCTCTGTTACACATGTACATCCACATTTATGTAAATTTTTGGAAGATTTTTTGAAGATTTTAAAAATAAAATCCAAATTTTGAAGATTTTTTCCGAAAAAAATTTTTAATTTTGCAGATTTTATCCTTAGAAATTCCGGCAACAATGCTCACAATGCGAAATTCGAATACGAGGTTGTGTGTTTGTTTCTCTGTTGCTTATTGTTGTTTGTTTTTTTTTTTGTTGCTGGAATTGAAAAACAACCCTATTTATTACTATTGTATACTTTAATTTGAAATTTATTTGCTGGTGGTTCAGTTTGGTCCGTATGCATTTCGTTGTTGTTGTAACAAATCATCAGTAGACTTCAACCACATATTTTGAATAGTCACAAACCTCTTATCTTATGCACAGACTTCTAAGAACTATTTGAGAATTCACAAATAATAATAAATTTGAAAATCACAAAAGAAAAATAAGCATAGTAGTCTTAGAAACTTATACAAAACCCAGCAAACAATTTATATTCGATATGAATCTATTTTATTTTTAAAATAGTGAAATTTTTTGTGTTAGTTTCAATCATTCATTTCTTGTATATAAAAATATAATAAAAAATTAATGAAAATGCCCTGCAGGAGATCGAACTAGTGTCCAACTCGTATTTTACTAGTACAGAAATCACCAACACTAGTGTACAACAGTAAACTTTGCTATACCATCTTGATGCTCAAATTTGCATTGAGTGTGTGTTTAGAAAACTACTAGTAACATTGGTACTAATTTAGGAATAGTTTATTAAAGTTCTTTTGTAAAGAAAAATTTTATAAAATTTTTGGTTTTATTTTTTTTTTTTTGTTACGCAGTGACAACTGCTGGTTATCAAAATTCAAAAATACAAAAGGGCAATTACAATTATTTGATTAATATTATTTTTAGTAATTTCACACTTTTGCACTAGTTCTTATTATTCTGGGTGTATATGATTTTTTTTTTGTTTTTTTTTGTTATTTGTTTTTTTTTATTTATTTTTTACATTTTAGAATTATTATTAAATTAAGGCACCATAAAATTTAATTTGGCTTGCTGCCTCCACCATCAGAATATCATCTTGCACATCATATGAAGCCAAGTATGACGCTACATCTAAAGGAGGCAGCGTCGAAATATCTGTTATGTTTGGTATTTTTGTTTTTGTTGTCTCCGATGCATCTATTTTTATATTGTGAAATATAGCGTCATCTCCATCCAGAAGGTAAAGAAATGATTCAATTCTTGAATCTGTTATTAGGTTTGTTTCTTTACTTTTTGGGTAAAGTTCGGTAAAATGAGAGGAAACTATAATTTCGCTCAATAACATACAAAAATGCACAAAAGTACGGGAACGAGAAAAACCAAAATTTTAACAGGAAAATTAACGTCAATGCATGTATGCATATACATACATACATATACACAAAACTAAACACATGCTTACGTACATACACACGCACATATTTATTTACATGATTCGGCACACTTATATGGGTTTTTGATCTTAATTTCATATAAAAACTTATAAAACTTTGTTTACTAGTTTTTAAAATTTTTTTCATAAATTTTTTCATTTGTTTAGTGTTTAGGCAAATGTAATTTTTCTTTGTAATTGCTTATTTTTCAAACAGCTGCTTGATTTTGTGTTTGCCAAACTAGCACGAAGAAAAATTACGGGCAGTGATGCCAACAATTCAAAGGCAAAACGAGCCAACTGAGTAGCCAAAAAGAGCTAAAAAGAGTTAAATTTAAAAACTCGATATATTTCCGTTTTAAATCTATGAATGTACATATTTATTATTCAATTTGCACTTCAAGTTTTGTTTACATTAATAAAAATAATAGTAAGAAAAAATAAAAAATAATAATTTAAAATAAAATAATTTCACAGCAATTGATGCAAATATTTATCTGCATTAACAATATAACCATACACATTTACATATACTTGTATATACGTTAAGTTACAAAATAAGAACAATCATTTTCAAAAAGAGTTAGCTTTAGAAGGATCTTTTGTTGGTTTAATCCATTTTTTTAAACGCGGGATTTGATTTCCAAGCTTTCCTATATTTTTGGCAGTAAGAGTCCATTTCAATAATTTGTGGAAATTTTTCTAATTACTCAGAAACGAACACTTTATAATAAAAACGGGGTTTTACAATTTGAAATACTTAAATACATAAATATATGTATCTTACATAATTGCGAAAAAAAAGTATCTGCATTTGCAAAAACATAGTTGCCAAAAATGTAAATGCCCAAAGCAGAAACAATAGGGTTAAAGCGGGAAAATTTACTATAAGATCCAAAAAGTGCCAAACGTGCCGACTCCACAATTGAAAAGAGCTTTGTTAGCTCTTTTTATTAAAAAAGAGCTAAAGCGAAAAATTTCGAGTTAGAAGCAATCAAAAAGAGCTAAATTTAGCTCTAAAATAGCTAAGTTGGCATCGCTGATTACGAGCTGTTTCGTGCAAGAAGAAGAATAACATTACTCTCACCAAACCTCTCTCATTTACCCAATTTTCGAGTACGGGAACGCTTTTCGTGCAAATTGGGATCCCGTGGGATCCCAATGTAGAGTAAAGAAACAAACCTATTATTGCTGTCGCTGATATTGTTTGGTATGATGATGTTGTTGTTGGTGTTACTGTTTCTATTCATGTTGTTGATTCAGTTGATGTTGCATTTGAATATTTTTTGAAATTATTTTTATCTATTTTTTTATGTAATGGTTTACACCATATACATAGGTTTTTTTTTAAATTCTACATTATCTCTTTTTTTATTTGACCAAGATGAAAAAGTAATAATTTTGAAAAGGTAGCAAAAAAATTTTTTTTACATATTTCAGTCAAAAATAAAATAAAAAAACAAATATAACAGTTGGTAACATTTACACCAAGTGAAATTTTTTTTCTTTTTTGCTACGAAATATCAAATAAATCTTTGAAAAACTTCAATAAAGATTTAAAAAAAATTAAATAAATTTATATAAATCGAGACTAGTACATAAACATATCTTTGCAATGGTGCTAAAGCTGCTAAATTTTAATCAACAGCTGCAAAAAAAAAACACTGCAAAAAAAACAATTTTTTCGCGAATATCTCGAAAACGCTTCATAAGAAAAATAAATGAGTGTATATAAATATAAATATATTCGTGTTCAGCGACCCTAAATTAGCTAAGAAAACATCTTATTTTAGTGGTTAATTTTTTTGTTGCATAGTGTAATTAATTGCAATTAATTTTTCTTTAGGAATATGTAAATACTTAAATTTTTTATTAAAAACATCCCTTAATTTACTTTTATTTATAAAAATTCAAACACTTTACCTACCCGTTAAATTTGTTCCGATTGTTTAATTTTAAAGTTGATTTTGTTTATGTAGTACGTACGTGATCCAAATTTTCAAACAAAAGCTTAAAGCTTATTTATTCGTTATACTCAAAATAAAATAAACAAAAATGAAAATTTCAATTCATTTGGCGTGCAATATACAAAAACTTATGTTACAAAAACAGGCTGTTAATCTTTTGGATTATTTCAAACAACTAGAATTTGCTTTGCAGAAATAGCTGATTTTTATACTTTTTCTGAAGGCACTTCATACATCTACAGACAATTATCCTTGTTTTGAAATTTACATGTCCGTTTCTTTTTTAATTGAAAATATATGTATGTGTGTCCTTCATACAAACGGGTAATTATCCTCGTTTGGGAATTTCCATGTCAGTTTTTTATCTTAATTGAAAATATTCATACATAGGTATGTGTGTCCTTCAATAAAACATAGATTTTGCTAACGCACCTACACTTCGACATATGTACCTAAAAACAACCATACGCATGCCTTTCTTTCTTAAGAATTTTTTTTCATATTTATTTGTTATAAAAAAGTACGTAATGAACACAATTTCAATTTTATGACATCATAAATTATTGCAAACGGATAATTATCCTTGTTAAGGAATTTCCAAACTATTTATTATTCATTGAAAAGATTTATGTGTCCTTCATGGAAAATATATTTTTTGTAATTAGTTTTTTTGCATGCCCTTTTTCTCAGAACAAATTAAAATTAGATTTAACAAGTAAGAGTGCTATATTCGGCTGTGCCGAATCTTATATACCCTTTACCAAAGTGCGTTTATGTAGTATAGAGATACATACATAAGCACACAGATACATATGTAGGTACATATTTAGTTTGTAAGAAAAATCCATAATTTTTGCTCTAGTTCAATTTTTAGTAAGTTACCTCTCGCTATTTTTCGATTAAATATTTTTTTTATATTAGAAATAAGTTGAATATCGATCCCTTATTTTCTTAAAAAATACAAGTTTTCAGGAGAGCAAAATTAAACGGTTCATCTCTTTATACTTCGGTGTTTGGATAAAAGTTCATATGCAATTATTAAGGAAATAATTACATCTATATACATATGTATGTATATATTAGTAGTAATAATACACTAATCTTTTTTAGTTTAATTATGAAGCGCATTTATTGAGATACGAGTTTGCTGCATTAAGAGCAATTTTAATTATTGATACTGATGAATAAGTTAGTCGTTTGTTTGTTGCACTTATAGCTAAACAAACAAATAATGCCATTATATCAAAACTATTCAATGAAAATAATATTTAAATTCCCACTTGACCTGAGATTCAATAAAAACGAATATTCACTAAAGCGAAGAAATTTCGAAAAAAAATTGCGCAATTTAAAAAAAATCTAATGTTCGCTAAAGCTTCAAACTTCAAATTTCTCTCTTTTTTTAATAACCCTATCAAATAATTTTAGTATTGTACCTCCATACCGAGTAATTCAATAATCTTTGATCTTGCAAAATTTTTAAGTGCCTCAATATATCGCGGTATTATGTAAACGTTTATTCCTAAAGAATTTTTTCGAATTTGTTCAGCACAAAGAAACGGTTTCAGGGAAATTGAACGGAACATGTTCCTTAATTAATTTTATAGTTAGGACTACTTTAGCGATAAATTTTATTTCCGTCTCCATTTACTAAAAATAAATTCAGTAAAGTGCGCTTCTAACTTGCGCACGAACCTGTTAAGTTTGCCCTGTTAAGTTTGCCCAATAATTTTGAGTCGTAAACTTAAGCTGTGCAATTGTGCATTTTGTTAACATCAACTTTAATGCTAGTTTTTTTTACTTCTTTAGGCACTTTTATACACAAACATACACTTTTTTATATTTATAAATATGTTTTTTAATTAAAAACTGCTTTGAATTTTATTATTTTATTTTTATTTAATTAATTTTTTGACGTTTGTTTCAAATTTACATACGTTGTTTGCACAAAATGTTAAAAGGCGCTTGATGAAACAAGTCTCGCAAGTTTGCCCAATTGCACAAATGGCAATTTTAAGAGTTCTTATGAAAACCCTTATTGTTTTAAAGGTATATTTAATGTTTATTAAAAAAATTCAGAAAATGTCCACCAGATATCCTACTTTTTCGGCAGTTGCCGAACACTAAAATTTATAAAAATTAAAATTAAAAGGTGTTCTGTCAGTTTTTGTAATTTTGACAGCTTGGTGTATCTTGGAAACCGTAAGAAGCAAAGTCTTAAAATTTTCAAACACGGTAAAACAAAAAAATCTCAAAATTAGAAAATCACCAAATATACTGCAAAAATGAAAAAATTGCTACAATGAAAAAAATCGCCAAAATTAAAAAAAAACGCAAAAAACCCAAAAAACTTAAAAAAATCGCTAAAACGAAAAAAAGCAGCAAAACTAAAAAAGCACAAAATTAAAAATAATGAAAAAAGCCTAAAAAATCGCTAAAAACGAGAAAAAAAGCACCAAAACTAAAAAAGCACCAAATTAAAAAATGCCAAAATCCGATAAAAATCGCCAAACGAAAAAAGCACCAAATTGAAAAAAATTTTAGCACTAAAATATATTGCAAAAATGAAAAAATCGCTTAAATGAAAAAAATCGCCAAAATAAAAAAACACATAAAACTTAAAAAGTTCGCTAAAACGAGAAAAAAACACCAAAACTAAAAAAGCACCAAATAAAAAAAAAACCAAATACTGCAAAGCTAAGAAACCCTATTAAAAAAACGCTTAAAACCGAAAAAACCCCAAAAACGAAAAAAATGCCAAAATTATATTTTATGTAGGCTAAAGTTCATATAGTATTACATATCTAGTGTCCGTACGGAACCCTTCGTGCGCAAGTTAGAAGCGCACTTTACTGAATTTATTTTTAGTAAATGGAGATGGAAATAAAATTTATCGCTAAAGTAGTCCTAACTATAAAATTAATTAAGGAACATGTTCCGTTCAATTTCCCTGAAACCGTTTCTTTGTGCTGAACAAATTCGAAAAAATTCTTTAGGAATAAACGTTTACATAATACCGCGATATATACCTTTTGCAATGGGACGTTTAAATTGAGGCACTTAAAAATTTTGCAACATCAAAGATTATTGAAGTACTTGGTATGGAGGTACAATACTAAAATTATTTGATAGGGTTATTAAAAAAAGAAGAGAGAAATTTGAAGTTTGAAGCTTTAGCGAACATTAGAGTTATTTTTAAATTGCTTAATTTTGTTTCGAAATTTCTTCGCTTTAGTGAGCGTTCGTTTTTATTGAATCTCAGGTCAAGTGGGAATTTAAATATTATTTTCATTGAATAGTTTTGATATAATGGCATTATTTGTTTGTTTAGCTATAAGTGCAACAAGCGACTAACTTATTCATCAAGTATCAATAATTAAAATTGCTCTTAATGCAGCAAACTCGTATCTCAATAAATGCGCTTCATAATTAAACTAAAAAAGATTAGTGTATTATTACTACTAATATATACCAGTCGTTAACAGCTCTGGGTCGGGTAACATCTCTCGCGTCATCGTAATTATTTCTTAAGTGCGGTCAGGCTTGTGTGTGTTGTTTTGGCCTTCGACAGTTTTTCGTCTCGCTCGCACTGGTTGACTGATTTGCCACGGATAACCGTATAATCTTGCGGTTTTTTGTGGAATTTCTTTAACAACCACGTTGCCTACTTCCTATGTGAAGGCATAGGTCGTGTACAGTCAGTCACAAAACCTTATAAAATACTGTTAATACCATTTTGGGCATATGGTCTACGTTACTCCGCCCATATTTGTGCACCACCATATTATGCAAATTTACTTTGCATTAATATGTTTAATAAATAAATAATACTAATATATACATACATATATAGATGTAAGTATTTCCTTAATAATTGCATATGAACTTTTATCCAAACACCGAAGTATAAACAGATGAACCGTTTCACAGATGTTCCCCGACCCAGAGATGCTTAACGACTCAACAATTGAAATTATTAATTTGAAATTATTATGGATAGTATACACGTTAATACAAGCCGTAAAATAAATCCTACAAGTATGAAATTAGTAATGATACACATTAATGTACTGTGTATCATTACTAATACTGCTGTCGTACTTATTAAGTATGTAGTATGAAAATCAAAAATTTTTGATTTTAGTGGGCCGAGCTTCGATAACTACCATAATAAGTATTGAGTATCATGCTAATGTACAACAAAATTTGTTTTATGAGGAGCTGATTTAGAAAACCCAGTGTTCATATGACTAAATTTTAAAATTAGCTTTATGTAGCGGATATTTTTATTAAAAAACAAAAATTAAAAATTTTAAAAACCCCCCAAATATATCTAGAGATGTGATATCTCCTAAACGGCTGAACCGATTTTCTTAAAACATAGCTAAGAACGCTCTTGATCAAGTCACCTTTTAAACAAAAAAAAACTAATAAATAAAAATCGGTCTAGTGGTTTGGTCTGTACGTGGACCAGTACAGAAACACCGATACACAGACACACAATAAAAACTTATAACACTCCTTTTTTGGTCAGGGTTAAAAATAAAATAAAACATATTGGTGCCTATTCTGAAATACGCGTCGACTTGGTGAAAAATTACATGGAAAATAAAAACAAAATTTTGTAAATTTAAAAAAATTGTTTTTGTTTTACATACAAAATTAACCGTTTTTAAAAAAGAGAGAAACGCGTTGAAATGCTCACGTTTATCGACGCGTTTTCCAGAATAGCCACCATTATAACCATTCTCTTAAACACGCCCCTTTTATGTTTGCATTATTAGTTTTTATTTTTGTCGACTGAAGTTCACTTATTAATAAATCCACCACATTATTCATTATCCGCGTGTGTATTGCCTTAAAAATTTTCGTTCAAATGAATTAGTATGATTTGTAGTAACGGGTATCTTAAAACTAGGGATGTAGCTAATGTTGGCATTCGCAAATTGTTCGCTTACTTTTGGTATTTGCATTCGCTTTTGCATTCGCTAAAATTTATGCGAATATATCAAGCGAATACTAAAGACAAAAAAAATGTATACTTCTTTTACGAAAATAGTTTACAATTATAAACAAAGTTTCAAAATTTTAGATGATAACTTTTCTATAAATAAGTTGGCATAAGTATCAGAATGAAACAAAAATCCAGCTGTGTTTAGAAATATTTATCAGTTTTTGAAAAAAAAAACTTAAGACTAGTCTCTTCAAACTTTTGAAAAATTTTGAGCACGAAACTTAAAGTTTTGAAGATACACATACATATGTATATGCAAGATGAACATAGTACTACTTCTCCAAAATTTGTTCATGCATTCACGCCAATTTTTCTTAATATGTATATATTTTGGCAGCATTTCATATGAAATTTTCAACAGGCTACCAGTATTTAGGGTCAAACTAGGAATGAGTTAATTGCCTAAAATTTTGTAAATTGATTTTTTATTATCTATATTTATTTTAATATAATTTCAATTATGTATCTTTCTGTTTTAAGAATTTAATAAATATTTGCTCAATTCAAAACTCAATTTAAATAAAATGCCATACATAACACTTCATGTTCTAAATTAAATTTAGTTACGTGATTTTTTACCGTATTGTAAGTAAATGCATTATTCGTTTTCGCATTCGCTAAACTGCTATTCGTCACTTCCCTACTTAAAACCGTATTACAACTCATAATACGCTAAGAGCCTTTTCACACTATGTCTTTTTAGCCTGACTTGTATTGAGAATTTTCTTTTAACCTTCTGTCAGTGCATAGGGGTCAAATTGACCCCAGTCTTTGTAAAAGTGATTTAATAAGGTTTTACACCAACTTACTATACCAAGCAACTAGATAAGCCTCAACTAAGTTTTAAGCAAGTCAAGCATATTTTGGTGCATTGGGGTTAATCTGACCCCAATTTTGTATTTAGTTTTAAAACTGTCGTAGCTTAGTCATTTATAATGTTTTTTCGATTATTTTTTTTGCAATGTGTGAGTTAAACATTAGTTGAGGCTTATCTAGTTGCTTGGTATAGTAAGTTGGTGTAAAACCTTATTAAATCACTTTTACAAAGACTGGGGTCAATTTGACCCCTATGCACTGACAGAAGGTTAAATTTCTTTTCATTAATAAATAACAATAGAAACGACTATTTTTTAACAAAAAGCTTAGAAAATGCATTTAAATATATGTGGGGTCAGGTTGACCCCATGCACAGACTATGTAAAATTTACTATGCACTGACAGAAGGTTAAGCCCCCTGCGAAAAATCACGCACATTTACATTAAGACTTTCTTCATGCACTGCATTACACTTTAAAGTTCCTCGAGCACTTCTTTTACAAGCGCTACACAGCAGAGTAGCAGGCCGGGCAAAAAATTTCGGCGGCGGGTGAAAGACAAATATTTTCGGCGGCGGCGGCTGTACGGCTTAACGCCGATTTGCTTAAACCTTTAAAAAAAAAGTTTTAACCCAGTCTGTTTTTAGAAAAATACGTGAATTATTGAATCACCACGTTGTAACATTATTTATTTTTCAATAGTTTGAATATTGCAGTAATTGATGTCCTAAAAAATAGCTTCGTAAATTATTTGTTAAACCATAGAAACATATTCTAGACTATCAGGGCAATTATGAATAAAATTTCCCTATTACTTGCTATTAGTTGGAATTTTTTTCCGGGAAAAATTTCTCGCGGAATTTTATTCATGATTGCCTTTTACATAAATTTTATTTAAGCTTTCCGATTGAATTAAAAATTAATTACTTTATTGGAACACTGCTACGGATCAACAAACAAAAAGCTTTGAACAATTAATTATCAAAGTCGCCTGACTGCTGAAACAAAAAAGTCTATGTATACGTGAATGTATTTAAGAAGGGACTCCAAAAGAGAACGTAAGTGTTGTCGCACCTTCGTTACCGTTCACATAAACATTTTCTTTTTATGTGGAAGCAAAAATAACTATCTTTCTGGGACGCTCGCTATAATATTAAATACGAAATTTGAAAAATTATAAAAAATAAGAGACAAAATAACCGCTGAGTACTAAGCCGCCGATAAGCCGAGTGGTTCGGCGGCGGTTCGGTTTGTCGAAAAAAATCGGCTGACTGGCTAGCCGCGCCGGTACGGCTTGCTACTCTGATACACAGCTCTGATAAAATAAGACTGTGTTCAGTAGTCATATGCAGAAAACATCTGATTACAACAACAACAGGACAATTCGGCCTTTAATCCAAACAAAACACTATCATTTATTTGGAAAAATTTTGCAGTTTCATTCTAATAAAAATGAGTGAAATAAAAGTAATATATTTTAATATAAAATACTACTACTACACATAATTGTACATACATAGAATCTTGTTCTCTTTGCAGATAGAATTTGCTGTGCAAATGAAGGGTGAACACTGCGAAAGCAAAGTACGTGAAGCCTTAAAGGACATGGGGGAACTGGAAATTGATGCTACATTAGGAAGAGTTATAGTTTATACTCAAGAACCTTGGTTTGTTATTAAAGAAAAAATCGAAGAAACTGGACGTAAAGCAGTACTCAATGGCTTTGGTGGCCAATCGGCCGTATCTATTATCAACACAACAGGTAGTGATGTAGACAAATGTCCTATACAAGGTGTTATAAGATTTACGGCAATACGCAAAGACAAACCAGGTTTGGTGGTGGACGGCGTAGTAGATGGCCTTAGTCCAGGTTTACATGGTATACACATTCATGAAACAGGGGACGTATCGGCTGGGTGCAATTCCTTAGGAAGCCATTACAATCCTAGAGGTTCGCCGCATGGCTCGCCCGATGATGATATAAAATGTAGACATGCTGGAGATTTAGGTAATATAAGAGCTGATGGCACTGGCCGAGCAACATTTCGTTTTATGGACAACATTTTAGAAGTTTGGGAAATAATCGGACGTTCAGTTGTTATTACGCAAAATCCCGATGATTTGGGTAGAGGACAAAATGAACAAAGTCGAATTGATGGAAATACTGGAGACAGGTGCTTTTATTTGTTTAGCTTTTCTGAAATTCATAGAAGTTTTCTTATTTTTATTCTAATTTATGTACATTTAGAATTGCATGTGGAATAATAGCTCGTTCTGCTGGTATTTTACAAAACTTCAAAAAGATATGCGCTTGTGATGGTGTAACGCTTTGGGATGAGCGCAATAAGCCCATAGCGGGTAGCAACAGATCCCAAAAACTGTAACTTTTAAGAGTGTTGTGTATGACAATTTAAATTTTAATAGAGAAATAATTAACAATAGTTAATTGCTGTCTTCTATTACAATACTTTCGTTAGCTGCATCTACTTGTACGTTTCCCTTTTTAATTTGTTGTAGTCGTTGTTTGCATTTACTTTTATAATTTTTTACCAAATTACCACACAAAATAGGTGGTGAAATAACTACGATTGTGTGAATCTATGAATTTTTATTGGTGTTTAAATACTCTATTTGAACTACTCGGTATTTTAAAGTTAAAAATTGTATAGAAACATACCTCTAAATAATTGACTTCCATTTCATAATTGATGCATTGATCCAGAATACTCATAATATTTTGAAATTCTTCGGCTTTAAGGTAAAATTTCATTTCACCTATATTATTTTTATACCATTCAGCATAATTGTTTAAATTTTCAGCTATATCCATGGTAGTGGCGCTAGCAGCTCTGGCGGTTAACAGTATAAGCATAATACTACGTTTGCAGGGTATTGTAGCACATTGTTTAAGGCGTAATTTAAGACACTCTAGAGATACATATAAGAAAGTAAGAATAGGAATAAAGGCTCATGAAAAAATTACTGTTCAAATAAAATTTACTTCTTATGCAAGGACCAGCTATTTCATTATTAATGCTGGAAATAGTTTGCAGCAATATTATATAAAATTTCCATTCCCTAAAGTCATCAGAGGAAGAACATTTAAATAAATAGTTCAACGTTCCTTCGATGTGTTCATTTAATAGCTGTGAATGGTTTTATTTTCATTTAAAAAAACGAAATGTGTAATGATATTTAAGTAAATAACTTGCCTTTTTGCATAAATCTTTTGGAAACTTTAATTCATCTACGCCTTCATTAATCCACGAGGAGAAGTGGTAAAAAGCTTCTTTAATACTTGTTTGGCGTAATTCCAGAATCGATGATATAAGTTTTTGAATAATCTTCAATTGAATATCAGCTAACCAAATGAAAATTGATTTTTGAAAGAGAGGCTTTATAACAAACATAATATTTACACACCTGGTACAGAGCTTTTAACAGAATTGAGAAAACTCAAGTCGTTTAATTCCGGTTTGAGTAACAAATCTTTGAACAGGTTCTCCAAACATTGTTCCAATAAAGTGTTCAAACGTAAAGATTTCGGAGAGTCTAGAAAATATTATTACGTCTAGACGAAAATTTATTGTTTTTTTTATACTTACCAAAAGTTGCATTAATAAAAAGATTTACAACTAATTCAAATCTTGATTCCAGAAAGTCATTTAGTATTAATTGTACTTCAGCTGAATCTTCACAACTAGAATAAAAATAAAGATTTTATAATAATACTTAGATATATCGTCACCTTAAATGCAAACGGACGTAACTACACTTTTATATTTTTTACACGAGAAACAAAAAACGTTTCAAAATCAATAATAATAATAAAGTGTTCGTAAAAATGTTCTTCGAAATTTACTTAAAGTATAGGTACTTACATGTTTTAACCATTTATTTCCTTTTTATATATATATAAGTTTTTATGTTAGTTACGTAAACGGATGCTTTCTTAATTACGTCTGTTTGAATTTCTTGAATAAAGTCGTCATTTCTGAGGTGTAAATTTTTGCGTGAACATGTAGTTTTGACAAAACGAACCATAATCAATCAAAAACTCGATTTCGAACTTGTGTGTTTTTACGTCCGTTTGCATTTAAGGTGACGATATGTACATATGTATGTATATATAAAATATGTTAATGTGTGTATATAAATCTTTTTTTACCTTAATACATATTCTGTTGCTGTAAGTATTCTGAGTTCCTGCAACGTACTTAAGATTTTTAAACTGCCAATGTTCCATGGCAATTTGCAAAAGTATTTTGCAACTAAAAACTAAAATGATGTTAAATTATTATGGCCTTATTTATAAAACTTAAAAGGTCTTTATAAAGGCTTTTTAAAACAAATTTTCATACAAAATGTTTCTTAAAATGCCTTTATAAAGACTTTTTTAATTTTATAAATAAAGCTGTTACTATTTTAGAATATTAAAGAAATTTACTTACCCGTTCGCTACCATTTAACGTGTGTAAAAGATCATGCAGCTCATTTTTTCTAGAATTCGGTAGATTTGAACTTTCAGTTTCTTCCTTCAGGACCTTAGAAATTAAAAATAATGTACATATACGCACAGATACATACACTTGTTGCTCCAAAGGGGATCAGCTCAAAATTTTTAAATTCTCATTTTCTGTTAGAAAACGATTTTCATTCATTCATTTTGAGTACCCTTTCTCCAAAAAAAAAATACAGTTTGATACAAGTATATTAAAAATAAAACAGTTATTTATCTTTACTTAAAATTTTTATATTTTGAGTTGACCCCTTTAGAGGAACAAGTACGATGTATGTATATATGTATGTATATGAAGGAGGGATCCATAGCTAAAAGAAATTTATATTAATATTTCATTTTACTTTTTGTAATATGAAAATAAAATTCGCTGGGTGCTAAATTTTTTCCAGGGAGGGTCCATGTCTACTTCGACAGAAAGTCTACCGTATTCAATAGATTTAAATGTTTATAAAAAAAAATAGTTTCAGTCAATTTAGGAAAGTAGCCACGAAATTTTGCTTTTAATTTGTCAATAATTGGAAAAAATCATACGTCCAGGTTCTGAAAACCATTTCGTTTTGAAACCGACAAATTCCAGGAAAAAAATCAACAAGGAAGTTCACTTATTGCAGCTTTTTATTTGGTTTTAAGATTTCATATGCTTGAGATATTTTATCCGAACTTAAATTCGAATGCACTAAATTATCTAATAAAACACTGGGGGCAAATTAGGGCACTCGTTAACGTTTGAAATTACGAAATACATATTTCAATAGAGTTTGTATGGAAAAATTTTAATTTTTTTTTAATTTTTTCCGTTTTTGAAACTGCGATTTCAAAACGAAATGGTTTTTAGAACATGACCGATAATTTTGTTTTTTAGAAGGTTTTTGTTGTCACGTCGCATACCTACATATATGTATGGACGTATAATTTAACAGGTTTTTCAATAAGGGAATAAAAATGCATAGAGTAAAATAATCTACTTGCGATATTGAGTATGTATTTTCAATGTATGGAAGATGATTGTTTAAGTATTGTGTGTGGTCTTGCATTCGAGTTGGTCAGAGCTGACACTATTAAACTTTTGCACTAATATCACTACATACATATTGAGCTCGTTTATTCTCCATCTATCAACACAATAATCTTGAATATCTAAAAACCCAAGGGGATATTATAGCCGAACATCATCACACAATTTTGAAAACCAATCTTTTAAAATTGGTGCATCACAGCTTTCACGAACAATTAAATTTTTATGTATGGATGTATACATATCTATTTACATATCATGAATTCCGAGGCAAGGAGCCAGAATATCCCTCGTATAAGAACTTCGCTTATCAGTAGCAAGCGACTTATACCCTGATATAGTATTAGATTCCAAGATCTGAACCTACACTTTTGGTGCACTACATTACAAACATTATAACTACATATGTATGTACATACATACATATGTATGTTTGCACTTGGTAATGAAAATTGTTTCAAGAAACTGAGCGATGAAGTTACATGGAGCAATCACTAACCAGTGCGTGTGACGCGTAGAACTCTCGAATATCAAACACACACAAACCTGATGGCACTTAGGCAATAATTACAATTGCGCTAGAGCTGCTCTTTGACCCAGAGCTACTTTACGACTACACATACAAGCATACATATGGGCACAGGTATTATGTTGGCAGTGCAGAAAATGGTTCCATATACCAAACGATCGAACACGACCTACGCATACCGAATTAACTTAAGACTTCCACACAACTTTAGCATGTTTTTTTTACAAAATTTAACCAATGCATGCATGATTGATTTGTACGAGTTCGTCCCTCAAGGATCGGTAGCAGCATTTTTTAAGATATTTTTTGCATGTACTTTTTCTTACTAGGTTGTTTGTTTTATTACTTATGTGCATATATAAATTAAACATTAAAATCTACTTATCGTTAAAATACTTACATTGCAAATCGTTTTTAAACTGCTGCTGACAACAAAACCCATTTAATATATTCTTGCGCATGTTCTTTCGTTCAGGAAAATACTAAAATAATTTTACCGCCAGCAAACTAACAATGTTGTAATTGTACAGACTACCGAGTACCCCGTACTAAAAATATCTTTTTCCGGCACGGGCAGTGATGGAATCATGTAACCATTGGCCCCTTTCACATTAGACAACTTTACTTGCGCAAGTCTTGTGTTTGTGGGTGTGAGAGGAAAGGTCGGTTGAAGGGGAAAGAATTGCCGAGATTTGAGTACAGACTTGCTTGAGCTTGGCAATTCTGCCACAACTTGGCAATTCTGCCACAAAACGTCAACAAATTAAGAAAACTCGAGCATAAGAAAATTAAACTTGCTCAACAAATGAACTGAATGTGAACATAGAAGCAAGTTCAAAAGAAAATAAATAAAAATGAAAATTATACTTGCGCAAGTAAAGTTGCCTAATGTGAAAGGGGCCATTGTAAACAAAGTCAATTAAAACCACCCCTACTATTAAGTGGTCTTAACGGCTCAGGTAACTATTTTCGCCACTATTAATTTGAATATCCGTTAGATGTTAACACACGTTTTTTCCAGGCAATTTAATACAAGGTATCAAGGCAATTTCATATAAGGTATACTCAGCTCAATTCGCTTTCAGAAATTTATACTAGATACTAGAAATGTCAGAAAAATGTATTGAAACATACGTTTTGACATCCAAGGTATATTCAAGGCAAATTCATATTCACACAGTTATGGTGATCGCAAGGGATCAGATGACTATTTTCGCCGCTGGTAATTTGAATATACCTGGGATATCAAAACACAGTTCTCAGTAAATTTTTCAAGTATAAATTTCTCAAAGCGAATTGATCGCAAGGAATCAGGTGACTATTTTCACCGCTTGTAATTCGAATATATGTACCTGGGATGTCAAGATACATTTTTCAGTACATTTTTCTAACATTTAAAGTATAAATTTCTCAAATCGAATTGAGCTTATATGAAATTGCCTTGGTTTCGATTCCGAAGAAATGTACTAAGAAATATGTGACGGCATCTAATAGATATTTATATCAAAAAAATTAGACACTACACCGGCGAATTCAAGAGAATTCGGTTTACTACGATTTTGCGGTAGAGATGGCATTCTATGATTAAAAGGGGCAAAATAGTCATCTGAGTAGCAGAGACTACCCAATGTTCATCTGCTTTTGACATTTTGCACATACCCTGCTAGCATTTTTGGAAATTTTTAATTAAATGTGATTCTTTTTTAATACTTTCAAGTGATCAAAAAACAAGAATACGCGCTCGTTTTCTGAGCATAAAAGATAGTTTTGTAGGGAGAAAATGGTACCCTACATGCGACTCTTCTTAAGGAGTCTTTTATTACCCGCTTTTCTGATCAGTTTCGACTCATTTATGACTCATATATTTTAAAATAAATAAATAAATTACTTTTAAAGCATAAGCACGACTCATTTTCGAGTATTTTTTCAAGCGCGCAAGTGTTTAATCAGTTTTTAATCGTCAAAAGTACTCGAGGAAGACTTAGTTAGGTGATTTTTGATAAAACAATCTTCCAAATGCTAGCAGGGTAACTTGTATACCTTGACGTGTGTGTGTGAGTGTTTCAATTTACGAGCAAGAAAACAGCTGATTACCATTTTGATGAACAAGTTTTCCTTTTACTTTTTACAAATATTCTGCCGCAATTTAAAACAAAAAATTTAAATCAAATAACTAAATATGTTTGTGAATAAGAAAAATAAACACAATGATACGTTGCGATTTATAGAGCTATACAGAAACCATGAAGTTCTATGGAACATGAACCTTGCGTCATATAGGCGAAATGATTTAAAAATTAAGGCCTATGAGTCTATTGGTGCTGAAACGAAAATGACTGTGCAAGAGGTAAAGAAAAAAATAAAGTCTTTTCGAACATCCTACAGTTCAGAAAAATCTAAGGTGGAAAATAGTAAAAACTCTGGATGCGACAAAGACTCTATTTACACTCCAAGTGTGTTTTGGTACAATAAGATGAGCTTTCTTGACGAATTGCTAATACGTAGGAAAACTGCTGATAATTCCAACAAGGTAAGTGGATAAATATTTTTATTTCTTTAGTGGATGCAAATACATTTTAATATATATTTTTTGCCACTGAAAGTTCAAATTCTAGTTAAGTTTTGTGGGTTTGATTTCCATTTGCCTCGCAAACGCTTCCTCAATTAAAGGTTTTGCAGATTCTATCACTGCTGCAATTAGCAAGAAGGACTCAACAAGTTTTTATTAGCCGACAGAAAGTGCATTCCACAATCATTCTTGCGTGACATATCCCATAATTTAAGAATTCTTGGGAGGAAGTTAGTAGGGCCTAGAATAGAGTAGCGCTGCAAGATACAAAAGTTAAAACCAGTTGTTTTAAAGGGTGTCTAGTTTAAGTACCCTTCAAGAAATGAATGACTGAAACTAACACAAACAAAATTTTTTTACTAAAACATTTACAACAATTTGTCATTCAATTCAACATTTATTATAGTTGTTCTACTCTAACATATATGCCAGAGTGGAACATCTAATGTACATAAGTCAAAATTTTTAAAATATTGAATTTTACTGATAATAATTTATAGTTCGTTCGGTTTTTAAAATTAAAATGCATAAAAGTGTTAAAAAAATCATGGCGTTTGTGAAAAAGTAAGATAAAAACAATAATGAATAAAAGAAATTTTATACAGTTTAATTTAAAAAATATACATACATATGTATGTATGTATTCGTTTCTTTTCCAATTTTTAGATATTTGGAAAGGGGAAAATGCGTTTTGAGGAAGGCGCAATTCATGCAGTCTGTGAAAGTTCATAAAAGTATTGAAAAAGATAAGTAAAATAATGCATAAACGGTATTCACAAAGTTTAATTTAAAATGTTTTATTTTCTAAATTTTAGATATTTGTGGAGAGCAAGGTGCGTTGATGATGAAAAGATGTGAGGGCTATGTACAGCTTAAGTTATTTGGTGCTATTTTAAATGCTATTTACTTATGTATTTTAGAGTTATTTTTGTAATAAAAAAGCAAATAAAATTAAACAAAAAGTATTATAAATTATGTTTTATTTAAAAGTTACATTTTACCAGTTTCTACATAAATATTGACTAGTAATAGGTGACTAGTTGCCTTGTAACCATTGCCTAGTTATAGTTAACCAATGCTTATGTAATCTGTGACTGGCAAAAACGTAGCAGAGTAAGCAGTTCAGATATATGTGTTTTAATTAAGTGAAATTAATAAGTTAGAGAGAGAGGGAAAAAATCACACGTACACAAATGTTTTGGTAATTTTTTTCACCAAGCCCCTAATTAACAACTACATTCGCAATAAGGGGCATTGTTTCTAACAAATTCCCGTTTCAAACACTTTAATTTTTTTGATCAACTCGTAATTCAGCTGTAAAAAAGACGCAGTAGGAAATACAAATATCTCTTTTTTTCTAACAGCTGAATTACGAGTTGATTTACAAAAGTTGAAATGTGTGAACCGGGACAAGCATATAAGGAATTTTGTTTCCTTCACCGGTAATCAATGTAGAATATGAAGTCCCATTGTAGTGATTTTAACGCAAATGTTTTCCTAAAAGCAGCGGTACCAACTATTTAGAACCCAAACGCGATATTGTCCTTCTCAAAACGCTCTAGAACGCGCTAAGTTACAACATTGTCAACTATTTATAGCCAAAACGCGCTATTTTCTAAATTTAATTTAAATTTTAATAAAAGTCGATGTATGTACGAGTATCAGTAAATGAAATTTTTTAGTAACCCTTTTTCAGATTTTGCAATATTGCTTCTTCGAAATTATATCCTAAATAACTTAAATAATTTAATACCCCATTCAGGATGACTCCAAATTAAGCAGTTTCGTGATTTCGATCGAAAACAAGTTGAAATTTATTAATTTCCCATATAATTTGACATATTCCAAATTAAGTAATTTTACTTAATTTCGATGAAATTAACAAGAAATTACAATATACAACTCTGTTTTTGTAACAAAAGTACTTTTATTTTCAAACATGAGTAAATTTACAACTATGAGAAACAACAATTAAAAGAAATAGAAATTTTGACATTCAATATTAAATTAAACAAGTATGAGTGCTATATTCGGCCGTGCCGAATCTTATATACCCTTTACCAAAGTGCGTTTATGTAGTATAGAGATACATAAATAGGCGCAGAGATATGTAGGTATATATTTGATTTGTGAAAAAATTAATAATTTTTGCTCTAGTGCAATTTTTAGCAAATGACCTCTAGGTATATTTCGATTAAATATGTTTTTTTTTGATATTAGCAATAAGTTGAATATCGATGCCTTACTTTCTAAAAAAATACAAGTTTTCAGGAGAGCAAAAGAGAAACGGTTTATCTCTTTATACTTCGGTGTTTGGATAAAAGTTAATATGCAATTATTAAGGAATTGATTACATCTATATATATTAGTAGTAAGTTTAATTATGAGAGCATTGAGATACGAGTTTGGTGCATTAATTATAATTTTAATTCTTGATACTTGATCGTTTGCTGCACTTATAGCTAAACAAACAAATAATGCCATTATATCAAAACTATCCAATGAAAACAATATTTTATATCCCACTTGACATGAGATTCGGTCTAATGTTCGCTAAAGCTTCGAACTTCGAAAATAGTTTTAGTAAGTTTTAGCTAAGTAAACTATCTAACTTGTTTTATTTAATAATCTTTGATTTTGCTAAATTGTTAATTTCCTCAATTTAAACAGAGTTTTTTTTAATTTTGATCAGCAAAAAGGAACGGTTTCAGGGAAATGAAACGGAACATGTTCTTTAATTAACTGTACTTAAACTGTAAATGTTATTTATATCTCCATTTACTAAAAATAAATTCAGTAAAGTGTGACTCTGACTTGCGCACGAAGGGTTCCGAAGTAATACTATATGAACTTAAGCCTATGTATATAAAATATAATTTTGGCATATTTTTAATTTGGTGCTTTTTTAATTTTGGCATTTTTTTTATTTTTACGATTTTTTTAATTTCGGCGATTTTTTCACATAAGCAATTTTGTTTGGTTTTGGCGATTTTTTCGGTTTTTGGCGTTTTTATTTCACTGTGGCAGTTTTTTTAGTTTTGACACTTTTTTCTCGTTATGTCAATTTTTATTTGGTTTTTGGCGTTTTTTTTTAATTTGGAGATTTTTTTCATTTAATGGATTTTTTTAATTTTGGCGATTTTTTTTCATATAGGCATTTTTTTTGTTTTGGGGGTTTCTTCGGTTTTCAACGTTTTTTCCATTTTGGCGATTTTTTTAGGCTTAACGTCTTTTTAATTTTTTTTATTTTTTTAATTTTTTTTTAAATTAGAAACACCAATTTTATTCATACTGAAGTATAAAATAAGTTAATTTCCGAAAATTTCCGATTAGCTATTTCTAGCTATTCTGGGAGCTTCGGAAAACCAATTTCACGTACAGACAGACGGACAAATGGACATCGCTTGTTCGCCTTCCCTATGCATAAGGATCCAGAATATATATACTTTATGTGTCGCTTATTAATATTGTAGAAATTACACACGGAATGACGAACCTATATATACCCTTTTACAATTTTTTGGTAAAGGGTATAAAAAACATTGAAATTGGTTAAATTTATGAAAATTTTTTAAAGAAAAAGGTGTATAAGTGTAACAAAGAATTTATTCAACTGAAAAAACTACTTCAATGCCTGCAACGGTGAATAATATGTTTGCGAAATTAACTCAAATGTCATTCAGAATCTGATAACAGTTTTCATTTCGTTGGTAATTTGAGCTTAAAATTACTTAATTTCGCGTCAGCCTGAATGGGCTATAATACAGAATCATAATTGCCTTCCAAATAATCGAAATCCCTAGTTATACCCTTTACCAAAAAATGGTAAAAGGGTATATATAGGTTTGTCATTCCGTTTGTAATTTCTACAATATTAATAAGCGACACATAAAGTATATATATTCTGGATCCTTATGCATAGGGAAGACGAACAAGCGATGTCCGTCTGTCCGTCTGTCTGTACGTGAAATCGGTTTTCCCAAGCTCCCAGAAGAGCTAGCGACTTCGTTCTTGGACTGGTGTGTCAGAAATTTTCCGAAAAATTTTGCTATTGAAATTCAGCAAAATCGAGCAGACGGTTTCAGAGCTGGAAAACTCAAACTCAATTTACCCATAGAAAATAACTACCGAAAACAAGTTTTTATTACTTTTTTATTAAATTAACTTATTTTATACTTCGGTATGAATAAAATTGGTATTTATAATTAAAAAAAAATTTTAAAAACTTAACAGATTAAAAAACGTTTCCAGGGTTGGAAAACTTTAACTTTTTTCCTAATAATTAAACATATTTCATGTTTTAGGAAGAAGGCTATTTTCTCAGGAACGGTAAAAGCTACGGGTCTGAAATTTGGACTGTGTGTGTAGAAATTTGGTCGCTACAACAACAAATATATAAAAGCTAAAAATTAAAGGGTGTTCCAAAATGAGTAACGAAAACTTTTAAAATCCCATGTAATATACATACAATTGTATGTATGTGTGTACATATGTATATTGACACTTGAAATTTGTAAAATTAGTGTATTTTTATATAGGCTACAACAATTAACACTAAAATTAAAAAAATTTAAATTAAAGGGTCGCCCATCAGTTAATGAAATTTTGACTATGTAATTTTGACAAATTGCTATATCTTGGAAACTGTAAGAGTTAAACTCTTGAAATTTTCAAAAACGGTCAAACTAAAAAATCCGAAAATTATAAAATAGCCAAAAATTTAAAAAAATCGCCAAAACAAAAAAAAAATCGCCAAAATGAAAAAAAAAACGCTAAAATTCAAAAAAAAGCCAAAAACCGAAAAAAAATCGCCGAAACAAAAATAAATGATTATGTGAACAAAAATCGCCAAAAATTAAAAAAAAATCGCCTAAATGAAAAAGAATCGCAAAAATCAAAAAAAAAAATCGCCAAAACGAAAATAAATCGCTAAAATTAAAAAAACGCCATAAACCGAAATAAAATCGCCAAATCAAAAAAAAAATTTCCTATATGAAAAAAATCGCCAAAAATTAAAAAAAATCGCTTAAATGAAAAAAAATCGCCAAAACGAAAAAAAATCGCCAAAATTAAAAAAACGCCAAAAACCGAAAAAATCGCCAAAACGAGAAAAAAGTGTCAAAACAAAAAAAAATCCCACAATGACAAAAATCCGCAAAAATCGCCAAAACAAAAAAAAAAACATTTTTATATGAATAAAAATCGTCAAAAATTAAAAAAAATCGCCTAAATGAAAAAAATCGCCAAAATCAAAAAAAATCGCCAAAAAGAAAATAAATCGCCAAAATTAAAAAATAAAACGCCAAAACCGGAAAAAATCGACAAAACAAAAAAATTGCCTATATGCCAAAATTTAAAAAAATCGCTTAAATGAAAAAAAATCGGCAAAATCAAAAAAATCGCCAAAACGAAAAAAAATCGCCAAAATTAAAAAACGCCAAAAACTGTCAAAACTAAAAAAATTAAATATATAAAAAATAAAAAAATCGCCTAAATGAAAAAATCGTCAAAATCAAAAAAATCGCCAGCACGAAAAAAATCGCCAAAATTAAAAATAAGCCAAAGACCGAAAAAAATCGCCAAAACCAAAAAAAAATTGCCTATATGAAACAAATCGCCAAAATTTAAAAAGCACCAAATTAAACATAATGCCAAAAAATTAAAAATTGCACTAGAAAAAAAGTATGAATTTTTTCACGAAATGAATATGCACCTACATATCTCTGTGCTTATGTTTGTATCTCTATACTACATAAACGCACTTTGGTAAAGGGTATATAAGATTCGGCACAGCCGAATATAGCACTCTGACTTGTTTTTATTTTAATTTTATTCTTCAAACTGTGTAACAACATATACATAAGTTGTCGAATAGTTTTGCAATTCAAATGCTTTTTGTACTTTAACTAGAATAGATGCTTAATAAGTTATGTAAATTTTTCGGGTCATTAATACATATTTTTAGCTTTGAAATTTCAAAAATATTTGCCATTTTCAGTTCTATGCGTTTTTAATTCTAACCATAGTCAAGGTAATTTTATTTGCGAAAGCTGACTAAATAACCAACTTGAAAATTTTATCACAGTTTTGGATACCAGAAAATTGTTAAACTCTAACTTAGCGCGTTTTTTATCAAAAGCGCTAAGACAAAAAAACACACTAAATCTAGCTCGAAACGCGCTGAATTGGCATTCCTGCCTAAAAGCTAGTAATATGTAAAGGTGATGGTAACTCTGAGTTATAAAGTAAACAAAACCATGAGAGTGGAGCCAAAATTAAACAAGGAAAATATTTTAAAATTAATTGATCTATATCGGTCCCATCCATGTTTATGGGATATGAATAACAAGAGTTATAGAAGAAATGATATAAAAAGAAAATCTTACGAAAATATAGCAAGTAGGATGGGTATGACGATTGAAACGATTAAAAAAAAATTGCACTCACTGCGTGCCACCTACACCGGTGAACAAAGAAAAATCAATTTGAAAAATTTCGATTCAGGAACAAAAGAGGAATACATCTCGAGGCTATCATGGTACCATGAGATGAGATTTTTGGACAGTTCCATTATAAAAAGGAAAAGCATTTGCAATTCAATCGAGGTATGTAAATATGTATATTTTTGTTCGTATTGTTTGTTTAATATATGTATATCAATGTTACTCCACCAACGGCCGTTGAAGAATTATTTGGCCTAGAAAGAATATCATAACGCCATCGAAAATTCAGGTGCCAGCACCAAGTAATCAAAATAATTAAAGTACTAAAACTATTTTTATATTCAAAAGGATTGCATAGGGTTAAAACAACGCCTTCAAAAGGAGAGTAACTCGGTGCAGTTATTCGCGACCGAGACTAAAGACCTGTACAAGACCATTTATAAGACATTTGAAGACGAGAGATTTTTCAAATGCTTTACTACAGCGAAATATTCTAAAATAAGCGCTAAACAACACTGTTAGTAAGACATTTGTTTCAGTTATTTGTCTTGCCAACAGTTTTGTTTAGCGTTTGTTTTAGTATATTTCGCTGTAGTAAAGAATTTGAAAAATCTCTCATGTCTTGAAAAGTCTTATAAATGGTCCTATGCAGGACACTTACTGCACTAAAACCAATGCGGAGTGAGTTCGCAATACAATCATAAGGCATATGTAGTACATGTACTAGTAGTTAATGTACTGCAATTCGTATTTAATTTTGCCTATTTTGTGATAACATATATTTACTTTTTCATCTCATTCTGCATTTCCCTTTATTATGTTAAAATAAACACATTGAATACCTCTATTTTATTTTATTTCATTTTTTTTTTAATTTTTTATTCATAATTTCCTAAAAAGCACCAAAAAATATTTGAACATCATGATGGAACAAAATGTCCCGTACGCCATGTCCCGTACAAATATAATTAAATTTAAATAAGAAAAAAGCTATTAATATTTTTTTTAGTAAAATCTAGCCCATTTTAAGAAACATTGGGTCGTATGAATAAAAAAAAGTATTTGCTTTTTACTTAAAAATTTGTTTAAAAAAAAAAAAAACACATACAAAATTATTTTGGGTTTTAAAACAAATTTTTAAGTAAAAAGCAAATACTTTTTTTATTCATACTACCCATTGACTCACCTCATTCAATTCAAATGCTGAAATAAGCATTTGAATTGTTTGCTACAAAACCTACTTCCTTTTTTTGTCTCGTACGACATTGTTAGTTTTTTTTTGCAATTATCTTTAAAACTTAAAATTGGTTATAATTGGATTTAGTACCATAACTTAGGCTAATAATCAAAACAAAAATCTATTTTATATTGATCTCTTTTCCACTTTACGTGTCGTACGACTGTCCCGTACGACAGTATGGAATTGCCCATATACATACTAGTGATGCACGAATATTCGTATTCGAATTGTCGAATATTCGCCCATTTTTAGTCGAATACGAATGTATTCGTATTCGCTAAATTCAGGCGGATCCGAATACGAATATTTTTCCAAAGAAATTAAATAAATAAATGCATAAATCCTAAACGAAATTTAAATAAATGACTAAAATTTTAGTTTGTACAAATTATTAATATTATTAATTTATTTTATAGAAATTTGTGCTTTGTATCATTTTCAAATATTATTCAAGGACGATCATTAAAATTTTGGGTACTTTTTATTAACTTTAAAGTACGCCAACAAGAGTGTGAAGTCCTTTTTCATAACAATTTTTTAATATTTCATATTGCATATAATATTCGTATTCGAGAATATCGTTTCAAATATTCGTATTCGCGAATATCGTTTCAAATATTCGTATTCGCGAATATCGTTTGAAATATTCGTATTCGTCTTCGCGAATATCAAAAATTGACCTTCGTTACATCACTAATACATACATACATACATAAGTATGTATTTTTGTATGAATTTAAAAGTACCCAGGCAAAAACTGTGACTTTGCCCAAAAAATATGTATCTTCACAACACTGTAAATACAAAATTACGACTCATCCAAAATGTTTGCACCACCACAGTACTGTAAACACAAAATTATGACTTAACGTTTACAAATGCGGCGTCCTTAGTAATGATATACCACTACAACACTGTATTTACAAAAATCCGACGTTAGTTTCCCAATACCCCCTATTACAATAATTCTATACCGCTACAACACCGTAAATACAAAAATTTTACTTCAGTTGGGAAATTTACATTGTGACGACCTTATAAATTTGTATTTAGAGTATTGTGACAACATTGAAAACAAAAGTCGGAGGACTGTTATTCGGCGTTATCATTTTAATGTTATGAGTACATAAACATTTTAGTAAACGAATGTTATACTGATGTTAGTTGTACCCACAGACAATCGTAGCAACGTCGTGGTGATTGTCTTTTTCTGCCTGGGTAGCCATAGTTGGAAGGTTTCTGTCAATTGAAGCATTCCAGCAAAAAATCAAGTCTAGGCCTTCTTTATGTATACAGTGTTTTGAAATGAGTGTGAAAGGTATGTAGATATGAATGCTTCCAACAAATGTTAGGAGTACACTGTAGAGTAGTTACAAAACGGTCGTTATCTAGTGAAGCAGGAAGGGACCATATTTTAACACATGCTATAATTTTTACGATAAATGCATTTAAGGTGTTCTGTTGGAGGGATTGGGTCTACTTCCAAACTACTCTAAAAATAATTAAAAAAGGTGATCGATCCACTTGCTCTATAATTTCATAATATCGGAATAATCCCATAGATATACCAATATGACTTAGTTTTGGACCACTCACATAGTATGTGCCCTTAATTATGAAAGTGGTCTAAGTCATACACATTTTTGCTTCGAAAATTAAATGAAATGTAAAAAACCTCAATAAATGTTTTATAAATATTAAATAAATTTATATTAATCTGACTGGAACAACTCTAAATTGAAATGTTGCATAATATAAAAATATTTCTTCATATGTTCAAATGTAATCTACTAAATATCTCGAACAAACAAATTTATTACTTAAACCACTTTCATAATTAAGGGCACATATGTGTTATGAGCGTTATATTTGTGGGAAAACATATTGGTGTCTATTCTGAAATACGCGTCGACTTGGTGAAAATTACATGGAAAACAAAAACAAAACTGGGTAAATGTAAAAAATTTGTTTTTGTTTCTCATACAAAATTAACCATTTTTGAAAGAGAGAGAAACGCGTTGAAATTCTCACGTTTATTTCATTTTAGAATTGTATGGTAAACAAAAACAATTTTTGAAAAATTGTTTTTGTATTAATGTAAAGTTTCACGTCTTCGACGCGTTTTCCAGAATAGCCACAATTGCAAAGAAACCATTTCGAAACCACCCGCACATGGATGTAAAGTATTATTTATAAAGGTTGGGGCCATATGCCCGACACTTAAAATCCCGAATTTCAGAATCCTGAATATCAAAATCCCAAACTTTAAAATTGGGAATTTTGAAATCTTAAATTTAAAATCCTGTGTTTAGATAATCCCGAAGAATAAAAATTTGAAATTTTTTTAAATTTATTTATTTTTTATTTACACATTATTATTTCAATTGATGTCTAAAAGTCAATATTAATTGCATTGGCTTTTAAATACTCATCTTTAGGCATATATACTTTGTTTTTAAGTACGGACTTTAAGGGCCTGTTCCACGATCTCACCAACGTTCGACTCGTCGCACAGTTACTTGGGTGTTTGGGTGTTTTTTATTGAGGTATAGAACTTTAAGTTGGCATCACTTTTTTAACTGGCGGCCATTCTGTCAGCTGTCAAGTGATTAGTATTTAGTTTGGTTTGCCATTTCATCATGAACAGGTTGACAAAACAACAACGCTTGCAAATCGTGCAAATTTATTTCGAAAATAATGGTTCAGTTCGCGAAGTTTACCGCAAGCTCCGTCGATTTTATGGTCGACATAATCGTCCATCAGAGCAATTAATTCGGTTAACCATGGATCGTTTTCGCACTACGTTTACTCTATGTGATAATACGCATCCGCAGAGACGTCGAACAGTGCGCACCGAAGAAACAATTGCCGCTGTAGAGCAAAGTGTCGAAGAGGACCCGAATGAATCGATTCGCCACCGTGCACAGCAATTGGAGCTTTGTCCATCAACTTTATGGAAGATTTTGCGCAAAGATCTTGGGTTGCGACCTTACAAGATCCAGCTTGTGCAAGAATTAAAGCCGCGAGACCATACAATGCGTCGTGATTTTGGTGTATGGGCCGAAAATGAGATTGATCTCGATGTTGATTTTCATCGCAAAATTTTGTTCAGTGATGAGGCTCATTTTTGGTTGAATGGCTACGTCAACAAGCAAAATTGCCGCATTTGGAGTGAAGAGAATCCATGAGATCCTTGAGACGCCATTACATCCACAAAAACTGACTGTTTGGTGTGCTCTATGGGCTGGTGGAGTCATTGGGCCATACTTCTTCCGAAATAATGCTGGAGAGTCAGTTACCGTTAATGGAGACCGGTATAGAGCCATGATAACCGACTATTTTGTTCCCGAATTGGATGGCATGAATGTGGATGAGTTGTGGTTCCAACAAGACGGCGCTACATGCCACACAGCGCACGTCACAATCGATTTATTGAAGGAAACATTCGATGAGCGCATAATTTCGCGGAATGGACCTGTCAATTGGCCACCAAGATCGTGTGATTTGACACCATTGGATTATTTTCTTTGGGGATATGTGAAGTCGCTCGTCTACGCCAACAAACCAGAAACGTTAGGGGACTTGGAAGCCAACATTCGTGGCGTTATTGCCAACATACGGCCCCATATGCTCGAAAAAGTGGTTGAAAATTGGACCTGTAGAATTGGCTTTATTCGAGCCAGCCGCGGCGGCCACATGCCCGAAATCATATTTAAACATTAATGGCATAAAATTATCCTTCCAATAAAGCCAAATTGATGGACATTAAAACGATTTTCTTGTGTTTTATTTCAATTCGAAGTTCTATACCTCTAAAAAAAACACCCTGTATAAGACACTTGCGCTAACCCAAATATGGCCAGTTTATCATTAGAATATCTTTGAAATAACCAAGGTACATATACAGTAGTCTTGCCGAGTGCAAAGCTTCAATATTTTGAAATGGTATTTTTATACAATTGATGGAATTGAAAGCGAAACAAGGAACAGTTGTAATTTTTTTTACGGCTCACTGACGATGACAAAATAGAACCCATAAAATATTGTAGTGGATATGTAGTGTACCAAATAAGAACTTGGACGAAATTTTGATCTCAGTAAATTTGACTGAAATTTTGGATAGAAACTTGCCCTTTTCTGTTATTTGGACCCAAGTGAGCTGAAAATTTACTTTCTCTGGTTCTGTATTTATATTTTTGTGAGAATCCGAGTTTTCTTTTATTATAAAACTTCCTTAATTTGAAGTTTTTATTCTGTTAGGTTTCTATTCATGGTGAATGTGTATGTTGGAAAGAAAAGAAGTACATAAAATAATGGATTAGAGCTTGATGGTTTTGTGAGATATTCAAAGAGAATTTAATTGATTTTTATTAGGTAATTTACATTTAACGTGCATCTCGGCCTTTCAAGGCGCACTATTTAATAAGAGTGAGGCGATAGCAGAATCCAATCCCAAACCACGGAATATAGATATTAATAACATTCCCGACACTCTTTAGCACACCTTTTAATAAATCTAAAAACCCCTGTATGAGTCCTTAAGAAAATATGTCTTCTGAAGTAAAATTTCCTATATAGCAGAACCTTCAGGACGGTGAAGTTTTCAATTAAGTCGAGAATCTCTTCATATACTGCCCAGACTTTCTAATAATTTAATATAATTACCGGGTAAAATTTTTGTTTTTATGTTTCAGAATAAGCCCGAAGAATCATCAAATAACAAAGAAATATATACGAATGATTGTGCAAAACATAAAGCATTTATTCAATACCCTAAGACAATCCCCAAATCAACTACACAAATCAAAGAGGTTTATATAAATTATCTCCATTTTATTTTAATAAAATAAATTTTTATATATGTATGTATATTATTTAGATACAAACTATAAAAAGCAGAAATGCAGTGGACAGCAGCAGTGCATTCGATTTACAGTGCAAAACGGAATTGCATAATTTGAAAATGGAAGTGGAGAGGAGAAGAATAAGAAATCTAGACATGGAGTATGAATTGATGGAGACCAAACTAAAGTTTTACAAAAAGAAAATCCTTGGTAAATACGTTTTCTAAGGCTAAAGAAACTTATTTTTATTAATAATATCATCGAAAAATGAGTTTTTAATTTAAATTTTTTAACTAACCCCTATAAGTTACTGATTTTAGTCCAATTTTGGACAAATCATTGTTTTGAGATCCTAGGAGTCGATTCTGACTATTTGAGAACGTACGCAACAAACCAATATGCTATGAAAATAGTTTATAAGAAATTTAATACCATAAGCCTCAAGCGTAGAAAAGTATTGTGAATACTATTGTGAAAGGTTTATTAATACTTATTTTATAAAGAGAATTGAACCCTTGCGATAAGCAATATTATAGCAAGGGTTTAATTCTCTTTAGTATGCAAAAAGCTTAGAATTCTAATTATAGAATATACTTCCAGGAAAATAGTTTTCTAATCATGCTTGTAGTAGGCATACATATTTAAAATGAAAATTTATCAGCCGTGTCACAGATTACGTTCGGAATGGTTTTGATTCCGTATTAACCATTGAGTCAAGTTTCATTTTGGTGCTCCAGATTCCGAACGTTTTCATCAATTCGAAAAAAAATTGTAAAATGGTTTTTATCTTATAAAAAGTGTGGCAATATAATTTTGTAGTAAAGCATAATGTGGCATATGTTTAGGCGTTTAAAATTTTTTTGTATGCATATTGTATGCCTCTATCACGGTTCTCAACTAAATTCAGTTTGGTCGTCTAAGAGTAGACCAAACTTACACACGACCAAACTGTGTTTTAGTATTATGAACCACAACTGTTTTTTAGGTGAAATTGTCATCGCGTTGCCAACTTAAAATACCCAGTTTGACAGGGAAAAAAACAAAATTTTAGAAAAAGTATTGTTTTTACTGTTTTAGTTCAATGAAATATGTGTAGATTTATTTTATGAAGACGAAATTAAAACCACAATTATAGATGTACTACGTATCAGATGAAAAATTCGTGCTGATTCCAACCCTGTTGAACTACCATTGCAAGGTAAGGAATAATCAAAATAGGGAACGAATTATTTAAAAAATAATTTATGAAGGTTTTGTAGTTATTTTCGGCAGAACAAAGAAACGTTTTGTTATTTTTTGAAATTTTGTTATTAAGCATAACAAATATTTCTATTTACGATTTTTCCACTTTTTCTGTCATTTATATCGCACCAGCCTTTAAATAGAAAAACCCAACCACAAACCCAACTACTATAAAGCAGTTGTGTATACTCAACGTTTCTCTCAACCATGATACAATTATACTAGGTACATGCACGACTACAACAAAATTACAACACCAAAAAACGCATGTATTTTGTTGGTATAAACAAACCCTAAACTGTCGGAAACAAATGTCTTTTGTTTATAAAAACAGCAGTTACAGAGTAACTAAAGTACAATTGCAGACGCGGCATTCCTGCATGATTATAGATAGCTATTCAGTGTTGCCAATCTTTGTGTAGTTAGGCAGTGTGTAATTTCTACTCACATGTGTATTCCATATAATTAAATTCTTGTGTAATCTGTGTGTAATTCTACTTTGTGTTTTATTTTTATTTATTTTTGTTTTCATTTTAACCTGCACAAAAGATGTGTAGTGTAATTTTCTTCAATGTGTAATTGGAGACACAGCCATGTGTAAATTCATTGTACCTAAATGCATGTACCAAACTTACGCGGAGTTGTAAATTACAGTACCAAAACACAACTGAAAAGTCAACTGTTAATTTAGTGAAGAATGGCAATGCAAATTTATCAATCCCAACCAAACTATTTTAAAAGTTGAAAACCGTGATAGGGACATTAATTTTGACTTGTTTGGTAATACTAAAGAATCAAAATTCCGTACATTTTGTTCTGTTGATTTTATTTTTGTGATGACTTGAGAAATTTACATAATAAATAAATAAAAACTAATTAATTGTAATCCAGCTTCGAAGAAATAAATGAAAAATAGTATTCTTTATTGAAAAAAAAAGTTGTTAAAAATATTATTTTGCCTTAACATGCAGAAAATGTTAATTCCGTCCATGAAATTAAAAGTGATTTCATTTCCAAATTTCGTTTCGTTTTCCAAAGCACCGAAATAAGGATTGAATTCCGTTTCCGAACGGAATAGAGCTGATTGACATGGCTGTATATTTTAATTATTAATAATTACACTTTTTTAAATATGCTTATAAATTTATGTAGAAAAACCACTGAACTTTAAGACACTGTACTCATTAAACAACACAAAAAATTAACACTAGCAAATAATATAAAATTTACGCGTTCAAAATAGCGGGCGGGATACCATAAGCAACAACAAAAACTTGCCAACAGTGCTGCCACTTACACAAAACTGTTTATGACAAGCTTATTCTCCACTTCAGTTATATTTAGCTTATGGAGTGGTTTGTTGGGCATGATGTCCGTATGAAAGTATGCAAAGCAAATTTGGCGCATTCGAAGGTTGTGAATCTCACTAGAGTCGTAAGATAGTTTTTCGATAGATTTAAGATTTCTTCACAAAACTGATGTTTTTGAAAAAAAAATCAAAATCGAATCACTTGTTAAAGTCGAAAAGATTACTGCTCATTATAATTAAAATCGGGTGATTAGGTTGAGAGATCTCATTGAAGAAAATTTTTATTTAAAAAAATTGCTTTTTTATCTTCTCGATTTTATATATGACTGACTGATTTTAATAGACTTAAAAAGTGCATTGCATTCCCAATTCGGAAAAAACTATGTAGCTTAGCGGGAAGTTTCAAGAAAGGCCTGCGAGGTCAACCGATTCTTTTAATGGTTTTATTATTTTATTTTCAATGAATCGAGTCACGGAAATTCCCCTTTTCAGCCCTATTAATGATTGAGCATATTGCCTCTAAACGAAGAGTTATAATTTCATACATTTCCTTAGAGAAATTTCTTTTATACAAATTAAAATATACAATCAAATAGTCGTGCCCACTGCCTCGTTTACTACTTTATAACGACAATTTTACATTGAAAAGGTACTGTTTCATTATAAAGTATTCGTTTTTATGTATCGTTTTAGAACGATACACAAACGAGAATAGGCCTGAATATTTCTGCTGTCATGGTAATGAATAAATTTTTTGATAAATTAAACGTCACCCCTTACACTTTTAATTAATTATCATCCACGCAAGTTAAGTAATATTTTAATGTTTTTTTTAAATATTCAAATATGTTTTTGTACATAGATTGTCGCTAACGATAAAATTTTAAAGCCCGTTCTTAAAAGTTATCAACAATTTTGGCATTTTGATAATTCTCAACTATGGGTAGGCTCATAAAATTTCAATTTCAATAAAAAAGTCTACTTTCGATAACGTCGCTTACGATAAAATCGAAAATAATGCTGGATATACAAAAAAACAGAAATCAATTTTTTGTTGATATTATCAATTGAAACCATATTTTTGACAAACTGTGCATATATGCATTTTGTAATTAATCATACTAACATAGATGAAATTTCAGCAGGCAATCCCGAAGATGTAATGAATGATTCCATAAAACAAGTGCGTGGAATCGATGAAGAATCTATCATCATGAAAATGGAAGAATCAAACCCCCTGTACTTGGATGATGAGCTGGAGGAGGAAACACTCGAAGAGGAAATGATGGACACAAATGGTAAAATGATAGACAATCAATCATCAGTATCTGAGAGTTATTTATCAGATTGAATTAGTGATGTGCAAAATAAAAATGTTGTGTTCTGAATTTTTTGTCAATTTAAATAATTTGCGTAGTTTTTTGATAGATAAGTACATATACATTTAAACAGGGTCGTTACGTCATTGCCACGTTACGTCACCAAGCAAATAAAGTTTGTAATTTTGAGTTATGCTGTTCGATTTGTTCGTACCTTTTACCAATATACAAAAAATAATATAAAACGTATAAGCTTTGTCTTAGATACATATCATATATGTTAAGATCATCATATGGACATGAGACTGAATTTAATTGTACTTTTAAATTAGTCAAATCATAATGAACAAACTTATTTTCTTGTTGAAAAGCGATCAATACAAAACGGGGACGTTCTCTATTTGCGGCCAGTTTAACATTCCAAATATGGCTAGTTCATGTCTTTAATTGTGTATTAACATGACAATCCCAACTGCGAAATGCCATAGATATAGAAGCACCATTGTTAATAATTTTTATCATATTCAATTTGCTAAAGTCGAATAATTGTACATGTGGGATTCTCCATGAGATGAGTAAAATTGTAAGTTTAGCTTTTGCAGTAGAAACACTCGAGCGTGCAAGATCTTCATCGTTCTTCTTACGCAAGAGTATCAATTCATGTTTTCCATTTAGTATAACTTTGTTGTAGTCTTTGTTGCGAATCCTAGAAGCATTTTTAGTGGTACATAGAAACTTAAAAATCCATTTGCAAGAGTGACTCCGTCAATTTTGTATTATCCAGCATTTTGTATCACATTGCTTTCTGTTGGTGACAGAGAAACCAAATTTTTTATGGTGCTTGTGGCTCCTAAATATCTTGTATGATCAATTTCAATTCCATTGAGCTCATAGCAAATTTCATCAAATAGATACTTCTGCTACAGTTGTTTTTTAATATAAAGTTCTCTGAAGAAGATTTGGGCTCATTATCATCGGTAACAAACCCCTCTACACAAATGTAGCTCTCACCGGTTAGCACGTAAAAATCTTGATTTTGTATTGAAATTCCAATTTCATCATTATTGTTGTAATATTGTAAGTATGGTACATAAGTATGTATGATAGTCCTTTTTGATTATATTCTCATCAGACAAGGGTTTATCTAAGACATCTATTATTGAACTCATTTTGTCTTCAATTTAAAATTCGGGGCCTTTAGAAAATTTTTATTTGATGTTGTTAGTGCTTTTTGTTGAACTGGTCGGTTTAATGTTGCTGCTGTTCTTGCTGCTATATTTTTCAATGTATTTTTTTATGTATTTGTGCTGTATATTAGCATTATTTAGTTAGCCTTAAATGTATTGGTATTGTGATTTCCTCTCCTCGGAAATGAATTAAATCACCTTGCTGATCAACTACGCGCAGCGCTAGTGAACTTATCTGGCAGGTGTTTACAGGTAAGAAGATTAGATTTCTTGGAAGCTCATCTATTTTATACTCTGGAGACACATTTATCGGAATTTCATGAAGTATGTGCGACTTGGAGTTATTCATATATCGAGGGTTTATATTCAAAAAGTGCTATCTGCAATTCTTGAATATTTTAGTAGATAAAATAAAACTGTTATTTTCTCTAAATCCAAGAGCAATTAAGATGTCTTTTGTAAATGGTACTATTCATCAAAATTTAGTTATTATCCCTTGCACTTTGAGAAAATAACAGTGCGCTCTTCTAAAGCCTTGCAGATAGCACTTTTTGAAAGTCCGTAAGACTTGCTGGAGTTTGAAGTGGTTCGTATCAGTAGTTGTTGTGCTTTTTCTACTTTTTTTCATCACTTTTTATTGGGTTTTTATTTTAGACGATAATAATAGTAAAATAGGTGATTAATCATTACTTTAGATATGTGATCAAAAATAACTTCTTTAAACCAGAGTAAAATGCATAACCTATTTTGGAAGTAATTAAGAAGTGTTTTCTAAAAAAGTACTCATTTTATTTTTTGCTACATTAAATTTAGACATTTTATACATTTTCAAATGACGTATACTATATCTATAAATGATGTATACTGTATTTAGCAACTTTTGCTCATTTGTTCAGTTGACTTTTATCGGAGGCATTTTAATGGTACGATGAACTTTTCTATTTTAAATCTTTGTATATATCAATCCACTTATATGAACCATTATAGCTTAATTTTTTCCACATCATCCCTTTCAATGTTCTATTAAATCGTTCTACTATTGATGCTTTCATTCTGCTATATGTTGAGTAGTGATTAATGTTTTATTTAATGCATTAATTTTCCAAAGTGTTTGTTGAAATATTATTTACCGTCATCTGTTTATAAGTTTTTTGGTGCTCGTCCCAACTCAAAAATATCTTCCATTGCCTTGGTTGTTTCGAGTGCGGTACTGCCCATGCAAATTTTGAGAATGGTCGCATTCTAAGACGTAACAGTTGCGCAACCGTTGAGTGTTTGTCTTAGAAACGCATAGTTGAGTATTTCCGCTCCACTCAACAGTTGAGTAACTTTCCATCATAAAAGTTGTTCGCTACCTATAGTCAACACGTTGTGCTCAGCCTGTACAGCTGGTCAAATAGAGCTATTTCTGTTATATGATTTGTTAAGTGGCAGCAACAAATATTTGTTAAGTTTTACATTACAAATGCGATGAAGTAACGAAATAAAGATATACAACTACATTATATACATCAAGCCGTTTCTAAGAAGTAGCTGTTGGGGCCAACAGTTGCCAGCAGTTTCACAACTGTTGAGCTCAACAGCTACTTTTTATGAATGCGCCCAATGTGTCAATTACAGTCAACAAAAATCGATAATTTTTATTTTCTGTAGAATGGGGAACTAGATCTATTCGTTTCATTACAACTCTACGACGTACAAACAATTTTCGAGCTTGCTTATGGAGACATTAATTTGTTTTTAAAAATTTTTTTTTGCAGTGTTGTGATATAATTGACGCACTTTCAGCTGTTGATACAAACATATAATTTTCCGATCTATAAATTTTCTCATTTAGCTCTTCAATTTGTTCTTCAAAGGATGTTTTAATTTTTAGAATATCTTTTTCAATTTTATAATTTTCTTCTATCTCTAATTTTATTTCACGTTGTAGTTCTTCGATTTGCATTTGAATATCCTCTTGAATTACAGTATTCTCTCCCTTAAAGTATGTTAATAATTTCTCTTCTAGTTTTTCGATTTGAGTTTGAAGAAACAATTTATTGATAACATCGTTTTCCTCCAGAGCTTTTGCTACATTTTTGATCCTTTTGTTTTGTACATCAATGTTATTGTTCGTATCCACAAAGAACCCCAACAGTTTAGGTGCATTTTTCAAAGCAATTATGCTCATCATTTAAATAATGTCCAAATTTATCAACAGACATGCTTTATATACTTTATTAAAGTTAGTGTATTATATTCGCTTCACGTGGCTCTTCGGTAATTGATACAATCTCGTTATTGTGATTAGTATGACCTGCAGCTTGTGATGCGAACAGTAGTCTAAGTCGATCTACTAACTCATTCGGATCATCCCAGTATATATAGTTGGGCTTATGAATATTAAATTCCATCATTCCATCACCTAAATAGCTACCTTTTGGCTTAGATCCTGTTGATTCCGGTAAATTCTTCTGGTTTTTCTCGTCAATAAATTTCTTAATAATATGTTTATATTTATATCCTCTAATACCCTTAATTTGACCATTAGGCTTATAGTATCTTCTATATGCATTAGTAGTAATTAAAATCTTGTTATAGATTTCGAGTTAAAATTTAACAAGTTCTTTGGTATTTTACATAGCGTCTACACCTGATACAAATTTTTCATAACACCTAATAAAACGTCGGCAGAGCCGTTGACAATTTTTTGTTAATGCAAGCATTCATGCGAAGACGTTGTGTTTTTTTTTATGACAAGTCACAATTTCTTTGTCGTCGTGCAGAAAGTTTGTCAAAATGTCTGCAATATTTCACTTAATATTTATTAAAAAGCATTTATTTAATAAAAATATCAATATTTTTCTTTATTTTTATATTTTTGTTTTTCTAAAAATAACGTTAAATATTTATTTTTTGGAAATAAATTAAAACGTCAAAGAGTTTGTTTACGTTTTTTTATCAAGACAAAAGGTTTGTTCATTTACTGCAAATTATTACGAATTTGTAACAATTGTTACTGGAAAGTGTTCATTAACTCAAAAAGTTTGCAAGGAGAGAGCGTCAAAAGGGAGAAAAAAATTTAAAGACAAACAAATTCCTACAAATTATTACTAGTAAAATTTTTACTTTCAAGAATTATCCAACCACCTCTTGTGTGTTTTGTTGTCAAATAAATTATTTAAAAAATATTTGAAAAAAGAAAACTGAAAAAAATGTGCATTTCTTTGTTAAAAAGTCCCCAAAACATAAATGAACTAAGTCCCTAAAGTTTGGGGAGTTAGTTCGCTATGAACTAAGTCCCCAAACATTAAAATGAGCTTGGCCACCAAAAATTTAACTAAAAGAGAACTAATTCCCCAAAAGTCGTTGTTTTTTTCATATAAAACTTTGGGGGCTTTGTTCATATTTGTTTTGGGGTGTTTGGTCATTAAAGATGTATCACGCAGATGTAAAACGCATTTTATCACATACTATATAAAAAGATAATTTATATAATTACAATAATGTTATCTATGTTGATAAAACTTCAATCATTATAGTGTTTGTGAAAAAACTGGTCGAGTGCAAATGGGTTGTAAATTAAAAATTCGCGACTTTTTAATGTAAGTGGTTTAAAAATTAATCACTAAAAAGTTTTGACCAAAAATAATTATAATTTCACTACACATCTTTATAAATTTTAAATTGTCAAAAAATTACATATCAGCATCCTACAAGTTTTGCTCGTGTAAAAACTGCACTTAACGAATTTCTTACCGCTTGTTCGTAGTCGGTTATAAATATATTTGGATCCAAATTAAATATATTTTCCTTAATATATTCAAAGAGTGCTTTGTAAATTTCATTTGTTTTTTTGTCCATCAGAACAAAGAATATGGGAAACATCTAGAAAAGAAATAGTTATTTCTGTCGCTAGAATAAATTTTACTTACTTACCTCTTCACAATATTGTATGTAAATAAAAAGAAGCTGCTTAAAGCAGCCATGTGGTACTATTTTAAATGTAGCATCAATGAGATATGTTCTCTTAGTTGGAGATATATTTGCTTTTATTAATTATATTGCTTTCAATGATGAAAACAAGCAGAATGAAGCGGTGAAGAAATGCTTGGGTTTTGCACTGTCCTTCGACAAACCAAATCCGTTCCACACGCTTCCAATATTAAATGCTTCTTGGGAATTAGTTCGTTTTTTTTGGGACTTAATTCATGGAGGACTTACTTCTTATGGCCTTCAGACGGTAGGAACTAAGTCCCTAATGAACTTTGGCCGAAATCAAATTTGAACTAAGTCCCCAAAGTTTGGGGAGTTAATTCGCTATGCGTTAAGTCCCCAAAAATAAAAATGAACTTGGCCCCCAAAAATTTAACAAAAAGAGAACTAATTCCCCAAAAATCGTTTTGTTGCCATCCATATAAAACTTTTGGGACTTAGTTCATTTATGTGTTGGGGACTTAGTTCATTGGGGACGTAGTTCCTAATTTTGTTTGTTTCTCATATACATATGATCAGAGATGAAAAGTCGAATTCTTGTATATTTTAATGGAATAAAATTAAAAAAGTATGAAAAATGCATAAAAACATATGAAACTGTGTAAAGAATTTCATTTTAAATATCAATTTCTTAAACAAATTGCAATTTAAAACATTATCAAACAAAATACATCAGAAAAAGTACAATTGTATCATGATTTTCATCCATGGTTCTGATATGAATAAAATTTTCTTGCAAGTTTTTACAAGTAAAGCGTTCATTTGCTTTTTTATATTTGGGAGACTAAGTTTGTAAAGATTTTGAGTATAAATAGATGTTTTCAAATTTGAGTCCATTAGGACTTTCTAGTAAGCCAATCATAACATTAGTATTTCCACAATTTGATGGTCCCACTATTAGAGCACGAAAAGAATTTGGTAAGAGGGGGCTAGGCTTTATTTTTGAAGTGATGTTTTACGAACTAAAATATTTTTATGTTGTTTCACTAACTAAATTTATGTAACTAAATACATTTCATAAATGTTACCTCTTATTATAGAAAAAATCAGATAATGTGGTTATACGATATCAGAAAACGTTTAGTCATAAAAACTCCTTCGTTGGAGGAGGTATAGTAGATAAAATAATAAAGTCTCTACCTGTTGAACTTAATCTTCCTGGATATCAATACTTTGGACCTGAAACAAAACTACAAAAGCTTTTGATAAAGGAATTAATTTATTGGACTCTGTTTATTCAAAAAATAAGGATTTAAGTACCAGACAAGGCTAAATACTTGAAAATGCAGCTTGGGATCGAGTTTTATCAAAAGATGGTAGTCTTGCCGAAAAATCATTTGCATATATGGTTACTAACGCAATGAAGGCCACAACAAAATTTAGTATGGGTGTGGAGAAAAAGAAAAATGTTAAAAAGAACAAGCTAAATGGTAAAAAAAAATTTAGAACGTCAATTAGAGCTGCCACAAAAATACTAAAGAAGGAAAAGCCATTAGATATTAACTCAGCTATTGGAATTGCACGAAATCATTCACAAATCATTAAAAGGAAATAAATCTCAAATTATAGTACCACGTGTAATACGTGTCCCAAAAATTTGTGGTTTTTTGCCTCTAATACCGATTTTGTTCTGGGTGCAATTGGTAGTCTAACAACTGGAATTGCTGCTATAGCTAAAGCTGTAAATGCAACAAAGAATACTAAAAATCAACTTGATGAAGCAACTAGACATAATAGAGCGATGGAATCTATAGCAGTTGGCAAAGGACTTTAATTAAAACCATATAAAAAAGGTTATGGTTTAGTTCAAAAAACTCTTAGAGATGCTGCCCAACAGACCACTATCTGATGTGGACCTAAACCGTTTCTCTATAAATATTCCATATTTTAGAGGAGTTTTCATGTTGAATACTCTACCAAAACGAACAAAGAAAATATAATGTGGAATATTCAATTTAGATGTATCAACAGGACCTGGTACACATTGGGTAGCATGTTATAAAAACAATAATGAAAAATAGTATTTTGACAGCTTTGGAAACTTACAACCTCCTTCGGAAGTAGTAAAATATCTTGGCGCAAATATAAAATACAGCTATAATCAAAATCAGAATTTTAATACATTTACCTGTGGTAATGTTTGTCTTAAATTTCTTTACCCACTAGCCTTCGACTTGGACATGACATGAACATGACGCCGGCAGAGCAACTGCGAAATATTCATCAACTTCCTTGTTATGGTGAACACGTGCGATGTCCATGTTCAGGCATATCAACGTAATTTGTGGTAGAGCAATAGAGATGGAATATTTACCAATTTTGTTCTGTTTCTTTTCTTTTCTTCTCATGGCGAACATTGTTGCTCAGAGATATGCTCGGGCATTGATGTCAGAGCATGGACGAAAGTTGGACGTGAGCGGTTTCCATTAGCCATTTCCGATTTCCGACATGGTGTCCATATCA
Organism: Tachina fera; assembly: GCA_905220375.1. Lineage (NCBI taxonomy): Eukaryota > Metazoa > Arthropoda > Insecta > Diptera > Tachinidae > Tachina > Tachina fera. The sequence continues at coordinate 78,822,428 of LR999967.1, read as the reverse complement.
AGTTCATTGCTAGTGGAGACGCCTAGCTATGAAATAACTGAAAATATTAAATAAAAAACACAAACAAAAATATAATATAAAATATTTACAAAACTCTTTAATTTCTTTTTACTTATAATTTAAAATACTTAGTTTATATATTTTATTGCCAAATAGGATATTGCGCATTTTGAATTAAAAACTCACTCAGCTCACTCTCAACGATTAAGTTTTGTTCAACTTCTATGCTTAAGCGATATGATCCGCTCGAGTGATCTTTAATTTCATCATCGGTTAAAATGTTGTATCGTTTAGGCAGGAACATTATGTGTTTGTCCATTTGAACTTTTAGTGTTGGTCCATATTTTGTTGTTACATGTGTCACATTCCGAATGGTATATTTAATTGTTGTTTCAAGCTCCTTTATGTGGATTAAAGTTTTATTGTTTAGAGAATAAAATTTTGATATTTCATTTGTTGTGGAGTCCATCTTTTTATTTAGTTTTTCTCTCTCTTTGAATGTTTAACTGAAAATTATCTTAAAAGTACCGATGATGACTTCAAGAAGGTTAATCAAAATATTTATGGGGGATAGTGATGGACAGAAAGAGATAGTTATAGAGAGAAAAGGTATAGAAAGAGATAGTGTGCTATAAAAGAAGTATGGAATAGAGATGATAGTATAAATTACTTAAAGATACTACTTTAAAAATTTAGAGAGCAAATTAGTTTCAAAGGAACCTTCAAACAATCATCATCATTCATTCATCAGCAAATAAGAAAATGAAAATTAGAAGAACTTTAAATCAATTTATAACAGATTTTGAAAACTTCAACCTGTATGATCACTGGGAGATGATAAATTTTTTCCAAAATATGCTGGACGAGAATGAAGAATATGGTATCATGGAGATGAAGACAACACAGAAGGACATTTCAAATTCTCTCCGTGGTTCGATCCCAAGTGTGGGGAAGGACCTGATACTTGTAGGTGTACCATTTATTTTCTTCGTAAAATTATTTTAGAACATTTAATAATTGGATACTATGAAATGTTTCAATCATTGTAATTAAAATAAATAATAATTTAATTGAATTGTATTATTAAAATAAATAAAATTAAATTAAATAGTGTTATTAGAATATTCCTTGTTTTGTATTATTTTTTTTCTAAAGGAAAACTGGGAATCGTCTTTTCATCTTTTTTAGAGAATAACAGAAACTTCTTTGTGCAGTGAATATTAAAAAGGTTAATCCGAATATCTAAATTGTTTGTCTTTATGAAAATATCTAATGAAATTTAATGGAATTTCACCAGAATAGTGTCTGACTGACCGTGTCAGACAAACCACTAGCATTGATTTTGGCAACTACTTACTGTAATTTTCTCGTTAAATAAAACACTCAATCTTTCTTTTCTTCATAACCTTTTTTATTTACTATTATTCCATAAAACGACCAAAGAAATATGACAAATTTTGTTTGCTCTTAATGACATAAATAAACTGATGATTGGCACTGAAGCGTTTTCTTCTAACAAAACTTACTGGTGATATACGCAACCCTGGAAGGAATACGAAAATAAGTATGGAAATTTTTTATTAATAATAAATCGAGCCTTATTTTCGATTTGATCGTAAGCGACAAAGATTAAATTTTTCAGGAGAATTTTTTTTTTAAATATTCAAATACGAGTATGTTTGTGTACGTAAATTGTTGCTTACGATAAAATTTTACCGCCCGTATCTTAAAATTTATCAAAAATGTTGGACTTTTGATAATTCTAAACCATGGCAAGGTCCATAACTTGCTGTCTCCAACTGACATAATTTGACTAACTTTAACATTAACTTCTAGTTAATGTTAAATGTAGGCTGCTCAAGCTAATGTTTTTTTTTTTAAGTTATAACATTATTGTTAGAGCATTTGTTTTAACAGCTCAGTTATAACTTCAAGTTACAGCAGAATTGCATGTCAGGTGGAGACGTAGAGTAAAGTTTACATTTTTTAATCAATAAAAGAGTATATTTTTGATATCATTTCGCTTACGATAAAATCGAAAATAAGGCTCGAAATGTTAAAAATTTTTCTTACTACCCCTATAACTGCGGTAAAAGATAATTTAAACATAATTGCTTAGTTCACAAAACCTCTTGTATCTCTGTATCGATTGTATTATCATATTAAATACAAGAGTGTAACATTTGTTGTATGAAATTTTCATATAAAAATTAAATACACTATTACACTTTTATTTCATATGTTTTTAAAATGTTGTATTCAGAGAGAGGCTCTCTGAGAGAATTTGTATGTAGCTTGTTCTTCTTTTTTAATTTAAAATACAAAATACATTAATATACTACACAGAGGGTGCTCACAATTAAAAAACAAAAAGTGTATTTGATACACAAATACACGATAAAGATTGTTGTGAATTAAGCAATTATGTTTGTTATCAATTTGAAATTCACTTCAATTACACATGCATAACATGAACCCAAATTTCACGTGCTATCCCAAATGTAAAATTACTGCACAGGGATAAGAATTTTTTTATTATTTATTTTATAGATATATTTTTACTAACATTTAATATTTTTATACATATAAGAAATACCGAAGCATATTTATTTGGCATATTCGACAGCGTATATTCAAAATATGTCAATTCAAATTTGGTCAAAATAGCTCCCGTATACAATATTGATCTGTAGTATAAATTTCGAGTCAAAAAACTGATTTTTTCTCGTTTTATATAAATTTTTTTATTCTGCTATCTCAAAGTATAATTTTTTTTGGTGAAAATAAATGCTAACTCCCATGTAAATCTTCAGAATTTTTAAAAACTAAGTAATTAATTATAGATCTAGCTCATATATTTTTTGCATTTGGCATGCTGAAGGAATCTGGTAAGGATTTCGATATTATTGCATTTGGCATGCTAAAGGAATCTGGTAAATTATATGCCTAGTTTTTGAGATATTATTATTATATTATATTATATTATTATTATTATTAGTACATAGGGGTTCCGATAAAGAATATGGTAAGTATAACTTTTAAACTGTTGATCGAATAGAAACATTATGTATGGGCCGATTATAGTCAATGATATAAGCTTTTGAAATTGAGATTTTGGAGTGACCTTGTTATAATAGATATTAAGTTAGAGAGTGCCAAAGCTGACCACCTCGAGATGGAAGAGACTTTCAGTCAGGCTTAAGTTGTGGTATATGTACTAAAAACAAAAAAATAATAAAAATAGATGCAGTCATGGGTATCAACATGTATACATTGTTACATTTTCGAAATAAAGTAACTCATAACCTACTCACTTTGTGGAAATATCTACATATGTTCACATAAATTCCTAAAAATGCAATGTATTATAGATTAATGAAAGTAAACATGTCAAAAGATGATGTTTTTGAAATTTACAATTTGAACACATATGCATTGATTAAACTAATGCCCTAATTCAGTAAGAAGATTTATGGCCTATTTCTCACCTGCGAAAGAAGACGTTCGACTTACAATTTATATTGAAAACAAAAACAAATTTTCATACTTTATTGTTGTTTTCAATATAAATTGTAAAGCATTAAACACATTCGCCACAGCAAGCTACCGGCTACAAAATGTCAAAAATAGAATACACATGTTTATATGAGAATGAATATTTTGAAGGCAGCAAGCCAACAGGCTACAGGTTGTTGTCCGTGCTACATTTGTCGTTGTAGTCAAATTAAACTAATTTCTATTTTTTATGCCTACAAACCAAAAACAGTGTTGACAGTATACCAAAATATGTTAAAGAAATTATTGCCAAGAAATATTTTGTATTGAAAAATAAAAAAGAAGTTTACAAAAATTTAATGTTAGTTGCAAAAGTAATTATATTTTTCAAAGTGAAAAAGCGACAACTAGCGAAAAATTTCAAATTAAAAAAAAAGTCCTAATATTGATTAGGAATCGATAAAACTGTAAGGAATGCAAAAAATTCGCGAAAATTTAAATAATTCGCAAAAGTTTCTAACAGCAGAATGATGACAAAGTTTAATAATTTTTTAAGATCTTCAAAACTGTTAGGAAGCTAAAAGACACGCAAAAAGCCGGTTTATCGCGAACTTTGCAAAAAAATCGCGAAAAATTGCAAAATTAAAAAAAACCATAATATGATTGAAAATCTCTAAAACGTTAAGGAATGCAAAAAACTCGGGCAAAACCGCGGAAATACCAAAATTTTGCAAAAACATATTAACAGCGGGATAATAACAAAGTCTTATATTGTTTAAAAATTCGCAAAACTGTTTGGAGGCTGAAAGCATGCAAAAAGTCGCATTTATCGCGAAGTTTGCAAAAAAATCGCAAGAAGTTGCAAAATTGTAAACAAGCCATACTATTGATGAAAAATCACAAAAACTGGAATTAAAGCAAAAAGTTGCATTTATTGCGAACTTTGCTAAAAATCGCAAAAATTTGCTAAACCGGAAGCAAGCGCTAACATTTATTAGAAATCGCAAAAGCCATTAAAAATATAAAAAGTTTGAAAAGAAACGCTAAAAAATCGCAAATTAACGAAAAATTGCTAAACGTAGTGAAGAAATTACTGAACATATAGATAGTAATATTCGCAAAAAAAAAAATATAAAGAAATAAACTGATTTGTTTTTATATTTTTGAATAAATTATTTTATTTTTATAATTGTGAAATATTTATTTGAAAGCGGCACCACTGAAACATATATTTATGGTGCTGCTGCCGTCTTCAAAATGATTCAGTAGCTGGCTACCAGGCAACATTTGTTGCCTGCGGCACTTGTAGTCGTGTAGCCATGTAGCCTGCTGTGGTGAATGTGTTTAATGCTTAAGTCGAACGGCTTCTTTCGCAGGTGAGAAATAGGCAATTAGGACGTTTTTCTTTGACAATAATTTTGAGTTCTTGTGATTTAATTCTACAAACTATTTTCATCAAAAATTGTTGTTGTCTTTGATAATGAAAAAATAAAAATATTATTGCCATGTTTTTAAAATATAAAAATGAAATTAAAGTACAAAATCTAGCAGAATTTAATTAAAATCTTTATGAAAATCTATACCGTTTACACTATGTTATTTTGACATTTATCAACATTTTTTTATCCAAAACAAAGCCGATTAACCGAAAAATTTCAAAAGCTACAACCAAAGAACTGCAACGTAGCCAATTCACACACCTTTTTAAGCAGACCGTAGCTAATTCCATCATCTTTTATATAAATTTTTTGTACTCGGTAGTAAATATAAAATAAAAATATTACCTTTTTAGTAGATTGCCTACAAATTTACTCACAAACTAGATTTTGTTTTGTATGGGAAATCTAGTAAAAAGCAGCTAGATTTAGCTCGAAATTAAATTAAATTTTATTTTATTTTTATTGGCAACAGATGTAAAAAGTAAACGGAGAAACTATCCAAAAAAGTAGAAGCTACGTTTATTATTTACAAAATCATACAAACCATTTTTTTTTGTATTAAAGAAATGGAGAAATATGCACAAATGCACTTACAACATGAACTTTGTTCAAAAAACCTTCCATTTTGCTTTTTAATATATTTGCATGTAAAAACTTTTTTCCTAAAAAAACAGCTGGTTATTTAATTCTTGTCCGAACCTATCCAGAAGAAAAAGTTCGCACTAGTTTGTACAGGATATGAAAAAAATTACTCTCCCATTCGCTCTCAAAATTGTAGAAAAATTGATATCTGGAACGCTTTTGGATAACTTTGTACAAGTTCGGACTGTTTTGTTATGCATCTGGCACAGACCTATAATTGTATTGTCTCCAGAACCAAAGGCGTATACATAATTTCAGATCCATCGGTTGACAGGAAGAGGGGCGAAATTTCAATTACTAAATTTGACTCAAGAAAAAATACAAACGAGGTGAGCTAAATAAAATCTTTTAAAAATCCTATTTTCCGGCAAAAAATGCTAACTCTAAGAAATAAATGTATTTTGATCGACTAAAATATGATATCTCAAAAAAAAAATACACAAACCAGTGCAAAATAATTTTTTTTGCAGACCTATAAATTAATAAACATATTTAGGGCATCTTATGGAAGGCACATTATTACAATAATGAGCGGTTTAACTAGTTTTTTCGCTCTACTGAAGATATCTTTTTTGAGTTGACGTATTTTGAATATAGGCTCAAGTTATATGTATAAAAATATAATATACGTATGTATATGTACATATGTATGTATGTATGTGTATGTATGTGCCCACGCAGAAAGCTGCATTCGGGCCAAAGTTGGAAAAGCATTTTCTAAGATGGTTCAAACGTTGACAAGTAGTAAGATATTCAACGTTTAAATTTCTTTGTCAACATGTAAATTATAACGACGACTTACGGTTTGCCGATTGTTTTTCATGTCGATGGGCAAGTATTGCGAATAATAAAAAATCAGTGCTTTGCCAATATTCACCCTTATCAGGAATAAGAGGTGAAAACTTTGTTCACGTAAAACATGCATGTATGTGCAATTAACAAAAAATCTAAAAACTTACAAAATTTTTATCTTTATTTTTAAATAAAGATTATCTAGTTAATAATCTAGGTTTAACCGAGCGACATTTCTCAGTTAAGCTGTAATTAGTTAGACCTTGGAAATGATAAAAATATGAAATAAATATTACGCAATTGAAAAAAACCGTTTTACTAAAAAGTTTAATAAATACATACATATATTTATACATAAATAAAATGGATGCTTTTATGACAACGAAGATTTTAGTGATTATGAAACCATAATAATTTGGAAAGGACAATTGTGAGAAAAATAAGAGGATAAAACGTCCAAATCATTTTTATGTTTATAATGAATTGGAATTCTTGCAAAGATTTCGTTTAATAAAGAGGTCTGTGTATGATGATTTAAGAATTAATCACTACAAACTTATGTATAACACCCCGGGGTTAAAAAGAAATCAAGTTTTCACAATGTACAATTAAAAGCTAACAGGGACTTTAACGGCAAGTTTTGTATGAAGAACTGTCAGTTAAAGTTCACGTTAACTCTTAGGGCCAATATTCACCAACCCTATTTAAATATCAATTCATATTTAAATGTCGATTTTCATTAATTTTTGTATGGAAAAATTACTTTTAAATATGAATTGATGTTTAAATAAGTTGGTGAAATTGGCCCTTAATCATACATTGTGAACAGGAACGTAAGCCAAATAAATTCAATTTTATTGTCAAGGAATTTAGTTTGTTTCTCGATCAGTGATGGAAAGTGGTATTTATGTATTTGTTAATTAATAAAATTAAAAAAATTATGAAAAGTGGATAAAAATAGTAAATAATCGGGGGTGTCATAGAATACAAGTCGGTTTTGTAAACCAATATTGGATTCATTTGGTGTCATGAACTCGCTAAAACTGTGAGGGAAAAAGCAAAATACTAAGAAAATTCCCAAAAGATTGCAAAAATTTTAAATGTTAAGCTTTTAAGTAAAAATTAATCTTTTGCAAAATTAACAGAAACTTGCGAAAAGTTGCAAAATTTTAAACAAGCCGGTTTTATTAAAAAGAAAGAAAAAAGAAAAGAAAGAAAGATCATTTACTGTAGGAATCGCCAAATATTGGAATTCACTGCCTTAAGAGCATTCCATATTACTCGTAATTCATTCAAAGGTAAGCTTGTTGAACATTTCTCTCAATTGAACTGATCTAGATTCCGAATACATATAGTTAACTTCATGCACAATATATCTTCCAATTTATAAGTAATATTCTCATCTAATAATTTTATAACTACATATTATAATTTTTTTTCATGAATATTGTGTCTAGTTTATTTGTTGCCCAAATGTTTAATTATTATGCTATTCTTGTAGTCCATCAACTATATATGGCCCTATGGGATCGGTTGGTTATTGTTATAAATAAATAAAATAAAAATAAAATTCTTTTGCTTTGTTATTTCAATTGTTTACACACCGATCAGCTGTTTTCTTGCAAGATTTTACTGGATACTGTCTGCGTACTTTTTGAGAGCCGATAGAGTAAAATTGGTCTTACTCTCCCAAAAAAAAATTACTGAGTATTTGCTACAGGAAAAGTACGCAGACAGACCTAATATTAATAAATTGAGTCTATACGTGATGAATTTTCATCATGATATCAATTTGACATTGATAATGATACGAGTATAAATTCCTCGGGTGCTGGCACTGCACATCTTGACAGAGTTATAGCGACAAGAACAATTTAAAACTTTAAAATCATATTATAAAATTATAAAATTTATTACGTATTTTATTTTTAATAATTACGATTATTGATACAATTATTATGTACGAGTATATATGCTACTTGCCAAATTTCATTCACATGTATTGAGTCCTTCCTTTGAAGATAACGAGCCCATCTCTATTAATCAATGTGTAGTAAAACGGTTTATTGGCATTGAAATGTTTAGGCACTTCCTCGAACATTGGCATCGAGCATAACATTATACCCATGGCTGTTTAAAAATTAAATCAAGTAAACGATATAAAACAATTTACCTCATAATGGCTGTCGAAATTTCCATTTCGACTAGATTTAAAAAAAATTTAAGCATTTTTAATATAATACATAATACAGCAAAATAAATACTCGTAGTACCCAGAAGTTCGTAAACTGTTTTAAAGTTGGTTGGTTGTTATGTTACAGTTTTTTGTTTCTTTTACAATAATTATAAAAATGTTCTTGATACATTCTTCATGGAAAAACTTTTTAATGCACTTCTATTAAAAAAAATTACCCTAGTTTACATCGAAAATGTACATTTCATGAGAGGTGATTTTCCTTAAGTATTTTCTTTTGCTGAATTCCAAAATCAAGTTTAAAAATTTTTTATGGTAGAGTTTTTAAGATATCGTAATTTTTTATACATTTTTTCACTTGACAAATCATATCTCGAGCTAGAAATTTCCGATTCTTGGTATTCAAATGCAAGGTTTGATTGGTAAATGGTTCAAAATAAATATGGACATTTCTCCGAGAAATTACACTATTTTGTAGCGTGCAACAGCAAGCAATTAACCTTATATTTGTGAACAACGTGACATGATTTTTCTTAAAACTTTACCTAACGTAGAGCTGCTGAAGTCCTATACAAATATAAAGAAGTAAAAGAAGTTTAGTTTTCTCTGAAAAAACACAAGCATATTTGCTTGGTGTCGCATGCTACAAAAAGTTGACATTCCTGTGGAAATGCCTATATATCGATGAAAATAGGTCATATTTAAAAAATATATATTTTACAGTGATTCTATGCCGAAAGAAAAGTACAAGTCATAAAAAACGTCTGGTTTTTCTTCATATACGTAAAGATGACACTTTTACGTAAGAACTAACTACGACCAACTAGAAGAAAGTCTACCGAAAAATTACAAAGTTATAAGCAATTGAGCGAATATATAATAGTAATAAAAAAGTCATAATACATAAAAATAACAAATAATAATAAATAGAATATATTTGCCTGTGAGCAACTGAACTCATAAATTGTTGAAAAATATAATCACTCTTATTCCAGTTGTCGCCATCGACGTCACTTTAACACACAATACCAAAAAAATGGGGCTTGTTTAATCGCTCTCGAGAACAATTTTGCGCAACTGACAATCTATTTCCGTTCCCTAAGGTCTAGAAAATAGCATAAGCCTGCCAACAGGAGTCAGTTGTTTTCGACCACAGATATACCAGCACCAATTTTTTGGTGTTGTGTTAAAGTGACGTCGATGGCGACAACTGGAATAAGGGTGAATATGTTTTGGTAGGTCTTAGTTCTTACATAAAAGTAAGAAAAAACTGAAACTGTCATGTAACAGAAAAAAATTACTAAATTAGTACATTTATTTATTTAATTGATTTAATTGATCATACGTGTTACCTACATACTACATGACTATATGAATTTTTGAAGTAAATGTCGTGGATGACTGAAGTAGATTTTGTCTGTTTGGTGTTCCCGTATTAGTGAGTTCTGGCAGACAATATAATCGTTATTCGTTATCAAATTTGTATGATATGTGTTGGTAACTCAGAGAAACATGACGCGCAATATCGCCGTGGGTCGTCTGTGACATATAGTCCTAGTTTACACTATGCAAGTCTTATTGCTAAGCTGATAAGTTTTAGGGACAGCGAGACGAGGGGAACAGAAACGTTTCTTTTCCCCTCGTGTCCCTCTCTCTCCTAAAAAACTAATCAGCTTAGCAATAAGACTTGCATAGTGTAAACTAGGACATATGACACCAAAGAAAATTCTGCAGCTGTCATCGATGACTTAACATTGTTACAAAGCGCATTTATTAAGTGGTAACACTACACCACGTGACTAATGTCATTAAATTTGGATTGTGTAGGTAAGTCTAAAACATAATTTTATTTGGGTATTGACGCATATTGGTGAAGAATGAATTTGGGACAATAATTGCCGCAGCCCAGTCATACTATTGTTCTAACTTGCGCAATACAAGCCAGTAGCTGTTGTGGTAGTTAGTTTGTTTTGTTTTACTTGCAAATATTTTTGTTTTTAAGAAATCATTTTTTTCTGTTTTATTTTGTACTTGAAAATGGTTTGTTCGCTTAAAACAAATAAAATTTCCTCTGCTTTTTATATTTTGTACTTATTAAATATACAAATCAGAGGACATTTTCGTTCTTTTAAACGAATAAGAACTAATCATATGTATTAAAGATTAGCTCACAGTCCCATGTTAACATTTCAAATAAGTTATAACTACATACCTATAAAGTAAATTTAAGTTTTCTGTACTTTCGAAAGCCCTTGGCGCACACGAAAAAATAAATTAGTTTCTGCTCGAGAACACAATAAATATTGGCGCATTTTTTAAATTTTTATTGGGGCATTGTTGCCTATCAACCGTTCACACGATTGCTGTACCAAAGTTGGATTTGATTGCGAAATCACACGATGGGCACATAAAATGTACCAATAATTGGTGCATTGCGGCAATCGTGTGATCCTACCTTAAGAAATATAGACTCTGACGATGCTGCCCTGTTTTGAAATGTAAGATGGTAATTTATATCAACAAAGTATATGTGGTTTTTGCTGTTGTAATATTTGTTGTAGTAATGCGGTTACCTGATTGATGTGCCTTGCATTGTTAGTTTGGGCAACTGCATTTTAAATGCTTCACACAAAACACATTTCTTTCACCTTACGGTGTATATTTATTTAATTTTGAATTTTTTATCCTTTGTGTAGATTTTTTACATACTATTTTGGATGTTCGTATCTTTTTTTATAATGTGAATGATTTTTTTTATGCTTTGAGCTTTCATTACACAAAAAGTTTTCAAAAAAATCCGAGTGCGATGAATGATAAAAATTCACATATTCTATATGCATTAAAAAATATGTATGTATATACATAAATCTGAAGTTTACAACAATTGACACCAGACACACACAGTGTACCATGTATGTATGTATGTACAATAACGCTGATCATGAATTTGTATCGGACTTCTAAAACAGCATGTTGTTTCATTTTACTAGTGCTTCTCCGTAATAATTTACAATTTGTTAATTAAAAATGAACAAAATGACCCAGCGATAATAAATTTGGTACAAGTAAGCACTAAGACAAAAAGAAGCGCTTCGGAAGCGCGGAAAAGCACACAATGCATCCCCTCTGCCTTACGACGAAATTTAACGCAAACACTGCGAAGTTGGCGGGCTGTTTATACTACAATCAGGGTTGCCAGAATTTATAAGGCTAAAATCTGCAAAATGTAACAAATTTTCACGAAAAAATCTTCAAAATCTGCATTTTATTTTTAAAATCTTCAAAAAATCTTCAAAGCTTTTTTTAAAACAACTTTTTTATATATTATTAAAAAAATTACAAAAATATGGATTTGCAAGTGTCATATAAATATTTGTTCATTAAACCATATTCATAAAATTTAAACTCGGCTAAAATGTATTTTATTTAAATTTTTTAGAAAAAAAATTTTCAACATAACTTTCAATCACATTTTATTTTTTTTATGAATATAAGCCTTTAATGTTCGAAGAATGTACATTTCGTTTCGGCGTAAGAAACTCAGCAGCAGACTTCAACCAAAAAAATTTTGAAATAATTCAAAAGACATCAGTATGTTATTAAGAATAACGTACACAAACATAATAGGTAATATTCACATAAATTATTTTTGGTTACAAAATGCTTAACAAACACATACAGAGTTTGTTTTGTAAACCAAAACTATTTTTAATGAATACGGCTGAATAATCTTAAAATATTCAATCAAAAATCTTTACAGGCTAACATCTTTGATTTTGAATCCACTAATATTTTCTCATTAGCTTTTCACAATTAGCTGCCACACTGGTTTAAATCTACTGATGAGTTTGGCAGCTTTTCCACACGATAAAATTCACTTTGCAAAGACTTGAGTTTGTTGAATAAAAAATAATATAGAGTAAAATCTCTTTTCTCTTCTCTCCTACAAACGCAAGACTTTGCAAAGATTACTTTGCGTGGAAAAACCGCCTTTCTTTTGGAGAAACGAAATGCATATAACCAACAAACAAATACAAATTCTTAATAGTTATGTACAAATAATATAAAATGAATCAGAAAAGAAATCGGATATACATATAAAAAATTATGCAAAGAGTCATTTAATTTGTTGCATAAATATCCAAAGGACTTCGAATTAATTAAATTTAATTTAGGTATTGAAGGAATAAATGAAAAATAATTTATTATATTAAAAATTATAAAAGTAATAGAAAAAATAATAAATAAACTTAATCAACCAATTGGAGCTATTTGTGGAATTAAAAAATATCAATATTTGATAATTTTAGTTTGACAAACTAATGTTATATATTATTTAACTAATTTTTATTCAAGTTCACTTGACTGAAAATTCTTTCTACATTTGCAAATGAATGTGGTAATGACATTACATTTTAATTTAACTTAGGGCTGCAAAATCATAATCAGAATTAGCTCGTTTTACATCAGATTCTATTCTATTCCAGAAGCTTGTCAAAGTTCTTTTTCTTTAATAATGTCTTCTAAATTCCAAAATTGTAACTCTCTGATCTATGAGTCGTTCACACATAAAAGAAACAAAAAGTAGTAACATTATTAGGAAAAATGCGCTATAATTGGAGTTGAAAAATCTGCATTTTTAGGCCAAAAATCTTCAAATCTGGATTTCGTCTTTTTGGAGGTTAAAAATCTGCAAAATCCAGATAAATCTGTATTTCTGGCGACCCTGACTACAATTCTCAAGATTTTTTTATAGTGCATCCTCTCTTTTTTTACTTCCAGTTTTGATTTTCAATTTTTAATTGAATTGTGTGTGAAAATATATACATATGTGCTTCGGTAGTTCATTGGGTAGTGTTCTAGCACAGAACATACAGAAGTGTCACGAGACGGAAGATAAGGGTATTTTTCTGGTTGTCTCGTTTTCCCTCAAATTTTGTCGGCATTTTTGTTATGATACTTCTTTCTAGTGCAATAAATTTTTATTAGCTATGTTAATTGATAAGTAGTAATACACTATAGTACAAATACAGTATAATTTTCTCTTTGTTCCACGAGTTTAAAAAAAACCTGATTGGAGCTGTTTTTACCTGTCAATACAGTTCACTTCTGTGTATTTTGTGGTTCTAGCCTAACCAATAAAATTAAAGCATTTTTAATTGGAAGTTAATTTCATTTATTTTGGGGTTTATTTCATCTTGAGTTTGGTTGGGACTTACTTCATTTTTATTGGGCTTTTTATCATCTTGAGTTTGGCTTCATTGGGCTTTTTTGGTTTCATTGGGTGTTTTTTCATAAATTTTCTCTTGTGCTTTATTTTTTTTTTTTTTTGATTTTATTTAATTGGGGCTTATTTCATTTTTTATTTGGGCGTTATTTCCTTGGGCCTTGTTTCATAGCGCCCATACGGAGATCCTGGGATCGACTGCTGATTCAACTCGCGAACAAAAAGTATTTGATTTGATATTGTATTTAATGTATAATAAATATAAAAACAAAATAAAATGTTGGAAGTTAATTAAGAGCATATAAAAAATTCTGATCTGAAGAGCAATCTTTTTAATTTAAATACATATGAAAAAGGAATGAAGCATGGGCTTTTTGCTGCACATCTTATATGCTTTCATGAGCAAGCGCATATCTGGAGATCTACCAAGTGGGACATCACGAACAAAAATCATCGGATACCGAAGCAGGTTGGTAATGGAGAGTTGCGCTCTCTCTCACTTACCCACTTAATTCCAGGTAGACGAATATTTTTGCTGGGTACATATGAAAAAGGCATGAAATATGGGATTCTTTCTGCACATACTATATGCATTAAGAAGCTCATACATTTAGACCTACCAAGTGGGACATCACGAACAAAAATCATATGATACCGAAGCAGGTTGGTAAGCGAGAATTATGATCTCTCGCCCTTACCAACCTGTTTCCACGTAGACGAATATTTTTGCTGGGAAGCCACAGAGCGTTATGAACTTTAGCGTAATCAAATCATAAAAAGAAAAATCTATGTTGTTTTTGGCCTTGTGGTTATTTTGTAGATTGCTATCACCTGTAAAGTCAATTCGCTTTGATTTAAACCGAAAACCTGGCATAATACAGTTTGCCAGATATTGCAGCCGCACTGACGATAATAGGGGCCCCAACGAGTTGATACGGTCACAAACAGCAATTGCTTCTTAAAAACTTTTTGTTTAAATGTACTAATTATGTTACAAAAATATGTGGGTATTTCATACGAAACTTAATTTATCTAATTTTGTTACTTTTTTTATTAAAACTGTTTCATATTTCCTTTAAAAATTACATTTTTCAAACTTTTAATAAAATACAAGAACGGTCTGTTTACTAAAAACGTCTCTGCCATTTGTAGGCCAGGCGCAAGGAAATGGTTATTCATTCCTGAAAATTTTAATAAAATGAAGAAAAAAACATATTTACTTTAAACTTTAAGTGTCTTTTATAGGCATGGACAAGTACAAGAAAGTTAATAAAGAAGACTTGATATGGAAAATGAAAAAAAAATGTCCTTAAACTTTGTACCAAAATTAAATTAAAATTAAATAAATTAATAAAATATGTTTTGCAGAGTTTTTGAATAAAATATTATTGGTATTCATATTTATTTTTTTTCATATATATATTTTTTTTATTAAAGTTCATCTTTTATTTCATTTAAATTAGTTTTATCAGACAAAAACAAATCATAAATTTTTAAAATTTTTCCCGCAAACAAAACCAAACTTGATGCAGAGGATGATGTTGCAGATGAAGTTCTTTGTAGGATTTTAAACACAAATGGATGTTCAATGTTGAACTCTTTAATTTGTGCAAAATCTTCAACAGCTCGTTTCTTTCGTATGGCCATGCCTGAACGACGTGCAGGTGTAAAGACAAAAGACAAATGTTTTATATGAATAGAGGTGATTTAAATGAATCTTACGATACTGTTAACAAAAATAAATGATAAATTTAAATCATTTCATAATTAGATTAGTTTGTATTAAGCTAATTAAGATATTGTATTTAGAATATGAATGCAAAAGCATATATGCATTGTGATTATACCAAAGTAATAAAATTAAAATGTTTTTATTTGGCTGAAAGTACTCTTGTTGAAAAATATGTTAAGCTTATAGCAAAATAACAAACAATATTAAAACTTTATTCGTTATATTATCTAATTTGTACCACAAACGTTCTAAAGTCCTGAGTCCATTTTCAAGATTTTTCGCTAATTTGCTTTATCAATTCATAAAGTAATCTTCTTCATCTTCAAGGTTTTTCATACTTTACTAAAATAGAAATGATTTCAGACAGCTCGTCGTACATATTCGTATTATATTGAATGTAATCAAAACACTTGCTTTTATAGTGTTTTCACACCTAAAGTTAAAACATTGGGCCAAATTCCTGTGTTGGAAAAAGGCAAATAAATTCATTTCACAACACTGAATAAATTGTAAGCAAAAACATATGTATGTTTGTATACATGTATGTGTGCAAAAACATATGTATGGATTAATTAGTATAAAGTTCGATTCTTTCCTGACAACTGTTGGGCAAAACATTATTTGCCAAATCTGAGGAAATTCTTTACCTTCCTTTAATATTGAACTTACATTTTCTTTTTGTTCGCTTCTTCTATGCTAAACGTTATTTCGAATGCCTTTTTGCTTGCGTGTAAAAATACGAAATTAAAAATTTCGATATGTTTTATTCGAAATCGAATGAGAAAATCCCCAAAGTTAAAAACCTTGTAGGTTCGAGTAATAACTCGTTCGCAATCGAATGCCGGAACTAGGCCCCTGGTTTTAACGTTAAAACCATAAACAGCTGATTTTGCGTTTACACTATCAAGATCAGGCCTTCCTCCAAATGTTTTGCTTAATATTTATAATACAAATTATTTGTGGAAGTGATTTTGTTTTTAATGCTTATATTGGAAATGCGCTTAAATAAATGAATTTTCTTAGTTTAAGTGGGCAAAAAGTTATAAATTCGCTCCAATATTCAGAGATTTTAATTTTATTTTAAAGGTTGAAAGAATGAGTGTTAGTTATGTACGAATTAGTAATAGCCTCAAGCGATGAGTTTACCAATAATAAGCTCTTAACGGCTCCTGTTAACGCTTTTAATGCTGTTTTTTCTCATTGTTTCATGTGCTTTCACTAGAGATGTATAAATGCCATCATTTGTTACGTGAGAGTCACGCTTGATAGTCGTTGTATTTATATGTCTATAATAGTAATTTAAAAAATTTAGGCTCGATAAAATATTTTTTTTGGACAATTCGTATACTAAGTCATTCAAATTTGTCAGGAGCGTGCGTGAATAAAAAAATCATGAATTTTAGCGTGCTTCTTTTGTTAAGCACCGTATATATGCATTTCGTCCCTGGTTTGGTATTTCTTATATAATAATTATTTCGCATGGGAGTACGCGTTTCTCTTTCCTATACCCACAAGATTTTTTGGAACATGCAGTTTATTTTAAGAGCTGCCTATATCACATTTAGTCACTCTCACTATTTTAGTTGTGGAGATATGAATTGATCCATGTATTAGTGGCAACGGATACCTTCCAGAAGGCCTATATGATCCTTCTTTTAGATGAAGACACTGCTATTTTTTCAAAAACGTTGTCATTGCGGGATAGTCCTTCCATTTTGGTTTCTTTCGCCAGATTCTGGCAAAAAAAAATTACTCCCATTCTCCCTTCCCATGGAAAGAAATGTGGCACAAGTATCTTATATTTAATATGGAAGAGCCGAGGACTTCTATAACGCATTCTTTAGCAGTTAGATAAGAATAGTTATTGAATCAAAAAAAGTCTAAGCATAATAAGGCTTGAAGTAAGAAGGTCTTCTGAGTTCTCGCGCTGGACACACGTATGTATGCATGCATTATTTAAGTTCTTGTATTGGGTCAGTTTTGAAATTTACTTTAAAGTTCCTTCCCATACAGGAGATGAAGCTTTTAAAAGCGCATTCCCAGCGGTAAAACTTAGAAGACCTTCTTAGTTCAGGCCTTATTAAAGGCCTGCTCAGGAACTTTTTCGATTTCATTTCCATTCTTATCAAACTGCTAAAGAATGCCTTATAGAAGGCCTCGGCTTTTTCGCATAAAAGATGAAGTACACATTCCACATTCCCTTCTATGAGAAGGGAGAATAGAAGGAGTAACATTTTTTGTTTTCTTTTTTTGTCAAAACAAAGCAAACGAATTCATGTTTTTGAGTCAGTTAATATTCTTATGTAACTTCTGAAGAAGGCCTTATAGAAGATTTCGGCTCTTTAGTAAAAAAGATGGGATGCACATTCCACATTCCCTTCTATAAGAAGGGAGAACAGAAGGAGTAAAGTATTTTGTTTTGCTTTTTTTTTGCCAAAGCCAAAGCAAAATAATTCAGATGCCGTTATAAAAAACAAAATTCCTTATACAAATGCCAAATACAGAACAATTAAGCAAAAGAAAACGTAAATTATTTTAGTTGAGTTTTGTACGTTGAATAAGAAAGTTGTTTTGTTCAATATTATGAATATATGCATATATATTTATATATATGGGTTCTTATTTTCAGAAGTTTCCTTTCAATATTTTCGACCCTTTTGATCACAAAATATACATCAAATCAATACATGTATGGATGTGTGTATTGAATACCTCGGGCCTGTTTCTCAAAACTTACAAGTGCTGAAATACAAGTAAAACAGTTGGGAAAAAATGTTATATTCACATAAAATATATACACATAAATTCATATGTATGTATGTATATCTTCACAACTATTTAACTTGTATTTCAACATTTGTAAGCCCCAGCAGTTGAAAACCTTTATTAAACCCCTTTCAATATGAGCTTTATTTGAAGGCCTTTTTACAGCCATTCGCTGAAAGACCATTTAACAGCCCTTCTATAGAAGGCCTTTTAACAGCCATTCTCTGGAAGGCTTTTTAGAATATCTGCGAAAGAAGCGAGAACGGAAGGACTACCTCGCAATGACAACGTGTGTAAAAAAGATATGAAGATGAGATGGGGCGAGCAGGCCTTGTATATCCAAAAGAAGGAGTACAGAGGCCTTTTAGAAGGCATCCGTACTCCTTTTTTCCCCGCTGGGTTAATTTGTTATGTTCTTAAGGGAATTGTTTTATAACTTACTGCTTAAAATCATTCACGCCAAGAGACTTTCTCACCAATTTGCTTTTGATGAAAATGAACGAAAATCATGCAAGCAGTTCAAACACAACCACCAAAAAATTTTAATTCAAATATAAAAACCATTAATAACACCAAGATCTTAGATACGAACAGCGGAAAAATAAATCTACTTACCGCTAGCAGCGGCTGCCTCAGTGCCTTTTTCATTGACCTCAATAAAAGCTTTGTGGATAACCGAAGAAACTTCTAATCTCTCAGCGGATTTTAACATCTTACTGAATTCAGCGTTCCTTGAAAACATACGCGTCATGCCCATCTTCGAATTAATTAAAATTTTAGTTTTACAGAGTTAAAAAAAATCGAAACAATTTTCTACCTTGTGCAAAGGATCCGACAATTCTGCTTCAAATTCTGCCTGAAATTTTGGCATATCAACAATAACTTTGGTAGAGTACATTCTCTGTGTTATGTCAGACAAGGAAACGTTTTGCAATTTGTTCTCCAAGTCAACCAAACCGGTATGTGAGTTGGGTAAAATAATCAACATAGATAGATCCGAATCCTTATAACCCATTTCCAAAGCAGTGGCATCCAATTCAGGATATTCACCATACATGAAATTCTCTTTAATATGCATCATTTGCACTTTAGTTGTCCTAACCTCATCCAAATAGAAATCCATTGCACGAGTGCCACGAACAGGGAATTGATGTACCCAGTCGCCCTTAAAATGTATAGCATTTACCAGCACCAAACGTGTGTTGGAATCAAATGATTGCGGTGACGCCATATCTTTAATCAAATTGTTGGTTTTGCTTTCCACCCACCTGTTTATGGATCCGGCAGCTGCGACGCTGTTGGCAAAATTTATAGCATCAACCGATGAAAAGAATTGTTTGGTTAACAATTCATTGAATTTTTCTTGAATTTCATAACCTTGCATTACAAAAATTTTGTTTGCAATTTTTAAAATCGGACTATTCTCATATCGAGCCAATATAGCGTGATATTTATTGGCCAAATCTTCGGGGTTCTGTGCACTTAGAGCTAAGCCTTGATCCATTTCCAGAGCAGTATTACCCTCCGCCCCCATGCGTGCCATGGCGATGCATGTTTGTATGGAGAAGGGAGAAAAGACGATATTTTTTTCACGATTAGTCTTTACCAATTCAGAGAATAGGCGAATGCCAAAGCTTTCCAGGCCTTTATTGAACTCCGTGTCCGGCATATTAGCGGACGTAAGATGTGCAGGGGAAACAAGAAATATGGCAAAAATATAAAATATCAGCGAAATTTTGGCTGTAAAGAGAATTAAAAAGGCTATTAACTTCATTTAGGCATACATAAGTACATACATGAGTTAATTAACTAGATATATTAGCGTAAAAAATACCAGTGAGAAAACACTACAAAATATTAATTAACCTTCACTCGGTGTTTAGACCACTGTGAGATTGTTTTTTATATTCAGAAAATTCTATATGTCAATTAACAAAATTCTGTTTGGTTAATATAACCAATGAGGGAAAATGTATTTCATTTTACCGCCAGTCGTTTTTGTAATTTAATTGAACAAACTAATTTTCTAGATGATATATAATAATTTTTCATAGTTACTGAATAAATAGTTAGTAAATAATTCTGTTGAAAAATAACAAAATTTTTAGATTCTTTTAATTGAACTGTAGTGAATTTTAATCAGAAATAATTCATAGTTAGGCTCAAGTTCAGTAATTTCAATTCTTATTGAATGAAATATTTTTTATTAATTAATGTGAGTTTCTAAAGAAGAGAAGAAAAATTAAACTTAGACTTTAAGCTGGGGGAAATACCGATACTTTTCTGTGCAGCCACGCACTTCATCAGCACCCTAGTCTATCTACTTGGGTAGAGATTCTTATTAACATCAGCTATTTAACTTAAATTTACAATGAAACGGAATATGAGAAACGATTGTTGTGTATACAATTGATTTACCTTTGGTAAACACATTTTATAAGTATCACTATTAATTTTCTGTTTTTTCCATTTTTTAATTTTTCTTCTCTTCTTTAGAAACTCACATCAATTAATAAAAAATATTTCATTCAATAAGAATTGAAATTACTGAACTTGAGCCTGACTATGAATTATTTCTGATTAAAATAACAAAATTTTTAGTTAAAATAACCAAAATAAACTGTTATGGATTATTGCGTATTTGCATTTTAAGCTTATCTTTAGTTAATAAATAAATATCAGCAAAAAAAAAATTGGGAAACAAAAATCCATGTTCATACATGATAAAATTTATGTATGAAAGTTTCGGCCTATCGACATATTGTACCTTCTCATAACTTTGTTCCCCTCAGTGATAAGAATATAAAAAATATTGCCAAGTTAGCAGGTCCAAGTTTTGGTCTCAGTACTATTGATAACCAAAATTTTTGATAAAAACATTTATGCTTTGGAGCATATGAATTTATTTTTGATACTCGCGAATACGAATACGAATATTTCAAACGATATTCGCGAATACGAATACGAATATTTGAAACGATATTCGCGAATACGAATACGAATATTTTATGCAATATCATATATTAAAAAATTCTTATGAAAAAGGACTTCACACTCTTGTTGGCGTACTTAGAAGTTAATAAAAATTACCCAAAAATTTTGATGATCGTCATTGAATAATATTTGAAAAGGATACAAAGCACAAATTTCTATAAAAAATTAATGACATTGTACAAACTAAAATTTTTAATAATTTATTTAAATTTCATTTAGGATTTATGCATTTATCTGTTTAATTTCTTTGGAAAAATATTCGTATTCGTATTCGACTGAATTTGACGAATACGAATACATTCGTATTCGAATCCGCCTAAATCCGCCTGAAAATGGCAGAATATTCGACTAGTATGTACATATCTATATAAAAATAAAATTTCTTTTAATTAGACCCATAAAAGTGGATTTTTCATAAAAAGCTGCCATATTTGAGGAAAAAATCGTCAAATCTAGCAGCCATGAGTGCAATTATGAGGATTTTAAGACTACCGTTTGAATACCCCCTACTATATTATTAAAAGTATGTATGCTAAAAATTATAAATAAACAATTGAGAAATGCTGCAGAAAATCATAATTGCTAAATCAACAAAAAAATGCCAAATTTAGGTACAATAAATGCTAAAATGGACAAGCGGAACCCGACCTACCTATCCAATACCCAAGGATGACTCTATTTATCTCTTTACTTCCAACCATGCCAATCAGCTGCCATTTTGGAAAAGTTTATTTAAAAAAATGTGTTATTTGGTTAATTTTTAAACTAATGGTACGGTCACACTTGTGCAAAAATTTTAACAAAAACGGGTAACCACTAAATTCTAATGAAAAAATTTTGATACAGACACATGTTTATTAAGTTAAACAGTTTCATAATGATCGTACATATGTATGTACATATGAAAGTATTTAGTGACTAAAATTTTTTTTCAAATGTTTTGCACAAGTGTGAACGTACCTTAATTTACAGGCAAAATTTTTCTTACGCTGTACATTAAGTACATCATAGAATAAATAATAATAACTCTTTGGAAACAAAAATTAGTCAGTTTAATTGAAAATTAATATGCGAATTTTCTTATAACCTCCCACACTTCTTTCTGTAAAGCAGCGCTCAGGAACAAGGGCTAATGCTATACGATTATAAATCAAATTAGCTGCATACATACATACATACATACATATGTATAGACACTTCTTTAGAAATGTTTAAAAATTGTGGTACATACATACATATACATATACATATGTACATATGTATACATACATATTGTGTCATCTGCATTAAATTTAAAGAATGATAAGCTGTTTAAATTTAAATCGGGAAATTTTCTTATCAATTTTTAAACTTGATGACTGCAAGTGAAGGTTAATAAAATTTACAAGTAAGAGTGCTGTATTCGGGTGTACTGAATCTTATATACCCTTTACCGAAGTATGTGCATATGTACATACATATGTATGTATGTATATGCAGTATACAGATATATACATTAGTACATACATACGTACATATTTATTTTGTAAAAAAATATAGTTTTTTGTTATAGTGCAATTTTTAGTAGGTGACTTCTCGATATTTTTCGACTAACCCTCATACCTAAACAAGAGCGGCAAGCGTCGCGTTTGCAGCACGGTACGCATCAAATATTTTATTTTCGGTATAAGAAAAACTTGAATATTTTATTCTACACTATATATTTAAGAAATAAGTTACATTCACCCTTGCTTCAGTTATCAAAATCGTCGCCACGTCAATACAATACCAAAAAATTGGGACTTGTTTACTTGCTCTCGAGATGATCAAAAACCATGCTACTATTTAATAATCGTAACATAGTCTTACCACCATTTTTTGACTTAATAATTAAATATATAATTGGCTAATTTATATTTAAATTTACTCTGTAATTAACTACGATTTAATTTTTTCAGTTTTTATTAAAGTTCTTATTAAATTACGTTGAAAGTACGGCAGCACTAAAAACCTCCCAAATATTAGGTCTGTCTGCGTACACATATTTTGCACAATTTTATGCAAAATGTTACAAAATCTAGCAAAATGTTGTCTGCGTACTCCAATCTCTTGCAGCAAGAGAGGCAAAAAGAGATTTTTTTTGACATTTGGAAGTTAGAGAACTTGCAAAATGTTGCTGGAGAAATTTCCGCTTGCAAGATTTTGCAACTAGTTTGAACAGCTGTTTTTCTTACTTTTTGAATGAAATAATTTTTGTGAAATGAAAATAAAAATTGAAATTTAACAATGGCAGAGCTAAATAGTTAGAATTGTGATGATTTTTAACGTTTATAATAAATAATTGAAATTTATTTCAAGCGCCAATGAAATGCGTATATAGACATGCTAAACCACCAGCAAATAAATTTCAATTATTGTAGTATTTACACTTCTGACAATATGTCAAATAAATTTCATTAAAGTTTATAATAAATTATAATAAACAAAACATTTTATTTCATGCTAGAAACGTCCAAATATACAGTGCGACCGTGGTGTAAAAGCAGAACCAATGATTCCAATAATGCTATTTTTCTGGCTGAAATTCTTTTGCTTTGTTATTTCAATTGTTTACACACCGATCAGCTGTTTTCTTGCAAGATTTTACTGGATACTGGATCCAGCCAAAGTTGGAAAAACTATCATTTGCTACTCAGTAGAAAGTACTACCTTTATCTGAATTTTTTATTCACCTCAAAACTAGCTAAAACTTAAAAATATCCAGCATAAGCTTTAGCTACCATTTTATTCACACAGCCCATTGATGTTCCTAAATAATCTTTAAGGTTTTGTTCAGGAGAAAGAAACGTTTTCATGGAAATTAAATTGTAATTATGACTGTTCTGTAGCGATAAATTTTATTTCTATCTCCATTTACTAAAAATTAATAATAACTCGTTACAAACAGTAAACGAAAGACCATCGATTTGAAACAAAACTGTGCTGAGAGCATAATAAGCAACATAGCACAGACCTTCGTTTATACTTAAGTGAGACATCCATACAAAAATTGAAGATAGATTAAAGATCTTGAGTTAAGATCTTCCCAAAACATGACATATGTTTAACTGACAGGGATAGTTTTTGGTTTATTTAACCAAAAATTTTTTTTTTTAAATTTCAAACCCTGGGACCATAATTTTGATTTTTATAGTTTTCAATATTAATTTATTTCTTTCTTAAATATTGAATTTATTTAATTAGCAAAAGTTTGATTTAATTAGTTTTATATGACAGAAAAAATTAAAGTTGTCCATGTCTGAAGCAATGATTTTAATTTTTCTAAGACATAAAGTACATTTAATTTGCAAGGAAAAAAAAATAATTAACGTAGTTACTTTTTAATACAAAAAAAAAATAAAATTTTCCAACCCTGGAATCAACATTTTACATTCTTCTGACTCCTTATACCAATCAATTTCGTTAAAAAATTAATTTATAAAATATGTTTAGTGAATAAAGAAAAAAAATAAAAAATTAGTTATTTTAATATCCAAGAAAATCTCAAATTTTGCAGCTCTGGTGATGTGGTTTTTATTTTATTAATATTTTATACCAAACTTTTCTTTCCATTACATAAAATATATCTAATTTGTAAAGAAAAAGAAAAAAATTAATTAGCCCTTTAACCTTTTATTCTCACAAAATCTGTTATTTTCCCAACGATGGAATCCTCGTTTTATTTTTTTCTGATTTCTTTCTTTTAGGAATATGAGATATGTTTAATTTATATAGAAAAAGGAAAAATTTGTTTTGTTAAGTTAAAAAAAGTTAACGTCTTCCAACAAAATAAGTTTACTGAACAAAAAAATAATAACAAAAATTAAAAATTTTAAAATCCCCCAAATATATCTAGAGAAGATGCGATATCTTCTAAATGGATGGACCGAACATGGCTAAGAACCCTCTCGATCAAGTTAACTTTCAAACAGAAAAAGCTAAATCAAAATCGGTCCAGTCGTTTGGTCTGTACGTGGACACGGACAGACACACAGAAACACAGACATACTCTACAAACTTATGACACCCCTTTTGTAGTCGGGAGTTAAAAATTAATTTTAGCTAGTTGCTTTTATATGGCGAAATAAAGTTTAAGTTTTCCAACTCTGAAAAGGTCTGCACGATTTTCAATAGCAATCTAAGTTGGACTACTTCTGATACACCAGTCCAAGACCGAAGTCTCTATCTTTTCTGGGAGCTTCGGAAAACCGATTTCACGTACATCAGACAGACGGGCATTTCTCTTTCGTCTTCCCTATGCATAAGGACCCAGAATATACATATATAATTTATCGGTCGCATAATCATATTGTGGAAATTACACACGGAATGACAAACCTATATATACCCTTTTCCATTTTTGGTAAAGGGTATACAAATATTGAATTTTTATTAAATAATTATTAAATCAAAACGCATTTTAATATACATATGTACGTTACATAGATATACATACATACTTATATACATACATATGTATATGCATGTATGTTTGAGAAAAAATATAAAAGTAATAAAGTTCGAACAATAACAATTAAACTAACAAAATATGTATATTAATTTTAAAAATCGTTCTTCGAAAACATTTCAATAATATTCAATATTTGATTCTCAGGAAATTGAAAACTCTTAAAAGCGAAGCAAAAATTCTATTTTTTGTATTAAAGCACTTTCATACCTTTAAAAAACATTTTATTAAAGTGTTTTTTTTTTATTTGAAATCTTAGAATAATCACTTGACACACAACGTTCGCAATAAGCAGAGATTTCGGTACAACTAAATGTTTTAATTCGGAACTTATGTACGTAGATCTGATACAGGAGGATTCAGTTTTATTTACTGATAACAATTAAACCTTAACGGGCCATAGAATAAATACTGGTCTCATTAATGACAAGTTTACCATGAAATAAGGTGCAACTTATAGGTAGTATCTCAGCCGGGCAGCCCCATTCTGTAACTTTCTTACCTAGAAATTTAGAGAATATAAAAATAAAAAATAAAAAAACCATTGCAATATACATATATTGAAAACGATTCAGTATCTTCATACTTATTAAACGTTTAGCATGCAATAGTGATGGATGGCGATCCATATCGCTCTTTTACGATTATAAAATCCAAAATCCAGATGGCGGATCGTGTGATGAATATTTTACATGTAACAAACTTCGGGATATCAATTTGCGATACCTTGGAAAGTGACAATAAGGTGTAATGGCTAAACATGATCTCTCTTGGTTTCCTAGCGACCGCACAGCACAAAAAAATGTTAATACGCGATAAATATTGAAAATGTAGCATACCGAACCGAACCATCAAGCCATAAAAGTGGTTCGTGATCCAAATATCACAATATATGTTAAACGTGTAGGAGTACAGCTGCATTTTTCAGATACTTAGGATAATGACAAATTTTCTATGTATTTTGTTTTTGTAATTAAAATTTTTTCAATATAAAATTTTTCAACGCTTGGCGTTGCGTTTTACAAAATTAGGCCCTTAAATATTTTTTTATTATTTTCTGAACATTAACCATTCTATGCAACATGCCCTTTGGTATAAGGAACCCTATTTTTTTCGCTACGCTGTCCGTCTGTCCGTCACAGGCTGTTTTCTCGAGAACCGTAAGAGCTACGGACCTTGCAGAGTATATAGAACAACAAATATATGACAGTTAAAAATTAAAGGGTGTTCCAAAACGTTTAGTATCAAAATTAAAGGGTGTTCTATCAGTCAATGGTATTTTGACTATGTAATTTTCAACTTGTATCTTGGAAACAGTAACGTAAGAGGCAAACTCTTGAAATTTTCAAAAACGTTAAAACTAAAAAATCCCAAAACTAAATCGCCAAAAACCGAAAAAATAGACAAAACGAAAAAAAGCGCCAAACCAAAAAAAAAATAAAAAATCTCTAAAACTAAAATAAATCGCAATAGTCCGAAAAAGTCGCCAAAATTAAAAAACCAAAAGACAAAAAAATTGCCAACAATCAAAAAAAAAAAATCGACAAAACGAAAAAGCGCTAAAGCAAATATATCTATAATTAAAATAAATCGCAAAAAAAAACGAAAAAATCGCCGAAATGAAAAATCACCAAATGAAAAAAAAACGACAAATCAAAAAAAGCGCCAAAACTATAAAAAATCTCTAACTTTAAATAAATCGCTAAAATTGAAAAAAATCCAAAAATGCAAAAAACGACAAAACTATAAAAACGACATTATTATGTACATAACTAAAAAAACGTAAAAAACCGAAAAAATCTCGAAAACTGAAAAACATGCCAAAACTACATATTGTATGGGCTAAAGTTTGTATAGTATTACATATCTTTTCGAACGGAACCCTTCGTGCGCGAGCATAGTTGCCAGATAAAATATGGATCAATTCGTAAAATTTGGAGCAAAAAATCGTCAAAATAACTATCCAAAAATTTCCAAAATTCCTGAAAAATAAAACATACAATTTATTTTCAAACCAAGTATGTAATTTATTTTACGAAAACATGACACAAAAAATAAATTTATAGTTTTTCAAAAAATAAACTAAACTCTTATCAACAAAGAAATCAACTGTTGTTTTAAAAATAATATACATACATAATTATACGTTTAGTGTATTTTTTAATAAAAATATATGTATGTTTATATTCAAATATGATATTCTTTGTATTACCACACATTAGAAAAACTTGAAAGAAAAATTACACAATATGTATACATATGTATGTATGTATGTATGTATGTATGTATGTATATATGTATGTACATTAGAGCGGGTCGATTTAAAAATCGCACAAATTACAAGGAAAATCGTATTTTAGGGATCAAAATAAGAAACTTTGCCGAAGAAACCATACCTCTAAAATATCACATCATCATCAAAATAGATGTCCCGACTTTTGATCCGAAGGGTAAAATTTTCTTGAAGGGTTGAATTTTGAAAAATCTCACTTTGACCCATTTAGAGTTCCTCAATCGAGCCAAAATGCATGACCGATCCCCACTAATTTTGTAGGACCGATTCACCTATGCCAATGGCACACCCTCCAGGGGTGGTTCCACATACAAACATTTCAAAAAATTACAAATTACAGTGCAAAGCTTTGGTAATGATGGTTGTTGATTTAATAGCAGGTGGAAATTTGTTCGCACAGCTTTCAGAAAGCAGCATATTTCCCATTTTCATTTATTTTTATGAGCCAACCTTTGAAATAAGTCAAATGTAGCCATTCACTTTGGAATCAAAATACGTTCTTTTTAGAAATACATACATACATACATATTTACATATGTATCTAATAGTGATGCACGAATACTCGTATTCGTATTCGAATTGTCGAATATTCGGCCATTTTCAGGCGAATACGAATGTATTCGTATGTATCAGAGATTGACAGGAGTTGATTCAATTTTACTGCCCACTCCTATACTTTTGCTTTTGTTTTGTTTTCAAACATCAACAAATCTATTACATTGTTTGTAGAGTTTGCTTGTGTAAATGCATTGCTTTTACTTAATCTCTTTTTTCGATACCGTTAGCAATAACAACATACAAAACATTCCTTTGTATACAAAACACTCCAGTGATTCATTAAAAACTCAAATTACAGCTTAACTCTTTTGACTAAAATAGTGTTTTGTATTATTTGTTTTAACAGCAAATATTTTTGAAAATGAATTCGGAAATACTAAAAAATATTGAAAATGGTGTTTTTCTCTTAAGAAAGGGAAAAAGTAAAAGCAAAATTTGGGAAGTTTTTTCCCACATTGAAAATGCTGATGGTGAAATTATTGAAGGACTGGTAATTTGTGAAAAATGTAATCGTATTCTAAAATTTAATGGAAGACAAACATCCAATCTCATCCGCCACAAGTGTTATGATGTTCGGAATCGCACTGTTGCTTTAAAAAAAGTAAGAAATGCTGATAAAGAAAACGTTTTGTTAGCGTGTTCGCATTGGGTTGTAGAGGACTGTCGCCCGTTTTCAATTGTAGATGGTGGAGGTTTTAAGAAAATTGTCCAATCTCTTCTAGATATTGGTACAAAATACGGTTGTAATGTGGACATAAACGACATGTTGCCTGCTTCTAGAACAATTTCTCGCCGAATAAGCGACATGGCAGAGGAGAAAAGATTATATATTAAAGAGGAGTTGGGTCTTGCCGTAGCGAGCGGTACCGCGTCCATTACGTGTGATCATTGGACTGACAATTTTGTGAAGAGGAACTTTTTATGTGCAACGTTTCATTTTATTAAAGATTTGAAGTTAAAAGAAATTATGTTGGGAGTGAAATCAATGGATTTGCAAAAATCCACAGCCAATAACGTTTTAACAAAATTAAATTCTATTTTGAAAGATTTCGATATAAATACAACGGAAAACATAACTTTCGTTACTGACAGAGGATCGAACATAGTAAAGGCACTTAAAGATCAAAAAAGACTTAACTGTGCAAATCACTTGCTGAATAATGTATTGGATTCCGGCTTTAGCAGCACCGAAGAGCTAACCCCACTTTTTGATGCTTGTAAAAGATTAGTCAAATATTTCAAAAAGACTTCTTTGCAGCACATGCTTTCAACTTCTCTAAAAAATTATTGCGTTACCAGATGGAACTCACATTTAAATTTATTTCAATCGGTTTCAAACAATTACCCCAAAATTCAAGAAATTCTTTCTTCACGAAATGAAACAGACAGAATTTCAGATATAAGTTTACATATTTTAAATGCATTAGTGGAAATATTTGAAAAATTTGATTTGGTAAGCAGAAAATTGCAAGGCGCAAATTATGTTACAATAAATTACGTTTATTTAACCATCAATACCGTAAAAACTATTTGCGAAGAAAAAGATTGGGATATCCAAGTAATAAAATCACTTAAAATAAACATTTTAAGAGAATTGTCAAATAAGTACATTGCTAATTTATCTACAGTACACTATACGGCTTGTTTTTTATATCCACCAACCAATTATTGTTTGGATGAAAGTAAACTGAATGAAGTGAAAGATTTTTGTGTTTCCGAAATAATGAAATCTGTTCCATTGTCCCTTACTCCAGTCAATTCTTCAGCTTATGATGAATCTCCACAGGATTTCCAACTATTTTTCTCTAATTTTATGAGCTCAACAAATCCATCTGCGGAAGAAAGTGTTTCTGATGAAGTTCATCGATATAGTCATTTGAAAACTAACTTTGATGTAAATTTTGACGTGTTGCAATGGTGGGAAAACCATAGTTCAGAATATACCCGTTTATGCAAATTTGCCCAAAAAATTCTGGCTATACCAGCCAGCAGTGCCTCTTCTGAGAGAGTTTTTTCTGCAGCAGGTAATATAATTACAGAAAAGCGTAACCGAATTGGCCCAAAAACCGTGAATAATTTACTTTTTCTTAATTCCCTATGTAAATATGAATAAATTTTTGAATTGAAAATATCTAAACTTCAATTAAAATGATGTAGTATATATTAATAAAGTAGATTGATGATCAACCTTAAGTACTTCAATTTCGAAGAAAATGTATGCAAATACTAGTATGTATTATATCTTTATTTTATTATTGTTTGGTAACGAATTATAGCGCTTAAAATATTAAAAAAAAATAAAAATATTTAAAACTGAATTAAACAATATAATTTTGCAATAGGTAATTTGATCAACACAACCTACAAAAATAAATTTAACCGCGTATGTATAAGTTATTAATTTTTTTAATATTAATAAAAAAAACTGTTTGATCATTTTTGATTTTTTGGAAAATTAAAAAAATATATATTTTATAATTTTTTATTTAAAGTGAAATAAACATAACCTGATTTCTTATTTCAAAACTTTAAAAAATTACTGTAATTTTGTTTCCTAAATTTTGAAGTATAGGTGATATTTTGTAAACTATTTTTTTCTTACATAGGTATTAATAATATTTATTTCTTTTTGTACATAAAATACAAGAAAAATACTTCTAAATAAAAAAAAACAAAAATAATCTACGTATTTTATTAAAAATGTACGAAAAACTGCATCATTTTTCATTGCAACCGTGATATTGTTTATCTTTTGCTAGTAATTGGTTTATTCACACTTAAACAGTGAAACACTCCAAAATACTTACTGCTTTTATGATTAGTTGGAGTGTTTAGAATTTGCAATCAACAACAAGCAGTTTGTAGCAAAAGGCATACTAAGTTGAATCATGCTTTAACAATATTCCTTTAATTGGTGCCTATTGCTAGCTCAATATTCATTTTTCCAAAAGCAAAGAATTGCCATTTGAGTGCGATTCATGTCATTCTCTGGTATGTATTCGGCATTCCCAGGACTGCAATCCCTCACTTCCAACCAGCAATTGAAAGATGGGGAGGTTCGGTGAGGCTGAGGGGGACAGACGTGGTGTAATTATTATACTAAACGCTGAAACCCTCCCTCACTTGGCCAAGTGCAATAACATCTTATCGTACGCCTTTGGACAGGTTACGCTGAAGGTGTACAAAGGAGATCAGCCTCCAGTGACGGATAAATCCAAGACAGTGTGTTGAAACGCTGTGGAGGAAACATCTGAAGAGGAGGAGAAGAAGGCCAGCTTGCGAGAATCTTCGGAAAAGGATGGCTATATTATATCCGACTCTGAAATTCTCGGAGGCGCCTTAGGCCTTTTCGACGCTGATTACGGCGAAGATAGTGACATTCTTCTTGAGACTGACGCCGAGTCCGATAAAACGGTCGTGGAGATGGATTTCGTAGCGGATGTTGAACCTGCTGCAGATAAATCTCCACCACTCTAAAGCAGCCTCAGCGGCTCTTCAGCTTCTCTTGACAACATGCGAAGTTGACATAGTCCTGAACCCTGGATTAGTGGTGGCAGG
Organism: Tachina fera; assembly: GCA_905220375.1. NCBI lineage: Eukaryota > Metazoa > Arthropoda > Insecta > Diptera > Tachinidae > Tachina > Tachina fera. The sequence continues at coordinate 78,790,252 of LR999967.1, read as the reverse complement.
GTTTGCGGACTAAGGACCAAAGATTTTAAGATGCTAGCCGTCAAGAATGAAGGTAACAATACAACCTGTGGAAGTCGGAGATACATGCTACTGGCTGGCGTCGGTGTACTGCGCTCACGAAAATGGCCGAATATTCGACAATTCGAATACGAATATTCATTGAAATTAGCGGAAGAAGTCAAAATAAATCTGACAACCCTACTTCTGTTATCTCTCAAGTGAATACTCAAATGTCAGTTAGTTAAATAGCACACACATTGCATTTATGTAGATAAAAGTGTTAATAGTATCAAAATATTATAGTATCTAAAAACAACTAAAAAGTAAAGTTTGTGTTAAATAAAGAAGTTTACAATAAAATATGTAAATTTTAACGGATCAATTTGTAATACAAATTTTGTATAGAACTTGAAATCAAACAACGAAAATAAAAATTAACGCAATTACTGATATTACATGCAAATACAGACATACATATGTATGTACAGTGGTCCAATAAAGTATACACACATTGAGTAAAATTATGATTTCTTGTACTAAAATTTCGTTTATGAATATTTATTTACGAGTGCACAAAAATGTTTTTTTTTAAATTTCATAAATTTTACATCTACTTTGCTATCACCTGAATTTAAATAAAATAATAATCCTTGGCCCAAACTGTTACATTCGTGAACGTGCAACTCCTAGGAAAAGCTACAGCTATGCATTTATGGGATCCAATTGTTTTCAATTTAGTGCATCTAAGACACATATGTACATAATCCTATTCATTCAAATGAAATCGCTTTAAAAAGCCGCAATGAAGCGATAATGGATAAATATTGCGAAACGAATTTTTAAAATCTTATATTGCTTTCGACAGTGCCAATAGATTGCTCGGATGCCTCAGTATAAGTTTTCATTTTCTTTGCTATTCCATTTTTACATTTGTAGAATCCAATTACAGTTTTTAATTATTCTCACAGTTTTACATCTATTGTGAATTTCATGCATTATTCAACAGCGATGCCAACTATTTATAACCCAAAGGTCCTATTCCCCTTCTCATAACGCGCTAAGTTACAGCATTGTCAACTATGTATTTATACCAAAAACGCGCTATTTTCTACGCGCTGAATTAAATTTTAATAAAAGTCGATGTATGTATTAGTAAATAAAACTACTTTTTTGAAGTAACTCTTTTTCAGATTTTGCGATATTGCTTTATCGAAATGATATCCTAAGTAACTAGATACGGTCACACTTGTCAAACATTTGCCCAAAAAGGCGTAACCAATAAATGCTAATGAAAATAGCAGTGGAACTCATAGATGTGGAACTCAAAAAATTACGATCCGTTTGCAATCGTATATAATGATGCCACAACGCTCATACAATTGACGTAAATAAAATATAATTATTTTTCGCACGATTGGTGATACGATCACGTATGTGACGATTCGATCCCAGATGTTGGCGAAATCATCTGATATGCCATTCAGTATCAGTATGAACGAGTACTTTTGATTTTGTTCACAATTTCAGCTTACAATTATTTAATTTGTCGTAAGCTTGAATGGGCGGGCTATAAATAACAATTCTATGATTTTCTTCAATTAATGGTATTCAAAACTATCAAATCAAAACAATATTTAATATCCCACTTGACATGAGATTCGATCTAATGTTTGCTAAAGCTTCGAACTTCGAAAATAGTTTTAGTATTGTACCTCTATACCAAGTAAACTATGTAACTTTTTTTATTTAATAATCTTTGATTTTGCAAAATTGTTAATTTCCTCAATTTAAACATCCCATTGGAAAAGGTATATATAATTGTATTATGTAAACGTTTATTTCTAAACAATTTTTTGAATTTCTTGAGCGGAACGGTTTCAGGGAAATGAAACAGCATATCTTCCTTATTTAACTTTATAGTTAGGAGTGTAATTTAGCGATACATTTTATTTCCATCACCATTTACTAAAAATAAATTCAGTAAAGTGCGACTATGACTTGCGCACGAAGGGTTCCGTAGTAATACTATATGAACTTTAGCCTATATAAAATATAATTTTGGCATTTCTTTTTTTAATTTGGCTGTTTTTTGACATTTTGGTTTTTTCATTTTAGTGATTTATTTAAGTGCAAGATTTTTTCCAATTTAGTGCTTTTTTTGTTTTTGTGATATTTTTTTAGGTTTTTGGCATTATTTTTAATTTGGTGCTTTTTTAGTTTTGGTGCTTTTTTCTCGTTTTTAGGTTTTTGGCATTATTTTTAATTTGGTGCTTTTTTAGTGTTGGTGGTTTTTTCTCGTTTTAGCGATTTTTTAGGTTTTGGCATTATTTTTAATTTTGTGCTTTTTTAATTTTGCGTTTTTTTTTGTTGATTTTTTTAATTTTGGCGATTTTTTTTTCCATATAGGCAACTTTTTTTTGGCTTTGGAGTTTTTTTTGGTTTTGGCGTTTTTATATCATTGTGGCAACTTTTTAGTTTTGGCATTTTTTCTCGTTTTGGCGATTTTTTTGTCATTTAGGCGATTTTTTTAGTTGTGTCGTTTTTTTGGTTCTTGGCTTTCTTTTAATTTTTTAGATTTTTTTGATTTTGGCAATTTTTTTTGTACATACTAGTGATGTAACGAATGTCAATTTTTGATATTCGCGAATATGAATACGAATATTTCAAACGATATTCGCGAATACGAATACGAATATTATATGCAATATGAAATATTAAAAAATTGTTATGAAAAAGAACTTCACACTCTTGTTGGCGTACTTTAAAGTTAATAAAAAATACCCAAAATTTTAATGATCGTCATTGAATAATATTTAAAAATTATACAAAGCACAAATTTCTATAAAAGAAAAATAATGTATTTGAATAAACTGAAATATTTAGTCACTTATTTAAATTTCGTTTAGGATTTATGCAATTATTTATTTAATTTCTTTGGAAAAATATTCGTATTCGCATTCGCCTGAATTTGACGAATACGAATACATTCGTGTTCGCATCCGCCTGAATGTAGCAAATACGAATACATTCGTATTCGCCTGAAAATGGCCGAATATTCGAAAATTCGTATACGAATATTCGCGCATCACTAGTACATACATACATACAATTGTATGTAGTATATTACATGGGATTTGAAAAGATTTCGTCACTCGTTTTGGAACACCCTTTAATTTTTAACTTTTATATATTTGTAGCGACATACTCTGTCCAAATTGCAGACCCCTAGCTCTTACCGTTCCTGAGAAAACAGCCTTCTTCCTAAAACATGAAATATGTTTAATTATTAGAAAAAAAGTTAAAATTGTCCAACCCTGGAAACGTCTTTTTAATTTGTTAAATTTAAAAATTTTTTTTTTTAAATTATAAATACCAATTTTATTTATACCGAAGTATAAAATAAGTTAATTTAATAAAAAAGTAATAAAAACTAGTTTTCGGTAGTTATTTTGAATGGGAAAATAAAGTTTTTTACAATTTTTTGGTAAAGGGTATAAAAACAGAATGTCTCCTAAACATTTGGATTGTGTTTTGTTATTGAAATATACTTTAAAAAAACTTCATAAAATTCACATTTGGTCTTTATAAATTCTTTTAGTCACTATTTTTGTTTTTCTTAACACAAATTAGTAATTTTTTGTAACAAATTTTTTATTTTTTAAGTTATTTTTGTTGCTTTTTAAATTAAAATGAATTCTTTTTACATTTAATTTATTAACCCCCAAACAAAAAAAAAGGGGTGTTATAAGTTTGTAGTGTGTGTTTCTGTGTACTCGTACAGACCATACGGCTGGACCGATTTTGATTTAGTTTTTTCTGTTTGACTTAATCGAGTGTTCTTATCTATATCTGAAAGAAATCGGTCCAGCCGCTTAGAAGATATTACATATTTTCGGGATATATCGAGGGTTTTTAAAATTTTTGTTATTTTATTATTTAATGGTCGGTTAACCGATTAACCGGATTTTTTTGAGTTCCGGTAACTTAAAACCCGGTTTTTTAAAGTCAGTTATTTTAAAACACTAGTGTTTATTAAAATATATGAAAAACTATGTTTTGGACAAAATCTCTGGGATTTTATGGGTCTTATTCAAACAAAATATTTTAGTTTTATAAAGTTTTTTTATAAACTTATTATTAAACAGAAATATTTTTTATGAATAAGGCAGTATATGTTTAAATTCGTTTAATAGATTTATAAATTAAAGTTTGTGTGAAAAAGTGAAAATAATATAACTATTTAGTTATACAAAAGTAATACATGTTAACTCTATGAGAATTTTCATAAAATGAAATGCTATAAGAAAAATAAGATTACGAGTTCCTCTTTTATGAGATGAAGAGAAATATCGGCAAATTATTTTTGTTATTCTGCCTACGTTCTCTAGATATTATGTCAGAGTTAATCGCAGTTAATTTACACTCTATGTAAGATATATTTTTCTTTTCCATGTTTACAGAGGTGTGCTTTCCCTGTTGGTGTGTGCTTTATGTTATGTTATGTACACTTTTTTGTGCACAAAATTGAGAAAACTGCCATTTTGAATACTAAATTTTGCAAACTTTATACTTTTTGGTTATCATTTCATTATATTTAAGCATTTATTTTAATATCGCATAGAAAAATACATTTTAACTTTGTTAAATTTCATAAAAATTTATTCTATGTATGTAGGTGTATGTAGAGTTTATTACACAACTGTATGTCGATATATATGCACGTAAAATGTATGCTTATATTATACGCTTTATAAGAAAGATAGGTATGTTTGTATATACTTACATAAATGTTTTTTAATGTTTGTCACCATGCTTATCTTTTAATGGAATGACACATATGATCCCCCAGGGCATTTACATATGTGCATTCAACGGACCGATCGATACTAAAAGCAGCAATGAAAATATTCGTATTGATATTTCATTAAAATATAAACACTTCTTCGTGCTGTTTGTGGATTTTCTAAATTTATATAGTAATCACTACAAAAATACTTCGTGCTTTTCATATGTTTAGCTTTTCTTATTGTCTCGCTTGCTGGGACTACAAGTTGTCTTACCAAAATGTTATAGCTGCTGCCCTGATGTTTATGTAAACATTAAAAGCGTGACGAACGAACGCTTTGCAGAAACAGCAATTCAGTCGTTGTTGTAAGCTGAAAATTGTTTTGTAAAAAAATTCTAAAAATTTTGAATTTTTTTCTTTACACTTTGCTTTATAAAGACGATTTTTTCATTACCAAACACATTGTGTGCTGCAAAGTAGTGAATAAAAGGCACAGTGATTTTGTATAAAAAATAATAATAAACATACTAGTAATTAGAAAAGGAAAATTAAAATTTTAAATATGACTTCAGGAATAACTATCACAGGTGATTTTTTATTTATTTTTATAACAATCATATGTTTTGAAGAAAAACGAAAGTAAATAATACATGGATTTGTTTATAAAGTTAAAGTGAAGTTTATCAGTTTAAAACAAATCAACGAAAATTAATGGCTGGCAACAGAACTGTAGTTGCGTTAGTAGTTGCCAAAATGATATCACGGATGACAACTGGCAACTGACAGCTGTTAATTTCAGTTACCATACATACATAAAAAACCACAAATTTTTAGTTTCTGTTTATAGTGTTTTCACACTGGTATGGTTTTAAAGCTAAAACCAACTGTTAAAACCTGGTTTTACCATACAAATTGTTTTTGTTAAAATCAATTTAAAATCAATTTGGAATAGGTTTTAAGTTGGTTTTGGGAAATGCAACCTTGTTTTCGCTGTGCTAAATTCAGTGCTGCCAAGTCAAAATGACCGCAAGCAGCTGATAATGTTTATGCCAGTGAATAACAAAAGGTCTGTCTGCGTACACATATTTTGCATAATTTTGTGCAAACTGTTACAAAATCTTGCAAAATGTTGTCTGCGTACTCCAAATCTCTTGCAGCGAGAGAGCCAATAAGAGAAATTTTTTGACAGTTGGAAGTTAGAGTACTTGCAAAATGTTGCTGGAGAAATTTCCGCTTGCAAGATTTTGCAACTATTTTGAACAGCTGTTTTTCTTGCTTTATGAATGAAATAGTTTTTGTGAAATGAAAATAAAAATTCAAATTTAACAATGGCAGAGGTAAATAGTTAGAATTGTGATGATTTTTAACGTTTATAATAAATTATAATAAACAAAACATTTTATTTCATGCTAGAAACGTCCAAATATACAGTGCGACCGTGGTGTAAAAGCAGAACCAATGAATCCAATAATGTTATTTTTCTGGCTAAAATTCTTTTGGTTTGTTATTTCAATTGTTTACACACCGATCAGCTGTTTTCTCACAAGATTTCACTGGATACTGTCTGCGTACTTTTTAAGATATTTTCAGTCAACAGAGAAAATTGGTCTTACTCTCCCAAAAAAGTTTACTGAGTATTTGCTACTGGAAAAGTACGCAGACATACCTAATAGATGTAGCTTGAAATATTTTTAAATTAAAAATGGATGCAACAGCAATAGTAATCAAGAAATTATGGAAAAAAAGGTTTTTTTTGGAAGGAAAACAACGAAATATTTTCATTGATATGACTAACATCGATATGCCGATAAAAAAGTTTTATTTTGTGAAGTTTTTTTTTTGAATTTTATTATATACAATAAATTGATTTAGAAGCACTTCTTTACTTTGTATTACTAGTTCCATAATTTTAAAATATTTATTTACAAAATATAAAATAATTTCCATTTTACAACGCATTGTAAAATTTCTGAGTTTTTTATACAAACAGAAACATTTGGTATACACTTTGTCAAATAATTGTTATAAAAATCAGAAAAAAATACAACAACAAACACACGCATTTCTGCAGAAGATTTATTTTATTTTTGAGCAAAGTTATGAGACAGTCTGTGAGTTAAAAATTGAATATAACAAACTTGCAGTGTGAATGCAAAATCAGCTGTGAAAATACTATTAGTTCATATCTTGATTAAGTACTAAAACCCACCTTAGCACGCATTTTAAGTTTAATATCATATCTAGCGCTTCGATTAAATTTCGAGTTTTGTTGCATTTAATGGGAAATTTTTTTAGTAAGCATTTTCATTCCCTTGTAATTGTGGACACGGAAAGGGAGGAAAAAAAGAACGATTTTATTTACAGCAGTTTCATTTAATTTTTTGTCTCTTCTTGCCGAAAAAAATTATTTCAGTTTTTTTTATTGTACAGTATTAAAAGGATCAAATTCACAGTCTTTAGTTAACTAATGAAGGTGGTTTAAGCAATGAAATTGACAAGAAATATCTTTAGTTAAACCACGGGCGTTAGTTAACTATAGACTAAGAATGTGGGCCTTAAAGGTTTATTATTTGATCTTTATTTTCAGTTGCATTTTTACTGCCAATCTTTTTGGTACAACAACACAACTCTGTAATGGCCGAGTCCAGCGTAAGTTCGGAGTTAATTAGCCAAACTTCATTTGCCGCCGAGTTACATTCATTTATTGTTGAAAAGAAATCAAAACAAAATGTCTGCTATTCGCCCGCTTCCATACACAATTGCTTGGCCTTGTTATATTTGGGCGCCGCCGATCATACGTCCGACGAAATACGTAAAGTCCTAAAACTGAAGCACAATGACAAAACAGAATTTTTCCCGAAATATGGACAATTTTTGAAAACTATATTCCATAAAATTCATCCTAATAATGACGGACCACATATGAAGATGATTACTCGTATTTATGTCAATAGTAAAATTAAAATTTTAGAGCGCTTCAGAAAGCTGGCTCTAGATCACTTCAATTGTGAAGCGGAAAATGTTGACTTTAGACAGAGTTCAACAGCTGTAGAGAAAATAAATAAATGGGTGGAGGAGCAAACGGAAAGTAAAATCAAAAATCTTCTGGGACACGATAAGCTTAAAGCAGATGATAGCTGCGTCTTAGTGAACGCTATTTATTTTAAGGCCAAATGGTTGCATCCCTTCAGCATCTCGTCCACGAGTAAAAGTCATTTCCACAAAAGTTGCGATCAGAAAGTTGAAGTGGATATGATGTACACAGAAGATAAATTTGGATACGCTGAACTGCCTGATTTAAAAGCCAAAGCCTTAGAATTGCCCTATAAGAATTCAGACATTTCAATGCTGATCATATTGCCCAATGCCATTGGAGGTTTGGAAAACTTGCAAAAGAAACTCAAAGGGTTAGACTTAAATAACATTGCTGCCAAGTTGGAAAAGAAAACCGTTGATGTATTTTTGCCCAAATTTCGTCTAGAATTTGATATTGATTTAAAAGAACCCTTAATGAAGATGGGTTGCTCTTCCATGTTTTCACACAATGCCAGTTTAAGTAGTCTTTTTGAAGGTACTGGGCACCAAAGAATCACTGATGTCAAACATAAAGCATTCCTCGAATGCAACGAAGCCGGCTCAGAGGCAGCTGCTGCCACTTGTAAGTTTACATCAATTTGTAATACCGAAATAAATAATTTAGTTTATATTTATTTTCCTTTTATCTGTAGTTGGAAAAGTTGTACCCATGATGTTAAATTTGCATAAGAAAGTGTTCCGTGCCAATCATCCCTTTGCCTTTTTCATTCGTAGCAAAGATGTTATATATTTCGCCGGCCATGTGGCAAGCTTGTGATTTAAATTTTATAAAACTTACAACATGCGAGAAAGCTTGAGGACATTTTACCCATAACACATAAGGATTCTCAATTTCGAAATTTAAATAAATACCATAATTATACACTTTACACATTATAAATTTGTGGTTGTAGTCTGCCAAGAACACTTCGCATAAACTGGATTAAATACATACATATACATAAGTATACATAATATACAGCATAAGTATGTATATACATATACATATCGTTACCTCAATATAGAAAAGCCTTAAACTTATTATATTTTTCAAATCGATTTTTTTTATATGGATACAAGAACATTTTTCAAAAAAATTTTGACTTAGGGCCTTTCTATATTAAGGTAACGATATACAAATGTATAAAAAAATATTATATATTAACCAAATAGTTTATAAGCACTTAGATTGCTCGCCACGAGTATTAAACATATCGCACACTAAATAAAATAAAAACTCATAACTCAAAATTCTTAAAGTGATTTTGTTTTTTTCATAAAACAGTTCTTTAAGGAAATCTTTCACGATAACACAAAAATTTTCTTTGCAACACAATCTTCTTGAACAGTATAAGATATCGTTATGCTTGTTTTTATGTTGCATTCTTGCATCATTTTTACAGTATTTGCACAGCTTTTTCTCATTCCTGAACATCTGGGATTTTTTGAGTTGTGACTATTTATGATTTAATAAGCGATATGTATATATGATTTTAAAATAAATTAAAGATAATTCTGCCAAAAAACCCCGACTTCAATGCAAAGATCTGATGGAAGAAGATAAGAAGTACGTAAAATATAAAATTAAATTTTAACAGGCGTCCCTCCGCCCACTTTTTAAATGCAATATTGAGTGTTTTTAAGAGCTCAGGGTGTTTTTCAGATCTCAGTCTTGTAATAATCGGTATAGTAGAACCACTTAAAATAAAATAAATAAAATAAAATAAAATTCAGAAGGCTGGAATAACCAAAATAAAACTGTAGAATGCAACAACAAGTAACATAAGACCACTACAATAATACTTACATGCATGTACCGATGCTACATCGAATAAGTAAAAATAATTAATGTGATGATCGTAAAAAGATAAGTAAGAATAGTTAAACATACTGAGGTAGAGTAAAATAATTTCGTGCTAACCTAAATAGAAAAATGAAAAATTGGAAAAAACAGAAAATTAATAGTGATACTTATAAATGTGTTTACCAAAGGTAAATCAATTGTATACACAACAATCGTTTCTCATATTCCGTTTCATTGTACATTTAAGTTAAATAGCTGATGTTAATAAGAATCTCTACCCAAGTAGATAGACTAGGGTGCTGATGAAGTGCGTGGCTGCACAGAAAAGTATCGGTACTTCCCCCAGCTTAAAAGTCGAAGTTTAATTTTTCTTCTCTTCTTTAGAAACTCACATTAATTAGTAAAAATATTTCATTTAATAAGAATTGAAATTACTGATCTTGAGCCTAACTATGAATTATTTCTGATTAAAATTCACTACAGTTCAATTAAAGAATGTAAAAATTTCTCATAAAATATAAAACTTTAATGGAGGACTTTTTTAGACGGAGAATTGTGCCTATTTTAGAGCTCAAGGTGTGTGATAAGTTTCTTAAAAATCGGTTCACTATAGCCGCGTGAAATATTATTTTAACTACGCAATCAACATTTTGAAACTTCCCGAGATATACATTTGCAAATTTGTAAGTAGGGATCATTATATGTATTAAGTTTTCTGATTTTATTGCCTGTTAATTTATTTTCAATTCTTATGCTATGACTAATATTGATCTTCGTTAAATGAACTTTATTTGTTTTTATTTCTTTTAAAAGCTTTTTATAAAATAAAACGCTAATTTGTTATCAGGGGCCTGTTACTCAAAAACATATATATATATATATAAATAAATAATATCGTGCCCTAACCGCCAAAATAACGTAACCAAAATATTTTTCAGAATTGAATTTTTGATGCAAAATTGTTCTGTAAGTATCAACACGTTGTCCTGTAAAATATAGTATCGATAATCCAAATATTGAGATAAATACGAGCCCTTCAATTTTAACGTAACCCACATACGCCTAAATAAGTGACATAAAAACAACGAGGAGCTGCCATATATTAAAAACCTCTTATTTAAATTACAATTTTTTGTTGTGATATTTTATCTAAAGTTAAGAAGAATATTGGAAGAGGTCATTAATTTTTTGATTTTCCTTAATTATTCGTGCTTTCTTGAAAAGTGTCTAGTATGATATCGTAAATATTGTTTTGCCGTGTGATTTGATTTATAAGTTTAATTTGTTAGTGATGTTTTTATTTGGTTATAGGTTTGCAAAATGGCTCTTGTTCCTTACAGCGATATCGATAGTGCTTCAGCTATATATAATAATGCAGTGGAAAATGAAGTATGCATTGGCACGAGAGGGTGTAAGAAAAAAACAACTCTTGCCATCAACTCATACTCAAAAGATTGTTCAGTGTAATCCTTGTATTAATAAAAAATATGGAAATGAGTGTGCAGCTAAAATATCTGAAGAAGCTCGCGCTGCAATTCACGAACATTTTTGGGTTTCAAGTAAATTAAGACAGAAATATTGGCTTCTTCTTGTATTAAGCTAAATCCAGTCAAAAGAAAGAAGACAAAGAATAGTAGACGTAAGAAAAAACAGTAACCTAATATATATATGACTAGATGATGAAGGTGTAGTGGGCTTCGAAAACAGCTAGTTGTTCCGTTCTACTACGTGTTTGTCAGAATATTTACAATTAACTTTAGTGTTATTTGTTCATTAATAACTAACTCTAACACAATAACTAACTAATATATGTATGACTTGATGATGAAGCTGTAGTGGGCTTCGAAAAGTTGTTCCGTTCTACTACGTCTTTGTTAGAATATTTACAATTAACTTTGGTGTTATTTGTTCATTAATAACTAACACATGCAATTTGGCTTACAAAGCGATACGAACTGTAGTCTGATCAAATCATAAATATATGATATATTTATTTATTTAAATATATAAGCATTTATAATGTAAAAGTATATATCATCACTTAAAATACAAAAGGCCGTACCTAACAAAAAACTCAAAACCTTAATTTTGATTGAATGAGTTCATATTATTAACAAGTAAGAGTGCTATATTCGGCTGTGCCGAATCTTATATACCCTTTACCGAAGTGCTTTTATGTAGTATAGAGATACATACATAAGCACAGAGATATGTAGGTACATATTAATTTTCTGAAAGAATTCATACTTTCATACTTTCATACAATTTTTAGGTTTTTGGCATTATGTTTAATTTGGTGCTTTTTCAATTTTGGCGATTTATTTTATTTTGCAGATTTTTTTAGTTTTGGCGATTTTTTTTCATATTGGCAATTTTTTTTTTTTAATTTTTGGCGATTTTTTCGTTCTGGCGATTTTTTTGATTTTGACTTTTTTTTTCATTTAGGCGATTTTTTTATTTTTATATATTTTATTTTTTTTTGTGGAATTTTTTTAGTTTTGACATTTTTTTGCTCGTTTTGGCGATTTTTTCGGTTTTTGGCGCTTTTTTTTGAAATTTGGCGATTTTTTTTCGTTCTGGCAATTTTTTTGATTTTGAAAATTTTTTTCATTTAGGCGATTTTTTTATTGTTTGTCAATTTTTTTCATATATGCAATTTTTTTTGTTTTGGCGATTTTTTCGGTTATTGGCGTTTTTATTTCTTTTTGGCAATTTTTTAGTTTTGACACTTTTTTCTCGTTTTGGCGATTTTTTTCGGTTTTTGGCGTTTTTTTAATTTTGGCGATTTTTTTCATTTAAGCGATTTTATTAATTTTTTTACATAGGGATTTTTTTTGTTTTGGCGATTTTTTTCGGTTTTTTCATTTAGGCGATTTTTTCTCGTTTTGGCGATTTTATTCCTTTTGGCGATTTTTTTCAATTTTTGGCGATTATATAATTTTCGGATTTTTTAGTTTGACCGTTTTTGAAAATTTCAAGAGTTTAACTCTTACAGTTTCCAAGATATAGCAATTTGTCAAAATTATATAGTCAAAATTTTATTAACTGATGGACCACCCTTTAATTTAATTTTTTTTAATTTTAGTGTTAATTGTTGTAGCCTATATAAAGATACACTAATTTTACAAATTTCAAGTGTCAATATACATATGTACACACATACATACAATTGTATGTATATTACATGGGATTTTAAAAGTTTTCGTCACTCATTTTGGAACACCCTTTAATTTTTAGCTTTTATATATTTGTTGTTGTAGCGACCAAAGTTCTACATACACTGTCCAAATTTCAGACCCGTAGCTTTTACCGTTCCTGAGAAAATAGCCTTCTTCCTAAAACATGAAATATGTTTAATTATTAGGAAAAAAGTTAAAGTTTTCCAACCCTGGAAACGTGTTTTTATTTTGTTAAATTTTAAAAATATTTTTTTTTAATTATAAATACCAATTTTATTCATACCGAAGTATAAAATAAGTTAATTTAATAAAAAAGTAATAAAAACTTGTTTTCGGTAGTTATTTTCTATGGGAAAATAGAGTTTGAGTTTTCCAGCTCTGAAACCGTCTGTCCGATTTTGCTGATTTTCAATAGCAAAATTTTTCGGAAAATTTCTGACACACCAGTCCAAGAACGAAGTCTCTAGCTTTTCTGGGAGCTTGGGAAAACCGATTTCACGTACAGGCAGACGGACAAATGGACATCGCTTGTTCGTCTTCCCTATGCATAAGGATCCAGAATATATATACTTTATGTGTCGCTTATTAATATTGTAGAAATTACAAACGGAATGACAAACGTATATATACCCTTTTACCATTTTTTGGTAAAGGGTATAAAAATACAGCTATAAAAAAATACCGATTTTAAATTTTTTGTCAGTTACGGCCACTTGGATTTTAGGTGAGGATATGTGCATGTAAATACATATATGTATATTCTATATGCATATGTATGTATGTATTACAAAAATTTAGAAAGTAAATTGAAAATAAAATTTTAAGTTGCGAATAATAAAACGTCAGTACATAGTACATTTTATTATTAGTTGTTTACAATATTGACCGCCAAACTAACGCAAGGGACAAAAAAATATTTGTAGATGGTCGAAAACGTGGACAATTAACGATAATCTTAGGTGAGCATAGGAATATTTATTATCCACCGCCAAAAAAAATTCAAGTGAATCGAATATAGGAAAAAAACCTTCTCCTATAAAATTTGTTTTTTGTTGTTTACGTTATTTTGGCGGTTATGGCAGGATATAGTCTTACAATTATTTTAATTGTATTACAATATTTGTATGTTTTGAGAAAAAATACCTCAGGTGTAATTTCAGTTAAATCGGGGAATTTTGCTCCTTCTCAAGTGTAATTTTGAATTTTGCTAGTGGCAGCACTGCTATTATGTGTAAGTATGTACTCGTATGTGTATGTTCTCATGTAGGTACCCGGTAGGAAGCATGGGGTTAAGTGCCTCCAAATCACCACTTTGTCGATTATTTTGGTGACTTTTTGGGCGACATTTATAACGGTCTGTGTAAATGTTAATATTTGCTTCTGATGAGTATAAAACAATTGGCGGCAACTGAATTATAATTTGTCGGCGGTATACTAATTTTTGTTACTGATTTTATCCCATTTTTCGAAAATCTCGTTTTCATCATATTTTGACATTTTTATGTCGTGGGAGTCGATTCTGTATATTTTTTCGATGATGTCACTTTGTATGTATGCATGTGTGCAAGTATGTATGTAAACATCTCATAACTTAAGAACAGGTTAAAATATCGGTTGACCTCACTTAGATGTCGTAAGATACTGTATCGATTCGGTTCGGTAGATTACGAAAATTTTCGAAAATAAAATTTTTACAAAACCTTGAAAAAATTTTGGGCTACTGAGCCCAAGAGTCGAAATTCTAATCAGCACTTAGCGACAATAATACACGCCAATTGCTGAAAATTTTACTAAAATTGTAATTATGTAATAGATTAACTTAACAAAGGTTCAACGGATCGGATGAAAATTTGTATCATTAGAAAGATGTTGACCTCACTTAGATGTCGTAAGATAATGAATCGATTCGGTAAAATAGATTTCATATATGATCGAAAATAAAATTTTAAAGAAACGGTTTTTTAATGTTAAACTATTAAGCAGATCAAGTTTAAAATCCGATCAGCTCTTAACCACAAAAAGACGCGTCGATTATTGTTGATGAAAAATTTCGAATAAATTGTTTTTATCTAAAATCTAAAAAAGCCTTCATCAAATAAACTTTAGAATCTCACAAATTTTTATAAACTTAGAAAGTGTATCAGATGCCGCAAATTTTACAAAGATCTGCGAGAAAAAAACTTGTATTCTATTACTACGTAACTTCTTGTCAAATCGTTGTCAATAATATATAATTCCATTTTTATTTTTAAATATTTAGCATTGGCTGAAGTCCTGGGTTCTAAGGCAGTATCCATGATTATTATTAAATAATCAAAAAGAATTAAAAGTAATCCCTAAGGGCGACTTTTTGAGTTGAAGATTAGAGATTAAATTAACCTTAATCTTCATTTGCAATTTTTGGGTAGTCGATTATATTGGTTTACTTGCTAGTTTAATCGTGGTGGTTTAATCTTACTTTACAAACACTTGTGAAACATATAAATTTTTGTAAAAATTATATGATAAAATGATTTAAAACACATAAGTATATTTATATATATATTATATATATATTTTATATTATTTATATATTTCCTTAAACACGCGAAATATTTACTTGTAAATAATAAAATATGACAGTTTCTTCTTCTTCCAACAAAAAAAAAATCAAAGTGTGTTGATAACATGTATGACTTTTGCATAGAAATTGTTACCGCTATTTTGTTTCTCAGTATGGTAATACTGCACATAACAAGAAGTTTAAACTACCACTTAAAAATATCAAACTCAATTATGTGAGATTAAGTTAATTTTCGGATTAGCTAATTAGAGAAATAAACTAATCATAATCTCGAACCCAAAAAGTCGCCCTAAAAGTAATCGGATTATTTTTTTATTACTTTTGATTCTTTTTTGATTATTTTTAGTAATTTCAAGTAATTCAGATTACTTTTCCATTATTAGTAATCGTAATCAATTAGTAATCGTGCAAAACTGAATATAATCGTAATTTAATCATTACTTCACCTTTCAAAAAAAGTAATCAAATTAGTAATCAGTACGAGTACTAATTATTACTCAACAGCTATGGTTTTTATAACAAGAGTAATGCTAATTTACTTTAAGTTAAAAAAGATACATGTTTTGGCAACTCGAATCTTTTTGTACTAACACAAATCCAACAATTTCAGTAAATAGTTAAAAAGAAATTAGATGATATTTCATGTTTCTTACAAATATCGAATTTTTTAAAATTTTTAGCATTAAGTTCAGTAATTTCAATTCTTATTGAATAAAATACTTTTATTGATTAATGTGAGTTTCTAAAGAAGAGAAGACAAATTAAACTTAGACTTTAAGCTGGGGGAAATACCGATACTTTTCTGTGCAGCAACACACTTCATCAGCACCCTAGTCTATCTACTTGGGTAGAGATTGTTATAAACATCAGCTATTTAACTTAAATTTTCAATGAAACGGAATATGAGAAATGATTGTTGTGTATACAAATTGATTTACTTTTGGTAAACACATTTATAAGTATCACTATTAATTTTCTGTTTTTCCGTTTTTTTTTTCATTTTTCTATTTAGGTTAGCACGAAATTATATTACTTTACCTAAGTATGTTTAGTTATTCTTGCTTATCTTTTACGATCATCACTAAACTAAAAATTATTTCTGATTAAAAATCACTAAAAGTACAATTAAAATTTACAAATGATTCACTTTTTAGCATTTGGACAATTCTACAGAATGTCATGTACGATGTCACGTACGTTAGCCAATCAATTAAGCTTGTTTTTCCGATCAATACGGTTAGATTTTTCCTTACATTTTACCAAAGGTAAAGCTACTTATGCTGCTCAAATTTACATGAAGAAATAAGGAAAAATTTTAATTTTCTCCGAAATACCAGCTTAATTGATTGGTCAACGTACGTGACATGGTCCGTGACATTCTGTGGAATTGCTCATTTGAAAAACTTATGTATCACACCACTATAAGTTTTTACTTGCATAATTTTTTTTACCTTATCTACTAATTAACTGGATATTTTTAGTATAGATTCTTTGGAAGTAATGAAAAATAAAATTTTCACGAAAAGTGTTTTTAAACAAGTTTTAAACTATTAATGCCCGTTATTTCTACCCAGATATCTATCGTGCAAGCTGAAATTGTATAAAACAAACTCGCAGGTAAAAACCTTAGGTAAATTATCTAGAAATTATAGGCATAAGCCGATTAAGTTCAAAATCTAATCAGCATTTAGCCACACACAAAACACATAGATAGCTACAAATTTGATTAAAATCAGGTTATTCATTCGAGAGTTGGAGCTCAATTTTCAAGAAAAAAATAATTTTTTTTTATATACGTACATACACATGGATGACGGACGCGACATTCGTACACTTTAAGTTGAGCAAAAAACAAAAAAGGAATGGAAAGATCCAATATATATCTTATCGTTTTAAAGCAATGAAGGAGTAATATATATAAGAAAAAATTTTGAGTGACACAAACGAAGTACATATATTATATCCTATAATTCCTAGAAGGAACATAGGGCCATAAGCAACTTCTTCCAATCATCTCTATCAGCGTTGCCATTTTGGTGCTTTTCGGGTATTTTCTGGTGCTTTTTTCATTTCTAAGTAGCCGTAACTTTACTAAATACCCGTTTCAGAAAAGCGGGTATTTTATAGTGGTTTTTACAATTTTTCGCAGTGCTTTTCAGTTACCAAAATTTTTGAAACTTAAACAAGAAAAAGCTGCAAAAACTTTGACTTGTCTGAATAAATTTTTTAATTACTTGTGAGAAATTTTTTGAATTATTTGTTTAAGGGCCACTTACACTATTATACATGTAGAAAGACTTTACGAAAAAGATATATAAAGACATTTGTTTCGACTGTCAAAAAATCTAGCGTTAAGTAACATTTAATGTTCACATCATCACACCTCATATAACATTAAAAACACAAGTATAAAGCAAACAGCTGTGAGGATTAACATGCCTACATTAATCGCTGACTTCCGGCGGCAGAGCAGGCTGTGGCCGTGCCGGCCTTTGAAAATAGACGGCGGTTAAAGTAGTTGATTTAAATAAGATAAAAAAAGAAAATATTATTATTATTCGTTAACTTTCAGATACACCTTGCACGAAAAATTTTTCAATACGATAAGCATATTCAATGGTGGCTTTTCTTAAAAACGCGTCGAAGAAGTGAAACTTTACAATCAAACAAAAACCAATTTTCAAAAAGTTGTTTTTGTTTGCCATTCATTTCTAAAATGAAACAAACGCAAGAATTTCAACGCGTTTCTCTCTGTTTGGAAAACTGTTAATTTTATATGAGAAACAAAAACAAATTTTATACATGTACACAGTTTTGTTTTTGTTTTTCAAGTGACTTTCACCAAGTCGACGCGTATTTCAGAATAGACACCAATATTTATATCCGATTTAAGACAAAGACATATGTATACCACAAATGACGGCATTATCGGTATTATCGTTAAGAAAAATTTCAACAAATGGCAAGTAATATGGGATGTCAAAATTTTTATCGTATTATTTAACATTCGTTTTGACATTTTGCATTCACAATATCACACTTGCGCGTATTGTTTAATTTTTTTACATATATTTACACAAGGTATAATATTCTGAGCAGCCCTTAAGCAACAATTTTACTATTTTAATTCGCATGCGCAAACACAGTTAAACAACAAGGGTTTGTCATTTGTGAAAATTTAAGATATATCAAGTGTTGGTTTTTATGAAATTATTAGTTTTATTATTTGTTTGAAATCTGTCTGTCTCCAAGTATGAGCAGGTCTTCCAATTCGTCTTTGACCTTGGGGATTCCAGTCGATGGTCATTCTGCTGTCCTCGGGTTGCTTTTCTAAGTGTATGATCAATCAAGAACCATTTGCGTCTACTTATTTCCAAATGTATGAGCGTTTAAGGCTCAGTTAGCGGTCTGTAATGTAACTGCAACGGTAGGAAACAGCTGTTATGCTTAGTAACAAAATTTTTTAATCAGTAGCGGTGGTATATCGGCCACATACAAGAATACAAGGATTTATGGTTTTAGGTGATCCAAAAAATAACAAAATGTTTCTTTGCTCTGCCGAAAATAACTAAAAAAACCTTCAAAAATTATTTTTGAATTTGTTCCCTATTTTGATAATTCCTTACCTTGCATTTGGTAATTAAAGAGGGTTGGAAACCGAACAAATTTTTCTTCTTATACGTAGCACATTTTTAATTGTGACTTCGTTTTCGTCGCCATGAAATAAATATACCCATATTTGTATCCATTTGGTATGATTTCTTTGAACACTAAAAATAATACTTTTTCTAAAACTTTGTATTTTTTCCTGTCAAACTTGATATTTTAAGTTGGCAACGCGATGAAAATTTCAACTAAAAAACAGTGGTTCATAATACTAAAACATATTTTGGTCGTGTGTTTAGTTGAGAACCGTGATAGAGACATTAATAAACATTGATTTTTGGCGACAGATGCGAAATTAAGATATACATATATTTTGTGCTAAGGCGTATGGTTATTTTTAGTAGAAAATTTGTAAATTTAAAAAATAATAATACTATAAATAATCGCTAAAAGGCTCAGCAAAAAAAGGGTTTTAATATTCGCAAATTTGGGTCAAAAAATTCGAAAATTTTAAAATGCTTTAACATTTAGAAATTACAGACCTTTAAGCTTTATTATTGAATACAGAAAAAGAGTTTTAAGCACTATTTATTTTTCACTGGACGTTGACCTTTTTCTGGAATTACCCATATGTATGTATATATTGTATGTATATATTATAACTTCAAAAGTTAAATCAATTTTAGATATCGACTAATTTTCATAGATTTAAAAATTGTATCGCGTTCCACCAACTGCAACAAAAATTTGTTGCTTACCGGGAAGTTTCAGGGATGGCCTGCCATGTAAACCGATTCTGATATTTCATTCAAATGTACAATTACATGTTTGGGGTGTTCAAGGTGCAGTCTTAGAGGCATATGGTCATAATGTTTTAGATTATTTTGATATTGTTTTTTTTTTTCAAATAAATATTTGAAAACATTAGGACTGAATCACCCATTTATAAAAATATCGCTCATTTACTCACACCATGGCATAACTCAAAAAACCAGTTTGCCAGAAAACGAGTTTGAAGTTTTAAATTTACATACAAATAAAAAATAAAAAGAAATTTTTATTTATCTCTCAAAGTGTTGAGTAAACAATATATTTGTTTGAAACTTTTACACTGAAAAGTTCTGAAGTTCCTTGAGTAAATGAATATATATACATACATATATATATATAAGTATGTAAAAAGAACTAAAGCTGAAAGTATATGCAATCCGTTCTATGCATTTTTGCGTTTTACCCATGTGTTAAAAAAGTGGAAATACATGTGTCCACAACTGATAATTTTATATTATATCTCGTAATATAACAAAATCCGTGATGAATTTTCTTCATAATATCAATTTGACATTCATTATAATTTAAAATTCATCAGGTGTGGACACTATGTTAGGGTGTCAAGATATAAAGTAGAATATTTAGAGCGCATGGGCGCATAGTATGGATAAAGTAGACACATTTCCACCTTTTATTTGCATGGCATGCATCATGAAGAAATATCATCTGTTTATGATAGCCAAGCATGACAGATTATACTCTATTTTTAATAATATTGATAAATAAGAGTTCAAGACACAATCACAGGCGTTATGCGATATGCGATTGTCAGAACATGCCCGAATAGTTAATGACACTAACGTAGTCTACGTTACTAAATGCACTAGGTACTCACTCCTTTTCAAATGTCTATAAGTATACTTATATGAATGTATATTTGTCAATGACACGCACATGTTAAATGTCTATACCAGAAAGCAGTATCTGTAGTGCGATTCACTAACTTTTTTTTTAACGATAATCGCATCGTTAAAATAATTATAACGACGATTAATCGAATTTGCTATTTAGTAACATTTTTAACGATATTCGCTGTAGATTAATGTCAGCTGTGTCGTTATTTAAGCGACAATAATTGATGTGTTGTTAAGTTTATCGACAAAAATCACGAAAAATATCATCTGCATCCAATCGTTAAAAAAAGTTTCAGAATCACACAATCGTTATTTTAAGAAAAAAAATGTATAGACAAGAATTACGATTGTCGGATCGTTAAAAGTTACTGAATCGCAGTACTGGAGTATTATTATTCAGTATTGCTGGTGACAGACAAATCAATAGTAAATCAGTACTGTTTTACTTTTGACACTTCCTACATGGTATATAGATACATAAGTATGTATGTATGTATGCATATGTACATATGTATATCAATGATATCATTTTATGAAATCATAAATATTAACAAGAAGTTATAAACCAAAATGTTTTTTAAGAATATAAAACCTATTATTATTTATTGAATTACTTACCAAATTTTTTAAAGATAATTTCCAATAATTAAAACTTGTCGTTTATTAAAATATGTATTTGACCGCTGTTTTTATTCCGATATTTAACTTCCCTCTTATACACTGTAGAAGACGAGCAATACAAATGAAATTCAAACAATGTACCCTCTTATTTGTACGATAAATAAACATGTGGCGCTACCAGACTTTCTGTGAAGAGGAATACTTATTTTATGTGTAAACTTGGGTATTTCATTAATTTAGAAAATTATATTGTGAATGACATGTAAATTTGAAATTCATCAAAAAAAAGTAAAATATTATTTGCAAAGAAGTGTTTTTGCGGACTTGAAAACAAATATTTTGATCAAAAGAAGCTGTTTTAGAGTTCAAGCGTGGTATAAATTCTGCCACATTTCCAGATGAACAATTTCAGTAGTGCGCTACAGGTGTTTGTCGTTTTTATTATTTGGCACCATTGCCATGTTTAATCATCTGGCACTATTGCCTTTTCTTATCATCTGACACCACTGTCATTTAAAAAACACAGCTACGTCAAAACAATTCGAAAAATAGTAGGCGTTGCGTTTTAAAGCTAAAGTGATTGAAGGAATTTCATTCCCTAAAAATATATAAAAGTTATGGCCAAGATTCAAAAATCAGACAATTCCAATGTTTGTAAAGATAACGAATTAGAAGAAAATGACAAAAGGAAATCTTTTCTTAAAGGGTCTGACCTCGGAATGAATGATGATAATTCATCACAATTTAAACAAAAGTCAAATCAAATAAGTGACGAAGACATTTTCCACGAAACCGATTTTGATGACTCGGATTATATTCCATTGGATCAAACTTATGACAGTATACAAAATAGTACTCAGGAAATGGAAGAATCGAATGATGATGATGAACTTTCAACAACATCAAAAAAATCTAATAAGGTTAACAAAAAGTTCATACAATTAGATCACTGTAAGAAAAATTGTCACTCAAAGATAACTTTAGATGAGCAAAAACATATATGTATTTAAAACCTATTGGAATCTTGGAGACTATAGCAAACGGCGTCTATTTATTTCGCAAATGATTTCTATAGAGAACAAGAAAACTGCGACTCTTATAAAAGCTTCTAGACCATGAAACCGACAATATGTGTACAAATACCATTGTGAAAAAATGGACAAAAGATTCGGGTATGTCATAAATGCTTTCTAAAAATATATGGGGAAACAATCCAGGCAATTAAAACAGTGAATTTACATAAAATAAAACAAATTTCTGGAGGACTTATACCAGATGATAGACGTGGAAAATATGATCCACCCCACAAAATCTCGATTGATAAATATAATGAAGTTATAGATCATATAAAACCATTCCGAAGTACGAAAGCCACTACAGTCGTCGGCATACAAATCAATTATATTTCGAACGTGGTCTTAACTTGGCAACATTATACCGGTTATATACTGAAAAATACTCTGATTGCGTATCGGAATCAAAATATAGAGATATATTTAGTACCCTAGATATTAGGTTCAAGAAACCTCAGCTTGATCTGTGTAATACATGCGAACTCTTTAAATCCAAAATAAGAAACTCTGTCGACGAAGATGAAAAAAAATCGCTGAAGTTAAAACAAGAAAAAAACATCATGACGATGCAGATTTTTCGTATGAATGCAAGAAAAAATTGGGTCTTGCATATTTAAATGTCTGTTGGATTTACCAAATTCAGTTCGTCATATTTTTGTTAAACTTAAAATTTGTTTCCCCTACAGAAATATAATTTTGTACCAATATTATCTAATTGATTGAAGTATTTATGTTATATTAAATATAATAATATTTTTTAAAATAACCTATTTCTACTTTTTTTATTAGTTCCATTTTAACAAAAAAAACTTGCCTTGAGATAAGCGCAAAATATGAATCACGTTTTTGTTTAAAACCATTTTAACAAAACAACTTGTGTAATGTAAGTTATTTTTTTGTTGGAAACAATTTCGACAAAACATCCTATCTTTTTATTCTTAAGTTTTCTGAAAATCTGTTGGCATTAGAATAGAATTATTGATATCTTCACTTCAATTTAGTATTTAAATTTAATACTACACTTTCACCTTTTCGCCAAATATTTCAAAATCAAAGTTGTTACATATTTTAACAGTTTTTTCGTTCTCATGTAAAATATCAGTTTTTGAAAGAGGTTGTTTTGTCAAAAGTCCACAGATATATAGGCCTGTTCATTCAATTCAATTCAATTCAATTTACAAAATTTCTCTCACAAATATGAAAAAGTAAATGAACGCTTTACTTGTAAAAACTTGCAAGACAATTTTATTCATATCAGAAACATGGATGGAAATCGTGATACAATTGAAAATTTTCTGATGTATTTCGTTTGATAATGTCTTAAATTGATTTGTTCTTCAAATTTACATTAAATATGAAATAATTTACACAGTTTAATGTATTATTAATTATTTTTATGCATTTTCATAATTTTTTTATTTTATTTCATTTAAAATACAAAAGTGCGACTTTCCATCTCTGATGAGAAACAAACAAAGTTCTTTGACAATAAAATTGAATTTATGGGGCTTAATGAAAAAAACTATAAATTGAGAAAATACCCTACAAGAACACTACCAGTCAATTGACTGCTCATTTGATCGATAGTCAGGCAGGATATATTCATCATTGCGTAGAACAAAGTTTCCATCACTTTATTAAGGGCAAAATGAAAAGTGTGATGGAAACTTTTGTGTACGTGCGATCTTGCATCTCTCTCTAACTATCGAATATAACATATAGTTGAACTGCTCACTCCAGTGCTTTTTAATAATCAATGATAGCATAAATATTACTCAAGTTTGACTTATCATAATAGAGTAATATATCCCCCACAATTGAGTAATCATACATGATTGATATAATGACAATAAATATAGTTTTTATTATTTAAATTGTTTTTTTTATTATAAAATGATATAAAAGTAAATAGATAATTTAAAATAAGAGATCTAATTCAGCAAAAACAAAATAAACTAAGCGGTATATTGCCCTCTTTATGCCTTTTCACCGCCAACGCATCTTGCTTTTTACAAATACATATCTAAAATTTTGAAAAGAAATATAAATTAAATTAAATTTTGTAAATTTCTTTATTAAATATTGTTTTTACTTATCTTTTTTAACACTTTTAAATTTTACTTTTCACAGACAGATTTAATTCTATATTTTATAAAACTCGATGTTGTAAAAGTTTTGGCATATGTACATTAGATGTCCCACTCTAACATATATGCTAGAGTAGAACAACTATAATCAATAAATAAATCCATCATCATTTTCTATCAAATGACTAGTCAATTGACTATCAATATTGAATTCAATATAAATTGCTGCAATTGTGTTAGTAAAAAAATTTTGTTTGTGTTAGTTTCAGTCATTCATTTCTTGTAGGGTATGCTTTCTTTTTTATACATATACATGTTTTTTAACAGAGAAATTTATATTTTTCAGTTTTTCTTTTTCAGCTATTTTTGAAATAATTAATTTGACAACAAAATTCATGAAAGGTGGTTGGATAATTCTGGCAAGTAAAAATTTTACAATAGGAATTTTTTGATAAATATAATAAATTTCTTAAGCGGCCCATACACTACAACAGCATGCACGCGCAATCAAGCGATTGAGCATTCATGCTCGAAGCACACATTATACCAACAAGCTGGTACAATATTAATTTTTCACAAAATTGCGGTAAGGGTGGTTATGAATAGTGACACAGTTTTTGCTACAATTTATTTATTTTTTTTTGGTCTATAGACAAAAAATTCTTACAATTACTATTGGTATGTTGTTAAAATTAGCAGCTATGTATAACTAAAGAGCTAAAATTCTCTTTTCCATTGAAAAAAATTATATTTCAATAAATTATATTTTTTAAATGCATGTTTACTCCATGAAAACTTTGCTCATCTGAGCTAATTTCACCATATACTACACCAGCAAGCTTGTACCATCAGCAAAATATCAAACTCTATTTGACATCACTACAGCAACACGTACAATCATACAAAATGCCCATACACGACCCAACCGCTGGCACAAACACTTGATTGCACATGCATGCTGTTGTAGTGTATGGGCCGCTTTACTCTCTTTTGACGCTCTCCCCTTGAGTGATGATTAATGAACACTTTTCAGTAATAATTGTTACACATTCGTAACAATTTTTAGTAAATGAACATACCTTATGTAATACGA
Source organism: Tachina fera (assembly GCA_905220375.1). Taxonomy (NCBI): domain Eukaryota; kingdom Metazoa; phylum Arthropoda; class Insecta; order Diptera; family Tachinidae; genus Tachina; species Tachina fera. Next base: position 78,764,680 of record LR999967.1, on the reverse strand, counting down.
TTATTATTATCAGAAGTTTTTAGCAAACAGAAACAGCCAAGCTACTTTAGCGTGTATACACAAATCGAACCGGCCACCCTCCGACTACTATACTAGGTACTGGCCAAGAGGGCACTCCAAAGAGATTTTCTATGAAGAATGAACATTTTGTTTCAATACATTTATTTCATGAATTTGTATAATTATTGGATTGTGAATCAGTTTTAAATTTTAAATTCGTCAATTTATGTAATACGATTATTAATATCAAACACAAACTGCCAAGCTATTTCTGCTTGTCTGCAGAAGCACCCAGTCACTGGCAGGAATCGAAGCTGCAACCCTCTGACTACTACTGCATTTTTTTTTCTTAAGAGAAGTAACACTCAGGCTACGAATGCCTACTACTATTACTAGGTTTTACCTTCTTTAGGAGAGGGATAGTGATAAAAAAGAAAGGTGGTTAAGGAAGAGATGGAGAAAAGCTTCAATCTTTTACAACTCTGCTTTTTTCATGTTTTTAATAATGCAGTCTTGCAGCGCCTCTGGTGTCAATGAGGCGCATTAAGTTTTTCGAAGTAGTGCTAAGTAGCCATTTTATTTGTTATTATCAGGGAAACCAGAAATATGCTCCAAAAAAAGTGTTTTATGCGCATTCAATATGCACTAAAAACTTCGAAATATGCACTAAAAACTAAAAAAATATGCTCTTAAAAATAACATAAATTGGATTATTAGGAAATGAAAATCTAATTTTAATTCAGCAATTCAATAAAATTTGCATATGAAAGAAGACAAAAATAAAATAAACATAAGAAGGAAACAATAATAAAATTAATTAACAACAAAAATTTAACTTTTACTTCTAAAGCGATCACGATATCAGATTTAAAACTTTGGAACTGTATTTTAAATGATAACTGCCAGTTCATAGACGTAAAAATTCTTGGCTGTCTATTTATATTGGAAACAAAAACAAATTTTGAGTGCTTTGTTTTTGTTTTCAATATAAATAGGCAGATGAGAATCTTTGCATGGTTTCTATGAACTGGCAGTAAGACAAGTTTCTTATTTATAATTGTTATTGCAATAAACAAAAACTATTCATTTAGCTTTTTAAATAAAAATCGCTGCCTGTATCATCTAAGTAAACTTTTATACATTGAAAGTGTTCTTTTTCTACCTCAACTGATGTAATTGGGGGCAGAGTTCTTCACAATTACCAAACCAAGCTTTTATTGAAATTAACGTCCAGTGAGGATGTTAAAACACATTTTTAAGTTGAAATTTTGAAAATACAAATCAATGCTATTTGTTTCAGCATTAAAATTTAACAGAAAAAAGTTGGACATGTACGATTTAATTTTTTTTATTTTCTTGTTTCGTTTTTCTTTCACAAGATGTTAGAACACATACTAACAATAATAAGTATATTCTAAATTTCAACTTTAACAAGTGTAGCATGTGTTTTAACATCAGAATTCACAAGAAAACGTGTGAAATCGATTCGGAAGCCAGAACATACACAATGGCCTTTTTTAAAGTCTAACTTCATAATAATAGCAAAATATTGCTTCCCCATACTACTGTTTTTTTTACTACGAAATGAAATTTTTACGAAAAAAAGTAAAAAATTTTTATCAAATTTTTTTTTAAATATTAAAATGAAATTTTTTTTAAAAGTACCAAAATATGCCCTTAAAACCCCAAATATTCTCTAAAAATTCGAAAAATGCTCAAAATATGCGTGTTAGACTGAAGTATGCAAAAACATGCTTAAAAGGGTAAAATATGCAAAAATATGCACTAACAAATCGATGCCAGAATTCATAAAAAGTTCTGAAACGGATATCTTAATTCCGCATTGATATATCAGACAAGAAAAAACATGCAATTGCATATTTGTGGTTTCCCTGGTTATTATATATCGCCGATGATTCAGCTACACAATACCGGCATTTTGATATTACATTAGGATTAGTATCTCTTTAAGCCGGTGTAGTTCAGTGACCAGTGTCTATTCCTTCATAACTTGAACTTTACTACAACAACTGATACAAAGGCACACTATGCATATCAGAAAAATGCGTGGTGTTGCTATTTAACTACTGTCGGAGACCAGGCTCGAACCCATGACTTTCGGTTTTTTAGTCAACGTGCTAACTACTAAAAAAGGGCACTCCAAAGAGGGATTTTCCCAACCCCGTTGTCTTACTTATTTTTTTTTTTTATATCAACTATCGTTTTTCGCCAAAAACTTGTACCGATTAAATGTTAAGGGCTTTCACGCTTCGTAGTAAAGTACCGTTGTAAAATTAATAATCCTTTTAAAGATACTACATTACAAGACCACAACAACAAAATACATTGAAACAAAATTTAATATACTTTTTAAAAAAAGCAAGACCAAAAGCAGTAGCATATTAAGTGTTGTAATTGTACAATTTATAAAAAGCCATAATACTGATTAAGAATCTAAGAATTTTATTATTTGACATATTGTCATAAGTATATTTCAATTTGAAATTTATTAAGAATCGATAAAACTGTAAGGAATGCAAAAATACGGGAAAATTCGCAAAAAGTTACTAACTTTAATAATATTTTAAAATCTTCAAAACTGTTAGGAAGCTAAAATACACGCAAAAAGCCGCTTTTATCGCGAAATTTGAAAAAATATGGCAAGAAGTTGCAAAATGGTAAACAAGCCATACTATTGCTCTAAAATTACCAAAACTGTAAGGAATGCAAAAAATTCGCTAAAAATCGCGAAAGCGGCGGAAATTTGCAAAAACTTATTAACAACGGGATGATAACAAAGTCTAATATTATTTAAAAATCGGCAAAACTCTTAGGAAACTCAAAAAAATGTCGATGTTATTGCGAACTTTGCAAAAAAATCGCGAAAATTTGCAAAATCGAAAGCAAGCGCTAAAATTGATTAAAAATCACGAAAGTCATTAAAAATATAAAAAGTTTGGAAAAAACTCGAAAAACGCGAAAAATCGTAAGTTAGCGAAAAATTGCTAAACGTATTAAAAAAATTACTAAACCTATAAATGGTAAAATTCGCAATAAAAATATAGAGAAATAAAAAAGGGATTTGTGTTCATATTTTTGAACAAATTATTTTTATTTTATAAATGTGAAATATTTGAAAGCGGCACCACTTTCAATATCACACTCTTACGTATCTTCAATTTGATCCACTGCATTTTGTACCAAAAACCCAACAATTTTATCTTTTTCCGTTTTTAGGCATTAACGTTACTTTTTGTTTTGTTATTTTATAATTTCAAATAATGAAAAGAAAAATCAGCTCTTTCAAATTATTTACATCGATAAAAAAAGTCGTTCACGCTATTCCACAAAAAAACCTTTTAAATTCAAAAGGGTTTTAAAAAAACTACGAAGAGTGAAAACCGTTATTATATCCTCACAAAAACATAAATGTGAAAAAATCCGAAATTTCGGTCATCAAGAGTAGTGGGATAGAAATGTTTACCAAGCTCTTGTTAAGCGCAATACCTATCACTACAATCTGCTTTGCATTATACATATACATTTGTCATTGTCTGATATCATTTATAAGCAACCTGCTTACTTGACCATAAAGAAGTGAGCAAATATCAATATGCGCCCATAAACTTTAAGACAAGCTTCGCACTAGAGAGCTGAAATTTGATACACGAGTAAGAATAAATGAGTGATTAACCGGAAAAATCCCAAAGCACCGATTATTAATCCAGGGAGGCGGGGCCACGGATATACTTACAAATTTCATGTAATATAATACGGTAGAGCTGAAATTTCGTAGACAACCAGAAAAAATCGGAAAGCATAAAAATTTAAACTTTTTTTCAACATTGCTTCACACAGACAATTTTCACATTAAAACATATGTAAACAACGTTAATTCAACATTTTTCAGCAATGATTTTTTTTGTGTGTTCATGTTAACTCGACATGATTTACGATATATCTTCAAATAAAATTTTTAATTTTGAAATATATATGCAGATTTATTTCATTTTGATTTACTGTTAAATCAAAATTAATGATTATTGTTGAATCAAAGTTATTTCACATTGAAATAATATGAATTTTATTTAATGCAGCCATTGTACTTTATTAATTATTTAACTCACGTTATTGTTCGGATCAGGAAAATGTTTCTGTTTTGGCTTTCCTGGCGAAGACTCATCGCGTGGTAGGTAACGCACGTACCCCTGCATCAACAACAACCTCAAATATTCTTCAGATACACACTAACGCCCTATTCATACAAAAATTAAAATGCATTTGAAATGTATTTTTAAAATAAAAATTACTTAACAGGGCATTTACATTGTCTCGAAATCTAGTACTTACTATTCTTCTTTTTTAAATTGGTAAAGCAATATCGACTTATTACTCATTTTGTTTTGCTAGATTAAAGGACTAAAAAGTTCACAATAATTTAAATGTAGCAATATCGAGCAAAAACTAAAAAGGGGCTAAAAGGGCTGAAAGATTATTGTAAAAAGCCCTAGGTTTGCGCGTTTTTCAGTTTGGGGGTAAAAATTTTTTTCGGGTTATGAGTGACTGAAACCGGGCTAAATCTAGCCCGAAAAAGGCTAAGTTGGCATCACTGATTATCAGCTACTTTGAAACTCATTTCAATTGTATATTAAGGTTTTCCTGTTATTACTTTAAATGGTACCTTGGCTGGGTAGTAACGGTTGAGAATACAACGTGTGATGATACATGTTTTCGAACCACAGAAAAATTTTTTAAATTTACTGACGTCTAGGTTATTTAAAAAGTAAACTTTAAGTAAGTTGAAAAGTAATACATAGTGAGACAATTGACTACCGCCTAGGACATCGCAATGTTAAAATAGTCAGCATTGAAAAGTAATCCAAGTGTCAGTCAGTACTAGTTGCAAAATAGTTAGCTTAAAGTTAGTTTAAAGTTAACGTAATTTCCGACAGGGTAATTTTACGTTTTCGTATGTGAGCATGTATACGTCTATAGAATTATAATTTCTGTTTTATGTACTTCTGCTAACCAGACTTTAATAGTTTAATATATTTAGAAAAATAGGTGGGGTCACTCCCACTAAACTTTATGAAACATTTTACGTATTTCTATCCAGACGACTCTTAATAAATTTCGGGCATGCTTGGGGCTCTTGTAATGATAAAATAGAACATTTTCAAGATATAAAAGCCTACACCCATCACGCTCTAACCCATTATTTTATGTAACTCTTCCTTTTGAACAGGGTATTCGTACTCGTATTCGAATACGAATTTATTCAGGAGGATGCGAATACGAATGTGTTCGCATTCGTCAAATTCAGGCGAATACGAATATTTTTCCAAAGAAATTAAATAAATAAATGTATAAATCCTAAATAAATTTTAAAAAAATTACTAAAAATTTTAGTTTGTACAAAAACATTAATTTTTTTTATGCAAATTTTTGATTTGTATCATTTTCAAATATTCACCCTTATTCCAGTTGTCGTCATCGACGTCACTTTAACACAATACCAAAAAATTGGTGATTGTTTACTAGCTCCCGAGAACAATTTTGCTCAACTGACAATCTATTTCCGTTCCCTAAAGTCTAGAAAATAGCATAAACGTGCCAACAAGAGTCAGTTGTTTTCGACAACGGATATACGAGCATCAATTTTTTGGTGTTGTGTTAAAGTGACATCGATGGCGACAACTGGAATAAGGGTGATTATTCAATGACGATCATTAAAATTTTGGGTACTTTTTATTAACTTTAAAGTACGCCAACAAGAGTGTAAAGTTCTTTTTCATAACAATTTTTTAATATTTCATACTGCATACAATATTCGTATTCGCGAATATTGTTTCAAATATTCGTATTCGTATTCGCGAATATCGTTTGAAATACTCGTATTCGTATTCGCGAATATAAAAAATTGGCATTCGTTACATCACTAGTATGTACACTGAAATACATCGATTTTTGGTTTCCCTGTTAATATCTATGATTGATTATTTTCAAGTAAATTTTATTTTTTCAAGTTGAAAATTTTATATTGGCTATATAGTATGAAAGTTTAAGGTTTGCTTTTTTATATTAATCCAAAGCGATATATTTTTAAATATTTTATTTATCATTAATTTATCCAATTATTAACTAAAATTATTCACTGCTTTTCCGGGCACTTCCAATGTGGACAACATTTTGGATAGGGTTTCGTTAAATCCGCTGGCACAAAACTGCAATCTCTGGCTCCATAAGCATTCGGACAGCTAAAAATAATTTTCAGTTTCCTTCAATGTTTTCCTAATGTCCATCATTAGAGTTGTGTCCAACAGCTCTTTTTGAACTAGTTTGAGAGCGTTCGAATCAAAAGTTGTTTCAAACCCATTTAATTTATTTACATTGATGTTTTTGACCGGACTTTTGTGTCCAACAGAACGAACTAGTTCAAAAAGAGCTGTTGAATAAAACTCTATCCATCATATACTCTATATTTATTTACCCCTCTATATCATATTCATCATAACGATTGCCTTGACACACAACTTGACTACATTTTCCGGGCACGGTTTTCGCTTCACCTTTCTTCAGTACTAAACCATAAACTTCACAATCTATAAGAAGTCATCACAAGGCAAAATATAAAAAAAATATTATGCGCTTAAATAAGTTTTAATTGGATGCAAGTCTTCTCTAATTTTAATTACCGCTGTAACAAGTTGTTAACAATGTTAAACAGATTAATAAAATTAAGCAAATTTTCATATTTAAATACTATTTTCAATCGCAAGATTTTACCCGTTTCGAGAGATGACGATGAACTGATTCCAAACATGATTGCATAGAGCTTATTAAACTTGGACAGGTACTTGACTTAGAAGATGATGATTTTAATTATTGCTTTTGTTATTTTATTTAAGTATACGAGGGTTTGGCTAGAATTGCCAGCAAGTTCGAATAAGAAAATTTGAGAAGCTCTTGGTTTTCGCTATTAGGACATCAATAATGGTGTCACTGACATTAACGTGTATCAGCAGAGACAAACTTAATTGCCAGTAGGATAAGGTAACGAATAGTAAAGGAGAAGATAATGTAATTTTCATTCCAGAATTCATTACGATGTAAAAAAAGTAATGAATTTTCCTTCTTCGCCGATGATTCTGCTACACAACGAAGGAGGGCGCTCTGATGTTACATTAGGATTAGTATCTGCTGAAGAAGTCGGTACAGTTCAGTGACCAGTGACTACGCCTTCATCACTTGAAATTTCCTACAACAACTGACACAAAGGGACACTAATGCACATCAAAAAAATTCGTGGTGTTGTTATTTAATGACGGTTGGATACAGGGATTGAACCCAGGACCTTCGGTTTTGTAGTCAACGTGCTAACTACTTCAGCCAACAATGAAGTAAGTAGTAATATACTTAGGGCTAATAAATCAGTCAAAGTTTAAACGCTGGTTTAATTAAACTAAACTCAAATTTATATGTACTAGTTTAAACTCAACATTAGTAAATCAGTGAACCATACCTTATGTGTAGTGTAAACATGAAAAATACCGGCAACAGATTTTTGTTCTTTTTTTTTAACACGGAGAGAATTTCATAATACTTCGATTTTACAAAGTCGTAAAACTTTGCATTACCATGTAAAGACACCTTAACTAAGGCGTCAGTTAGCTAATTTTCTGTTAAAAACAAAATAACGGGACATTGTGAAAGTGGCCGTAGGTAAACCTGATAATGTTTTTGCTTCTCCTGAAAAATATTTTAAATAATAGTTTTTAGTTTTCGGTTTTTATTGTTAAATGTTCGATTTTTAGGCAGACTTCTAGCATCATATTTTTTTCGTTTGTCTTATCACAAGTTGTGTGTAAGGTTCGGTAGAAATATGTTGAGTTGGAAACATATCGTTGGTCTCAAGTAGAAAGGCCCTAACTCTAATAATTGTAACTTTACAGGAGAAAGTAAAAACATAATAAAAACTATACAACTGCTTGTAAAAGCGTTATTTTTTACACTATTGCAATAAGCTTTTGTGACGTAAAAAATACGAGTTAGGGCCTTTCTACTTGAGACTATCGATATGTATGTACATGAGATATAATTTAATTTATAATTTTCTTAAAGCATGATTGTTTAATTAATTACCCAGATGGGCGCAGTCTCTCGTAGAAATATGTGAATACAAGTGCACGATTTTAAACTTGAGCCTGTATCATTACAAGAGCCATTGGGAAACATTTTGAAGGTATGACTTTGCTGGAAGTATTTATGCAAAATTAAATGATGAATTTTAATTAGCGTAAAATTTCGATGTCGTGTTTGTAATTTCGCAAAAATACACGAAATATTACACTAACCCGCTGTTTTTACAACACAGACGGACGACTGGAGTATCCCTGCTGTTAGGTTAAGAACAACTTACGAATCTTAGGTATGGGACCATTTTGGTCCATATTGGTTTTTTTTAACAAATGTTCAAATTAAATTTTTTTACTTTTTTTAATAGTCTAGACAAATAGAGTTAATTTTCATATCTTTTACTAATATATTTATTTATTTTTCAAATAACTAAAAATTTATTTAAAAAGAGAAAAATAATATTTAAAATAACGGTTAAGTGTTGACAAGAGGTATGTTATATGGTAACAAAAATTTTATATGTAAGCCTGTTATAATGTCGAAATATATTTGTGATGCACCCAGTGTGTCATTGCAGCGTTAGGTTGAGTTTGCTTTATATCTGTGATTCCCCAAAATTAGTGTGCCATGTCATTCTTGCTTGTCTTAAGGCCCAACTATAATATGAATGGGCTGGCTTAAGCTAATGCCAGAATTGAACGATAATTCTGTCAAATACTTAAGCAATTCAGATGTGACTTTTAGGTGGCCACAATGTACTTACATGCACTTAAGTATTCTTTAGCCACAGCTGCACATATATGTAGGTATTGTTCAAATTATTTTTATAATTTTCTTTCTTCTTATAACTAACTTTCTTCTTATAACTGCAATTGAATCAAATTAACTTGGAATGTCTTAAGCTATTAAAAATTCACATATAATTATATCCAGCACTTTATTGCTTGTTTTATTTGTTTTGCCTACTAAAAAGTACAACAATGAACATACATAAATAAACTCATGTGTATGTGTGTATATGTGTATTGTAAAACAAAAAATGAAAATAAAAGTTATGCTTTCTTTTCTGAGTTTAAAATAAGAAACGATAAAAAAATATTTAAAATCAATGAATATTTTCTGATGCTGATCGGTTTGAGTTTAAAGTATGCACAAACAGTGTTTTCCGTAAGGAATGTGCGTTCAGTTTGGCACTTAGCTTAAGCAAATAACATTTGACGAAACTTGACGAAAAGTTCCATAAGTACATTATAGTTTGCCACATACGTTTTATATGTAACCACACAGTTGCTTAAGTTCGCTTATTCATATCATAGTTGGGCCTTTAGTCCTGATTCACACACGTGAGGTTTGACTCGTCAAGTCTTGAGTTTTTAGGAAAGAGCGGTGAAGAGAATAAAAAGGGGTACGGACTTGACCGTACCAGTCAAGTTTGCTTTTTCGTTTTGTTTTGTCATTCGTAATACTCTACTACAACGCAATTGATGAGATTTGATGACTTGACTTGACGGTCATGCAGGTTCAAAAGAAAATTGAACAAAAACTGATCAGGTAAACCTGATGTGTGTGAATCAGGACATACTTCAGTTTATATTCATTGTTTGACTGTTTTCTTTGCTGAAATAATGGAAAATCGACGATTAAGCTGCGATGATATTGCTGAAATTCTAAATGAAAGTCTTTCAACTTGCAGTAGCGTGGACGAGGATATTGAATATGAAATCACCGGAAGAAATTCTTCTGATTCAGAAACTGAAGCAGCTATCAGTGACGTAGATGAATTGTATGTTAATCTCCATTACACAGTTATATAAGAACTTCGGCTGAAAATATCATATCCACACAACCGGGGCCAACACGATTTGCAGTTTCCAGATGCCATGATATATTGCATTCGTTTTTGTTATTTTTCCCTACAACCATAGAAAATATAATAATTGGGAATACAAACAAGTACGGCAGGGTAAAATTTGAGAACAAATGGAAAGATCTAGAAACTTCTGCCTTGCGTGCATACATTTCTGTACTAATTCTTGCAGGAGTTTACCGCGGAAAATATGAAGATCTGCATGGTTTATTTGATGCGCGTTTTGGTCGCCCTATTTTCCGAGCAATAATGAGCGAAGATAATTTTCATATAATTTCAAGTGCTCTTCGCTTTGACGATACCATGGCCCGAAGACAGAGATAAAGCGATGATAAGTTCGCACCTATTCGAGATTTGTGGAATCGCTGGGAAACTAACCTTCCAGTGTTTTACAACTGTCACGAAAATGTGACTATTGATGAACAGTTGGTAGCTTTTCGTGGTCGTTGTTCTTTTAGGCAATATATGCCATCAAAACCTGCTAAGTATGGTCTCAAATTTTGGCTAGCAGTCGATTCAAAGTCAGGATATGTATGGAAAATCCAACCATACCTTGGAAAACTAAAAAATGAACAGCCTGAAAAAAATCAGGGGGAGCGGGTCGTATTTGATCTCAATGAAGTTTCAAGCCTTCAAAAATATCACAGCTGATAATTTTTTTTCAAGTTTTGAATTAGGTAAAAAGCTTTTGGAAAGATAGTTGACATACGTTGGCACAGTTCGAAAAAATAAAACATTTATTCCTCCTAAATTTGCTAATTTAAAAAAAAATCCTTTATATACATCTACGTTTGCTTTCAATAAGACTGCTGCATTGGTTTCATATATCAGCCATAAAAATAAAGGTACTATTTTGCTTAGCACCATGCATAAAACTGCAGAGGTCGATAGAAAAGCCAGAAATTGTTTCCTACTATAACTCTACAAAAGGTTTGTATAGCTTTATCATTAGGAATTTATTACTCTAATAATTTTTTTCTTAGGAGGCGTTGATACCGCTGACCAAATGATTGGCTATTATAGTACAAAACGAAAAGGAAATCGATGGCCAAATGTCGTATTTTCCAATATGATTGACATATCCGCATTGAACGCGTATATATTTTTTTCTGAAATTAATATTTCGTGGGCGCCAATGGATAAAAATCGCAAGAGAGCAGAATTTTTACGGCAGTTAGCTCTATCTTTAGCTCAAGACTATATGACCCAAAGATCTAAGCTGCCTAGAAATAAATTTTCAGCTGAGCTTCTTACCGAAGTATGAACATCATCTTCTGATTCTACAGCAACTACGAGTACGAGTGGTTTACAAAAAATAACAGCTGCTAGAAAACGAGGAACCTGCAGCTGCTGCAAATCTAAGTGCGATAGCAAATGCATCATATGCAACAAATTTATATGCAAGTTGCAACGGAAGATAATTTAGTGGTCATGTACTGAGAAAATTTGATTTTTCCACACATTCTATAAATTTTTTTCATATATGTAAATAAATTGAAAACCAAGAAGGGACCAAAATGGTCCTAAACCTAAGATTCGTAATTTTTTATTTTTCTAGTTTCTTTTACATAATTCATAAATAAAATTTTTGCAGAAGTAATAAAATATAAAAATACCACATTAGCTAAAATTTTAAGTTAATATTTTAAACCGTTCCGTAGTCAAAGCCAAGAGAAAACAAAAATTTACCAAAATGGTCCAAACCTAACAGCAGGGGGGGGGGTATAAATGATTTTGATTTGAGTGATTCTCATAAAAATTTTCTAGACGAGTCGTCTGCCCAACTTGTAGAAACTGCACATAAATCCAGATAATCGTGCTCTCTTACACAGGGTGTATTACTACTCACAGTAATTCCATTGTAATCCTGGCTGTATGCGATGTGGCAACGTCTTATTGATACCACAGGTTAATGAAGCCCAAAGCATGAAGTTGTGGCGTTCACTTCACATTCACAGTTACCGTTACGCCGTTTTAATTTTCAAAGAAGTAAGATCCAATGAATTGCACACCAGGCAGACTGTCACTTTTAATGGATGCAAAGGTGGCTGATGAATAATTTTAGGGTTTTCCATTGCCCAGAACCGACCGTTCTGTTTATTCACATACATATCCATTCAAATGAAAATGTGCCTCGACACTCATTATTAGGGAAAGGATTTTCATGCATTTAAAATCACGTTTTATGTACATATGTACACAAAATATGAATTGCAAATTTAAAAATATGTACTTAATGTTTATTTTTCTTTTCTGATTTTCAAAAATAATGGGCCTTATCGTGGTTGGCGTATTTCAACTTCGACTACGACAGTTTCGTCCTAGATTAAAGAACAAATGTTGTGTCGTTCGTTAATCTATTACAAAACCGTCGTAGTAAGAGTCGAAATACGCCAACCACAATAAGGTGGATTATTATTTGTGAATTCTCAAATAGTTCTTGAAAGTCTGTGCATAAGATAAGAGGTTTGTGACTATTCAAAATGTGTGATTGAAGTCTACTGATGATTTGTTACAGCAACAATGAAATGCATATAGACCAAGCTGAACCACCAGCAAATAAATTTCAAATTAAAATATAGATTAATAAATTTCTTAAATGTTAAAGAAATTTTAAAGTAAAAAAACTTGCCTCCATATGAAAAAAAAAATAACGTGTGCTTCAAGTGTACGGTTAAACCAGTTTTGTATGAAAATTTTGTTTTAACGTACACCATTTGAGTTAGAAATCTTGGCGTTTCTCTAATAGATTAAAGAAAAGTTGTACAAGTTTCCTTTAATCTATTACAAAAACGCCAAGATTTCTAACTCTTAAAGTTGTACAAGTTTCCTTTAATCTATTACAAAAACGACAAGATTTCTAACTCAAACGTCTTACACAAACAGGGGGTTAGTTATTCTATTTCTGTTAATTTTAACTTGAGTTCAATTTGAATATGCGTATCGGTATCGGAATCGGTATCGGCGATATTTCTTTTTCGTTATCGGTATCAGATCGGCAAAACGGCGTATCGTTACATACCTAGCTTATATACCATGCTCTTGCTTTTTTTCTTTAATTTTCAATGGTATTGATATTATTGACTTAAGCCAAGGTATTGAACTTTGAGTCCTACGGTGTTTTTGAATATCGGTTCATGTCACAAAAAAAGGATCGTAAATTTTTCTCGTTTTCTCCTTTTTTGTTCTTACACAGTCGTAAAAACTGCAGCTCTTATATATCTACTTCACAACTAGTAAAAAAACCAAAATTAAATTTATAGCATGAAAAAACTAAAAAATGTATTAAAAATATATATTTATGATGAAATATGCAAAAATATGTATTTATTATAAAATATGCAAAAATTTGCATTAACAAATCGATGCCATTTTGTCGCAAATTTGTTGATTCGCCAAGATATTTTATTTACATTGATCTACGACCAACCACAGAAAACATGTATTTACATGAAAATCTTTTCCCTACACATTATGAGTTTTTCAGGAAAATCGTGGTTGTCATGGGCGAGATGTTTTTACGATTAAAACACGTTGGTTTATCGAATATTTTTCCATAATATGTAAATTTGACACGTGTCTACTTTACGACTTCCAAATATGAACTGTCAAGACTAATGTTTACCAAAATGGCGGCAAAAGAAAGTAGTATACCTTCCCGGCGGACACCCTGCGCTTAATGGTTCGTGTTCATAGCCAGAGTAATTAAAGTCTCAAAATTGAAATGCTAGAAGTGTGCGTTAAAACCGGTTTTTCTATGGAAATTTTTCTTTTAATGTACACTTCAAGCACACATTATTTTTTTTTGCATATTTCCCTCATAGCAATTAAAAAATTATTAATTATTTCAATATTACACGATATATAGGGTATCGCCTAAGACAATTGTAACTCTTTTGTCTCCATGTTCTTATCTTATTTATTGTTTTTTTTTGTTTATATTTTTTCTGGCAAAAATCGTATGAAGCTTGATAATCAGTAACTATCAGTTCACGCACCTCCCTCGTATACAAATAAAATCTCCCAAATCAAAAACGTTTGACATGAGCGATAACCTCTTTTTATTATATAAAAAATAAACATATAAACATACATATTTGCATTTATGTACACATCGTTACCTTAATATAGAAAGGACCTAACTCATTATATTTTAGAGTTCGATTTTTTTTGTATATTTCGATAGAAGAACATCTAATATATCGAAAAAAAACTAAAATTCTCGATTTCTAAAAAAAATAAGTTAGGGCCTTTCTATATTAAGGTAACGATATGTATATATTATTCAATATTTAACTAATTTTAAGTTGAGCACTGTTTACTAGATTTTGACGATACACGTATTAGGGTAGATAAGTTCAAATTCTACTTTCGAGCTTAAGCCGCAATAAAGCTAAGCTTAGATAGAAATTTTAGCAGAGGTAAATAATATAAAATACATCTACTCGTGATAGTATTTGTTTACACTCTATTGTCTGAAAATAGTGATGATTCACTAAAATATTTAATTGGAATTATTTGTTTATGAATTTTGCCTAATTAATGCTACAGTCATGTGTGTGGAAGTAGCACAATATTAAAAAGAGAACATTGAGTTGATCTCTTTGAATTGTGCAAATTTTAAATACATTTTTGAAAAACATTTTTTTTATTGAAATAAAGTTGTTTCAAAACATTTTTGTACTTTAACCTATAGAAAATGAAATTTCCGAGCATTTAATTTAAAGTGTTTTCATTTCGAGTAAACTCTTGAAATTTTGAAAAACGCTGCAACTAAAAAATCACATAATTATAAAATCGCCAAAAACCGAAAAAACCGCCAAAACAAAACAAGTGTCAAACTAGCCAAATAGCAAGAACAAAAAAAAAGACAAAACTATAAAACACCAAAACTAAAAAGTCATAAACCGAAAAAATCCCAAAAAGGAAAAAAATTGCAAAGCTTTATATTATATATAAGCTAAAGATCGTATAGTACTACATATCTAGTGCCCGTACGGAACCCTTTCACATAGGTCTGGCGAGCCACGTTTTTTGGCCAAAAGTCAAAACTTCTATTTTAATATTTCGTGTTGAAATCAAATATAAAACACTTTAAATCACAAAACCGTAAAAAAATTTCTAGATCTGAGTTAAAAGTCATTTTATAAATCAAAGAAATACTTTTTTTCAGCTAGGTTGATAAATTTATACATTTGGTGTAATTTTGGTCTTATTTTTTTTCCTTCATACATTCATTTTTAACTTCGAAAGTGTTACACACATAGGAAAACGGTATAAGAACAGATTAAAGGAATTGTAATTCTTAATTTTTCTAAATTTGTTTCAGCTAAATCGGACTAGTGGTTCTCGAGTTATGTTAAAGAAAATAGCCTAAAACGTGAAAAATTCCCCTATACGATAGTTACTAACTTCAAATCGATATTAAATATATTTTAGCAGGTAAGAAGACAAAACGAATGATACACAAGTTCTTAATTTTGGGCCTACTATCACGTGAAATTGTCAGAATTGAGTACCGAATCAATGACTTCAAATGTGTTGTACTGTGTAATTGGAACTGATGACAATGGTAAGTGTTCGAATACCTAGTAGTCGAATACCATGCAATATTAGTTATGGATCAAGGCGAATTCAGTATCAGGTGACCTTATCAGCCCAGCTGATTATCAGCTGTTGATGCGAAATTGAACAATTTGAACCAAAACGTCAAAATTTGCTCAGAAATCTTTTGACAGATTGGTTTTCTAGCATAGCAAACTTCATGTTGTTTTTTGTGTTGTAAAATTGTTGTACTGATAAGTTCACCTGATACTGAATTCGCCTTGGTTATGGATATAATAAAAAATTTATAAAACTTTCATAACCTTAATATCAGTGACAGAAACATTAGACTATAACTCAAAAAGTACAAAAAATATCAGTAAAGTAACAATGCTGTTAATTATAGTGATATGTTGTGTATCCATCGCTGGTAAAATTGTTTGCGATTTCTTGCGAATTCTTCGATAAATCTATTTTTTTGAGGCAAATTTTTCTTCAAAAATTTCGAACTTCTAAAAATTTGGCTGAGTTGAAATAATAAACTGGAGAAAACACAAATTCTGTTCAATTATTTTTTTGAAAATACTAAAGCATCGAATGCTTCTCCAGAATATGAGAAGTATTTATGGTCAAATATAGCTGTAGACCGAACGACATATTCATAACTGAAACCGTTGCCAAAGTTCCGCTTCAACAGCTTCTAATACGAGAACGAGAATAGTTAAAAAGCAACAGGAAGTAATATTACTACCAAAGAAAGTAATTATATATCAATTTAAACAATCTTTTCTTGGATCATATATTCCTGTTTCTCTTTTAGCAACTACTGTTATTCTTTTTATACTTGTGGATACCTCAGGAAGACCGATTTGGTCCAACAAATTTATACAGTCTACAAGATTTTACCGACCACTGAAACTAGAGTTCTTAAAAGAGTCGAAAGATGTGATACTAAAAGAAAATAATAAGAAAATAACTTGAAGAACTAGAAACCTTAAATATACAAATAGAAGAATCAAAAACAGTGAATATAAAATTCAGAATGAACTTAACCGTAATCGATGGAAAAGTTTTATATACTAACACGCACCAAGTAAGCACAATCATGTACAATTGTCCTCCACGGATTTTCTAAAAATTATGGACTATAAATCGGAAAAGTTTAAGCCAATAGAAAATAAATAAAAATTTGTTATAACTCCACTTCATTGCCACACAACCTTTTTCGAATTTGTACTATATTTTGCATACAAAAGCGAGTAACAGGCAGAAACGATAAGAAAAATATTAAGTCAAGAAAAAAAAACGCATTCAAAACAAATTTTGGTCTAAGCTTGGACTCCGTGTTAATATGCCTAAAGTAGGAGGTTTCGGTTCAACAAACAACGGAAATACTTCCCGACGTGCATTTTTAGAGCATTAAAATTTTTCTGAAGTAACTCGCATAGGTTTACAAGTTGGTTTTCGTTGAAAAATTATTTTGATAAGCCTATCATGTAAATTTCTCCGGAAAAACTTGAAAAGTACTGTTTTGAAACGGGGCAACGTATATGTACAAAATATTTACGACTGGAGTCCCATGACGCCAATAGTTCTGTATTCTGTACTGTTATGTATGTGAAAAGTAATGAAAATGGCTGTACAGTTAGCCGACTGTAATGTAATGTAACTGCAGCGTAGGAAACAGCTGATCGAAAGGTTATCGTTGCGGTTACATTCCATTACAGTCAGATAACTGAGCCTTAAGTGGAGGTTTTTATGTTTTACTAAACAAAATGATAATCACCTTTATTGAGAATAAAATTCATGTAAAATGTGTTTCCTTTCCCGAAAATCGTGTTCGGCAATCTTGTGTTGTTGTGTTATTGTATTATTTTGTTCGTTTTCTTCAACATTTATTTTGGTAATGAGAAATATTTCACATGAACAAAGTTGCCACCTCTTAATTCCGATAAGCACGGAATTTTTAGTTTTCAGAATACTTTGCCATCGATCGACAGGAAAAACAATCGACCAACCGTATTTCGAAATTATCATTTACGTGTTGGCAAAGCACTTTAAAAACCGAATATCTTATGACTTGCCAACGTTTGAACCACCTTAGAAAACGCTTAGCCAACGTTGGCGCGATTGTATTTTTCTGCGTGGAAAGTTTTTCAAACTCATCTACCCGAGTTTGAGTTTTGGTCTTTCTAGCCTAAATATGAAATTATTTTCCAACATCACAGAGAGACAAATCACACGGCAAAGGTTATTCGAAATTTGTGTTGGAGCAAATTTGATAAATTTTCATTCAAGAACGCCAAATTGTACAGAGAAAGAAATTATATTTATGCTTGGCAAAGTAGAATAGTATAAAAGAACAATAAAGTGTAAGAGTACAAATCGAACAAGATCGAAGAAAAAGTAGAAGATTGGAAAAAGTTGAAACCTTTTTAAATGCACAACATAAACTCTGTAAATAACAAAATCATATGGTACTTTAAACTAAGGATGTAATGATACGCCGTTTTGCCGATCTGATACCGATACCGATACTCAAATAGAAATATCGCCGATTCCGATACTGATACGCATATTGAAACTGAACTCAAGTTAAAACTAACAGAATTTCTAAGGCTAAAATCTACAAAATTTAACAATTTTTTACAAAAAAATCTGCAAAATCTGCATTTTATTTTTAAAATCTTCAAACAAAACAACTTTTTTTTATATATTATTAAAAAAATTTACATAAATATGGACTCACATGTGTAATATAAATATTTTTTCATTAATCCATATTTTTTTTAAATAACTCAATCACATTTTTTATGAATAGAAGCCTTTAATGTTCGAAGAATGTGCATTTCGTTTCTGCTTAAGAAACTCATCAGCAGACTTTAACCAAAAAATTTTTGAAAAAAGGCAAAAAACTTTATATGTGCTTCATGTGATTTAATTTGTTACATAAATATCCAAAGGACTTCGAAGTTTTGTGTTATTCAAGTTCACTTGACTCAAAATTCTTTTGAGATTTGCAAATGAATGTGGTAAAGACATTTCATTTTAATTTAACTGCAAAATCATATTCAGAATAATCTCGTTTTATATCAGATATTCTATTCCAGAAGCTTGCAAAGTTACTTCTTCTTTTTCTTTAATGATGTCTTCTTAGTTCAAAAATTGTAACTCTCTAAACTGTGAGTAGTTCACACATAAAAAAATTCATTATCATTGGAGTTGAAAAATCTGCGTTTTTAGGCCAAAAATCTTCAAATCTGGATTTCGTCTTTTTGGAGGGTAAAAATCTGCATTTCTGGCAACCGTGGTCACAAATTTCAATTCCGCTTGGAAACGGAATTCAATCCATCTCATTTTTGTAGCAGATGGTGTCTAAAAAACAAAACTTAAATGCTTAAATGGGGATATTTGCTTGGTGTGTCCACACTGTTGGCAAAAAATTTTGCTCCGGCTAGAGCTAGATATCTTGAGGTAGATTGCATTCCGTTTCCGAACGGAATTGAACTCTGTGACATGGCTGATTATACAAAATTATGGTGTAAGAGATTATTAATATTTAAAATTGATATTTGAATTCATTCTGAAATTAACAGAAAAACAAATTACTTTTTTTTAAATACATACATGATTTAGCATTGAGAGAACATTTCACTACTATTCTGCAAAGCAAAACAAAAAAAACGTTTAATTTTTCTGTTTAGAGTCTAAACCTTAGACTTTATGTTCTGCTTTTAGTATGTTATTTCTCTCAGTTTTTATGCAAAAAAAATCGTTGAAAATTGAATTGGTTGTATTCGTATTCGTTACATCCCTAGTTTAATTACTGCACTGATTTATAAGGTTTGCTGGTTTAAACAAATTTAAACCAAAAATAGATTAACTTGTACTGTTATATTAGCCCTAAGAGCCTAATTTTGTAAAACGCACGCCAAAGCGTTGACAAATATTGTATGTGTTTTGATTTTGTGATTTAAATTTTTTCCCAAAATTAGTCCCTTAGTTAAATTATGCTAAACATGCACTGGCTTGCACTAGCAACTGTGCATATCAAATTAGTTTTTTATAATTTTTATGTTACGAGATTTGGTAATGCAATTGTGCTATTTATACATTCATGTCTGTACATTCTCAAATTCGTAAAATTTATGCACTTGCAAACTCGTTTTATACTAAATTTTATACGAAAGCTCTCTAGTATAAAAGCTTTTAATGTTAAAAGCTCTACCCATTACAGACTTTTAGCAAAGCAAAACAAAAATAATAATAAAATAAGTTTAAATAAAAACGCAAACGGCTGACAAAATTCATCCATACATACATACATACATATATGTATGTATGCAACTGGGCATGCATACTTATGTGCATATACACATATATACAGTCGATGACAAAACTGTCCGCAAAAAGGTTCGACATACGCATTCTTAGTTTTTTTTTATTCATGTATGATAATTATGGAGATATACATGTGTATTTATGTAAGAAATATTAGTGTACTTTTGAAGAGGTGTCATTATAATAACTAAAACGATAAATAAACTTAAATAACAAAAATTACTTAATTAAAATTGCTTATGTAGTGTGAACACTTTTGTCCCTTGTTTGAAAAACAAAGTACTTTTGAAATCAACATTTGATATGGCACCCACGGGATTTTTTTCTCTGGCATATAGTTTCGGAGATTTTCCACAACATTTGGACTTTTATTCTGCCACGCTAGAAGAGTCCTCTCCCACAATTTATATACGGCTTTGGAAAAAAATCTTTTGTGTTAAAATTGCTCAAAGGTGCTGGATAGGTTATAAGTCCGGAGATTGTGGAAGCCAGTCACAAAGCTCATGACCACGAAATCATACCCCAACCATCATTGAACCATCTCCGAATTTCAGAGTTGCCACATATTTTGCTCTTGCACACCAACACACAAAATGTATCAGCCCATGTATATTTACGTCCATCCGACCATATGCGATAAATCTTAGTTTCATCGCACCAAGGAACTTTCTTCCAATAATCTATGGTGAAGTTGTCGTACGCTTCAAACTTCAATAGCGTCTTTGCAATGGATTTAATTTAGTAATGTTTTTTATGATTGTTCGTTCGTTATTTTAATGACAATTGCAGACCATTCTATCACTCACCTCAACTCCATGAGTTCTTCTTATTAGTGCATTTGTTTCCACTCCAGTGAAATCGTTTTTGATGATGGCCGCCAAAATTTATGTGGCATTAATAAACTAATGAGTCCGAATGAAACTTTATATTTGTTTGCAACTAAACGAAAGAAAAAAAATGCAATTTTGTATTTCTTAAAGGGTTCCTCTCTTTATACCAAAGTTTACAACATTTTAAGCGCTGCAATAGCTTTCGAGTTCTCGTTCGCCTGGTTTTAAGTTTATAAAGCTATGTACAGACGATTGTCAGATCTTACAATACTAGTATTGTCAGATCTGGCAATGTGATAACAATTTACTGGCAATCAAAAATTGCCAGCACAAAGCAAATTGTCAGTTCACACGGTTGTATCAATTTTGTCAGAAAATCTTACAATTTATTGCCAGAGGGTTGTGGGACAATAAATTCACATGATAAAATCGTCACTTCACACGGTTGTCATATGCAAAAATTGTAAAGCAAGCCACAGACCTTGCGACCGTTAGTACAACATGAGAAGGTTGTGTATGAGATTGTAAAGTGTGTGGGGTCGTTGTATGAAGTTGTGCCTCGGTTGTATGAAAGATCAAAAAGATTTGATTTTTTGGGAAGTTGTATAGACTGGTTGTATAATTTAGGAGTATGTTGTACAATTTCATTTCATTTTATTTTTATTTTCGCAGTGTCATATAAAAAAACGTCACGCACGAATTCAAATGTGCGTTTAAAATGTTATGCAAATGTAATTTTTGTAGTCTTTTGGATCACTTTCTTTTAGTGTTTTTAAAAGTTTGTTGTTAGAATATGTTTCTTTTTATATAAATCAATTTTTTTTACCAAATTTTTTCTGCACTTTTTTACATTCTTCTTCTTTGTTTTGCACGAAAAAAATCATCGACTACAATATGCGCAGTAGTTCCCGATGTCATGTTTACTAATTTTTTTTCTGAAATGAAGTTGTGCGCTAATGTTGCACACGTTGTTGTATAGTTTGTGTCCAAAACACACAACTTGATAAACCAACGTGTTGTACCAACGGTCGCAAGGTCTGTGGCTTGCATAAGATCTGTTGTTATGCGTTGCCAGACTCAAACCATTTGTTAAAAATTGTTAAATATAAATCGCAATGATTTTGTCTGCATATACATATGTACTTATTTTATTATATATTCTTCTTTAAAATCGAGCTTATGCAGTGTTGCCCATTGAAATTAACCCAATTTTTTCTGCAAAGACGGTGAAAAATTTTGTATTTAAATTGCGTATAATTGTGATTTTTATACCAATTTTTTTTAATTTTACAAATTTTTTCCTTATTAATAATAATTTTACTTTTCTAAATCGAACAAGATTTGACTTCTCTATTAGCAGAACAGTGGACCAAGGTTGGTTTAAAAGCCAAAATTTAATTTTTTTCGTATATTTCCTAAACTGTAAGTGAAATCGCATAAATGTAGTAGACTTTTTTAGTTCTTGGATAGAAAAAAAATCCTCTTGCAAAAAATCTTTTTTTATCAGATCAGAAACATCAGCTTGGCATCAGGTTAACTGTTCATTAACCCTAGGTTGCCCACTTTGGGGCTTTGTGGCTCCGCCCCCTTCAAATATATACTCCTTATGCAAAAAATATTTTACTTTAGCTTTAAAGTTCATATTACTTGACAAGCACTTTAAGGCTAACATTGCTTTGTTAAGAAATTGTATGCAAAACACAACTTTAATTATTTTGTTATTTAATAATAAATACTGGTAACACCACCGTGTTCAACAACCACTTCACAGTTTATGGTGTACAAAATCGAATACAATTTCATTCGGGTATTCAAATATTTTTTTATTTTATTAAATAAATTTTTATTTTCTTGAATTAAAGCAACCTAATTTAAATAATATGAGCTTCTGACATGGTGGGAAAAGAGATAAATATTTCTTGAAGTATACGTTAAAAATATGTGGAACAAAGAAGAATTATCACAATTTCTTTTATTCGAATGAAATGAGTATTTGAGTATCCAGCTTTTTTCGATTTGTTTTGATTGTATGTACATCACTAAAGCATTTTTGTATAATTGAATTGAATTTATTTTAATATTTTTTTATGGATTTTACTACGTATTTCGAATTAATTGGATAATTTGATGATGATTTCCAGTACATGACAAAAGTAGTAAATCTAAGCTAAGAGCTAACACTTCTAGCTTCATTTTCAGATCTAATATGAATCAATATGTGCTATATTAAGAAAAATATTTGAGGAAGTATCAACTTAAAGTAGTCTTAACAAACGTCTACTTTAGAAATTTGATATAATAATTTTTTAAGAAGACCACTTTACTTAACATTGCTTTGCAAAGCGTTGTTAAGTTTTTTTGCATAAGAACCATATAGTTCAAGACTACATTTAGGACAGCATAACCCATATTTTAGACAGCGCACATGCATATGTATGTATTAAGAATTAAAAAAAATTCCCATACAAGTTGTGATACATACATAGCAGTACCACTAGCATATTTTTTTGAAACTTTGTACTGCATTCTTAAAATTATTTTATGAAATAGCAGCGAGATAAACGACTGAGTTTTTTTCTTTTAATTTTTATAGCAAAAAGTAAATATTTTTGAAGGATACAGTGAAAGTAAGTTAAATAATATCTCCCATATTCATAAAATTTAAAATGAATTTGAAATGTATTTTGTTTAAAATTTTTCATACGAAGTTTTCCTAAAATTGATACCAAATTCATTTTATTTATTTTTTATGAATATGGAGGTATTAATTTACGCTATATTGAATGTTAAATACATATGTATATATTTTTTTAAATAATTTTTGGCTTTAGTGGGTCACACTAAACATTGCACAATTGAGCAATAAAAATGAATTTATTAATTAAAGAAAGAGGGAATATCTTATTAAGATATTCAAAGCCTTCTCTCATGCTCTGCAAAAATTATGATAAATGCAATAATATTTAAAAATAAAGCAGAAAGTTGACTTGTAAAAGAAAGTTACCCAAAGCCAGCCAATTATGTATAATGCTTTTAAATCAGCAAGGGAAATAAAAGCTAAATTAAATTTAGAACTTAGCGATATACTTCTAGATCAAAATTCTTTGCTCGAAATCCAAGAAAAACCCTACTGCTGAAAAAACACATAGGGATAATTGTTTGGAGTTCACTACAAATCATACTAATTGGGCTGCAAGCAAGTAGCGAAATATTATTTTTTTCGAAATGTCGCGTATGCTGACATTCTGAAGAGTGTATTGTTACCACATAGTGGTGAAGAAATGCTGCTGAAATGGGTCTTCCAGCAGGACAACGACCTAAAGCATACTAGTCGAAAAGCTGCAGAATGGATTCGCGTCAACATTGAGGCTATGCAGTGGCCAGCATAATTTTCTGACCTTAACCAAATAGACACGACTTGAAACCATCTAGCAGTATTGGGAATTGTTGAATTGAAAAGAAGATTATTGTAACCCGATGTGATGATTAAATTAAGTCAACTCAATGTCACTGTGTTGCAGTTCTAAAAAATAAAGGATTTGCGACTAAGTACTAGTCACTAAATATTAAATCTAAATTTTAAAATGTTTTTTCGTATAGTTCGGAAAAAACTCGACATACTTGTAGCCACTGATATTTTTATGTTAAGAATGAATACTATTTTTTACGCTTAAATTTAATTTTTACCAGCCAGAAATGAATTTTCATAAATTTTATTTTCTGTTGTAACATAAATTTTTTATTGCAAAATAAATTAAAAATAAAAACTTTGTTCTCAGAATTTTTTTTTGAAAATGTGATGGTACTGTTATTTCAATGTTCGCAACTGTATGTATTGTTACGTAAAAATATTCCTACAGGGTCAATGCAAAGAACTATCTAGAAGTATTTAACTAAAGCAATAAACGTACACACATATTCACGTGCAAACACTATAGCAACAACAATAATTGTGCCCATAGCTACAGACGTACACGTATACAAATATAAGTGCGAGCACTTATGGTAATCACCCTGTACTAAAAATAGCACACTGCATTGCCAACATACAAGTCGTTACTTTGAAAATTCAAAAACTAACGGCCAATCGAATCACCTACAAACATCTAGAAACGGCGACATGAATTTTCCTGATTGTGCTAGAAGACTCTTTAATCACCTGGCTACCAATAAACAAACACGCCTAAACAGCCATATCGTTTATGCGGAAATAGTTTCTTCCAGTTGGTTTTTACTAAGTACATACATGCATGCATGTTGCTACGCCATCTATTTGCGAACATTCTAGATCCGGTTTTGTAGTATAAAAAGAGTTGCCGTATGTGAGAAGTCAGTCAGTATTAATTGTAATTTAGTGAAGTGAACATAGTTGAAAGTAAAAGACCTTGTGCGGTGGATAATAACGTTAAGAAGTAAATAAGGAAAGACAAGTTGTAATTTATTTAGTCAAGAATAAAAAGGAAGTTCATTTGGAAATAAGAAAATCGTGTGTTATTTATTTTTATTTTTGAGCAATCAAAAGAACTCATACGTTTAATAAAATTTAAACGTAACAGTATTTTCTTTTTAAGAAATCTGTTAGCTGACATGGACTTTCTTCATGTAATTTTTTTTAGCTTTTATCAAACATTATTTTAAGGGTTGCGTTAATTTAAAATTGAGTTAATAGATTTATAATAAGTAAAATTTTCCACAATTTACATTAAAAAAAATAGTTGCTCGATAATCAGCATTAGGGAAATGATTTTCATGTAAGTCCCAGTTTTCATTGTGCGATATTTGTTTATTTCTTTAAAGTTTCATTTGCGTTTTTTACATTGTACGATTTTTGTCGCAGATATTTTTATTTACATGGGTACACATGTAAATATAATTTTTGACATTTTCTTCTTTAAGTATATTCCTACACAAACAATCAATGGGCTGTGTGAATAAAATGGTAGCTAAAGCTTATGTTGGATAGTTTTAAGTTTTAGCTAGCTTTGAGGTGAATAGAAAATAAAGATAGTACTTTCTACTGAGTAGCAAAAGCTAGTTTTTCTAGCTTTAGCTTAAGAAATATGTATGTATTAAAAAGTAGTGAATGCCTAAAAATACTAGATTATGCTTTGATTTTTGTAAGCAGCTGAAAGAGGTGCTGGAAGTTTGTCCTTTTCTGTTTTATACTGATAAAAGTGTGTAGTAGTAGGCCGTCAAGGCAGGTGCTCACGGAAAGCTATTGCACATCTGCCTATATTAATTAGATGGGAACGTGGTTTAAGGCTGTCGAATACTATATTTCTATTAACAAAATTAAGGTAATTTTTAAGTAAAAAAAACTTAAGCACTGAATTGATATTTGTACACACAAAGTATGGCTTTCTTGTTGACACTATAGCTTAATTATGTGGTTTTTATTATTTAGTCCTAATTTATAATGTGCAAGTCTTATTTCTAAGCTGATTAGTTTGTTAGCAGAGAGAGAGAGAGAGAGACGAGGGGAAAAGAAATGTTTATGTTCCCCTCGTGTCTCTCTTCCACAAACTAATCACTTTAGCAATAAGACTTGCATAGTGTAAATTTCGACTTAACAGCTGAAATTAAGATGCGGTAAAAAATCTGTGTCCTGAAAGGCAGAATAAATAAGGAAATTAAAAATAAATTAGATAAAGTTATACAAGAAAGTTATGAACTTAAAAAAATTCAACAAATTGCATCAGCATTGTATAACCATCACTTTTATAGATCAAATCTAGTGAACAGTTTTATCGCCCACTGTACATTCATACATACATATGTACATACTTAAGACCAGTTGTATAACAAGTATTTTGAAAGACATCAAATTTTTATTTAAGCTTCAGATTTGCGCTTTCAACTAATAAATACATAAGTATTTTAACAAACATTTAAAAATGTATTAGTTATTCAAAAACAATCAAACCGTAAACACAACACAACAACATGAAAACAATTGTAAGAGATACTCGTAATATTTTTTTTAGTTCCGCAAAGATTGTTTTAATATGTGCATATTTTAAATTCAATTTAAAGGTATTTTTATCAGTTTGCTTGGCTTTGGCTTCAGCAGATGTTTCCCACCTTACGGGGCATCATGTGACGACTACAACACCCAAGTCGGGTCCTGCCAATCCATATGTGTTCAGTTATCAGGCTGGACGTGCCCCCGGTCATGTTGATCGTCAACATACCGAAGTATCCGATGGCACTGGTGTTATACGTGGCGCCTTTTCTTATATTGATCCGAAAAATGAAGTGCGCACTGTACAGTATGTTGCTGATGAGAACGGCTTTCATCCACAACTCAGCCATGAACTCGAAGACAGTGCAGCGGTTAAGGCAGCCAAACAGAAACACTTCAATTTGTACAATCGCATTGCGCAAGAGCACGCTGCTGGTGCGCATCAAGCAACGGTAAATATGTCATGCAAATTAAAGCTTTATTTTAACATTGGGGAAAAAAAGCTTCTGGAAAAGTAAATTTTGTCACTTTTATTTCGCTCTTTTACAGGCACATTTGACTGGCCCCAACCAAAGTGAAGCTGTTGCTAGAGCCACTCATAAACATTTAAATCTGTACGATCGCATTGCTGCTGAACATGCTGCAATTGGCGCTCAGCAGGAAGCTGAACGTTTGGCACTTGAAACTAATTCTGAATATGGCCATGAAGAAAATGGTCAATATCATCCTGAACGTTATTGAAAATTTGCAACGAGCGGATGAATTTGTTTTTGCCAAAAGAGTACTTACTTTAAATTATAATATTGTATATGTATGTATGTATGTTTGTATATTGTATGCATATCTGTGTGTATGAATTTTTTTTAAATAATAATTATATCCGTTGGAGCTGTTTCTGATAAACTCATCACAACAACCATTTCGAAAAGCGCATTTTCGTATAAGCTCCGGATTTTAAAATACAATATCTTTGTTGTTTCAATTCTACAAGGTGTGTTAGCGCTCTTTTTTCGATTTTATCATGAGCGACAATTTATCGAAAATAGACTTTTTTATTGAATTTAAAATTTTATGGGCCTATCCATAGTTTAGAATTATCAAAATGCTAAAATTATTGATAACTTTTAAGATATAGGCAATACAATTTTATCAGAAACGACAACTTACGTAAAAAAACATATTTGAATATTTTATAAAAACCTTCTGAAAAATTTATTTTTTGTCGCTTACGATAAAATCGAAAATAATGCTCGATATGTATGTACATATGTATGCTTTTATTTACATATGTACTTACATACATACATACATACATATATTAAATTTCTCTGAAACGTAAATAATTCCACAGAGAATTATACAAAACTATTGTCATTAAGAAAATTTTGGAGGTGAAACGAGTTTCTTGGTAATAAATTTCACAAATTTTTGTGAATAAATTAAATTCTGCGTCATACATAATATTTTATTTACGTTTTAAGAAAAATCGATTACGATTAAAAATGTTTCCCTTTTTTAAGCAAAGAATTTATGTCAAATTTGCATACAGTTCAAATTCAACTCATAAAAAATTTAAATTTAAATTTTTAATACAAAATATATGTATTGTATATTTGGAACAAACATGTCTATATGTTTGCATTTCATTGCCACTTTAACAAATCATTAGAAGACTTCAACCATTTTTTTGAAATATTTCAAACCTCTTATCATATGCACATACTTTCAAAAATCATTTGAGAATTCTAAAAGAATAAGCTATATAGAAACTATTTATATTCGATATGCATATATTTTATTTTACTACACCTTAATACAAACAATATTATAAAGCAAAACTATAATTAAAATCCAAATTAAGCACTTATTAAATTTATTAGTTTATTTTACTTATTCTCCCAATTTTATTTCAAGAACGTCGTCAATATCTCAAATATTTCATTACGATTGATACAACTATTTTTCATTCGGTTGGCAGATATGTAGATGCAGTTTGCTTTATCTTGGGACCTCGCATTATCACAAAAAAAAACGTAGAAATACTAAAAAAGGTTATAGTTATAATTGAGGGTCCGAACGTGATGAATTTATGTCATGATGAATGAACAAATTCGTCTAAAAAACGGTATAAAAATACTAAATACAGCCAATTATTCAAAAACTACGGCAACGTAAGCAAGAGAGAGTCTCAAAAATTTAGAGAATAAGAAAAGTCCGCAATGAAAATAAAATAGATTTTAATTTTATTCCGCTTCGCACTCCGGTTTTTTAATTCAAAATCGTATGGAAAATCGCACCGCAATAGAGTCTGAACACAAGGTAACGATTATTTATTGCGGTGCGGTTTTCCATACGATTTTGAAGTAAAACTCCGCAGTGCGGGACGGAATAATATTAAAATCTATTTTATTTTCATTGCGGACTTTCTTATTCTCTCAATTTTTGATACTCTTTCTCTTGCTGACGTTGCCGTAGTTTTTGAATAATTGGCTGTGTTCGCAACATTATTGTAAAAAAAAACATGATTTTGAAGTTCAAACATTTTTGTCATAGATTATAAAAGTTTAAAAAATATATCAAATACATATATCTGTGAATGTATAAAATGTTAATAATTTTTTTGTTTTTAGTTATAAAAGTGTATGCAAAAAAAAATTAATAAAAATTTAAACAAATAATGACAAGCATTCCTTCCCGTCGCCGTCTTCCGTTGTATTATGTTTATTTTTTTCTCCCGCAACGAGAAATCGCACCGCACCGCAAACATTGTGTTTAGACTCATAAATAATCGTTGCATTGTGTTCAGACTCTAATATGGCGACGAAAAGAGAGAACGGTTTTACCTTTATATTATTGTACCATGCTTGCAAGAATTATCCAACCACCTGTGGTGTGTTTTGTTGTCAAATAAATTATTTAAAAAATATTTGAAAAAGGAAAACTGAAAAAATTTGAATTTCTTTGTTAAAAAACATGTATGCACTTATACATACGTATGAAAAAAGGAAGCATGTTTTCTTAATTTATTGTTTTTCCTTCATTAAGCCACATAAATTCAAATTTAATGTCAAATAACTTTGTTTGTTTCTCATATGCTATCAGAGATGGAAAGTGGCATTTTTGTAATTGTTAATCAATAAATTTAATAAACTATGAAAAATGCAATTTCTAACAAAATTGCAATTTAAAATATTATCAAACAAAATACAACAAAAAAGGTACAATTGAATCATGATTTCCATCCATTCATCCGTTCATTTACTTTTTCATATTTAGGCGAGTAATTTTGTAAATTTCTGCCTTACTCTCTCGTTGCAAGTTTCTGCTGGGAAAGTAAATGAACAGACCTATTTTTATAACTAAAAACAAAAAGTGATTAACATTTTATACATTCGCAGATATATTTGATATATTTTTTAAACTTTTATAGTCTATGACAACAATGTTTGAAATTCAAAACCATATTTTTTTATGTTTTGAACAGCAAGAGAAAGAGTATCAGAAATTGAAAGAATAAGAAAGTCCGCAATGAAAATAAAATAGATTTTAATTTTAATTCAAAATCGTATGAAAAACCGCACCGCAATAAATTATCGTTACTTTGTGTTTGGGCTCTAAACTGTTAATTCAAATACATCTACATACATATGTATATACATATGTACCATGAAAGGGTGAATATAAAGGTAAAACCACATTTGACGTTTAAAATTAATTACGACTTTTACCGAAATTATTTGAATACTGGGGGTCTACTCTGTAATTCGAAACGAAAGAAAATGCTTTAGAATTTGCATGTTATAAGCATACAAATTCGAAAGCATTTTCATTCATTTCGAATTACGCAGTTGACCCCCTGTTTTTTTGTAAACAGAGAGGAAAACGTTGCCACATACATATAATGGTAAATTTTATTTAGGAATGGTTTTTGAAATGTGTTATAGCCCATTCAGGCTGACACGAAATTAAGTAATTTTAAGCTCAAATTATGAACGAAATGAAAACTGTTTATGCAGGTACTGAATGACATTTGAGTTAATTTCGCAAACATATTATTCACTGCGGCAGGCATTGGAGTTGTTTTTTCAGTTGAATAAATTCTTTGTTACACTTATACACATATTTCTTTAAAAAATTTTCATAAATTTAATAGATTTCATTGTTTTTTTAATTTAATATTGAATGTCAAAATTGTTATTTCTTTTAATTGTTGTTTCTCATAGTTGTAAATTTACTCATGTTTGAATATAAAAGTACTTTTAGTACAAAAACAGAGTTGTATATTGTAATTTCTTGTTAATTTCATCGAAATTAAGTAAAATAACTCAATTTGGAATATGTCAAAATATATGGGAAATTAATTAATTTCAACTTGTTTTCGACCGAAATCACGAAACTGCTTAATTTGGAGTCAGCCTGAATGGGCTATAATTTGAGTTTAGAAATTATAGTTTAATACATATTTTTTTAATTGTTGTATCAATTGGACATGAGGATAACGAAATTTGCGTGTAATATGACCTACAAAAGAAAGCAAATATTTGATTTTTTATTTAATTCACCTGATAATAAAAAAAGCCTCACGGCTAAGGATGCAACATCATTCGAACCCACGACCTCTGGACTGAGAGGATAGCATCGCTACCACTCAGCCACAGGGGCACTTAAAAATATCGATATTTGAAAATATCAAAAATTCGGCAAAAGAAACGCGAAAATTAGCTAAAACTTGCTAAAAGCATCATAACATAATATGTATTGGTTAAAATTACCGAAAACTGTTAAGCAGGATACTTGAAAAAACTCGCTTACATGGCATGGCGAACATTGCAAATTCACGAGAATTTGCAAAATCGGAAACAAGCCTTAAAATATATTAAAAATCGCATATGCTACAAACCAATAATGGGCTGACGAACTGTTAAAAAGAAAAGAAACTTTCGTGCAATGTACTGATGTTGTATATTTTTATATACGCAAATGTGTTTATTTCCTACGACGAATATTCGTAAAGAAAAATTCGTCGTTGGTCCAACTTGTTTTTATAGCAAAATTATGCAGCCGTTGGGTTTGAGCGCTTAACGTCAAGATTTTCATCGTCAACGTCTTACACAAACAGGCTGGGCTGTTAGTTTTTCTTAATAATTTTTTATGTTAAGATATGACTTAGACGTAGCACGACGACAAAGTTCTGTCTTTGATTCGGAAGTGGTGCAGAGGCTGTTCAGTTTGAAATTTCCTTGAAGTTGCTCCACAAAATATGTAACCTCTGTATACTTTATGATTGCTGTTGTATCTTTGCTGCTGCTCTTGCTGGTGCTGCAGTATTTTTTCTTTTTTTATGAAATAATGAAATAATTTGTTTTTCAATATTTTTAATTTAAATAATCAAAAAAGTAAAAAATTAATCAAAAACTTGGATTTCATAAATTAATAAGGTAGCATCAATTC
This sequence comes from Tachina fera, assembly GCA_905220375.1. Classification (NCBI taxonomy): domain Eukaryota; kingdom Metazoa; phylum Arthropoda; class Insecta; order Diptera; family Tachinidae; genus Tachina; species Tachina fera. The sequence continues at coordinate 78,732,549 of LR999967.1, read as the reverse complement.
GTAGGGTAAAAAATAATTGGGACAAACGTCAGAAGGTTAATATGGCGACGAAAAGAGAGAACGGTTTTACCTTTATGTTATTGTATCATGATATGTACAAATGTATATACATACATATGTATATAAAATTCTCGTGTCACGGTGTTTGTAATTGAACTCCTCCGAAACAGCTCGACCGGTTTTTATGAAATTTTGTATGTGTACTCGGTACGTCTAAGAATATGTCGTAGTATATATTTTGTACCCCAAAGTGGGCAGTGCCACGCCCATACGAACAAAATATAATATATTGTAAAAGCTATAGGAGTCAGGGTGTTAAAATTTGGTATGGAATCTTTTAAGAGCGAGATTTGGTATTTAATTTAAAATATCGGTAGAATAGGACCATGGGAAGGGCCACCCCCCATACAAAGTAATTAATAATAATCTTATATCTTGAAAGCCATGCAAAATTAAATTTTTTATGCGTGTTCGGCAGGTATGAGAATATGTCGTAGTTGGTTTTTTATACCCCAAAGTGGGCAGTGCCACGCCCATGCAAACGAAATGTATTTTATCTTAAAATTTATATTAGTCAGAGTATTTTATATTGTGTGAACGCTAAAGATAGTCCAAAGAAGAATAACTAAGAATTTTATCAACCAGACTCGCTTTGTGTGAACACAGACCAATATCGGCGTAATGTACCGCCTCACTGCCATAAAGTCATGACTCATGAGTAATAAGCCAAAATGGTATAATTTCTTAACTTATTAAAAAATAAGGATACTATTGCGATACACTGCATTGAAAATAAAGCTATATAGACTTATTCTTAAATTAATTGAGGAGTAGTCTCATTTTGGTTTATATCTTATAACTTTTTTACAGTGAACCGACGAAAATCCATACATTGCGCTGATAATGGAATCTTGGTTTAACATTTTATTGAACAAGTTAAAGTTGGGGAAAAGCGTAAAACTAAAATACATATAATTATTAAAATGCAAGCGGCTTATGCAATGAATGAATATCTTACATTAAGGGATTTCATGAGAACTCTTAAAATTGCCATTTGTGCAATTGGGCAAATATGCGAGACTTGTTTCATGAAGCCCCTTGGCAACTTTTGTGCAAACAGTTAAGTCAATTTGAACGATATGTCAAAAAATTTAATTAATAAAAATAGAATTAGAAAATTTCAAGTAGTTTTTCATTTAAATACATGTTTATATATTTCTATAAAAATAAAAAAGATTGTGTGTGTACCTAAAAAAGCTAAAGAAAGCCAAAGAACCAAGAAGTTGTTGTTTAAAAAATGCACAATTGCACAGCGTAAGTTTACGAGTTGAAAATTTTGGGCAAACTTAACAGGTTTGTGTAAATTAATTTACATACAATTTTTGACATTTTATTTACGAGAGTGTAAAAATGCACAATTGCACAGTTTGCGAGACTTTTTAACATTCTCATGAAAACCCTTATTATTTAAAAACTTTCTTTGGAATATTTCTTATTTCTATTTTTTAACCTCCAGTCACCTTTCCATTGCTGTCACCTGCTCTTTGAGGTAATCTAAATGATTTACACTATCATTCATGGCATCATAGTGATAACTGACATGTTGTAATATCAAGGACATTTTATTTAAATTCTGAGCACTATAATCAGATACAATGTCAACTTGAGTAAAATTGCGTATAGACTGATTTAAAATCTGTAATAAAAAATAATATTAAGGAATATGTTTGCATATATTTATATGTATGTATGTGTCACCTCATTCGATTTCGAACTTCGTACAACTTGACGTGCCACGGATCCCATATTATTTACATTGATTGCCACTCTGCCACATAAACGTTTTTTGCTGAAACAATGTTTATTAAATTTTAATAAATTCAGTTAACACAGTAAATACATATGTATATGTATGTACATATGTATGTATGTATATTGTTGGCTTAGTCGGCAAATATACTAATCTCCACTTTTTATGCAAAGTGAGTTTTTAATGTAGAATGCTACAGTAACTCAAAACACATTATTTCTAAAAATGAATTATTATTTTCTTGCTGCTATGCAGAAGAAGTCCAGCGGAAAACAGTCTGCTTATAATTAATTTAAAATAACAAAATTAATAGTTTCGTTGCCCTCACAGACATTTAGTTTCAATAAATGTCGACAAGAAAATTTTCTGTCTCTCCTGAAAAATTAAAAAAACTGGAATTAGCATATTTGCCGACTAAGCCAACAATATGTACACATGCACTATAAAAAAAATCAATATCGTCTTTACCTGTACGGATAGGACCCTAAATCCTTGTTTCAAAATACACAAAGAATAGTTAACACATCACTTAGAATTTGTTAAAGAACTTTTCGAACTTCACACCCATGTATAATATGCTATGTACATTAAGCAAACTGAGACATTTTTCGATTCTTTAATTGAACTTTTAGTGATTTTTTAATCAGAAATAATTTTTAGTCAGGCTTAAGTTCAGTAATTTCAATTCTTATTGAATGAAATATTTTTTTTAATTAATGTGAGTTTCTAAAGAAGAGAAGAAAAATTAAACTTAGACTTTAAGCTGGGGGAAATACCGATACTTTTCTGTGCAGCCACGCACTTCATCAGCACCCTAGTCTATCTACTTGGGTAGAGATTCTTATTAACATCAGCTATTTAACTTAAATTTACAATGAAACGGAATATGAGAAATGATTGTTGTGTATACAATTGATTTACCTTTGGTAAACACATTTATAAGTATCACTATTAATTTTCTGTTTTCCATTTTTTCATTTTTCTATTTAGGTTAGCACAAAATTATATTACTCTACCTAAGTATGTTTAACTATTCTTGCGTATCTTTTACGATCATCACATTATTTAATTTTTACTTATTCGATGTACCATCGGTACATGCATGTAAGTATTATTGTAGTGGCTTTAAGTCACTTTGTTTTTGCTTTCTACAGTTTATTTGGCATTCCAGCATTCTGAAACTGTGATTGCCAAGTGAACATATTTTATCACGTGCCCATTATGAATTAAGTGAGACATTTTTAGATTCTTTAATTGAACTGTAGTGAATTTTAATCAGAAATAATTTTTAGTCAGGCTTAAGTTCAGTAATTTCAATTCTTATTGAATAAAATATTTTTATTAATTAATGTGAGTTTCTAAAGAAGAGAAGAAAAATTAAACTTAGACTTTATTAGCTGGGGGAAAAAAACTTTGAAATACTCGAAGTCACTCTCAATTCACATATATTTACATACGAGTACATCCTAATATTACTAATATTATAAATGTGAAAGTAAGTTTGTTTTCTACGCTCTCATGCCCCAAGCGCTAAACATATTTTGAAAATTATTGCAGGATTAGAAAGCTACAGCGTCAAATATAGGATATTTTTTATTCGGTTTGGAACCGGTTTTTTATATTTAGTACGAATTTTTTCCGAAAAATACAATTTTGTGCTGGTTAGGTTAAATTCTTGATTAAAGAATAAAGTCCCATTTTTTATTGGTTAGGTTAAATTATTGATTAAAGAATAACATCCTATTTTTTTAAGATCGCATTTAAGATTGTAATCTTGAAAAAATCTAATTTTAAGATCGAATTTAAGATTTAGTTCTTAATAAAAATCTTAAACTAAGATCATATTCCTAAAAATTTAAGAATATAATCTTAAAATTAAGACCACGTTCTTGATTTTAAGAACTCATTCTATAAATTAAGAATTTATGCTTAAATTTGAGAACGTCAATCTTACTGAACAAATTTCAAGATTGAAATTTTAAAATTTCTACAATATAAATTCACAATTTTGGTTCTTAAAATTAGATCGTTAATTTTCTATTAGTGTACACTCAAAATATCGAGCCTTATTTTCGATTTTATCGTAAACGAAAAAAATTTGATTTTTCAGGAGAAGGTTTTTTAAAATATTCAAATATGATTTTTATGTAAATTGTCGCTTCCGATAAAATTGTACATCCTGTATCTTAAAAGTTATCAACAATTTTGACAATTATAAACAATTCTAAGGCCCATAAAATTTTAAATTCAATAAAAACAACTCTATTTTCGATAACATGTTGCTTACGATAAAATCGAAAAAAGGGCTCGATATTATGTGGGTAAATTATTAGGGAAAATAAATGAAAAATCATTTGAAACAAGTAAAATTTCACTTAAAAGCCCTTTCGCTTATATTTCACTTGAATCAAGAGAGTTTTTCAATTATTTTTTAATGTTAATTTTTTAAATAGCACAATATGTAAAAATAAACAAAAAATCATTTATTTTATTTAAAAAAATTAAACTTATTTATAAGTTAGATATTTTAGAGTTTTTATTAACAATTGAAAATAACTAACATTTTGACTGCACATAAAATTATTTTAATTTTGTAGTTCTTTTTATCAGCAACATACATAAAGAGTTAAAATATAATTTTTTTCGTAGGGCAACTGCATTTTCATTTAAGTTTGACTTTACGGTAAACTACTGAAACAACTACAAACAGTTAATGTAACACTTTTTTGAGTGTACGAATTGTGTTAAATCAATCTTTTGATAGGAAAGTTTTTCTAGGACGAAGTATTTGTATTTCAACTTTCTTAATTTATTTTTTATTTAATTTTGTATCCACATCTGGGAGTCTACTCTGTAATTCGATTCAAAAGAAAAAGCTTTCGAATTTGTATGGTTATAACATGTAAATTCGAAGGCATTTTCTTTCGAATCGAATTACAGAGTAGACCCCTGATGAATTTATATCATAATGAATGAACAAAACAGTATTTTTTATACCGTTTTTTATACGAAGTTGTTCATTCAACATGACATAAATTCATCACGTTCGGACCCTCAATTATAACTATAACCTTTTTTAGTATTTCTACGTTTTTTTTTGTGATAATGCGAGCTCCCAAGATAAAGCAAACAGCACCTACATATCTGCCAACCGAATGAAAAATATTTGTATCAATCGTAATGAAATATTTGAGATATTAACGACTTTTTTGAAATAAAATTGGGAGAATATAGTAAAATAGAATAATAAATTTAATAAGTGCTTAATTTGGATTTTAATTATCGTTTTGCTTTATAACATTGTTTGTATTAAGGTGTAATAAAATAAAATATATGCATATCGAATATAAATAGTTTCTTGTATTTGGTATAAGTTTCTGTATAAGTTTCTTTTGGAATTTCCAAAAAGCTTATGTCAATTCTGAAATAATTTTTGAAAGTATGTGCATAAGATAACAGGTTTGAAACTTTTCAAAAAAAATGGTTGAAGTCTTCTGATGATTTGTTAAAGTGCGAATGAAATGCAAATATATAGACATGTTGTTCCAAATAGTATATACATTTATTTTGTATTAAAAATTTAAATTTAAGTTTTTTACGAGTTGAATTTGAACTGTATGCAAATTTGGCATAAATTCTTTGCTTAAAAAATGGAACAATTTTTAATCGTAATCGAGCGATTAATGGGTGCGATTACGATTACGATTAAAACGTGCGATTAATCGCGATTACGAATATAATCGCTTTGGAATCCCTGCTACGGACTTTAAATAAACTTTAATATTTCAGGTAAATTGTCTTATTTGATACAAGCATTTTTCAAGTTTTTAATCAGTTCAAATTTATTTTCACTGACATGGGATCAATAATTTCATCAACAACTCGTAAGGATAAATTTTCAATTGATGTGGATTTCTTTAAAGGTGTTTCTGGTTCTAAATCTGAGTCTAATCGGATTCAATCAATGGCAATTTTTCTGGAAAAAAGAAATTATCTCAGAGAAAAGAACTTTGAATTAATCTATACTGATGGTTCGGTCGGTGAATCAATCTCTGGATTTGCATACGTCTACATGGAGGATAATACTTCAAATTCCTTTTTCACCCGTAAAGATTTATCATCTACGACTGCTGAGTTGTTGGCTATTGAGAAAGCAATCGATTTTGCAATTGCTCGTGAATTAAGTTATGTTGCAATATTGACTGATTCTAAAGCTGCATTTCATACAATTACTGATATTGACAACCCGAATTATATTGCATCAAATATTCGCTCTAAAATTTGTTCATCAAATATTACGTTTACTGAGTTTCATTACATTCCTGGTCATGTCGGCATTGCTGGCAATGAATTAGTGGATCAGGCAGCCAGAGAGGCACGAAGGGTTGGTTCTTGCGTGACGGTGGGCTGGACGTACACGGACGCAATTTGTGCCATTGGTTCTATACTTAGGATTGATTGGCAGAGAGAGTATGACACAATTCGTACGACAAAGGGTATTTTGTATGGGCGACTTTTCCCTATTGTGGGGAAAATACCATGGTTTTTGGCTACTGACTTTGAATTTTCTAAATTCGGACTGGCTGATCTGAAACTTGCTAATAGAATCCTATCTGGACACGCTTTCTGCAATCAAACTCTTTCAAAGATGTATCTTGTACCATCTGATTTGTGTGAAATTTGTAATGTTCCTGAGGACGTTTCGCATGTAATTTTTCATTGCCGTTTATATGCTCTTCAAAGAGCGAATTTCCCTACTATTTGTAATTCAATCTCCTTGAAAGATTTTTTCAAGAATGGCAACTTCAAAGATATTCTCACTCTGATTGAATTCGTTAAAAATATTGGCGTCAGGCTTTAATTTTATATTATACTTATACATACATACATTCATATGTATGTATGTATTCCTTAAAAAAAATCAACAAAATTTTATTTCATCAATCAACTTTCCTTTTACTGGATCGGACTAATTCATATTTTTTATATAATATTTTCATCACGGGACAATTGGTTGTCCATAATTGGTGTTGGCGTTTTTCTTTCGGCCAAATAATTCTCTGTTTATTAATACAGAGTAACTTTTAAAAACAAACAAACAAACAATATTTCAGGTAAATTGTCTTATTTGTTCATATAATAACGATTTGAACTCTCGCTTAAAGCTACGTACTATAATATTCCTGCAATTTTTAATCAATTCTGTCGATATTTTAAAAATCTTAATAATTCTAATGACAATGGACCCAATTGGGTCTTTGAGTGGAGGTGCGGCATAGCACTACCCTTCCTAACTTAACCTTAATAATTCTTATTGTAATTTAAAATAACATACCACAACCCTCATGAAGTGTTATTTATAAGATCCAATCCATTCAATACCAATTATTTTCCTTTTTAGTTTCGTGTTTAATAAATACAATTTGTCAAACAATGCAAAACCAAAAAAATGTCCTTGAAAAGTAAGACTTTCCAGGACGCTAATTTTTTTGGTGACAGAAATCCCAAAAAATTAAACGGATAGCAATCCTACATTATATGGAAATGTTGTAACATTTTTTGGTAATGCTACTGCTGAATTTTAGTTTATTGAGAAATATCACCACAAAATGCGAAAAGGATTAACAATAAAAATATGTATGTATGTACTCACCTTTCATCAAATAAATGTCTGGCACTGCTACTTGATGCGGAAGCCATCTACACACACACGTATAGTTAAATATATGTAAGTAAAGATTGCAAAATGGCATTTTTCAAATATAAAAGCCAATAAACTTTTCACAAATAAAGACCATCACAAAGAAACTCACTTGCCTTCTGATAATTTCCGAAATATTTTTATTTATTTGCTTCTTTATAATAAACAAACGAGTATTTACTTAGTGCAACTTTTCTGCGGCTTCTTGAACAGCTGTTCAATAATAATGTTATTTTCACGTAAGGCTGCCAGATCAATTAATGACAAAGTCCATGTTTACATATCGATATACTTATATGTCACAATTTAGCTATCGATACATATGCCTCCATTTACATATCGATACCTGTGTCTCATAATGTCTGTCATATGTATTATGAGCAGTGTTGTTAGGTAATTTTTTCTAAAAATCGTCAAATTTTAAAAATAAAATCGTCAAAATCGTCACAATTTTCAAAAAAAAAATTCGTAAAATTATCGTCACACAAGAATTATTCGTTTTATTAAACAACTGATCATCATATTAGAAATAATAGAATAATTTATGCAGCAAAACACAATTCATCGACTTTATAGTCAAAGTATGAAAAAAAATCGGTGAAATGAAAAAAAAATTGCCAAATTGAAAAAACGCCAAAAACCGAAAAAATAGTCAAAATAAGAAAAAAAAAATCAAGACTAAAAAAGCTCTTAAATGAAAAAAGTAGCAAAAATGAAAAAACCCCAAAAACCGTAAAAATCGACGTAAAAAAATCGCCAAAACGAAAAAAAATTGCCAAAATTAAAAAAACCCAAAAATCGCAAAAACGAGAAAAAAGTGTAATAACTAAAAAAGTGCCAATAAAAGCAAAAAACCCCAAAACTAAAAAAAACGCTTTAGCTGAAAAAAACACAAAAACGAAAAAATGCCAAAACTTTAATTTATATAGGCTAAAGTTCGTATTGAATTGCATATCTCGTGTCCGTGCGGAACCCTTCGTGCGCTTGACCCGCGCACGAAGGGTTCCGCACTTCACGGAATTTATTTAATTTGTTTCGATACCCTTTTTTACAAACAGATAAGGAAACATTTAGACAGCTTCAATAACTTTTTACTCCATTTTAATAATTAAACTTAAGTTTTTCTTCAAAGCAGGGAATCTTTGACAAAAATGTTTTACAGCTGTATTGATGAGAAAATTTAAATTACAGTGATACGAAAAAGTAGGCATAATGATTTTAATTAAAATTTAATCACAAGAATTTTTTTGGTTGTAAAAAAGGTAATAACACTATACTCACACGTATGTATTTAAACATGTTTAAGACGAGTTTTCGAAAAACTTAACACAATCATTCACATTATATTTAAGATACTTAAGTTTGACGTTATATCAATAAATTATTGTGTATATAATAAATTTCGAACAATTATGTTTTTATTTTTAAAGTTCAACTTTTTTTGTAAGAAAATTTTGTTTTTGAGTCTTTGTTATGTATTAAATAATGAACATAATCCATTTAAGTGCTTATCATAGGGCTTAAATTTAAAACATCGTTTTTGAGATGTTTAACAAAACAAGCCAATGTATGGTAAATAATTTCCAAATCGTATACCATGTTCACACTTATGGCCTTAAACGTGTTTAAGGCAAGTTTTTTAAAAAACTAAACACAACCGTTCACATTACATTTGAGCTGTATAAGGTTGAAGTTTTGTGCGTAAATTGTTGTATTTGTAAAAAATAGCGAATAGTTATGCTTTTTTATTGGCTTATTATTTTTAAAAAACAAATGTTTTTGTAAATAATTGAGTATTTTTTAAATAATTACTTGTTTACTAAATAATTTTTACGTGACGCCATTTAATAACAACACAAAGTTGCCAGATCTATCTAAAAACGGACTGAACATACTCCATTTGCGTGCATAAGAAAGTGCTTTAAAAATGTAAAACACCGTTTTTGAGATGTTTAACAACGCAAGCCAATGTATGGAACAAAATCTCAAAATCTTCGTGTTTAAACTCTTAAACACGAAAGAGTCCTTAAAAATGTTTAAAAACAAAAGTGCGAGCATAGTGTTAAATAAATAAATACCGTTATTTATTATTTTTTTTATTTCTTTTATTCTCAACCCCCGAATCCGATGGTTTATGCAAAAAATATACAAAAATATGTCATAGTGATAATTAGTTGTGAGGGTGCCCTGTGTACCTATAATGCACCTTAAATATTTTTTATGAATTAGACCGCTAGTCTAAAAACCAAAAAAAAACAAGTTTTTTTTTGCTAAACTTAATATTTTAGGAAATAATTAAGAAAATAACCAACAAAATACCAAAAATTATAGCGTTTACAATAAGAGTTTATATCTATTAAACTATTTCATACATATATTAAGCATCGTCATAAGAAAACTAAAAAAAACATACCTTGAATATATAGGCTTGAGGGCTAACTTTGATAGCCGGACGCACCCCCTAAAACACAACTTCACTCTATGAAATTTTTTTGTATTTTTTTTACATAAAACTGAACCGATTTTGGGGGGTGAGAATAAAAGAAATCAACAAAAAAAAATTTCCATACTACTATCGGCCACTCTAGTGAACATGGAACTATGGAAGACGTTTCCATAAAATGACAAAAGTGCAACTATGTAACAGAAATGAAAAACATACTAATATACGACAACGCTGGTGGCGCCCAGTTTGGCGCTAAAAGTAGGGTTGATTCGGTAGTGTCAGCGCCAAACTTGGCAAATACCTATTTAGTTTACAAAGTGAAGTAGCTTCTTTAGGAAATGTAAGAATGAAAGTTTATATATAAGTGTGTTTTAATCAAGTGTAATTGAAATGTGTTCAAAAAAGTTGATATAAATAGATGAGCTAGGTATGTGAATAAAATTTACAGTATTTATCAACAGCAAACTATAAAACAGCAGGAAAGTGCGGAAATAGAAGCTTTACAAACTTATTACTGGGTACCACCAGGTGGGGAACTAATTAAATTAATTAGTAGAAATAATTACGCAGTCACGCAGTCGTATAGTCTAGACGACGGTTTAGGTTTGAAAAAAACAGCATAGATAAAAGAAGCTTTTATTTTCGAGAATTTTTTCAAAGACAACTAAACTTATATTTAATTCATTTAAATGAACAATTGTTTGTTTCAATTCAACTTACCCTACAAGAACACTACCAGTTAAATGACCGGTAATTTAACCGGTTGTGCTAACTGGTGTCTCTGTTAAAGTTTCTATTAGTTTATTAGGAGCAATATGTAAAAACTAACCGAAACTCTTGTGTACATGTGATTTTGCATCTCTCTCTATCTCAATAATTCCACCCGACTATGTAACATATATTTGTGCTGCTTACTCTGATGCCTTTTATAAGGCTATGACTACCAAAATATCGGTTAGCACTAACCAGTTAGGCAAACGGAAATATCGGTTAGCACTAACCAGTTAGGCAAACGGAAATATCGGTTAGCGCTAACCAGTTAGGCAAACGGAAATATCGGTTAGCACTAACCAGTTAGGCAAACGTGGATATTGGTTAGCTCTAACTAGTAAGTCATAACGTAAATATAGGTATATTTAAAATTTTTTTTCATTTACAAAAAAAACTTAAAACTTTTATTAAACAAAAAAAAACACAATTCTTCAACTATAGTTGAGTTGTAAATCATAATAGGAGCATTAAATCCACTAAAAAATATTTTTAAAATTATGTTATATTAAACAAGAATAATTTTTCAATCAGGTTTAGTGCCCGTTATTTCTACCCATAGATATCTATTAGTGTACAGATATCTATCGTGTAAGTAAAATTTTATAAGGCAAACTTATAGGAAAAACCTTAGGTAGATTAACTGTTTGTATAAATAACGGGCATAGGTTCGTTACTTTCAATTCTTATAGAATAAAATATTTTTATTAATTAATGTGATATTCTAAGCAAGAAAAGAAAAATTAAACAATAATTTAGCGAGGAGAAATGCAGTAATTTTTCTATGCTGCCAAGCACTTCATCAGCAACCATGTCTTATCTACTTGGGCAGAGATTGTTATTAGCATCAGGCTATTTAACATGCATTTTTAATGAAATATAATATGAGAAATGATTATATTATACATTTTCAAGTATCACTCACTATTTTCACATTTTCGGAGCAAATCAAGTTCAGGCGGACCTCTTGAAAATTAAAATAAATTCAGTGAAGTGTGACTTTGACCAGCGCATGAAGGGTTCCGTACCGACACAAGATATGTAATTCAATACGAACTTAAGCCTATGTTTATAAAATATAGTTTTGTAGTTTTGGAATTTTTTTTCGTTTTTTTGGGGTTTTTCGGTTTTAAGCGTTTTTTTAGTTTTTTGCGTTTATTAACGCTTTTTTTGTTTTGGCACTTTTTTCTCGTTTTCGCATTTTTTTGGTTTTTGACTTTTTTTGATTTTAATTTTTTTTAATTTTGGCGATTTTTTAGTTTTGACACTTTTTTTCGTTTGGGCGATTTTTTCGGATTTTGGCATTTTTTCTTAATTATGGCGATTTATTTTAGTGCTAGAAATTTTTTTTAGTTTTGGCGATTTTTTCGTTTTGGCGAGTTTTTTAAATTTTTGGCGATTTTTTTTTTTGGTTTGGCGTTTTCATAATTTTCGCATTTTTTTTAATTTAACCGTTTTTGAAAATTTCAACAGTTTACCACTTACGGTTTCCAAGATATAGCAAGTTGTCAAAATTACATAGTCAAAATTGCATTAACTGATGGACCACCCTTTAATTAAAATTTTTTAGTGTTAATTGTTGTAGTCTATATAAAAATTCACTAATTTTACAAATTTCAAGTGTTAATATACATACATACATACATATGTACATACAATTGTATGTAAATTATATGGGATTTTAATATTTTTCGTTGCTCGTTTTGGAACACCATTTAATTTTTAAATCTCATGTATTTTTTGTTGTAGCGGGCAAGGTTCTATATATACCTGATGTACATTAAGCATTTTTTCATGAAATTTCATGAATTTTTGTTGCACCCAACTTTTTCTATTTGCTAATTGTAGCGATACAAAAGATAATAGGTGTGTGTTTTTTTACTTTTTCAGTAAAATGCAGTTAGTTACTGCGAAAATTTTAAAATTTACTCTCAAAAAGAGCTGTTGCTGAAAAAAGTACGAAAACGGAAAAATAGTAAAAATTAGTAAGATTAAGGAAACATCTGACCTCAAATCCACATAGTGTTGAAAAATATATAAACTTTTGACTGTTAAACTCTTTTAATTGTTGGTACTCGATACAATATTTTTATAACACGAACAATCTAAGAATACATTTAGTAATTTTTTTCATGTAATAATTGCAAATAATTTCTTTTTGATTTTCTTGTTTTGTTGCTGTTTAAATTAATAAATATTACATGACTACTTGTTAATGTTACTGATTACCTTAAATGCAAGTGCAATACTAGGTAACCAGATACTTTACAGTTTTACAACTCTGAGTAATTGAAAAATTTTCAAAACAAAAGGATTACAAAAGTAAATTACAATATATGTATGTTTTTACTCGTATATTAACAGTAATTATTATTATACTTTATAAAATAATAATTTTTTAATGAATTTCACAATCTTTATTTAACTTTTTACACTTTTCGTTTACTTACTTTTCATTTGTTTACATTTTGAATCATATGGTTTTATCTTACTAAACTTTACTACGACAAATTTCTGCAGTAAAAATTTGCAAAACATTCAGTCGAGAACTGTCACTTTACTCTCCCAATTTGTGTTCTCATTTACTGCAATTTGGGTACGCGAACGCAATTTAGTAAAATGCAGTAAAGTTCAGTAAAAATTTTGTAAAAACTTTTGAGTACGACAACACAATTAACGAACGAATAAAAAAGAACGTAGAATGAATCTCTGATGCATTTTTGGCAACACTTTTGATATAAATTTCTCTTCCAGGCCTCCTATTGAAAAATAAAAAAATTTCATGCAAATAATTTCATGAACAAAAATGTTTAATGTAAATCAGCTAATACTCTGTCTAAATTGCAGGTCCGTAGCTCTTAAGGTTCCTGAGGAAATAGCGTGTGACGGACAGACGGACAGCGTAGCAAAAACAATAGGGTTCCTTTTTCACCTTTGGTGTACGGGACCCTAAAAAGTATCCTATACTATAGAAAATTGAATAAAAAATTTGGCGGCGTGGCGTCCGAGTTATGTGCCTTTGAAATTGTAGTACAAAATTGTGTATTTTTATTTTCATTTTTGAAAGGTGCCCTAAACTTGATTTAAGCCTAAAAAAAGTTCCATAAAAGCAAAAATATTTATTTTAAAACATTTTGTATGTTCACATTTATTTATATATTATGTGTACATAACACATGTTATGTAAAAAAATAAAAAAATATTTTAGTTATATAAAATTACAACAATTGCATGTACGTATACATATCTATATATGTACATATACATATGTACGATATGTGTGAAGAAAATCGATTTTAAAAAACTGGTTAAACCATAAAAATACTTGATGTGTTCATTATATACATACATACATATATGCATTGTTCGAAAACCTTTCTTTTGTTTCGTCTATACTGGGGGCAAATTACGGCATTCGATATCGAATACATTTTCTTACTATTTTAATTGTGTTTGTGTAGAAATTTTGATGGATATCAAATGCCGTAATTTGCCCCTATATTCTTTTTAAACTTTTTAAATAATTTTTGAAACTTCATTATTTGAGATTGACCTAAAGATACAATGTAACTCGCGAAACCGTTCCAACTTCATTGCAACTCAAACAGATCGATTTCCATCACATAGAAGATAATATTAGCATACAATACTTTGTATCAAACACCTTATAAAAATATACATATTTACAATACAATTCAATAAAAAAATATACATACAACACTTAAACATAACGATGTTAAAAACTTATTGTCATTATTGTCGAAACAAACCACGTACCCAAATAAAATACTACGCTTTCATTTCTTCTTTGAGCGGCTCCAAAGCCACAGCAGCCTGTTCTTTTGGCAGCTTATAGCCAGCCTTGGGCAAATATTGACGCTTTCTCGACGAAGGTCTTATAAGAATATGAGCAACACAAGTACACATGGCAACAATGGAAAAATACATAAAACTGCGTCTACCACCGAAACGCTTAAAAGCTAAACCGCCAACCAGAGATCCAATGCTGAAGCCTAAACCATCATCCATACCAGCCATGAGACCCTGCACGGTGGCCGAAGTGCCAGGTGGAGCCACGGCAGAAGCATATGCTACAATACAAGTGTAGCAGAGAGCATAAGTGCTACCCTGGAAGAATAACTCGACACCAACTAAATACCATGGATTTGGTATCCAAGATATTAAGGCCAGCCGTATGGCATAGAAAAAGAAACATAAACTCATACAATGTATATAGCCAAGTTTCTTGATGATTTTACCACTGTAAAAGAAAAAGGGAACTTCGCCGGCTAAACATTCAGCCGCTACAACACAGCCCTCAATCAATTTTATTTGATACATGAAACCAGTCTGTTCTGCAACTTCCTCCAAATGCCAGAACATGAAATATATGATAAATGAATCTATAATGCCAGCTATGGTGGCAAAAACCAAAAATATTGCTATCGCAGGATGTTTAACCAATTCCCAAACATCCTTGAATATAGACTCCGAACTGGATAATTTGGGTAGTTTTAACTTAGAAACACTAAACAAATCAAAACCGCTAAATATTAGCATTATTAACAAGGCTGGAAGAATGCTCTTGACATCACCCAAAGTCCAATAATCGACTACAACACCCGACAGTAAGGCGGTAGCACCAAATCCTAAGGTACCCCAAACGCGCTGTGCGCCATACTTGTCTTCCTCGGTCTCACCCAACATATCGAAACAAATGGCATCCGATATGGAATTGGTGACATTGAAACCGATCGTGCCGGCAAACATCAATATAACAAAAAGCCAAAAAGTCGATGATGTGTAAAGGCACTGGGATTGCACACCTGTTCGGAAGTCACAGGTGCCATTGAAGAAAGTTGTTGTATTTTGGTTATCATCGATGGACTTTCTCACACATACATGCATATGCAATTGAAAAGATGACTCTTCATAATTTGTGGTCAGATTAAGATAGCTGATGGTTGGATTGAAAACGTCGACAAAAAAGGCATCAAATTTTGAGAATTCATCTTGGCACTGGGCGTTATATGTCGTACTGCATAAATTCGTTTTGGTTAAAAGCTGCAAAGAAAAAAAAATATAATACATTTAGTATATCATTGATTAACAATTTTAGTAAAATTTCGAATAGAAAGTTTGTTTATTTGCTCCCTTTGCCAGCCTAATCACACTAATTAATTTATATCATCATATACATATATAAAATCAAAACAGGCGTAACATGCCAAGAAAAAAATAAATACAAATTTTTATCAGTGTATGCCCAAAAAGAAGGTGTATTTAAACAGGTGGCAGCGCTACTTCAGCTAATAATTTTTTTCTCTATGTGCTTTGTAGCTAGCGAATGTCAGAAACTTCGTTTTGTTTTGGTTTTGGTATAAAAAATGTTTAAGCTTTTGACATTCTTCGGTTTTTTACACAGCTGTGGTTGCCGTATTATTAGGTCTGTCTGCGTACTTTTCCAGTAGCAAATACTCAGTCAACTTTTTTGAGAGACTAAGACCAATTTTACTCTGTCGACTGAAAATATCTTAAAAAGTACGCAGACAGTATCCAGTGAAATCTAGCAAGAAAACAGCTGATCGGTGTGTAAACAATTGAAATAACAAAGCAAAAGAATTTTAGCCAGAAAAATAGCATTATTGGAATCATTGGTTCTGCTTTTACGCCACGGTCGCACTGTATATTTGGACGTTTCTAGCATGAAAAAAGTGTTTTGTTTATTATAATTTATTATAAACGTTAAAAATCAACACAATTCTAACTATTTACCTCTGCCATTGTTAAATTTCAATTTCTATTTTCATTTCACAAAAATTATTTCATTCAAAAAGTAATAAAAACAGCTGTTCAAACTAGTTGCAAAATCTTGCAAGAAGAAATTTCTCCAGTAACATTTTGCAAGTTCTCTAACTTCCAACTGTCAAAAAGTTCCCTTTTTGGCTCTCTCGCTGCAAGAGATTTGGAGTACGCAGACAACATTTTGTAAGATTTTGCAACATTTTGCACAAAATGATGCAAAATATGTGTACGCAAACAGACCTATTGTGTAACAAATCCTTAAGCAGTCACCTGTATAATTACACCATTCCCAAAAATATCGAATTTATTAACAAAAGTCAAAACACTATTGAGAACTAAAATAAAGTTTCTCCATTACAAGTATTAGACTTGTCTACAAAATTTTTATAGAAATCACTCAAAGAACAGGAGGAATATGCTGCTTTCGAATTTGCATTTAATTAATACTAAAATTTGAAAGTATTTTCTTTCGTTTAGAATTACAGAGTAGACCATTGAGTTCTTTTCTTGTACATTTTCTAAAGAAGTTCTCTGTGTGTTTCTAATATGAAAACTACACCTATATACACTAAAACTCCTAATGCGTTTTCCTTCTCCTGTAAAATACTTCAAATATAACTTCATCTTTTTTTGGTTTTATTTTATATGATGATATATACACATTTTATCTAATAACGCCATTTCAGATGACAATATGAATTTATTGGTACGAAACGTGATCTTAGAATTGCAATACCGCTTTTATAGCATGTTCACACTTATGGTCTTAAACATGTTTACTACTAAAGCTGAAGGTCCATACCATCCGTTCAATGCGTAGCTGCGTTTTATGCATATGTCAAAAAAGTAGAATCCGAGTATTTGTATGTGGCAAGTTACAGAACAAAACGCAAAGAACGTATAGACGCATAGGATGGATAAAGTAGATCTACTTTCAGCTGAAGGTCCATACCATCCGTTCAATGCGTACTTGCGTTTTATGCATGTGTCAAAAAAGTAGAATCAAAGTAATTGTATCTGGCAAGTTACAGAACAAAACGCAAAGAACGTATAGACGCATAGGACGGATAAAGTAGATCTACTTTCTACTTTTGTATTCGTCGCATGAATCATGAGAAAAGGTGAGTTGTTTTTGAGAGCCAAATGTTAGTGTGGTGAATTTAAATTTTCTCTTTTTTTGCATTAAAACATTTTTTAGTAAAAGAAACTGCTTTCGTAATAAAGTTTACAACTACATACATATGTACATACATATATGCAAGACTTAAATACATTAATATAAATTTTTAACATAGTTCTTTCATGAACTATATTTGCATTAACTTAGTAATTAATTTTACATATCGCTCATTTACTTCAATAGTGGCATAACTC
Source organism: Tachina fera (assembly GCA_905220375.1). NCBI lineage: Eukaryota > Metazoa > Arthropoda > Insecta > Diptera > Tachinidae > Tachina > Tachina fera. The sequence continues at coordinate 78,714,645 of LR999967.1, read as the reverse complement.
AAAAAATGGGTTTTTTGAGTAAATAATGCAGAAAGATTCGGCATTCCGTATTTTATCTTGTGTAAAAATTTCATACAAATAGCTTATACCATCACCTCCTGAGAGAAGATTTGTTTTTCATTTCTCCATTCAGTTGTATGCAAATTGAAAACTTAAAACGCGTTTTCTGCAAAACTGGTTTTTTTGAGTTGTGCCACTATTGAAGTAAATGAGCGATATGTACTGACTGTCAGGTCAATTGTGTTTATTATTTTTTAAGAAAGTGCAATAGAAAAGAATCTATTTCATCTGTTAAAAATACTATGTATTATTTTATTACAAAATATTATGTGCATTAAATCAATTAATTCCACAAATTCTATCAAAGTCATAATTTCACTTTCCATTTTCCCCAAAATTGAGTTTATTTGATAAAAATATTTACACAACAGATGATCACAACAAAACTACCTGCGCATGAGACGTATTGCATGTAACTTGAATTTAAAATCGGAGAGAACGTACAGAAACGCATACAACGCATATGCAAAGAACGGATGGTATGGACCATGTACGCCAACAAGAGTTTGAAGTCCTTTTTCATAACAATTATTTAATATTAAATATTGCATATAATATTCGTATTCGTATTCGCGAATATCGTTTGAAATATTCGTATTCGTATTCGCGAATATCAAAAATTGACATTCGTTACATCACTAATACATACATACATATGTACATATCGATGACTTAATATAAGAAAGGCGGAACTCGAACTTTCGATATTTTATAGGAGAAGCAAAAAACTGAAGAAATACTAAAGCATTTACATGCAGAAATAATTTTTTTGAATTGCCATAAGTCCTTGGTTTTGAACTGTAACATACTAAGATCTTCAATGTTCTGGGATACGTTGTCTCCCAGAACATTAAAAACGCGATTTCGAAAAAAATTGAGATACGCCATCGATATACATATAAAAGTCCTCGTGAAAAATTGAAGGCTCCACTTGTGATTTTAGAGATTTTTTCGCGGATTACGTTTCTGATATACTCTTCGTCAAGCTTTTTGATCCCGAACAAACTGCCCACCCTAATGTAGCTATGTATGTACATATGTATGTATATACAAAAAACTTATCGCCTGATAATCATTGTTTATTTTTCGACACTTTTAATGATTGACAAATAAATATGTATCTATGTATGTATATGTATGTACTCGTATGTATCTCTAGTTAAAACTATTTTTGATAAGATAATGAGCTTCATTGTTGCCAGCAAATAAATTTTGCCAAAAAAATTCCATATTTTCAAAATCTGCAAAGAGTTTGATAACATGGAAAGTTACTTACGAAAATATACTACTCGTATGTTACAAAATAAAATTTAATAAAATATGGCATTTAAAAAAAATCATTTTTGTTAGTTTAGCGCTTTTCGGAAAAATTTTATATATGTACATGTGTAACCATTTTTGTTTAGAATAAATAGCAGATCTTTCCTTTACATAATTTTACCTCAGTTTTTGAAAAAACTTTTTACAACGGTTCTCGATAATACTAATAGGATAGCGATAATTATGATCCGTTTTTATTATTTTATAAGGTAAAATTTATATATTATATAGTCCCATCACTTTTGGTAAATTTTGTATGTACATAGAAAAAAAGGTACAACTGGTGGTTGTAAATAGTTTAGGCCAAAATCGATATTGCCTATTCTCTCAAAAATAGTGGAATATATAATAAAAATTCAACTTATGAGCCATATTGAAAACAATCGTTTTCTGCATGATTGCCAATCTGGGTTTAGAAGTTGCAGAAATACTACTTCATTGCTTCTTCGTATGACTGACAACATTAGGAATAATATTTCTAATAGAGGCGTGTGTGTTTTGTTGTCCCCAGTAGAGCAAAAAAAACTAGTTAATTCGCTTATTATTGTAAAAATAAATGATTTGCCTTCCACAATATGGTTTAAATACTCTTACTAAACTATAGGTCTGCAAAAATATTTTATTTTGCTCTGGTTTGTGTATTTTTATCAGATAGCATATTTTAGTCGATCAAAAAACTAATATTTTTTTTAGAGTTAACATATTTCATCGAAAAATATATATATTTTCCTTGGATATATTTAATTCTTAATCAATTTGTGAAATCTTTTACTCAATACTAGTTATGTATAAGAATTGAAAAGCTACAAGAAAAATCTTAAAATACCATAAAAAATAACTTAAGCCAGACTGAAAGGCTCTTCCATCTCGAGCTGGTCAGCTTTAGCACTCTATAACTAACTCTCTAGTGTAACATTTTCACTCTGAATTATCAATTTCGAAAGCATATATCATTGACTATAATCGGTCCATAGGCTATGTTTCTATTTGATTAACAACTTAAAATTACATTACCATTTATTTTCACCAAAAGATATTATACTTTGAGATAGGAGAATGAGAAAAATTCATATAAAACGAGAAAAAAATCATTTGTCTGATAAAAATGTATACTACAGATGAATATTGCATAGGGGAGCTATTTGCCATCGGAAACTCAATTTGACCAAATTTGAGTTGACGTTTTTTGAATATAGGCTCTCGATATGTATTTCAGATTTGTATAAATATTCAAATATATTCAAAAGATCTCAGAGTAGTTTTTCAATCACAAATCAAGCACCCTTCGTCCAGTTGTCAACATCGACGTCACGTCAATACAATACGAAAATATTTGGGTATTGTCTGACATCTGACTTTCTATTGATACGTTCATGCTATTTGCTAGACCTTAGGGAACAGCAATAGACTCTCAATACCACAATATTGTTCTCGAGAGCGATTAGATAATTCCAAATCTTTCAGTATTGTATTGACGTGACGTCGATGTTGATTAATGAAAACAAGCAAATACGTATGTACACATGTACGGACGCTTTTGCTGAATTCTTCCAAACTTATATTCACATTCGATCACGAGTTCTTCACTTCCATCGGATGAGGATTGGGTTTAACTAGATACCTTAATTGTTAATTTTAGTAAGTACATACCTTTTCATTACATGTCGGTAAATCTTTTAAATTAATTATCACATTCCAAGGCTCATTTACAGGAATAGAAGAAGGTCGTGACTGTGGCATAAAATAAAAAGCAGCAAATGCCAAAGTCATGGACATTATAAGACCAATAAATATCAATTTACGAAAATGCTAGAAATAAAAACATTTGAAATATTTACACACAGGAAACTGAGTTATAACAACATGGTCCAATGAACTTACCGCAAAATAATCCGCAACGAAACCAAACAATGGTTTAGCTAAAACATACATCACAGGTAAAATAGAAGTAATGTAACCCATTACCTCGGGGTCAATGCCAATTTGTTTGCCCCAAACAGATAATTGAGGCAAAATGGGGCCCATGGCTTAACGATAAGCAAACCGTAAAAATTAGAATTATTTATAGTACGAGTACTTCAAATAATAGAGATTCATTTGCAACAATAACTTACCGGCCATAAAAAAGAAATAATGTGCCTTTATAGGCACTAGACGTTGATTAATTTTAACCATTGTGCTGATGACAGAGTGGCCACTAGAAGCTATACTATACTACATATAAGATGGTACTACAATGTGCTTCAAGACTTCATTAGGGTTTAGTCCAGCTGTCTTCACTTCACATACATATTTATGTATGCATGTACCAACTATGCAACGTTGTGTGTACTTCGCTCACAGCTCCAGTTTAATCAACAATATTTATATCCAATACATTGTTTCGCAACCACTCGCTCACTCCAGTTTTTTATTATTTATTTTTATACTAGTCTTCTCTCTTTTTAGCAGCTCCAGCTAACTCTTGTAGACCAGCCACAGACAATTTCCAAGCGATACTCAGGCAACTTTTCTGAAGTGTATATGGGTAAGTGTATATTTGATTGCATGAGTATGTTGTATGTATTTCGCACTGTAATCTTTTAAAATAATAAACGATAAGAGACTTTATTTTCATTTTATATTATTGTTTTACGATCTTAACTTAAAGTTCTAGTCGTCGATTTTATGAAATTAAATAACAATTAAATAAGTATGTACCACAAAATTTACTATGTAGTTTGGTTAATTATGCACTGTTAAGGGGGCGGTAAAGACAATAAACATTAATTTTTTTGTAGAGAGCAGCAATGTCAACTTGGTGCTTTTGGCAGCAATGCCAATTTAGCGCGTTTTAAATGTGCCAAATTAAATTAGCGCGTTTCAAATAAAGTCAACAACATCATATCAGTTCATTATTTTTTTTAATTTTTTGTAAATTTAAAAATTTTGTAGTATACAAAACTCTGATAAAATTATCAAAATGATTCATCTGTCGCAAATAAAATTCCCTTGACTGTGGTTACAATTAAAAACGCATCTTAATACTGTAAATGACAATTATTTTGAAATTTCTCAACTCAAAATATGTACTAGTATAATGACCCAACAAATTTACATAACTTATTAAGCATTTATTATAGCTGAAGTACAAAAAGCAGTATTTGTCACACAGACAATGCAGTATAAAAAATCAAAATAGTTTTAATTTTGAAATGAACTCATACTGCTGACAGTTTTTCAAATGAACAAAAAATGAATTTATTCATTTTTCTGATATGTTTTTTTTAAATTTGAAGTTTTACTGAAAAAAAGAAAGTAAAACAAATAAAAAAGGAAATAAAACAAACAAAAAATAAGTTCTGAAAAAAATACGTTTTTGATTAATTTCTTCAATTCTATAAATAATTTTTTTGTAGTCAAACGCATGTTTATTTTATAAATTTTTATTTTATATGATGATTGATATGATTGATGGTAAAATATCAATCACACACGTATACCAAGGGTTCATCGGCAGTAGCTGCAAGCATTATGTGTGTATGAGCCCCTTTACGGTTTCGATTATTTGGAAGGCAATTCTGATTCTGTATTAAATGAGTTTAGTAATTTAGGATATATGCAATTTCGTTGAAGCAATATTACAAAATCTGAAAGAGAGTTACTAAAAACAATAAATTGTATATAACAATTCATACATATGTACATCTACTTATATTAAAATATAATTTAGCACGTAGGAAAATAGCGCGTTTTTGCTATAAATAGTTGACAATGATGTAACTTAGCGACTTCTATTGAATTTTGATGCAGGGAATAGCGCGTTTGGGTTATAAATAGTTGCCATCGCTGGCTTTTGGCACTATTTTTTGTGCTTTTTGAAGACACTAACTAGTCTGATCGAAATGTCAAATTTTGAGCGATAGTGCCAAAATAAGAAAAAGCACTAAGTAGTGCTTCTTAAGAAATTTGTGTATTTCTTAAAATTACTTTAATAAAAACTTGGTATATTTACTTTTCAGTGTATTTTTCGACTGATATATTTCATTATAAATTAAACTTTTGCCGAAATAGAGAAAAGCTTAAGAAATATTAAACATTTTTAAACTTAATTCGTTTGAATCTTCACTCGTTTTTCACGTTAGTGCTTTTTACGCTTTTTATTGCTTTTTTCAAATTTTGAAGTGTTTTCAGAGCCAAAAAAGTTGGCATCACTAGTAGAGAGTTAGCTCAGGGATGGAAATAATATATAGAGTTTTGTACCATTTATGAAAACAAAATGTACTTTTTAGACCAAGCCGGTACCATTATTTAATATACTATATATATTAAAGAGACAAACTTAACAGATATGCAATGCATATTATGCCTTGCATATTTCTTCACAAGTTTACATTAAAAACTTGCATAGATATACATACTATACGTCTGCACAGATATACCTGTTTGCACCATTTTTACGTTTGTTGGTTCTGGTATGTACAGATACAAATTTTATTCAGCGTTTCTGTTTCTTGACTTAAGTCTGAGTTTATTGGTGAGTGAGAAAAGAAGAAAGAGGAGGGGTACTGATTTGCTTGTACCGATAACTTGTGACTAGTAACAGAAACGCTGAATAGCATATCGAGCCTTATTTTCAATTTTATTGCTACAAAAATTAAATTTTTCAGGAGAAGCTTTTTTTGTAATTCTAAACTATGGATAAACCCAACTATGGATAAACCCAACTATGGATAAACCCAGCTGTTTCCTACATTGCAGTTACATTACATTACAGTCGGCTAACTGAGCCTTTAAAGTGCTTGGCAACTACTATGAACTTTAAAGCTAAAGTAAATTTCTTTTTTGCATAAGGGGGTAAGTATTTAAGAAGTTTATTATTCGACATATTGTCATAATTATATTTTAATTTGAAATTTATTTGCTTGTGGTTTAGCTTGGTCTATATACGTATTTCATTGGCGCTTAAACCAAATCATCAGTAGACTTCAACCACAAATTTTGAAGTCACAAACCTCTTACTTTATGCACAGACTTTCAAAAACTATATGAGAATTCATAGAACAATAATATTTTTGAAAATCACAAAGACAAAATAAGTTTGGTAGGCTTTGAAACTCATACAAAACCCAGCAAATAATTTATATCCGATACGAATCTATTTTATTTTTCTACACCTTCATACAATTAGAAATCCATTGGATAACAATAAAAGTAATTACAAGGCAAAATGAAAAATAAAATCTAAAATTTAACATTTAAGAAGTTTATTATTCGACATATTGTCATAATTATATTTTAATTTGAAATTTATTTGCTTGTGGTTTAGCTTGGTCTATATACGTATTTCATTGGCGCTTAAACCAAATCATCAGTAGACTTCAACCACAAATTTTGAAGTCACAAACCTCTTACTTTATGCACAGACTTTCAAAAACTATATGAGAATTCATAGAACAATAATATTTTTGAAAATCACAAAGACAAAATAAGTTTGGTAGGCTTTGAAACTCATACAAAACCCAGCAAATAATTTATATCCGATACGAATCTATTTTATTTTTCTACACCTTCATACAATTAGAAATCCATTGGATAACAATAAAAGTAATTACAAGGCAAAATGAAAAATAAAATCTAAAATTTAACATTTAAGAAGTTTATTATTCGACATATTGTCATAATTATATTTTAATTTGAAATTTATTTGCTTGTGGTTTAGCTTGGTCTATATACGTATTTCATTGGCGCTTAAACCAAATCATCAGTAGACTTCAACCACAAATTTTGAACAGTCACAAACCTCTTACTTTATGCACAGACTTTCAAAAACTATATGAGAATTCATAGAACAATATAATCGGATATAAATTATTTGCTGGGTTTTGTATGAGTTTCAAAGCCTACCAAACTTATTTTGTCTTTGTGATTTTCAAAAATATTATTGTTCTATGAATTCTCATATAGTTTTTGAAAGTCTGTGCATAAAGTAAGAGGTTTGTGACTGTTCAAAATTTGTGGTTGAAGTCTACTGATGATTTGGTTTAAGCGCCAATGAAATACGTATATAGACCAAGCTAAACCACAAGCAAATAAATTTCAAAATAAGGGGGTAAGTCTTTTTGAATTGAAATTAGTTTTTGTTTTTTCATGCAAATTCTAGCGTTGCGTTTGGTAGCGTTTAATACGATTATTATTCACTATCTTAAGGCCGTGGAACAATGAATCCGTCATACGTTAAACTTCGCCTTTTTCAACTGACAGCTAAGTTGAAATACATGGGTTCTTATGAGGTCTGTTACATTTAGTACGTGTCCGCCAACGCAAAGTACAAAAATTTTTCAACTTTTAACTTTTTGCGCACGTTGTGTGGTTTGACAGATATTGTTTTTTTTTTTTTTGGTATGTTTTTTGGTGTGTTTGTATTTTATGGCAGCAAAAATAAAATTAGCCAAAAGAAATAAACGAAATACATAAAAAATTGAATTTGAAAAATAAAATGGAGAATCAACCTACAAATTCTTCCGTCAATAAAGTACTCATTGTGCCAACTTTCTCCGTCGTTGCTTTAATGTCAGTTGAAAAAGGCGAAGTTTAACGTATGACGGAGTCATTGTGCCTTTAGCCTCGAAGGTTTAGCTCGAAACACAGTGACACATTTCGCGAAAAGCCGATCAAAGTTCTATAAATTTTTATGGAAATATAATTTTTTTAATGTAATTTCTTTTTGGATAGGAGACATTCGAAAAATTGTTTATTTTATTATAAATTTATAGACAATAATAAGAAAAGTAAATTAAAATGTAGTGATTTTATATCGCATTCTATAAGAAGTAATATAAAATGCGCTGAAAATTAGCTATTAAGACAAGGACTCTTTGCGGGTCCGTTTTACTTCGCCCGTTTGTAAAAGTTTTACATTATCCATTTAAACAAGGCTAGATACAAAAATTTTTAGTATAATGTAATCAAATTTACTGCGGCTTTTTTTCTTTTAGCTGTGAGCTATAGTTTTAAAATGGGTTGACAATCAGTTAACGGCTTATTTTAGGCCCTGTAAAAAGAACTTCCCGGAATAGGACTTTAAAGCTCACAAATGTTATAAATATATTGATACAACATAACATCTTCTTACAATGAAGTGTAGCGACCTGGAAGCACATTTTTTAAAGTTCGATGGGTTGGTACGACAGTTAGTTGCTTCGGTAGCAAAATTAGAAAAACTTGATAGTATATGTCATTTATTGTTAACAGTGCCTGAATCGTTTAATAATGTAATAACAGCAATTGAAACTTTAAATCTTGAAACATTAGAAATGGAATTCGTTAAAAACAGGCTGTTAGAAGAAGATCGGAAAAGGCGAAATTGCAACAATCAAAATTCTTCTACAGAAAATGTTGATATGAAAGCTTCATTTAAATGGAAATGTCACTATTGTGGTAAAGAGGGTCATAACAAAAAGAATTGCTTTAAGTGGAAGCGTGACCAATCAAAACACAATAGCAACGCAGCTCAAACGAGAAGTGAAAGTATTGGTTTTGTTGCGGAAAATGCTGGGGTAGGCTCAAGTGTGAGTAATTCAATAAAGTGGGTCCTAGATTCTGGAGCTAGTGATCACATGGCTAAAGATGAACATTTCTTTGAAAATGTTCAAAAGCTGAATAGTCCGATATATATCAATGTAGCAAAGAATAACGTTTGGTAAAGTCAAAATCTATAAAGATGGTATTTTATGGTTACAAGGCATGCGGACTGGTAGTCTACGATTAATGTGTCCTTTCTACCAGCAGACTGAATGCTAATATCACTACTGAGAAAAAAATTGTTGACTTCATTTATTGCCGTTTTTGCTTCAACATTTTCAGTAAGAGGTTCATCAAAATTTAATGGCTGAACATATTTTTCAAATAAAGCTTTAACAACCTGCGCTGTTTTATCAGCTGCCTGGGGCAATGCATTTTCTGCCTTCTTCAGAGCTTTTCCAAAATTTTGCTTGGTCTTATAGGGCGCGATGCTAATTATTTCTTCATTTGCTTTATTTTTAATTCTTTCGCGGCTCCTTTGTTTCCTTATACTTTCCTTTCCCGTATGTTTTTACGCACCTTCTCATTATTCTCTGCCAATTGTCTGAGTTTTGAGCGATATTTTTTCATCCTCTCTGCCGCTTTCTCTAGGTACTTCTTGTTCTTGGATGGATCGCATTTACTTTTTTATTTTTGATTGCAAACGGGACAGAGGAGAAGCAAGTAAAATAATCTTAAAATTTAACCGTTATTCGTGATTTACTGGATCTCTGCTACTTTTTTTTTAACTATTTGTTGTTGATACAATAAGTGCATAAAAAGAGTGCAATCGTTATGATACTTAAGAGTCAGTAATAACCAGGGAAACCGCAAACATGCAATTGCATGTTTTTTCTTGTCTGATATATCAATCCGGAATTAAGATATTTATCCGTTTCACAACTTTTTATGAATTCTGGCATCGATTTGTTAGTGCATATTTTTTGCATATTTTACCCTTTAAATCATGTTTTTGCATACTTCAGTCTAACACGCATATTTTGAGCATTTTTCGAATTTTTTGAGCATATTTGGCGTTTTTAGGGCATATTTTGGTACTTTTTGAAAAAAATTTGTTTTAACATTAAAAAAAAATGTCTACTTTTTTCGTCAAAATTTCATTTTGTAGTAAAAGAAACTGTAGTATGGGGAAGCAATATTGTGCTACTATTGTTAGACTTTAAAAAAGGCCATTGTGTATGTTCTGGATTCCGAATCGATTTCACACGTTTTCTTGTGAGTTCTGATGTTAAAGCACATGCTACATGTGTTTAAGTTGAAATTTAGAATATACTAATTATTAGTATGTGCTTAACATCCAAATTTAGAACAAAAAATTTTAAATAAACGATTTAAAATTTTTTAACTTTCACTCACTTGTAAACAGTCTTGTGAAAAAAACGAAACAAGAAAATTAAAAAATTTTAAATCGTCCACATCCAAATTTTTTTCTGCTAAATTTTAATGCTGGAACAACTACTATTGATTTGTATTTTCCAAATTTCAACTTAAACAGGTGTAACATGTGTTTTAACATCCTCACTGGACGTTAATTTCAATAAAACCTTGGTTTGGTAATTGTGACGACCGCTGCCCCGATTACATCAGTTGAGGTTGAAAAAGAAAGTTTTCAATGTATAAAAGTTTAAGTGAATAGATTTTGTTTATTGCAATAACAATTATAAATAAAAAGCTTATCTTCTTCTTCGAAATACAGTTCCAAAGCAGTGTTTCCAGAATTTTTAAGGCTAAAATCTACAAAATTTAACAATTTTTCACGAAAAAATCTTCAAAATCTGCATTTTATTTTTAAAATCTTCAAAAAGTCGTCAAAGCTATTTTTAAAACAATTTTTTTATATATGCTTAAAAAAATTTACATAAATATGGACGTACATGTGTAATATAAATATAAAAATTTATAAAATTTAAGCTCAGGTTAAAATGTATTTTGTTTAAATTTTTTAGAAATTTTTTTTAAATAATTTTCAATCACATTTTTTTATGACTAGAAACCTTTAATGTTCGAAGAATGTGCATTTCGTTTCTGCTTAAAAAATTCATCAGCAGACTTCAACCAAAAAATTTTTGAAATAAGACAAAAAATTCATATGTTTATAAAACGACTATCATTTTGTTATTAAGAATTACGTACACAAACATAAAAGGTAATACTCACAAAAATTATTTTGGGTTACAAAACGTTTACCAAACATATTTCCATAAAAAATAGTTTTGGTTTACAAAACAAAAACAGCAGAAAAAGCTTAAAAGCTTCAAGCAAAAATCTTTAAAAGATAACATCTTCGATGTTGCGACATTAGTGGATGTGTACTGATAAGTTTGACGGTGTTTTCACACGCAAAGTTTACTTTGCAAAGTCTTGAGCTTATTAAAGAAAAAAGAATATAGAATACGATCTCTTTTCTCTTCTCTCCTACAAACTTTAGACTTTGCAAAGTAAACTTTAGTGTGGAAAACCCATCTTTATTTAGGAGAAACAAAATGCATAAAACCAAAAAAAAAATAAAAATTCTTCATACTTATGTGCAAACAATATAAAATGAATGAGAAAAGAAATCGGATATATAAACAAGTAAGAGTGCTATATTCGGCTGTGTCGAATCTTATATACCCTTTACCAAAGTGCGTTTATGTAGTATAGAGATACATAAATAAGCACAGAGATATGTAGGTACATATTCATTTTGTGAAAAAATTCATACTTTTTTTCTAGTGCAATTTTTAGGTTTTTGACATTATGTTTAATTTGGTGCTTTTTAAATTTTGGCGATTTTTTTTTCATATATGCAATTTTTTTTGGTTTTGGCGATTTTTTTCGGTTTTTGGCGTTTATTTTAATTTTTGGCGATTTTTTTTCGTTCTGGCGATTTTTTTGATTTTGACGATTTTTTTCATTGAGGCGATTTTTTTATTTTTATATATTTAATTTTTTTTATTTTTTTGTAACAATTTTTTTAGTTTTGACACTTTTTTCTCGTTTTGGCGATTTTTTTCGGTTTTTGGCGTTCTTTTTTATTTTGGCGATTTTTTTTCGTTCTGGCAATTTTTTTGATTTTGACAAATTTTTTTCATTTAGGCGATTTTTTTATTTTTTGGCAATTTGTTTTTTGTTTTGGTGATTTTTTCGTTTCTTGGCGTTTTTATTTCATTTTGGTAATTTTTTTAGTTTTGACAGTTTTTTCTTGTTTTGGAAATTTTTTCGGTTTTTGGCGTTTTTTAATTTTGGCGATTTTTTTTCGTTTTGGCAGATTTTTTGATTTTGTCGATTTTTTTTTTTCATTTAAGCGATTTTTTTAATTTTTGGCGATTTTTTTTCATATAGGAAATTTTTTTTGGTTTGGCGATTTTTCCCGGTTTTTGGCGTTTTTATTTTTTAATTTTGGCGATTTATTTTCGTTTTGGCTTTTTATTTTGATTTTGGCAATATTTTTTTATTTAGGCGATTTTTTTTAATTTTTGACGATTTTTGTTCACATAAGCAGTTTTTTGTTTTGGCGGTTTTGCGGATTTTTGTCATTGTGGGATTTTTTTTTGTTTTGACACTTTTTTCTCGTTTTGGCGATTTTTTTTGGTTTTTGGCGATTTTTTTGATTTTGCCGATTTTTTTTCATGTAAGCGATTTTTTTAATTTTTGGCGATTTTTTTTCATATAGGCAATTTTTTTTCGATTTGGCGATTTTATTTCGGTTTATGGCGTTTTTTTTAATTTTGGCGATTTATTTTAGTTTTGGCGATTTTTTTTTGATTTTGACGATTTTTTTTCATTTAGGCGTATTTTTTTTAACTTTTGACGATTTTTGTTCACATAAGCATTTTTTTTGTTTTGGCGGTTTTTTTCGGTTTTTGGCGTTTTTTTTTAATTTTAGCGTTTTTTTTTCATTTTGGCGATTTTTTTTGTTTTGGCGTTTTTTTTAAATTTTTTGGCGATTTTATAATTTTTTAGTTTGACCGTTTTTGAAAATTTCAAGAGTTTAACTCTTAAAGTTTCCAAGATATAGCAATTTGTCAAAATTACATAGTCAAAATTTCATTAACTGATGGACCACCCTTTAATTTAAATTTTTTTAATTTTAGTGTTAATTGTTGTAGCCTATATAAAAATACACTAATTTTACAAATTTCAAGTGTCAATATACATATGCACATATGTACATACATACAATTGTATGTATATTACATGGGATTTTAAAAGTTTTCGTCACTCATTGTGGAACACCCTTTAATTTTTAGCTTTTATATATTTTTAGTTGTAGCGACCTACATACACTGTCCAAATTTCAGACCCGTAGCTTTTACCGTTCCTGAGAAAATAGCCTTCTTCCTGAAACATGAAATATGTTTAATTATTAGGAAAAAAGTTAAAGTTTTCCAACCTTGGAAACGTTTTTTAATTTGTTAAGTTTTTAAATTTTTTTTTTTTTTGATTATAAATACCAATTTTATTCATACCGAAGTATAAAATAAGTTAATTTAATAAAAAAGTAATAAAAACTTGTTTTCGGTAGTTATTTTATATGGGTAAATTGAGTTTGAGTTTTTCAGCTCTGAAACTGTCTGCTCGATTTTGCTGATTTCAATAGCAAAATTTTTCGGAAAATTTCTGACACACCAGTCCAAGAACGAAGTCTCTAGCTCTTCTGGGAGCTTGGGAAAACCGATTTCACGTACAGACAGACGGACATCGCTTGTTCGTCTTCCCTATGCATAAGGATCCAGAATATATATACTTTATGTGTCGCTTATTAATATTGTAGAAATTACAAACGGAATGACAAACCTATATATACCTTTTTACCATTTTTTGGTAAAGGGTATAAAAATTATACAAAAAGTGATTTAATTTGTTACATAAATATCCAAAGGACTTCGAAGTTTTGTTTTATTCAAGTTCATTTGACTCAAAATTCTTTCGACATTTGCAAATGAATGTGGTAAACACATTTCATTTTAATTTAACTTAGGGCTGCAAAATCATAATCAGAATAAGTTCGTTTTATATCAGATATTCTATTACAGAAGCTTGCCGAAGTGACTTCTTCTTTTTCTTTAATGATGTCTTCTAAGTTCAAAAATTGTAACTCTCTAAACTGTGAGTCGTTCACACATAAAAGAAACAGAAGGTAGTAACAGTAATAGCAAAAATTTAAAAAAAATTCACTATAATTGGAGTTGAAAAATCTGCGTTTTTAGGCCAAAAATCTTCAAATCTGGATTTCGTCTTTTTGGAGGGTAAAAATGTGCAAGATCCAGATAAATTTGCATTTCTGGCAACCGTGATTTCAATCCATGTTGTATTGACTGATAATTTTTAATGAAAGGATAACCCATATACATAAATATAAATACGCAAATTTTTTTTAGAAGCCATACGCTATTTCGAAATAAAAAGTTAACATCACTGTATATAATGAGTATGCTAGGGAATGGTAAATTGATTTCGTATGCAATCGAAAATCGGTTTTCTGTTAAAAAAAAATCGATTTTTTGCAATCGATTTTATACTGAAATCGATTATTGGGCTATTAAAATCGATTTTTTATTAGTAGAAAAATTTTAGCAATTCTGATATACATATAATAAAACGCGGTTATAATTTTAATAGCCGTATTCATAAAAATTTTAAATAGCTTTCATAAGATGTTTAAGCAATATTCGCTAAAATTGTATTCATAATCGATTTTTAGCTTAAAAAACGTTTTTTAAACCTTGCGTACATACATATGTATGTATGTATGTATGTATGAATATTGTTCATTTGTTTTAATCAATGATGTTCCTATTATATATTATAATTAAACACACCAATGTGTGATGATTGAAATTTAAATCCACTTGTAGGGTGGGAAAAATACAAATAAATTTATCCCAACATGTACGAAATCGCAAGGAAATATTTGTGAATTATTGCGACATCAGTGCCGTGTCAAAGATCATCACATAAACTGGCTAAATCGACATATGGTTAATCCTAATTTACAGTATGCAAGTCTTATTGCTAAGGTGATTAGTTTGTGGGAAAGAGAGACGAGGGGAACAGAAACATTTCTTTTCTCCTCATCTCTCTCTCCTAACAAACTAATCAGCTAAGCAATAAGACTTGCATAGTGTAAATTAGGACTTATCGTTAAAGTACCACTTCAGAATTTGTTGCTTTTTCACTTCTTTCAAATTCTAAAGTGGTCGGTATATTTTTTTTGTATCAGAGAGCACTTCAGTTCCAGGCTAGGTATATAAACAATTAAGCTATGTACAGACGGTTGTCAGATCTTACAATATTGCCAGTAAAATGTGCGCAAAATTTATTACAACCGTGTGAACTGACAAATTTTGTCAGACGTCGTTGCCAGAAAAGGCATTGTGTCAGTCCATTGAAAGACTAGCAGCTGACAACAAATTGTCAGACATCTTACAATCGTGTGAACACATTGTAAAATTTTTGCCAGATATTTGTCAGACATTTTAATATTGTGAGATGTGCAAAGTTTATGCATCTGACAATGGTGACATTGTCAGAGAATTATTTTTATGGGCAACACTGCACACGCTTGATTTTAAATAAAACATTTATAATAAAATATATGCACACAAAATCATTGCAATTGCTTCTTTATGATCCACAATAATTTATACATTCACTTTTTACATTTAACACAAACACAAACGATTGATATTTAACAATTTCTAAAAAATGCTTTGAGTCTGGCAACGCATGAAAACAGATCTGACAATTTGTGCATATGACAACCGTGTGAACTGACAATTTTTCGACTGACGATTTTTTCAGATGAATTTTTTGCCATACAACCGTCTGGCAATAAATTGTAAGATTTTCTTACAATCGTGTGAACTGACAAGGAATATTGTACTGGCAATTTTCGATTGCCAGTATATTGGCAGCACATTGACAGATCTGACTATATTGTAAGATCTGACAATCGTCTGTACATAGCTTTAGTGCGACGCCAAAAAACTGCACACTATTTTTTTTTGCATAAAACGGTGTAAACACTTATTTACCTTTACAAAACAGTAATTACAAAATAACTAAATTTTGGACTTTTTTGTTATTTGACTAGTTTTTGAAATGAACGATTAAATTATAATACGAATTTACCTCCACACCCATCAAATATTTTTTGGAACGAAAATAGTTTTATCTCTGGAGAATAAAATTATTATTTAAATGTAAATATGTATGTACGTCTTCATATGAAGCAGCTAACAATAAAACATGTACTAACTATTTACTTGGTTATATTAGTTTTCATTTAATGGATCTTATCAACTTTATCTAAATGCTAGATGTCAGATTGTCGAAATCAAATGTTTTTTTAATAACTGACAATGCGAAATATGAATACGTTAGTGCTGGTAGGGCACGTGGGATACAATTTTGATAAAAAAAAACTTATGCATATACTATATTTATAATATAATAGGAATATCAAAAAAAAAATTAAAAAACAAAAATTAGAATGAACAATAATAAACAACGTGGAAACTAAATTGTATAGCAGTGAGAGTGTAAAGTGCATAAATTAAAAGGAAATATGATTTTTAAAATTGTTTTATTAAACAATATTTTTTTTTCCTAAAATCATGTTTGTTTTGAATGAATAATTTTGGAGCTTATTAAGTTAGATAGATGATAATAATAATCAACTTGTGGTTTAAAAGTATGGCGAGTAAAATTCAAATGTCAAATTCAAATGACAAGGTACTATCGTTGCACTGTGGGATATACATTAAAGCCCTGCACAAGACCACTTATAAGAACTTTTAAGACATGAGGGATTTTTCAAATGCTTTACTACAGAGATATCTTCTAAAAGAAACGCTTACACAACACTGTTGCAAAGAAATTTGTTTCAGTTATTGCAGGTATATGAGTAAATAAGAAAATACTACGTGGCGGAAAACTTTGTGATGCTTGCTGCTTCATACGCATGGGCGCGTATACAAACGTTATGCATGTACGTTACAGTGACCGTTAGTTGTATGGAGTTGTTGGTTTGATTTCTTATATTCTCTCCCCCCCAAATCGGTTCAGTTTTATGTAAAAAAATAAAACAAAATTTCATAGCAATAAGTTGAGTTTTAGGGGGTGTATGAAATAATTTAATAGATATAAGATCGCATTGTACATGCTTAATATACTTAAATAATTTTCATTTAAATATAATTTTGGTACTCAAAATTTTTGGTATTATGTTGCTTATTTTCTTCATTATTTTCTAAAAAATTATATTATAACAAAAAACTTTTTTGAGATTAATGTTGTTTTCTAGAAGAGATAAAATATTTCCATATATCATATATTCTTGTAAAATGATTTTTTAAAAAGATAGTCATATGCAAAAATTACATTCAAAAATTGGCTTGATGGCCAGCTTTGAGGAGCGGACGCACCTCCTAAAACACAACTTATCGCTATGAAATTGTTATGTATATTTTTTTACATTAAACTGAGCCGATTTAGAGCATAAGAAATAAAAAAAAAATAATGGTGACTCTAATGTACATACCAGAGAACAGAATGAGGCCATCCGCATTTGCTAGTAAATTATAAATTCGTTGCTATTGCCATGCATTTATTCGACAACAAAAACAAATATAATTGCTATGATACAATTCATTGCGATTTGTTGATTGCTCATACGCACTCTATTATTACAATGCCGATATAACACAAACAGCGAAATGAAATGATGCAGCATGAAAGAATAGATTTCTTTCATACCATTCACTCAGTATTCGCTGATCTTATATATCACGTTTAAATAACAACCCAGCAAAAATAATTATATATGGTCCATATATTTTTAATATATGAATGTATATAAATATATATGAATATGTATGAATTCATGTATGGAAATATATGGGATTATACATCGCAAAACTATTATATATGAACTAATATATGGACTAATATATGAAATGTATTATAACACTATGAAGCTCTTCACATGTGGATCCATATATAAATATGAGATTTTATATATGGAGCCATATAAGAATGTATGCATATATGATATCTCACATAAGATCGTTTTTGCAATCAAAAAAAGGTTGGAATTTTATCACTGCTGAATTGGAAATCCATTAGAAAATACATACGGTATGCAAAGTTTATATGCGTACCCTCAAAGTTTAAAAAAACTTTTTGTTACAAAAAAACCATGCTTGTATAATTTTATACATTGTGGCCCCATTTAATATATCTAATATAATATATTAATTTTATAGAAAATAACAAAATTCTCTAGATAAGAAACAAAGTTCATATTACTGTATTGAAAACTATTGTTAGACGGATTATTTTTTCTTTTTTTAAATAATTAATTGCATTAGTTTTTAATCTGATTTCTTAAGCTAAATGTTAAGTACGAATATGATTTGTGTGTTTTTTAAATAATTCATTCACTTTTTGGTGAATGAAATGACTTTTAGTTCGTTTTCAATTATTTGTCCAAACAAATGTTTCATTAAATACAACCTCTCTCTCAAGTCAAAAAAAAATTAATTTTAATAATTTAATTTATTGCATTTGAATCGATTTTGTGAATCAAGAGTGTATGAATATGAACTTTGCATACTGTAAAGGGAATTTACACACACATGCATGAAAATGTATGAATATATATAATCATATATGCCCATATACCCTCATTTTTCTGATCCGAACCATATATGGGATATCATATATGCTCCATACATATTTTTTTAGCTGGGAAGCTAAAAAAAGCGCCAAAATTTAAAAAATCGCTAAAACCGAAAAAACGCAAAAACCGCCAAAATTAAAAAAACGCTCAAAACCGCAAAAACCCAAAAACGAAAAAATGCCAAAACTATATTTTATATAGGATAAAATTCGTATTGAATAACATATCTAAGGCTGAGTTTACATCTGGCATTTCTTGTGTGTCGTTTGTCAAAAAAAACGTAATTTAATTTATTTTTATTGATTTAAACAGTTTGCAATCATTTTGAATTCTATAAAATAAACTGTTTAAATTAATAAATACATCTCTGAATCAAAAAGTTTTTCATTAGTAATTAGTTGGTTACGCTTTTTTACGCTTGTGTGGCATTTTAACACACAGATGTAAACCCGGCCTTATCTTCTTCTTTCAGATCTTTGCGTTGAAGTCGTTTTTTTTTGCAGAAATAATTATTTTTAATTAACTCAAACCTGTTTGATGTTTTTCTCCCTGTGTAGAGCATTTTAATAGTTTGAATAAAATTTTTTTTAACACATGATATGGTATATTTTTAACGAATAGAATCAGATAAAAAAATTATTTAAAATTTTTTTGTTTCATGGATAGGTATGATATTTTTTTTAAAGCAAATATTTCATTCTAGGAAAAACTGCAGTGATTCGGAAATAATTTTGATATACAGAGATCTAATGTCGGCCGTCAGTGTAAAATGTCATACATATATATGTACGTCTTCTTCTATCTGGAGTGATAATGACTCATGATTAGTGGAATGGTATCAATGCTGTGCTGCAGTGCTGGCTGGTGTGGTGTGCCTAGTACTAAAGATATGTACAGACGATTGTCAGATCTTACAATATTGTCAGATATGTCAATGTGCTGGCAATGTACTAGCAATCGAAAATTGCCAGTACAATATTCCTTGTCAGTTCACACGATTGTAAGAAAATCTTACAATTTATTGCCAGACGGTTGTATGGCAAAAAATTCATCTGAAAAAATCGTCAGTCGAAAAATTGTCAGTTCACACGGTTGTCATATGCACAAATTGTCAGATCTGTTTTCATGCGTTGCCAGACTCAAAGCATTTTTTAGAAATTGTTAAATATCAATCGTTTGTGTTTGTGTTAAATGTAAAAAGTGAATGTATAAATTATTGTGGATCATAAAGAAGCAATTGCAATGATTTTGTGTGCATATATTTTATTATAAATGTTTTATTTAAAATCAAGCGTGTGCAGTGTTGCCCATAAAAATAATTCTCTGACAATGTCACCATTGTCAGATGCATAAACTTTGCACATCTCACAATATTAAAATGTCTGACAAATATCTGGCAAAAATTTTACAATGTGTTCACACGATTGTAAGATGTCTGACAATTTGTTGTCAGCTGCTAGTCTTTCAATGGACTGACACAATGCCTTTTCTGGCAACGACGTCTGACAAAATTTGTCAGTTCACACGGTTGTAAGAAATTTTGAGCACATTTTACTGGCAATATTGTAAGATCTGACAACCGTCTGTACAAAGCTTAAGCCTTTAAAGATAATTTTTTCAATCTTTAAAATTAAGAAGACCCGAAAGAAACTCATTGCACCTCTGTTAAAACACTTCATTTCCAGATTTGTTTGTAATGATTAATTATGAAAGTACATAATATTAATTAAATAAAGATGCGTTGATGTTCCTAATAATCCGTATGTAATTTCATTGAAGAATTTCTCTTCTTACAATAAACGCCTTCAGAGCAAAATAACTCTTACAATACGCCTTTAACCTTATACCGGTAATTAATTGCAGCTAATTAGCTAGAAGAGAGAAGGTTAAATAAAAAACAAGTTCAAAAACCTGATTTTTTGATGTTTTTTTAATTTGCGTTTTTATTTATAATTACAGTGGTGGTCAAAAAATTTCCACTAGCAACGAAATTTTTAGTTCTCAACTAATATTTTTTTTCGTTAGTTGGCCCTAATAACTACACTGAACAGCAAAATAAATTTTTCTTAAATAACAAAGTTCTAACAAGGGACCTTACCAACAACTTAGCAAAATGGGTTGCGCACGTCAGAAAATGCATTTTACACAGTTGCGAGAGTTGACCTTTTACCCCCTTATGCAAAAACAAATGGTAAATTTAAAGTTGGTTCAACAAACGAATTTTGTATAGAGAGCCTTAGTTTTTACTATTTAATATATTATTATTAAAACTGTTAATAATATTGGTTTCAAACACATTTTCATTGAGAATATTAACACGATGAAACAAACAAATATAAAAGTTCAATATTGTATTGCCACTATTACTATCTTCACATGGGGGAAAGTCATGATGAATTTAGTTATTTTTATAAAACATAAAAAACTTATAGGCTGTTTAACGATATCGAAACTAGGGGTTCTTTCCTGTTCTAAGAGAATGAAAATTGATTTGGGTTCATCAATAACGAACATTTCTTCGAACGGCAAGTCGAAAGAAAACGTTTTTATATAAAAAGCAGTTTAGCTACATCGACAAGACTATCAACAAAACGGACTCAAATTTCAAAACCTCTCAATTGCTATTTTGCTTACAATGCCTACAATTTATCTCTCAAGAAGCCAATAAATTTGGCAAAAAGATTAACAAATTTGAATATTTTAAAAAAACCTTCTCATGAAAAATTTAATTTTTGTCGCTTACACGATAAAATCGAAAATAAGGCTGTATTGCTTACAATTTATTCAGGGTTGTGGAATTAATTTATTCGCCTTTTTTTCAACACTGAAACAAAAACTCGATTCGCTTCGTGTCAAGTAACATTATCAGAAAATTTCTTATTATCGAAATTAATTTAGTTTCGAATGAAATTTAGATCACGAGTGCGGGAATCAGCCCCTGAAAAAATAAAAATTGTGCCGACCTGTCAAGGATTTATGGATGGAAGTAGAGATGAGCAAATGATTAAAATTTATCGATATATATCATATCGATATTTTTGAAAAGTATTGACATATTTTTTTAGAACATCGATATTTCGATATTTTTGCCTAAAAATGTTGCACAAATATTTCAAATTTAAAATAAAAACACATACTAAAATATAAAAGTTTGAGCCACGTGTGTGTTTCTTGAAGCCATAAACATGAACATCATGTGGCCGTATTAAAAAGAATTTCGTTTAATTTTTGCAAATATACAAAAAAAATTAACACATATTTTCATATCAAAAAATATATAAATAGAAAAATACATTGTAATGCTCGTTTTGTATTATAAAATGTGTTTTTTGCTATTTCACGTTTCTGCAAATTGATAAATCAACTTTCTTATTTATATTGAACAAGTTAACTCATAACCATACATTGTGAAAAAGAACGTTAAGTGCACAATGTTGGCTATTTAAGATTCATTTAATTTTGGGGTGAAAAAAATTTTGTGTTTAAATCAGATTTAAAAATAAAATACAGATAATCATTGACTGATTTATTAGCCCTTATATTATGTTCACACTGATGGTCTTAAACATGTTTAAGGGAAGTGTTTTACAAAACTAAACACAGCCGTTCACATTACATTTGAGATGTTTAAGGTTGACGTTTTGTCAGTAAATTATTGTATTTGAAAAATTTTACGAACGATATTGCTTTTTTATTGCTTTATTATTTTTAAACAACAAATGTTTTTTAAATAATTGAGTATTTTTTAACTAATTGTTTGTATACGAAATAATTTTTCACGTGCCGCCGTTTAATAACAACACAAAGTTGCCAGATCTATCAAAAAACGGACTGAACATACTCCATTTGTGTTTAAATCTTATAACATGTTCACACTTATGGTATTAAACGTGTTTAGGGCAAGTGTTTTACAAAAAACTAAACACAAACGTTCACATTACATTTGAGAGGTTTGAGGTTGACGTTTTGTCAGTATTTGTAAAATTTTACGAACGATAATGCTTTTTTATTGCAATATTATTAAAAAAAAAACAAATGTTTGTTCTAAATAATTGAGTATTTTTTAACTAATTGCTTGTATACGAAATAATTTTTCACGAGCCGCCATTTAATAACAATACAAAGTTGCCAGATCTGTTAAAAAATGGACTGAACATACTCCATTTGCGTGTATAAGGACGTGTTTAAATCTTAAACACTTCATTTTAAATGTTTAACAATACAAGTCAATGTATGGTAAAACATCTCAAAATCGACATGTTTAACATCTTAAACACGAATGAACCGTTAAACGCGTTTGAAAACATAAGTGTGAACATAGTATTAAACACTTCATTTAAGATGTTGAACAAAACAAGTCAATGTATGGTAAAACATCTCAAAATCGTCGTGTTTAAGATCTTAAACACGAATGAGGCGTTAAACACGTTTAAAAACATAAGTGTGAACATTGTATTATTCATTGTTTTATGAATGCCCAGTGTTGATCACTTCAAAGTTCATCGTTGCGGAATACGAGAAATATCCACTGGTTATAAATTAAATAATGATTTAATATATAAAGAAGTCGCGAACAACTATCTAACCTAAATTTAAATTAAACTCCAAGTTGATATTGATATCGAAAAAATACGTTATCCTTTCAATTGTCAGTCCAATCATGAACGAAAATTCCATGCGAATTTTTTCACTTTTCCCTTTTTTTCAATCATGAATTTGTTTTTTCCCTTTTTTACCAAATGCGGGAATAAAAAACTCCCAGGGAAGAAAAGTAGGTATTATGAACGCCGTTGAACTTGCTTTTTTCACTAAGAATTTTTCCCTTGCAAAACAGAAGGGAGTTTACATTAAAACATAGTTAATACGCAATTAAAACACAATTTATATACATAAACTTGTATTTTATAGTTGTTGTATGTAAAAAAAAACACAAATAATGCACGAATAAATCATTTATAAACTTTTTTTTACATATTTTCCCAAGTTGGTGAATTTTAATAATTTTGTTTACTCTCTCACTCTAAAAAAAAAGGGAGAAACAAAATGTCAACAAACAAGCAAAACAACCAGCTTCGTAATGCGGTGATGCCACGTATTAATCTTTGTTGTTCCCAAAGAATTTATGATTGGAGGAATGTTTTCTCGAGAAAATAACTTTCCGTAAGAAATAAATTCCGAGGAAATATTCATGATTGGGCTGTGTATGTTTAATATGTGTTATAAGATAATTTCTGAAAAGTATATGCGCAATAATTTCGAACGCCAGAATACAAAAGAACTATATATGTTAAGTCATACGTTACCTACTGTAGCTCCTTAAGACTTCATTAGTCTTTATTTTTTGTTGCTGTTCTGTGTTGTGCCGTTCTGTTTCTAAGTTT
This sequence comes from Tachina fera, assembly GCA_905220375.1. Classification (NCBI taxonomy): domain Eukaryota; kingdom Metazoa; phylum Arthropoda; class Insecta; order Diptera; family Tachinidae; genus Tachina; species Tachina fera. Next base: position 78,690,654 of record LR999967.1, on the reverse strand, counting down.
TAATAATTATTATTTCTGTAATAAGCTATCAGCTGTTTTTGACCAGAACAGTCACAATTTTCCACTAAAGGGATACGATTCAATACAAACTGTATGTTTTTCTGGCATAAATAAAATTTTCTTAAATTCTGAAAGTTTATTTCGAAATATTTCTATTTTATTTATGCTGTAACTTACAATTACTTTACAGTTTTTTGATTTTCGCAGGTTGAACCGAAACAGAACAGAACGAAAAAGAAAAACTAACGGCTTGTATAAGATTTCTGTAAACAAAAAAGAGTCAGCTGATGTGTAACAGAACAGAAAATAAAAAGTAATTCTGCTTATACCCACGCAGACCAAAAAATTTAATATTTGGCTTAGTTAACAAATAAAAGCCACCTGGCTTAGTGGGGTCACTTTATAGATGCGCCATTTCTGTTAACATTAAATTTCTCTATTTTTTCTTCGCATCACTAACAGTGATGCCAATATCCTAGAGTTAAAAAAAAACTGCTAAAATTTATAGAGCTCTTAAAAATACGAGACCCGATACTAGTAAATAAGAATGGATGTATCGATATATCGGTTTTTGAAAAATCGATATTTATTTTCTCAAACATCTATATTTCAATATAGGTATATCGATATTTTTTGCCCATCTCTAGATGAAAGTTTATAGATACATATATGCAAAAAATATCTTTAAATAGTATTATGAACTTACATTTTAGGAACATTTTTGAGATACGCGATTAAAAAAAAGGAAATATTTTGTTTTTGTACAATATAAAACATTTATATAAAATTTAAGAGTTTTGCCCAGCACTGTAATTCCCATGTCATGTAGATGATCACATACGTACGAAACAAGCACCAATCTTTGCAACATTTATGACATTGTCTATACAATACAAACGAACAAAATCTGTATCTTGATGCACAAAAAACTCCCTTTGAGTGTACAGATGATTTTTTCAGACTCAGTTTTTTATTTTATTTTTTTGTTTGTTTTTAATTCTTGTTAGCTTGATAATGAAAAAAATTAATAAAAAAAACCGCAAAAAAAATTAAAATCAAATGTAAACATTCAACATTGAATATAAGATTTCAGTTTAAGCTGAGCTTTCATTAGTAACGCAAGTCTTATTCATAAAGAATTTTTTTCAATGATGCTTATTTAAAAAAATATATGTACATATATGAAATAATAAAAAAATCAGTTTTTTATATAATTTAAATTTATTTTTGAAAGGCGTAAACTAGTCTGTGTTATTTCATCAAGTGATTAAATAAAAGCTTTTATGTGGAATATATCAAAAAACAAATAATTATCAATAAAATATTTACAATAATTAATTTAAAATTTGATGCTTTTGTAAATTAATAAAAAATACTTCTTGAAACAGAATTTTATTTGAAAAAAAAACGAAAGAAAATGATTTCAAAAACACTGTGCCTCTTAGTCGTTTTATCAATGTTATTCAATATCAGTTGTGGGGAAATACCAGACGATGGCAAATGTAAGTTTAAAAGCAAATTAATCGGCTTAAACTTTTAAGTTGAAAATACATACTTATGTATACGAAATGTTAAAATTAAAAGGATAAGACAATTTAAAAGGGTCGTGTAGCAAAACTGAATTTTGCTGTAAAACCTCCTATAATGTGCAGGATGAGATATGAATTGGAATAATAATAATCTATAAATAAGTATAACACAGTGTGTAGATAATAAAAGCCAATGAAATACGTGCGTGGAAATATTTACATAAGTATGTATGTAAATCCGTCCCGTTTTATCTCTCATTCACTAATAACAATAAAAATCGGTTTTAATATCGGTCTAGTCATATGCAGATATTAAGAAGACTTTTAGTTTTAAAGGTTTCAGTTTTCTGTGTTTAAGTACAGTACGCCAAGAAAATATTTTCCATGAGCTTTTAATTTAATTGCACTTATTGTAGATTAACGTCCCTTTTCACAATGTATGGTTAAGAGTTAACGTGAACTTTAACTGACAGTTCTTCATACAAAACTTGCCGTTAAAGTCCCTGTTATCTTTTAACCATACATTGTGAAAAGGTACGTAAATAATATTTTTATGTAAACTACCAAAAAGGTAACAAAATCTAAACAAACTTGACGAAATATTTTTTACATTCATATAAAAGTAAGAAGAATCCAACATTTTGGGACTTAGTATAAAGTATGACCATTATTAATATTGATTAATTTATAATCCATATTCAAATGGAAATATTTTGCAATGCCGTTGGGGCTTCATGGCAAATTCTATTAAACCACAAGTTTAATTCCCTCTGACGAAATACAGCATGGAGAATAGGGTGGGGCGATTAGTATGGAAGGGAAATAATCTTAATGGGCGGTTCGCGTTTCTAATTCTTGGGATTGTACTGAGAAAAAAAGTCTACTAGACCATACGTCTACGGTAAAAATCGAGCTTCTAGATTTTGACTTGCAGTTTTTTCTCAGACTTTTGTCACGTTTTCTTGATATTTTGGCCTATAAAATATATAATTTTCAATGGTAATTTATCAATATTTTCACGAAAAATTTGCACTTTCACAAGGCCAAAATTGCCTGAAGAAGCGTTCCAATGCTTTTGCGATGTACTAGAGAGTTTTTAAATATTGTCTTGGCTACAATTTTTGTCATGGTATTAGATCGAAAATCTCAATGGTTTGGCTGTTATAGGCCAAAATATCCAAGAAACGTGACAAAAGTCTGAGGAAAAACTGCAAGTCAAAATCTGGAAGCTCGGTTTTCACCGTAGACGTATGGTCTAGTAGACTTTTTTCTCAGTACAATCCCAAGAATTAGAAACTCGAAGCGCCCATTAATATGTTCAAATCGCCCCACCCTAATGGATAATAATATTTTAATTTTCGAATGCATTTGTGCACTACCGCCATGCTCGGTTGCAGCTAAAGATGCTAAACGGGAAATCCCGATCCCGGAAATCCCGGGCTATTTGGAACTATGAAAATCCCGGTAGTGCGGGATTTTTTTTAATTTTAGGTTCCGACATTTTCGGGATTATCTGAATCCCGTTTTGCATAAATAATGCTTTTCACTGTCATTTTAAATTTTGAAAATTATTAGAAACACCCTGTTATAAAAATTTCAAATAAAAATTATCTATGAATAAATACTTTTTATCTCATATTCCATTTCATTATAAATTTACGTTAAATAGCTGATGTTAATAACAAACTCTACAAACTCTGTAGACATGGGTGCTGATTAGGGTGATCGATTATTCGAATTTTTCCAGAAACCGGTTTTCTATTTGAAATTATGAAAAACCCGGATTCGGTTTTTAAAATTCAGGAAAAACCGGTCAACTGGTTTTTTTTAAAGCAAGAAAGCTATTATACAAAAGTCCTGATTTTAAGTTGCTGTTAAATATATTCAGTGAAGTGCGACTTTGACCCGCGCACGAAGGGTTCCTTCCGTACGGACACGAGATATGTAATTCAATACGAACTCTAGCCTATATTAAATATAGTTTTGGATTTTTTATTCGTTTTTGGGCTTTTTTGGTTTAAAGCGTTTTTTAGTGTTTAAGTTTTTTGCGTTTATTTGCGCTTTTTACGTTTTGGCACTTTTTTCTTGTTTTGGCGATTTTTTTTGGTTTTTGACGTTTTTTAGTTTTGGCGATTTTTTTTTATTTTGGCGATTTTTTTAATTTTGGTGATTTTTTCGGTTTTTGGGGTTTTTTTCAATATTGCGATTTTTTTATTTTGGCGATTTTTTCATTTTTGCGACTTTTTTTTCATATAAACAATTATTTTGGTTTCGGCGCCTTTTTCGCGTTTTGGCGATTTTTTCACGTTTTTGGCGTTTTTTTCATTTTGGCAATTTCTTCATTTGAGCGATTTTTCCGAACTTGGTGATTTATTTTAGTGTTAGATTTTTTTTTAATTTTGGCGTTTTTTCATTTCGGCGATTTTTTTTAATTTTTGGCGATTTTTTTTTTTGGTTTGGCGATTTTATAATTTTCGGATTTTTTAGTTTTACCGTTTTTGAAAATTTCAAGAGTTTAACTCTTACAGTTTCCAAGATATAGCAATTTGTCAAAATTACATAGTCAGTATTGCATTAACTGATGGACCACCCTTTAATTTTAATAATTTATTTTTTAAATTTTAGTGTTAATTGTTGTAGTCTATATAAAAATACACTCATTTTACAAATTTCAAGTGTCACTATACATTTGTACATTCGTTTTGGAGCACCCTTTAATTTCTAATTCTCATGTATTTGTTGTTGTAGTGGCCAAGGTTCTACATACTCTGTCCAAATTTCAGGTTCGTAGCTCTTACGGTTCCTGAGAAAATTGTGACGGATAGACGGACAGACGGACAGCTTAGCGAAAACAATAGGGTTACTTTTCACCTTTGGTGCACGGAACCCTAAAAAAGAGTTGAAAAAGAACATTTTAGGGCGGATGTTATATATGAGCCACTACTGACTACTTTCGGACATTTAAGGCAATTAGCTTTATCTCTGCCACAACCACTACTTTGTAGTCACAATGCTCAAAGAACTGTCACAATTCTCATGTCATCTAAAATATACAATTTTATTTTATAAAATATGCAAATTATGTCTAGAAATGTACCATGTCTTTACTTACTAGACCTGAGCATGAGCCATTTGCTTAATCTTATTGATGCACATTGTAATGTGGTTTACTCTTCCAGCTGGGGTATGACTCAGTCTGTCCAGGCTCGAGCTGAAAAGTCCACTTCCTTTGAAATAAAAGATTAATTTTCTTGGGATATCTTAGAAATACAGGGTATATTGTCAGTGAATTACACGCGGTGACAGCTATAGTTAATATAAACTTATTATGTTAGTACTCGGTGGGCCTTGAGGCTGTTTGCAAAATGAGAGGAATTCGTTGGCCGTCGTAATAAAACAGGCTTAAGTATATTCGGTGGGCTCTGAAGCCGATTTTATTCGGCTTGAGAGAAATTCTGTGGCTCTCGTAATAGAAATTCAAGATAAATTCGGGAGATCTTGAATTTAAACGATTTTCCAAGATGAATTCGGTAGATCTTGATAAAACAGCAAAAGAAGTCCAATATGAATGCGGTGGATCTTGAACGAGTTTTCAAGATGAGTTCTATGGATCTTAAAAAATAATTTTTTAAGATCCATTAATTTTATTTCTTTTATACAGCATATGCATGCTTACAAAAGCATGTACGTGGTTATTGTTATCTTAAGCTGTGTTCAGATTATATGTATTTGTCGTGTGGAATGTCACTTTTTCACATGTTAAATTTGTACATATAGTCTGAACAGCTTTAAACAACAGCATGTGCTATTTCTCTGTGTACAGTACACACGACAATTTTTATTTAGAGCGTGTTCTATTTTAATGTGACAATGCATCTGACACCACCTGGTTTTAAATAAAGCAAGTGCTTGTGGCGTTAAAAATTAAGGAAAATTGTAAGATAAATTAAATTAAAATGGATTTAATAGATTAAGAACTAAAAATGAAAGAAGAAATTTAAAAATCATTAACAAAAGCAAGCATTGTTTACATTTTATTTGGCTTTTATTTGTTAGCTAGACCAAACTTTAAATTTGACTGCTGATCTGATCTGACTCTTTTTTGTTTATAGAAATCTTATACAAGCCGTAAGTTTTTCTCTTTCGTTCTGTTCTGTTTCGGTTCAACCTGTGAAAATGTCAGCTGTGTCGTTATTTAAGCAACAATAATTCATGTGCTATTAATAATAATTAAAGATAAGATCAGCTGCGTCCTATCGTTAAAAATAAGTTTCAGAATTACACAATCGTTATTTTAAGCACCAAATATATATACAAAAATTTCGATTGTCGTATCGTTAAAAGTTACTGAATCGCACTACTGGTCAAAAACAGCTGATAATTTATTACAGAAAAAATAATTAAATATTAAAACATAGAAACAGAACGGCGCAACACAGAACAGTAACAGAAAATAAAGACGAATTAAGCCTTAAGGAGCTACAGTAGTTTACTTATGACTTAACATATGTAGTTCTTTTGTATTAAATTCCTTAAAGGGACTGCTCATGCGTTTCAAATTAATACATACTTTTCTACAAGTTTTGAGAAATGATCTTATTATTCAAATTAAACATACAGTTGTATGGAAAACTTATTTCCCTTTTCGATATCAACATTAACTTTGGTTTTCTTCACTCTTGGAGTTCATTAAGTTAGATAGTTGTTCGTAACTGCTTTAAGTATTAACGGCCCGTCCCACGATGTCACCAGCAAAAGTTCGATTGACAACTTGTATTGCAAACAATAATAACATTAGAAAAATTGTTGTTGTTTTCAATATAAGTATTCGATCGAACGTTTGCTGGTGATATCGTGGGATAGGCCGCAAATCATTGTTTAATGAATACATAGTGGATACTTCTCGTATTCCGCAAGGATGAACTTTGAAGTATTAAACACTGGGCATTCATTAAACAGTGTTTAAGAGCTTTATTTATAAAAATTGTTAAGGCTTTCTAAAATTTTAATAAGCAAACTTTTGTATGGAAATCTGTTTTGAAAACCCTTTATAAAGCCCCAATAATTTGTATAAATAAGGCTTAAACTTTTCTTTGGCGGTTATTGGACGGTATTTTAATATTTGTATTAATTTTAAATATGAAATACGAGTATTTTTGCAACATTTGTAGGCAAAAATATCGATATATCGAAATATCGGTGTCTTAAAAAAATTTACATATATCGATATTGTTCGAAAATATCGATACGATATACATATATCAAAAGAAAACACTTTCTAATTTGTATCTTAATAACAAGTCATTTCGAAAGCCTTTTCTTTCGTTTCGAATTACAGAGTAGATCCCCTGATCATATTAACAAAAAAAAACATACAAACCTCAACTTAAGATATTTTTACTGTCATGCACGGCTACTTACTATTAATGGGGAAAAATTTTAAATTATGTTCTTCAAATTTATATAATAAGATCTTTAGCATTTCATTTTATGCAAAAAAAAAAAAGAATTATTTATAGAATATTACCTTTCTCAAAACTCCTAAACAAGTTCTGACTATCAAATAAAATTAGAAAAAAAAAACAAGAAATAAGATGAGTAATATATTTTTTATTGGAAATCAAATGGCAAAGAGTTATGTTTTATAATTCAAATTATTTGAATGGAATAAACCAGATTTTAATTTATAAATCCATTAATCTTTAAGTGGCATATAATCAGTATTTTCAATCAATTGCAAAAAGTTCATATATCATAAATATTTCTAATAACGATCATATAATTATTAATTAATTAAAATCACACAAAACAAATGTTTGCCAAAACAGATTCTCAAAAGTTTATTATTCCGATTCAATTTATTAATTATTCTAATAACGTAAGCATAACGTTTAGTGTTTAACCGAAGTCCCCTTTGCTTATTGAATTCATCATGTGAAACATACATATGTATGAATTTGATATATTTGAAGTCAATTAATTTATTAAACAGAAAAACGATTTGTCATATAAGGTATACTCGGCTCAATTCGCTTTGAGAAGTTTATATTTTTGATGTCAAACAAAATATACTGAAAAATTGCAAGCGGCGTAAATAGTCATCTGAGGTCTCTTAATTTGGATTCGCCTTTTTTCTTATCTATAATTCTGAAAATTATTAAATATTGACAACAAGGCGAATTTATACTATGTAGTCGCCGCAACTAATCTGGTGACCATTTTCGCCGATTGTAATATGAATACATGCACGTTATATGTCAACACACATTTTAAAGTATACCTTATATGAATTTGCCTTGGTTGACAACAAAAAAATCTATGAAATCAAGGCGAATTCATGTCACATGGTCTCAATTAGGGATGTAACGAATACCGATACCGATTCCGATATATCGACGATATTTCTGATTTGCCGATGTATTGATATCGGCGATATTTTACTGTCGATACGGCGATACTTCTTAAATTCTTGAACAAACAATTCAATTTTCAACGATTTTTGTTTTGCATAAAAACTAAGAGAAGTAACATATTAAAAGCAGAACATAAAGTCTAAAGCTTAGACTCTAAACAGAAAAATTAAACGTTTTTTTTTGTTTTGCTTTGCAGAATAGTAGTGAAATGTTCTCTCAATGCTAAGTCATGTATGTATTTAAAAAAAAATAATTTGTTTTTTGTTAATTTCAGAATGAATTCAAGCATCAATTTTAAATATTAATAATCTCTTACACTATAATTTTTTATAATAAAAGGTTTTGTTAATTTTTTTAATTGAGTTCAGTTTCAATATGCGTATCGGTATCGTAATCGGCGATATTTCTTTTTGAGTATCGGTATCGGATCGGCAAAACGGCGTATCGTTACTTCCCTAGTCTCAACGGCTCAGGCGACTATTTTCTCCGCTTGTAATTTTTCAGTAAATTTTTTGAGCATCCGAATTATGGAATTTTAAGAGTGATTTGAATTAAAAGCCTGGAGAGTTAGAAAATCGTTGCTTTCGGTGTATAATTCAGACTAATCTAAAATGTTAAAGGGATTAGGTTGTTCATTGTTTCTTTTTTTCCTTTTAACAGTGAATAAACGATGAGTGTTCCAAAATATCTTTCAAGAAAACTTTCCAATCAGTTGAAAAAAATTCCACAATCTGGAAAAACCAGTTAACTATATTCAAAAACTTTTTAGTAATGCCGCGAAAAACCTAAAACAGTGATTTTGGACTAAATAATTTCAGTAAAATGCGTACCAAGGAAATAATAATTGACAGATAATAATAATAGAATTAAAACAAGTAAGAGTGCTATATTCGGCTGTGCCGAATCTTATATACCCTTTACCAAAGTGCGTTTATGTACTATAGAGATACATACATAAGCACAGAGATACATATGTAGGTACATAATAATTTAGTGAAAAAATTCATACTTTTTTCTCTAGTGCAATTTTTAGGTTTTTGGAATTATGTTTAATTTGGTGCTTTTTAAATTTTGGTGATTTATTTTATTTTGCTGATTTTTTAGTTTTGGCGATTTTTTTTCACATAGGCAATTTTTTTTGGTTTTGGCGATTTTTTTTCATTTAGGCGATTTTTTTATTTTTTATATATTTTTCTTTTTTTATTTTTTTGTGGAAATTTTTTTAGTTTTGACACTTTTTTGGCGATTTTTTTTCGTTTTTGCGATTTATTTTCGTTTTGGCGATTTTTTTTTGATTTTGGCGATTTTTTTCATTTAGGCGATTTTTTTTTAATTTTTGGCGATTTGTGTTCATATAAACATTTTTTTGTCTTGGCGATTTTTGCGGTTTTTGGCGTTTTTTTTTGCCATTTTGGAAATTTATTTTTAGTTTTGACACGTTTTTCTCGTTTTGTCGATTTTTTTTCGGTTTTTGGCTTTTTTTTAATTATAGTTTTTTTTCATTTTGGCGATTTTTTTCGTTTTGGCGATTATTTTAAACTTTTGGCGATTTTATAATTTTTGTATTTTTTAGTTTTTCTGTTTTTGAAAATTTCAAGAGTTTACCTCTTACGGTTTCCAAGATATAGCAATTTGTCAAAATTACATATTCAAAATTTCATTAACTGATGGACCACCCTTTAATTAAAATTTTTTTAATTTTAGTGTTAATTGTTGTAGTCTATATAAAAATACACTAATTTTACAAATTTCAAGTGTCAATATACATATGTACACACATACATACAATTGTATGTATATTACATGGGATTTTAAAAGTTTTCGTCACTCATTTTGGAACACCCTTTAATTTTTAGCTTTTATATATTTGTTGTTGCGACCAAAGTTCTACATACACTGTCCAAATTTCAGACCCGTAGCTTTTACCGTTCCTGAGAAAATAGCCTTCTTCCTAAAACATGAAATATGTTTAATTATTAGGAAAAAAGTTAAAGTTTTCCAACCTTGGAAACGTTTTTTAATTTGTTAAGTTTTTAAAATTTTTTTTGATTATAAATACCAATTTTATTCATACCGAAGTATAAAATAAGTTAATTTAATAAAAAAGTAATAAAAACTTGTTTTCGGTAGTTATTTTCTATGGGTAAATTGAGTTTGAGTTTTTCAGCTCTGAAACCGTCCGCAAAATCGGGCAGATTTTCAATAGCGGAAAATTTCTGACACACCAGTCCAAGAACGAAGTCTCTAGCTGTTCTGGGAGCTTGGGAAAACCGATTTCACGTACAGACAGACGGACAGACGGACATCGCTTGTTTGTCTTCCTTATGCATAAGGATCCAGAATATATATACTCTATGTGTCGCTTATTAATATTGTAGAAATTACAAACGGAATGACAAACCTATATATACCCTTTTACCATTTTTTGGTAAAGGGTATAAGAATAACAAATGAAATATATGTATGATTTATGGAAAAATATAAATTTACCAACTGTATCCATGAGATCAGAAACAGAAAAATTTTAAATCTCATATCATTATACCACATAATACTTTTGTAGACCAAAAGATTGTGATGATTTGAAGAATGTTTTTGATGTCACTAAAATAAATAGTGATTTCCACTCGGAATATTCACCTTCCATACAAAGTGATTTTCGCTAAAATTCTAGTTGCGATTTTGATGAAAATTATTTATCTGAAGAATCAAAAAGTTATATACCCAGCTCGTGTTAAGCCCAAATTTTCTACTACACATCCAGCTGTAACATACACATGTAACTTTGAGTAATTTAAAAAATAATAAATTTTTAAATAATTTTTTATACACCTGCTTAGAAAAACCAACCGAGAAAAATTATAAAAAATTATGATTTTCGTGGTTACTAGGACATGGTTGAACTAATGGTACTATGCCAAAAAATTGGTTATACCCCTAATGTATCAATGTAAGTACACGATCCTTGTGTTAAATTTAAGCACTTATAATTTTAGTCACTAAAATTTAGTGTGTCACTGGTTGAAAACTGTTTCAGTGTTTACTGTTTTCCATATGTACATACATACATACATACATTCATACATATGTATGTATGTATTTCTCAATAACAACAACTTTTAATGTCTTCCACGATTTGCAAATTGTTTCACGTGAATTTTCTAAATATAGAAATTTATATTTATTCCATATTTTTTTAACTCACATTACAGTGCGAATTTATTACTGGTAGGTACATACTAGGGATGCCAATCGGGATTGATTTTTGGAAATCCCGGGATTCGGGATTTGTTGGTAAAATAAATTAGTTTTTTTAATAAATATTACTTTAATAACAAATTTTATGCATTTTAAAAGTTTTTGTATTTATAATATATCATAATAATTTTCTAATAGGAGAAAAAAATAAAACTCAAAAGAATTTTTCTCATCTATTTTTAAGTTGATTAATCACATTTGATGTTAGAGAATTTATACCGAAAACCATACCTAATATGAAAATTTGTTTTAGTTTTCAATATACATATGTACATTTTTTATATAACCAAAGACGAAACTCATTATCCGGTAAATATTTCTTACGTTTACGTTAACCCGACAACAAAAAGTTTGCACTTGTCTTGTATTGTATTCTACTTGAATTGTAAGGTGCTGTCGGTGGTACTGAATTGTTACCGGAAAGTAGATAAGTGCTAATTTTTTTATAGCGTTGAGGAGTCGACATTCAGTTAGTTATACACTGCAATTGTGAATGAATTCCCGCAATAAATTACTCCCTTCTCCAACTAGATTTTGTTTTGTTTTCCCTATTATTTTCTACTCTTTGAAATTATTCCCGGGAAAAATTTCTCGTGGAATTTTATTCATAATTGCTCTCATAATATAGATTAAGACGGAATAAATTTTTCAAACTTATGAATTTTCCAAATGTTATTTCCCTTCCAAAGTCCATACGATTCTTTTTTTTTCAAAATAATTCTTAGTTGTATATTTTAGCACCTTTGATGAAAATAACCGTGAGAAAGTAGTTAAGATATATTGCTTATGTTGTTAATTTATAAGAAATATGTCACGAATAGTCATTAAATTGTTAAAACTGCACTTATAAAATTGTATGGGACTTTTAAATATAATAAAAAATACCATAATATTAACCAAAATTTTAATTCATAAATAACTTTTTATAAAAATTGCAATGAAATCCCGAAAAAGAAATCCCGGAATTAAATTTTACAAATCCACGGGATTCGGGATTTTCGGGTTCGGGACTTCCCATTTGGCATCCCTAGTACATACTAAGCGATGAAAGAAAACAAAAAAATTCACCATCAACCAGGATTTTGTATAGAAAAACCAAAAATTGGGGGTTTTCTTATACATACATACATACATACATACATACATACATACATACATACATATCGATGGTCACGTGCAGAAAGGCCCTAACTAGTATCTAACAAAATTAAGTTTTTCAGTGATTCCAATACATTTCACATAAATACATACATACATATGTATGTAAACCTCGTCACAAAAATTTATTGCAATAGTGTAAAAAATAAGCCTTTTACAAAGCAGTTCTGCTACACAGTTGTACTGTTTATAACTTTGTTTTTACGTTCTTCTGTAAAATTACAGTTATTTGAGTTAGGGACTTTCTACTTGCGACCAACGATATGTATATTGGACGTACTCGTATTTAGCAAGAAATTCTGAACTGAGAGCGAAAAAAGCTTGTTAATTATAAACTCATACGACCGGCTTTCAAATAATACAAACAATGACGTACACACTATTTACCTAGACATTTGGACATTTGATTTATGGGTTTTTTTTAAATATTAATAGCAGGTTTATGGTTACAACTGAATCAGCACAAATATCATTAAAATTCAAGACAAAAAGCATTCAAGTTAATTTCATATGTACATGTGTATGTATGTATTAGAGAGCTGCGCAAGCAGTCTTGAAATGTAAATACGACTTTTTGTTTTTAAACGTATTGTCGTCGCATGTATTATTCTACATTCACACTTGTATTTGTGTTGGTGCTTAGTTTTTGACTATATTTTGCTGTTCTTGTTGTAGCAGGGCTGTCAAGACATATTTGTAATATATTTGTGAAACTCTAATTCGAGTCGATTTCTCGTGTTCAAAAAGAGATTAATGCACATTTGATATATTTCAAACAGTATATAATAAATCACTTTCAGATTTGATTATTCAAGTTTTAAAAAATAGAAAACCTTGAAATTAAACTAATATAAAAAGAATCCATTGCTGTCTAGAAAAATGCGACTACCCAACCGGAATATATGAATAGTCTGAGATTAAAATGGTAGCCCTGATTTTAGTAACATTTGAGTACATATTAATTAAAAATACAAATTATCTTTTATTGCTCTCTTCATTATTGTGAGAGCAATTGCACGAGTGCGTGGTTTTGAAGATCGCTGTTCTAAACCAATAGAAAATGCAGTCGTATAATAAGCGAAGTACGAAAGATGTGTTGATGTTCGTGTAAATGAGCGTTCACAAGCGATGTCGCGAAGACTTCTTGTTCGGTAGAAAACACTCAAAAGAAGTAGTGTATTCATCTTTGATGCGTGTATGCTTGTTATTTTGCATATTGTACGTTTGATGGTGAGCCGCTTTTGACTTTGTCACCAGTACTACTCTACAATTATACCCATACAATACTTTGTGCTATATACATTTAGCCTATGCTTGTCATTGAAAATCTACTAGTAACAAGCAAAACAATTGACTAGGTAGTGACTACATAGTTCTTATGGGAACATGCAGACATGTACTGGTACATTTCTATACCTTAAGTCTATACGAATTTAATTATATTGAAAAGTTGGTGAAAAATCCACCAGAAATACACCACATCTGATTCCTCTCTCTCTCTCTTTTATACTGACGAATATAATAGAAATTGTAGACAATGTAACTGCTACTAGCATTTTATTGTTGACATAAAGACATTTGGCCCCAATCTGACTGCAGGGTGGTAAGCTATTATGTTTGGGTTTAAGGGTAGTTTTTTAAAGCAAACTTAGACAACTATTGCAAGACTGGCCACTGAGAGAACATCGAAGGTAATGTATTCGGGTATGTGTTTCATTCATTTGTATAAGAAGCCGATTGATTTTCGGCACAGTTTTGAACTAATATCAATGCATGTGTGCGTTTGTTTGGGCGCTGAAAAATAAAATATCATACACTTCACTCATGCATAGGAAGCAGAAAGGATCACCAATTCTTTCGTCACGAAGTATTTTCTTATTTACTTCTATACATGCGATAACTGAAACAAATCCTTTGCAAACAGTGTTGTTTAGCATTTGTTTTAGAAGACTTCGCTGCAGTAATACATTTTAAAAATCCCTCATAAATTGAGAGTTCTTTTAAATGGTATTTTGCAGGGGTCTAATATGTATGCACTTACTTGTATCAATAATAATAATAATAACATTTTACTATTGCTTTCAATAGAAGTTGTCGATCGAACGTTTACTGTCGACATTGTCAGCCAGACCGTAAAATAAATCAAACGCAAGTGGAATTCATATCTGTGTGGTTGAAGCTCATCTTAACTGAGACTATGTAAATAATTTGTTGATTCACTCTCGGCTTAAACGTGCCTTGAGTAATTTTTTTTTGGCATATAAAATATGCTCACACAGGTGAGTTCCATTCATGTATTGAATGTTGTTTGTTTTTGCTTTTTCATCTTCTTAAATCAGGGTTGGGATCGTGAGTAAATTGTGATTCACAATCATACATTCTTAGGCACATTGCGGTTTTTCAGGCTTTGGTGAGTATAAGACAAAATTCAACATGAACAAAAAATCTCACGCTTACTAAGTGTATACATACTCACAATATATGCAGGTCAATACGGGAAGTCACTTTCACTACAAATATGCGCATATTTCACTTTTTTATATATTTTTCCTATTTTTTAGGCAACGAATGCTTACTTTTATTTTGAAAAGGGATAGTGATAGAGAAGACAGATGGTGTAGGAAGAGATAGAGGAAAGCTTCATTTTCCTACAACTCTACTTTTTACACGTCTTTAATACTCGGTATACAAAGTTGTAGCGCCTCTGGTGTCTATTAATTTGGTGGTATTAAATTTGTGAAGTCGGCTTAGTAGCCATTTTATTGGTTATTTTACATCGTCAATGATTCTGCTACACAAAGAAGGATGTAATTCTGATTAACACCCGCTGAAGCCGTTGTAGTTAAGTGAGCAGTGTCTATACCTTCATCACTTGAACTTTCCTATAACTACTGATATAAAGGGACACTATGGGTGAATGAATTAAGTCAAGCGGGAAGCACAGGATACTGCGCCTAAAGTAGATCTATTGTCAAGTGCCAAGTGCTAGAACACCTCATTTTGACCTACTCTCCTGATGAATCTCAAGATTGCCAGTGGTTTCAGAGCTGGCAGTTCCCAATCCTGCAATAGGTGCTTACCCAATTGGCTATATCTTCTGCGGTATAACGCTCCACAGTCCTTCGGATTATGCTTTGGAGTTTCATCTTCGTAATCGCAGAATCTGCCCAGGCTGTTACTCTCAATCCCAAGTCTGTTGAGGTGTTTTCTCAGTCTAAAATGGCCTATGAGGAATCCTGTGAACATTCTTAGATTGTTTTTACTTAGGGACATGAAAGCTATGAAATGGTTTTGGTTAAACGTTCCGATTATTAGCTTAGCATGGCTCAATCCTGGGAGATTGAGCCAGAGCTGTTGCCTATTACTATTGATCTCCGTCGATATATCTTTCCGGATTTTGTGCAATCCGACCATGGGCTTACTAGCCCCCTTCTGGCCATTTTGTCTGCAGTTTAATTTCCCTTTACCCCGGCGTGTTTAGGAACCCAGCAGAGTGTGACCTTATTCATGTTGCTTAGCTGATTTAGTTTAATGCGGCATTCCCATGCTAACTTAGAGATAAATTCATATGAGCAGAGCGCTTTGATGGCAGCCTGACTATCCGAGAAAATTGCTATTTATTTTCTTCGGTACCCCCTATCAAGATTGAATTTTATGCATCTCTCAATGACATAAACTTTCGATTGAAAAATAGTAGGAGATTTTTCCAACGATTCATTGTAGTTATTCCTTGGCCCTACAACTTCCACACCAGAACGTGTCGGCGTTCTGGAACCGTCAGTGTACCACGTGGGGTTCTATTTCCCCCCACTCCCTTCTATTGACTAACTAGACAGTCCCTGTCTGTGATTTTCCCCGTTATGCTTATAACTTTTTGTCTGGCAGCAGCCTCTATCACAATCGTGAGAGGTGTGAGCATGTTTATCTAACCGATTTCTGGTCGGAGCCAGCCTGACCCTGTCCGACCAGGCAACAGCACCATAAGTGATGGTAGGTCTCACTATCATGATGTATATCCATCTGAATATTTTAGGTGTGCAGCCCCATGTTCTTCCTGCAACAGATCTACAAACCATTAGTGCTTTTGTTGCCCTTTCAACAGTCTCCTCTAAGTGCTATTTCCATAACAGCTTTGAGTCTAATATCACTCCCAGATACTTGAACTACGATGAGCTTTCTATTTGCACGTTGCCCACCTAGAAGTTTTTCCAACGTGGAAGTGTTCTCCTCTTTGTAAAAGGAACAATGGTAGTCTTTGCAGGGTTGATATTCAGTCCTACAGATAGGCACCATCTTTAACCCGTTTTGTATTATATATCACACAACGTCTCTTCAAAATTTCCTTGTGCAATAACAACAACGTTATCGGCATATACTTAATATTCTATGCCATTGCTCTTTAGTACATACAAGAGTTCATCAACAACTAGGCTCCATAAAAATGCAGACAGTACACCGCCCTGAGGACATCTGCTGGATGCCTTTACTGCCTTACTTTGTTATTTAATGACTGTCGGAGACCGGGAAAAAGCCCAATACCTTCGGTTTTATAGTAAAAGTGCTAACTACTTCAGCCAGCACCACCTTCCTTATATTAAAATTTTGTTGTTACTATTATTTTAGATGTGACCTTGGCTGGGTGGTAGCGCGTGTGACGTTATATGGTTCGAACTCAATTTATATATTTTTGCAAATTTACCGACTACCAGCTGACTTAAATAAAGTCAACTTTAATGCGCTACCACCCAACTAAGATAACATCTAAAATAATGACAGCAAAATTTTAATATGAAATTAAAATGAGTTTTAAAGTAGCTGAGAGTAAATTTGTTGGCTCTCACTAGGGATACCAATCGGGATTGATTTTTGGAAATTTGGATCTCGGGATTTTCGGGATTTTCGGGATCCCGGAATTTTGGGATTTTCAATTTGTTGGTAAAATAAATTAGTTTTTTTTAATAAATATTACTTTAATAACAAATTTTATGCATTTTAAAAGTTTTTATATTGATAATATATCATAATACAATTGTCTTTAAAGTTAACAATTTTCTAATAGGAGAAAAAAATAAAAATCAAAAGAATTTTTCTCATCTATTTTTAAGTTGATTAATAACATTTGATGTTAGAGAATTTATACCGAAAACCATAACTAATATGAAAATTTGTTTTAGTTTTCAATATACATATGTACATTTTTTATATAATCTTAGCCAACACGAACATACTTACATATCTATGGACTTTTGAAAGACGAAACTCATTATCCGGTAAATATTTCTTACGTTTACGTAAACCCGACAACAAAAAGTTTGCACTTGTCTTGTATTGTATTCTACTTCAATTGTAAGGAGCTGTCAATGGTACTGAATTGTTACCGAAAAGTAGATAAGTGCTAATTTTTTTATAGCGTTGAGGAGTCGACATTCAGTTAGTTATACACTGCAATTGTGAATAAATTCCCGCAATAAATTTCTCCCTTCTCCAACTAGATTTCTTTTGTTTGCCCTATTATTTTCTACTCTTTGAAATTATTCCACGGGAAAAATTTCTCATAATTCATAATTGCTCTCATAATATAGATTAAGAAGAATAAATTTGTCAAACTTATGAATTTTCCAAATGTTATTTCCCTTCCAAAGTCCATATGATTCTTTTTGTTTTCAAAATAATTCTTAGTTGTATATTTTAGCACCTTTGATGAAAATAACCGTGAGAAAGTAGTTAAATTATTTTGCTTATATTGTTAATTTATAAGAAATATGTCACGAATAGTCATTAAATTGTTAAAACTGCACTTATAAAATTGTATGGGACTTTTAAATATTATAAAAAATACCATAATATTAACTAAAATTTTAATTTAAAAATAACTTTTTATAAAAATTGCAATGAAATCCCGAAAAAGAAATCCCGAGATTAAATTTTACATATCTTGGGATTCGGGATTTGCCAAATCCCGGGATTTTCGGGTTCGGGATTTCCAGTTTGGCATCCCTAGCTCTCACGAAATCCGATTACGTACTCAACTTTAGAATGGATTTGGGTCAGTTCTGGATTACATTGTAGTTAGCTTTTAGTTAGTCTAAGAAAAGTTAACTATAAGTTAGTTATTTTTGTAATCGACTAGTGATTTTCCGACAGCTATTAGCCCGCTGAGCTTGTGGTGTTACGTGCTTGAGCTGCCTTGAAGAACTTACTCAATACTTTGCTTGATCGTGCAAATCACTAGAGCGGTGCTCATCTGTATTTTTAATCAGCCATTTCTTGTTGTTTCTTTGTTGTGTCATTTTAAATGATATAACCGCTAAGTGCCATAAATTATATGTAATAACTTAAATACTTATGCACATACTTATGTATTTGAGGTATAAATTTGCTATCGATCTTCATGCGTGAGTAAAGTTTCTTTTTATTAGTTCTGTATATCATAGCTGCCCAGAGAAGTGCCAGAGTGCCGAACATCAATCGGCTTTTTATACAAATGAATACACATACGATTATACATTAATCACGGTTCTCTCTCTGTGGGCAGCTCTGCTGTATATACATACGTCTCTGTACTTTGTCTCAAGTGTAGCCTTCTGTTAAAGTGAAACCCAGGTAAACAGGTTTAAATTTCCAATAAATCACTTGCCATAAGATTACAAAACCAAAAACCGCTGTAGTTTTGAATTACAAAAAACAAAAACCAGTTGCATCTTATTAAGCGTAATTGTTATGAATTTTAAAATTTACTTAATAAAAACAAACTCTGGGTATTCCGGCAATTGCACTATTGTGCGATAATTTTTGACGCTTACAAAATGACTCACATCAAATGTTAATAATTACATACTCGTACAATTTAACTCGTATTAAACTTGTTTATAGAGAAACACTTTTGTTAAAAGCTTTTTTGTTTTTTTTTCTTATGAAAATGCTAATCAAGGTTAAAATATTCAAGAGTTCGTCGCTGCATCTTTTATTAATTTTTTTAGCATACGGGAAATAAAATACAAGTTTTTATGATATTGTTGAAGCGATACTTCACTGGTTTTATTTGGTTGAATCAAAAGTAATAATTTTTACTTTTTTTCTGTGTTCCTTCTTAACATTTAGCAAAGTGTGTAATAAATGGCAGGTTTAAACCAGGTCTAATCGTATTAATTAAATTAAGAAATAAAAAAGCAGCGGTTAGTGATACATAGTACATAAGTCAAAATTTCAGTATTCACAGATTTACTTATGTATAATATTTAGAATTAACAACCATATTGATTGTAAAAATTTTTAATCCATTATATCCTCACATAAACAAACTTCTTTTAATGTAAACTTCTTAAAGGGCACAATATTCAAGTAAAGAAAATATATGGTTAAGGTAACCATAATCAAACAGCAACATACTATGATTGAATTATATGGTTGCATTCTAATCATATTATTGTCAATAGAAAAGCAAACTTTTAATAATATTATTATCTGCGTTAATAATAATATTGTCTACAAAAGCAATGAACTTTGTTACATCTAATCTTATTATTGTTAATATGACAACATTATATAAACTGAAGGAAATTTTATATTAAAGACTAGTCAATTTCGTCTTAAATTAAAAAATAAACTTTAGGAAATGAA
This sequence comes from Tachina fera, assembly GCA_905220375.1. Lineage (NCBI taxonomy): Eukaryota > Metazoa > Arthropoda > Insecta > Diptera > Tachinidae > Tachina > Tachina fera. The sequence continues at coordinate 78,670,676 of LR999967.1, read as the reverse complement.
TTACTCCTGATTGGTTCATGAAATTTGACTAATTTAAAAGATGTAAAAAGTTGTACTAAATTTTAGGAAAATATTTACCAGTTTTAAGTATTTTTTCTTTAAATTATAGAATATATATTTTGTTTGCATTAAGCAAAAAATCTAAGTAAATTTTTCATATTTTCGAGGAATATTTGAACTTGAAATTTATTTTTCTGTAAATAAAATTAAATTTTAAAACTCAATAATTTCAATGCTTATTCATTCAATGCCTATCAATCAGAAAGTTGCTGCTTCAATACTTGTCTCCTCTCAAGGAATTTATATGTATGTATGGTGAATGGTGAATTATAATTAAGAATATAATATACAGATATAATAAATAACATATGTATCATTTATTATAGAATTTAATTAAAAATCAAAATAAGTACCAGAATTAGAAACAAAAAAAAAAGTGGAAATATTATTAAATTTGAGATTAAAGACGAAAAATTTTTTTTCCAAAAATTTTATGGGAATTTTTTTTTTTACTTAAATATGAAAATATAATTACTAGAAACTAGTTCTTTAATTAACTAGAAATTTGGTAAATATTTTACTGGTTTCAAGTAAAAAACAGCTTTGGCTCCATACGACAACTTTTTTTTATTCAAATTTAGAAAATTTTCCAAAGACTTAGTTAATTTTTTGTTAAACAATACTTACTCAACAATATCCACACCAAACGATGGAGAAGATGATGTACAATTCATTTTCCTCGCACTGGCACATATTTTTCCTCGATCAAAAAACTATAAGTGACATCAGCTGTTTGCAAGGTTTTTTGTATGTATTAGCGCGCATTTATTCTTATTTTTTTGTTGCGCTATTCAGCTTTACTTATATCTAGAAGCAAAACAATATTCATAAAACTTTAAAATTGTAGTAGTAGAGCCAAGTCGACACTGGATATCTCAAAAACAATACGAGATATCATAAAATGTATATTGGCATCAGAAAGAGTATATTCGAGTTATATATATTCCATACTTATCTTGCTCAGTGGAGCAAAATTATTCTGGGTGGACGAACTATCTAGAAGTACATATTTAGCTAAAGAACTAAACTTACACACATACACATAAAAGTGCAAACCACACAAGGTAACAAACAACTCTGTATTAGCAAAAACATACAGTATTACCAACATAAAAGTCGATGCGCAGTAACTCTAAAATTCAAAATAACAGCCAATCGAATTATCTACAAACACCTAGAAACATCCTTTAAAGTGAAGACAAATTTGCGGAAGTAATTGAGTAAAGGCAGTGAGTCTGTAGTGTTGTATAAACAGTGAGTAACGGCAGAATAAATCTTGTGGGTGCCAAACAGAGAAGTTGGAGCATGATACAATTATACTAGGTACATGCACGACTACAACAAAATTACAACAAAACAAAAAAACACATGTATTTTGTTGGTATAAACAAACTCTAAATTGTCGGAAACAAATGTTTTTTGTTTATAAAAACAACAATTACAGAGTAACTAAAGTACAATTGCAGACGCGGCATTCCTGCATGATTATAGCTATTCAGTGTTGCCAATCTGTGTGTAGTTAGATAGTGTGTAATTTCTACTCACATGTGTATTCCATATAATTAAATTCTTGTGTAATCTGTGTGTAATTCTACTTGGTGTTTTATTTTTATTTATTTTTGTTTTCATTTTAACCTGCACAAAAGATGTTTAGTGTAATTTTCTTCAATGTGTAATTGGAGACACAGCCATGTGTAAATTCATTGGCAACACTGTAATCTTTTTATTCACACACATACTTTAACATTTTTGCAGCTTGTAAACAAAGTTTGACAACTATGTGCAATGTATACAGTGACAGGCTGGGCTTGTGCATGTACCTAGTATAATTGTAGCATGAGTTGGAGTTTTACTACAAAAGCAGTGCAGTGAGTTGTGTGAGACCTGCATATAAAGGGTGTCCCAACAAGAACGCAAGATTTAAAAGACTGATGCAGCAATTGAATTGTTTCTCTGGCTGTATGACATGTGGTGCCGTCTTGTTGAAACCACATGCCCTCCTTATTCATTTCTTAAATCCTAGGCACGAAAAAACTGGTTATCATTTCAATATGCTGAGCTCGGTGTCGAATTGAGGTGGATGGAGTTGGAGCGACATCATCACGTACAGTTGCGACATTTTCGGTCGATCGATCTGGTCGAAGGCGCATTGTTGTCCTTACATCACAGACCCATTTTCGGAAAATTTATCTATTAATCTCTTTACAGTTGACTCTTTTGGAGCATTATTGTGACCCAAAATTTATCGCAATTTGCGAACTGTACCCGCAAAACAATATCACAATGAGAATGCGTTGTTCATTCGTGTAGCGTTCCATTTTTACTAACCTCGTTCCTTCTACTAGCAAACAATAACAATTGTTCAAATGTCAAACAATGACACTTCGAATGGCGCCAAATTTAAATCTTGCGTTCCTGTTGGGATACCCTTTACAACAGAGAGCAAGACGTAGTGGTAACTAGTTGTGGTATATTTAAGCTCTTGAAATAGGTTAGTATAAGTTTATTTATTAGTAGATAAAGTGTCATTCTTAACCTTAATTAGTAGAATGGGGTCTTTTATTCATTAGCAAATCGTCGGGTCCACGGAAAAGCGTTTTTAAAGGGTAAAAACCTAAAAAATATTATACATTACTTTCCAATAAAGAAAAAATTTAACATTTTGTATCATCAAACACGCAACAGCAGTAAATTTGTTGGCCGTATACGAGTATCTTAAGCTTAAATTTCGGAAATCAACAAGCAGATTTTATAAAAAATTTAGTTTCTAAACGTTTCAAATTTTAATGTTAAGTAAAGAAATTTTGTTTAAAAAAACTATTTTATCCATAAAAATTTAAAGCGAAAAAATAAATACAGGAGCCAAAGGAACACCTGAGTTCATTACAAAACATTTATTAAGAGTTGCAACCTGCTCAGTACTAAGTTCCTTTAGAACACTTTTTATATGCCTTTAAAAGGTTTAAAACACTAGAAATCTATTTGAAATCAATCACACGAAGAAATTCTTTCGAACTACTCGTATGTTTTTTCCTTGAAATTTCTTCCTTGAATTTCCCGTAAGATTGAGTGAATGATCTGTCGGCAGTGCTTAAAAGTTCGCGCATGATTTTGAAAAAAAAATCCCATGTGAGAGTGTTTCAGTTTAAATCATGCATTATGAATTTTAAATAAAGTAATAATTATGACGAGTGTTTCGCAAGCGTGACAGGAAAAAATCAAGCCATTTGCTAAGCTCTTCTTTGAAATCGATTCGCCTTGAAGGTTGATTTGTAAATTGACAGAGAAAAAACGTTTTGGTTACATTCATACATACAGACGTACATGATTATAAGTGTACTGTGAATATTGTAAGAGCTAAAAACGGAAGGAGAAGTATGGTCTCTTCCAAGCTACATACGATATACATATGTTTATTAATCTATTTATTTATTTAAGGCAAGTTATACACAAACAATTACAAAATATTTTGCCATTTATTTATAAAATTTTCCAATCCTTTCAGTGCGCGTTTGCATTGTCGAGGCACGTGGACACTACCGCAGAGCACCTCAGTTTTGCCCATTGCTCGAGGCCACCAGCAATATGGAATGTGTAGTGGGCATAGATCGTCTTGATTGTGTGCGTCGTATACACAAGGGTACGGCACACTTTGGCGTACTGTCGTCCGAAGATTTAGTAGCGGCGCGTTGGGCTAGTGTGGAAATATTAGTGGCCAGTGAATTGAGATCGCACGATTCACCCTTTGAATATGAAATAGTGGCGGTTGTGGACAATGAAGCTGATATACATACAGTTCATGATTTGAGGGGTGCTAAACTGTGTCATCCGGGTTACGGTTTAAAGAATCATTGGACGGATGTATTGGCTAATGTGAGTTTTTTTGGAGCAAACCTTGTCCCTGCGAGTTTTATTTTGTAAAATTTTTTTTATATTTATTCCAGTACCTGGAATCGACGATGGTGTCAAAGTCTTGTGATCCCGAAATATCTATTTCAGAAGATCGCATAAGGAGCTCGTCCCGTTTCTTTGGTCCCAGTTGCAAAGCTGGTCCGTGGGTGCCAAATCAAAAGCAAGATCGTCAACTAAAAGATCGCTATCCTTCTCTTTGTCAAATGTGTTATGATCCTTATAGATGTGATATTGGCGATAAGCACTGGGGCCGTAGAGGTGCTTTATACTGCTTGACGAGTGGTGGAGGAAGTGTAGCTTGGGCCCGCTTGGATGATGTTAGAAGCCATTTTGGAGTAAGTTTTCTTTTAGATTAAAATATTAAAAACAGTTTAGTAACGTTTTTATTCTCACAACAGCTGTCTGGCCTGCAGGCTCAAGCCAATCCCAGTGAATACAGCTATTTGTGTATTGACGGGCACTTGCAGCCTATTAATGCAACGAAGCCCTGTGTTTGGGTGGCCAAACCGTGGCCCGTTATAGCTGCAAGAAGAACTCATGCTGCCCAGGTGCAGCATCTGGTGACTGGTCTCAGTCATGACAGTCCTTCTAGTTGGCAAAATGCCCTGCTAAGCTTGCTGGAAAATTTCCATGTCGAAATAAATCCCTTGGACAATGTCATACCTATCGATGACTACTTGGATCAAGCTACTGGCTTTCAAAGTGCCTACAGTTTTCCTGAATGTAATCCACCTCGATCAGTTGTGTTTTGTACCACCTCCATTATAGAGCACATCAAATGTTCCTGGCTGCAGGAAGCGTCCCAAGTTTATGGCGTACAACCAAATATTCAGTGCATAAGATCGGCCACTTTAGATACCTGCATGGATGACATAAAATACAAAGCAGCCGATTTGGTGGTGGTCAACAATGAACAGCGTCTTAAAGCTCAACGTGAATATAAACTAAAGCCTGTACTGTATGAGTTTTCCCAAAATATGCATGACCTCTATGCCACTGTAGCCGTAATTCATAAAAATGCCAAATTTAACTCTTTCAAAGACTTAAAGGGTGCTGTGGCCTGCTTGCCATCATTCGAAGGCCCTGCCTATCTTTCAATGCTAGAAACCATACACAATCAAACGGGACAGCTCATATCTCCTCATAAATATTTCTCCCGGGATTCTTGTCTCTGGCATGGAGACAAAACCTGCTCTGATGTCTACAGGGGTGATGAGGGAGCCCTAAGGTGTCTAGCTGAAAAGGGAGAAGTAGCTTTCATAAGCTCCGCCACCTATAAGCAATATATTGTGGGTAATCTGACTTCAGCCTGGGTCAAGCAAAGTGGCCATAAATCTTTTAAAATCCTTTGTCCTTATGGTAATAATGAAAGATACTCGAAATTCGAATTCTGCTACATGCACTGGACAACGCGCAGTTACATTATGACGCACGATGGGCCCCTATCAAGGCAAAATGAAATCTACAACTCTCTGCGTGAAATAGATGGTTTGTTTGGAAAACAGTTCGCAGAGGATATAAGGCCATTTACCATGTACGGAGCATTCGATAAACAAAATAATGTCATATTCCGCGATCAAACGGATGAATTACGTGGTCTAAGAGAAATTAAAAATGACATCAACTCGAGAACGATGGAAGACATATATGATGATTACCTAATGGACAAATACAAAAGGGCCATTGACAGTGGCGCTAGTAAATTAAGTTTGCCACACTCGTATTGTCTATGGTTAAGTGCAATGGCAATGATACATGCCTTAAGGCGGTTATTTCTTTAAGCATTACTTGTTCATAGCCATTTAATTAAATTTTTCCTTAGTTATTTATTGTGATATTAAAATTTAAGTTAAGCAATTTATTAGCAGGGCTAGATCACTGTTTTTCATACAAGAAAAATTAAACAAAAGTCACAAAATGTAAAGTACCCACTGATCTTACTTTAAGAGAACATACATACATATGTATATTATGTTAAGACAGAGTTGTTATACAATAAATATGCATACATACATATGTACATATGTATGTATGTATGTATGTGCATACATATTTTTAATGAAATTAAACAACAAATATTTTTATTGAATTTTGAAGATTTAAGAAGAATGAAACTTAGATTCCGGCTCACTTGGTCGCAATACAATGATCCCTTTGTGCTACCTGTGAGTTGAAGTGAAAATAGTGAGAGATTGTGATAGGGAAGAGATAATGATAGAGAAGACGGAAGGAGTTTCATTATTTTACAAATTCTGTTGTTTTGCACGGTTTTTCTAACAAGGCAGTGTTACGGCGCCTCTGGTGTCAAATGAAGCGTATTAAGTTTTGAAGCTTTGTTTATTGGTTATTTTACTTCGCCAATGATTGTTCTACTACACAATACCGAAGAAGGAGGCCGCTGTAATGTTACATTAGGATTAGCATCCGATGAACCAGTGCCTTATGCATGTATCACACAACAACTGAAACAAAGGACACTAATGCAAAGCAAAAAATGTGTGGTGTTGTTATTTGATATAAGTTGGAGACCGTGATCGAACCCAGAATATTCGGTGTTGTAGTCAACGTGCTAACTACTGTATTGCAAATTGCTGAACGTTTATTTTGAAACAATGAACTTTAAACTTTGCAAAGTGTAAATTCAGCTGCGTGAGAGACAGGGAGAGATATATTTCTCTTTCTGTCTTTCTCCCAGCTGAGTTAAGACTTCGCAAAGTAAACTTTGTGGAAAGGGAACTAATGAAAGCTAATCAATAGCCTTGCCGTTGTTCTTTCTTCTTTACTAATCATGCCTGTTAATTTGCTTATTGTGTTACTTAAGACAAACTTTATTGGTTTAAAAAAAAATTATTGGCTTCATCCGATCAGTTTTAAGATCTGGCCGGTTATAGGGTTAATATTAAAAAGTGGAATGAATTTTTGAAGGGAAAACAAAAGGTAGTGTTCCGTGAGGTTTTTTCTTAGTTAATTTAAGCTAAAGTTTATTTTGAAATAATGTTTTTTATTCATTAACAGCCTGTTTGTGTAGAAGACTATATACTTTTAGCTGTTTTCTTTAAGTTATTACGAAAACGTCAAAATGTCGATTGTCAACGTCTCAAACAAACAGGCTTTAAGTTAAACAGTCGTGGGAGAACACTAAAATTTTAATTTAAAATTCAAAAGATTAGGTTAAGAAGGGTAGTGTTGTAATTCATATCCACTGGAGTCTGAATTAGACCTATTGTTATGTAAAAATATTCCTACAGGGTTAATGCAAAGAACTATCTAGAACAGAGCCAGCCACGACATAAAATGAGGTTGTGTTAGTGAGAAAACACCCTGCAACCCAACAAACATTATGCATTATAAGGGAATTATTACGAATACGGAACTGATCACATTTTAAAGCTTTGCAGTAAGATTTTCGGTGTTAATACTCTTGTGGCAATTTCTTATCATTAAAATATGCTTCAAATGCGAAGAACTTAGGCTATTGCGTTGCTTTGAACAAATTATTTTGTATCCAAATTTTTCCAGAACTCTGTAACATTCGTTTTCTCTGCCGCATTTAATTCACTTCGAAGTATAATCAGTTCGCTTTGTATATCAAAATTGGAGTGGGTTACGTCACAAGTGAATGGACTTTCAAAAATTTCAATCAATGGTTGTATTTTTTCGATGTCTTTAAACCTGTCTTGAAAGTTATATAAAAGTTTTTCAAATAGTGTTATGTATTAAAATTTACTTACGTTTTAGTGTTTGTCATATATGAGATAAGTTTTTGGGAAACTAGAAAAGATCATTTGATTGAATTTCGGAAAGGAGTAAAATTATCTTTGTCGTAAAGTTAAAAAGAATTCGATACAAATCGCACAAATTCTGTTCCTTACCTTGCAGCTCCTAAGTTGAATTCATTTAAAAACTAGTGGTATCAGCCGAAAAAGCTAGATCCAAAATAAATTGTCTTGTAAGGCCTGCATTCCACAATCATCTATCTTTTCCTTTTCTAAAAACTGTAGCACTTCTTCTTTTAAATCAAACAATCTATTTAAGCAATAACCACGGCTTAGCCAACGAACTTCCGTGAACATTTTTAGATCATTATTAGTAATGCGTTCCGCAGTTTTCATGGCAGGATAATTAGTGATAAATTTGGATGCAAGAGCGGCCTGATGAATAATGCAATGAAAGCTATGAATTCAAATTCCATTTTTATTCATTTTCCCAATGAAACCTTCACATTTGCCTGCCATTACATTTGCTCCATCTGTACAGACACCAACAATTTTTTTTGTATCTGTAACAGAAAAAAGCTTATCGCTAACTACATCGAATAAAAGTTTGCTAGTTACGCTTTCGTGAAATGTTTCCAAAGAAAACATAGTTTCAAAAACTTCCTAGTTGCGACTTACTCAGCGAATACATATGACGAGCTGACAAAGGACATGAATTCGCAATTCATTAATTTTTCCCTAATAATACATTCTAATGAATTTCCTATTTGGTAAATACGCCGTACCACCGTCTGAGGAGACAAATGAAGAGATTGTATTAACGTAGTTTTGTAACTAAGTCTTTGTAAAACTTTATCAAACATATGTTTTACAAATATACTATCAGAAAATGGCCTTCCATGTTTGACAATGTCCAAGCTTATTAAGCTCGATATCTCCACTGCAAGCAACCATTCTTTAATTTTTTTAATGAAAATGCCTTTGTTTTATTAAAAAGCATTTCCTTTGTTGTACTTTCAAAAACATTCATTTCGGTATGAAACGTCTCATAATGTCTTTTACAAACATATTCAGTGTCGTTATTAAATGTTTGATAACATAATATACATTGCACGTTACCAAATGCACTTTGAATAGCGAAATATGTTTCGCATGCTATTATTTATACAAAATGTTTGCTGGTTACCTAAAAAAATAAAAACACAACAACAAAAACAACAAAAGCATCAACAAAAACTGTAAGCATCCGCGCATGTGTAATCGTCGCTTGTTCATTGACGACTAAATTAATGAGCATAAGAATATGTGTGAAGTGCTCTCTGCACAATTGTTGTATGAAATGGTTGGCCCTGATCTAGAAGTATTTAACCAAAGCACTAAACGTACACACATATTCACGTGCAAGCACTATAGCAACAACAATTGTGTACAAAGCTACAGACATACACGTATACAAATAAAAGTGCGAGCACTTATGGTAACCACCCTGTACTAAAAATAGCACACTGCACTACCAACATACAAGTCGTTACTTTGAAAATTCAAAAACTAACGGCCAATCGAATCACCTACAAACATCTAGAAACGGCGACATGAATTTTCCCGATTGTGCTACAAGACTGTTTGAACATCTGGCTACCAATAAACAAACACGCCTAAACAGCGAAATCGTTTATGCGGAAATAGTTTCTTCCAGTTGGTTTTTACTAAGTATATATATGCATGCATGTTGCTATGCCATCTATTTGCGAACATTCTAGATCCGGTTTTGTAGTATAAAAAGAGTTGCCGTATGTGAGAAGTCAGTCAGTATTAATTGTAATTTAGTGGAGTGAACATCGTTGAAAGTAAAAGACCTTGTGCGGTGGATAATAACGTTAAGAAGTAAATAAGAAAAGACAAGTTGTAATTTATTTTAGTCAAGAATAAAAGCAAGTTCAGTTGCAAATAAGAAAATCGTGTTGTTATTTATCTTTATTTTTGAGCAATCAAAAAACTCACACGTTTAATAAAATTTAAAAGTAACACTATTGTTATTTTTTTATCTATTGTATCCAAATCCCAAATACCTTCCATTAAGCCACTCAATTCTCGTGATGAGTCCCTGAATATCTTCAAGTTTGCACTTTCCGATATCACTAACGATCTCATGGAAGCGTCTGCTCAGTCACCTCAGCTCATGAAATTGAGAACTCGCACAATGGCAGATGTATGGTGTTTTATTCCTTTTTATCATCCAACATCCTACATAAATCTGTAGTGGCAGTTTTCCAAATGCTGATCTTCAATGCGCTGGCCAACGCGCCTATGCAGACTCCTAGCACCTTGCTGTTCATATCCAGTATCAGTTTGGATCTTTCTAAGTCAAGTTTTGTCCACATAGAAATCATAGTCTCGATTTCCGAGAAACAACTGAAACAAATGTCTTGCCAACAGTGTTGTTTAGCGTTTGTTTTATAATATTTCGCTGTAGTAAAGCATTTGAAAAATCTCTCATGTCTTGAAATGTGTTTTGCAGGACACTAGTATGTACGTACATCAGTGCTTATTTTGAATTACAATTTTTCTTTTTCAGTTAAACTTCTCAACGAGAAACTACTTAATGAGCAGTTAACGAAATTCGACAACCGCTTGTATTCCGAGCTGGCAAAAAAACATCCTCACAGCAACATCATTCTTTCCCCATTCTCCGTACAAACATGCATTGCCATGAGTCGTATGGGCGCGAGTGGTAATACTGCTTCCGAAATGGATAGAGTTTTCATTTCGTCTGATCAAAATCCCAACCATTTGGCCCTCCACTATTATAATATTTTGAAAAATTACCAGAACAGTTCGATTCTCAAAATCGCCAATAAAATTTATATCAAGCCTAACATTAAAGTTAATGAAGAATTTAATAAATTGTTAAACGAACAATTCTTTTCATCAGCTGAAGCGGTAGACTTTAGCAATGGTCAAGTAGCTGCCAGCACCATAAACTCCTGGGTAGAAGACAAAACTAATAATTTAATTAAGGATTTGGTATCACCAAATGTATTTAATAATGACACTAGATTGGTGCTGGTTAATGCCATACACTTCAAGGGAGAATGGGTATACGAATTTGATAAAAAAGTAACAAAAGAAACTGATTTTCATTCTGATAAAAATACATTTAAAGTGCAAATGATGTATAGAAAAGCTGATTTCGGTTATGGATTTCTACGCGACTTGAATGCTGAAGCAGTAGAATTGCCCTATAGAGATTCTGATTTGTCTATGCTGATTATTTTACCACGACGTAATACCAATTTATTTGAGGTAGAGGAAAAACTGAGAAATATGTCATTGGCCAACTTAAGCAATAAGATGAGAGTTTCAGAAATTGAAGTCTATTTGCCAAAATTCAATGCTGAATTTAAAGTTGAATTGTCGGAACCTTTGCAGGAGGTAGGTAATACGTGAAATTACCAGCCCTGTTCTGTAAACTGAATTCGAATAAATTTCTCGTTTAAAAAAAATTTATAGTGATACTGCAGACGTGTTTAAAATCATACACGATAGTTTTCTTTCCGATATATATATATATATAATATATCTATTGTCGCAGTTAGTTATCTAAAATCGGTTTACAGAACAGGGCCGTACATTCAATTTAATTTACCAAAAATATTAATTTTATTTTATTTTACCCAAAGTTGGGCATGCGTCGCATGTTCTCCACAGAAGCAGAATTCGATCGAATACTGGATGGTGAATCAAATCTGCATGTGTCTTCAATGATTCATAAAGCTGTTATTGAAGTCAATGAAAAGGGTGCTGAGGCAGCTGCGGCCACCGGTAAGATAATTTTTTGAATATCTTAACTTTTCTTAAAATATTGATTTTTGAGTGTTTGTACTCTGTTGGCTAAGATTTTGCGTGAAAATAAAATGAAATGAAAAGCAACTAATAGCCAGGTATGGTGCTTTTGGCACTATTTTTAGTGCTCTCTGAAGACTCAAAACGTTACATTTTGAGCGTTAGTGCCAAACTAAGAAAAAGCACTAAGTAGTGCTTTTAAAAAATTTGAATATATCTTAAAATTACTTTAATAAAAACTTCGTGCATTTATCTTTTCAGTGTAAAGCATACACTTTTCGTCTGGTATATTTCATTAAAGACAATAATATTGCAGAAATAGAGAATAGGTTAAAAAAATGATTAAACTTCACTCTTCACTTGAATCTTCAGTTGTTTTTCACGCTAGTGCTTTTTACGCTTTTTAGATCTCAAAATTATGCTTGTTTGTGTTTTTTTCAAAGTTTGATATGCTTTTAGAGTAAAAAAAAGTTGGCATCACTGCTAATGGCTGTTAAACTACTCGATGTACGTTAAAAGTTGCCCAACTGTACGCGGGGTACACACTATCGAACACGAGTGACTGTCAAAATTGTGTTAGTTTTGAATGATAGCATTGACTGTTCAGACTATCGATCATGTTTGACACTCAAACATGATCATTCAAGAACAAAAAATGGACACAAAAACATGGAAAATAAGAAAATTTGACAAAATTTTTTTATAATGATTTATTTTAATTTTTTTGTTATCATTAACCTACTCCTCGAAAAACTCCTCACTCTACCTTGCATTTCAAACAAATATGTACATATATAAATTCCATAAAAAAAATTATTTTCCGCGTCCGAACTGTGTAGTTTATGCTAGAAAAATAGACCTTTATTGACACTTTTTGGTGCACACTATCGGTCGAAAACCAATATGGCGGCTAACTGTCACTCAACCGCAAACATTTTTGTGGTTGATTGTTTACTTGTGTTCACACTATCGAACAAGCAAACTTGGAGCAGAGCTGTCACTCATGTTCTATAGCAGCGTTGTCCACAAAGAGAAACAGATTCAAAATGTGTGTGTAGTGGTGAGTGCACTGGGAGAAATTTGCTGGTAAATGTATTGAATAATGTTTTTGTATACATTATTTTTTATGTTTAATTAATAAGTTTATCTCTGTCCTCCCCTGACAAACTACACATTTCTAAATGACGACTTTCATAATGACGCTTAAAACTGTATGCACTTATTCTTTTTAATTTTTGATTGCATGCAAGGCACTCAGCTTCATTAAATATGTTTAGTGAAAATAAAAAAATTTTCTCATAATATACCTTCCACGTTTCAAAATAATAAAAAATGGTTAATATGTAAACATAAAATTATTCCAAGTGTATTCAAATGTTGGAAAAAAAATCATAAAAACACTCAGTTGTTCTTCTCTTTTTCTCTAACTTGTAATCTCAACTGTGTATTTTGTTGTTGTATCATAACAAATCAAGCGACATCAACCTTCTTGTTTAAAAGTTGGCATACAACTGAATAAAATTATAACTTTTGTACTCTTTGCAGTGCGCTTCGTCAACATTCCTGTTGTGTATGTGTAAATCGCGAAAATTGTTCGGCCCCCGGGGGCATTGTGTGCGCATCATTGTTCTATAGTGTGTATTAGTGATGAGCTATTACGTGATTTTTTAATAATGTTGCTCCTTGTGAACGTGATTTCTCAATCGCTGTTCTTCTAACCTGTGACTGTGATCACAGTATAGCTGTATTTTGCTTGTAGCAGTTCTGTTATTTTGAGAAAATTTAATAAGAAGAACAGCAGTGAAATCAAACTGTGACTCTGATCACGGTTCAACTCATTTCAGCTCTTCTGCTTTAAAAGTATTTATTAGCAGCGTTGTCAACTCGGTGCTTTTCGCACCGTTTTTAGTGCTTTTTGAAATTTTCGACGCGAAAAATTTTGAAGTTAGTGCTCAGTGCTTTTTTAAATTCATATCGGTGCTTTTTGTTTCGAGTCGGTGCCACTAAACCATAAATTCGAAGAAAAATTTCCTCACCTATTTTTTCCTTCGAAGAAATCTATATATAAAAAAATAAGCTCTGAACTTAAATGGAGCATTTAAAAAAATTCTACCAAGATTGTACAAGGCTTGGTGGAAGAAATAAGCGCCATATTTCCCTTAAACTTTAACATTTAAATCATAATTAATATAAAAAATGTTTTGCCACGCAACAAAGAAGACATAATAGAAGTATTTACCCAAGTATAGTTTAATATCGAAATTTTGTCTAGTCTAGGGAAAATATAATTAGTCCACTATCGAGTTTTCAGTTGAGAATTATCGGATGTTTCTAATTTAATTGAATTCGAAAAATACGTTTCTTTCCTGACGAAAAATGATTAAACATAAAATTTTTTTATAATAACTACAAAAGGCTTCGTCAAACTGATTTGAGAATTCACTGATTCTTATACAATTAAAATGTGTATCGGATGCCTCAAATTTATAGTTTTAAAAATATATTGCATGGTCAACCGATTATTATATTTTTTATATGCATATTTGTGTATAACAAATTTTTTTTTAATACATGATAATAATTAAAAATTTAGTGCTTTTTTACTTAAATTACGCGCTTTTTTAGTGGTTTCAGTGCTTTTTGAAATTTAAAAGTTGACAACGCTGTTTATTAGTATTGGTGTCTTGATAAATACTAATAAGAAGAGCGACAACAACCAAACATTGAGAATTGTCGTATAAGAGGCAGAGACAATAAAATTGCTAATATAAAAATGTGAGCTGTACATAGTTGGCAGAAAAGAATATTTGGCACGATTTGACGATTTTTTCTTGACAAAAGCTGAAGTTATAAAAAAAAAATTAATGTGGTAGCTTTATTTACTGTAAAGTAAGCATACAAGAATAATCACAGTTTGTATGAAAGAACTGTATTTTCAAAACCCGTTACTTGATAAATTCAATCACAGTTGTGATTTGTGATCGCTGTGAAAAAGTAACATGATTCGAAATATCGCTCAACTCTAGTGTGTATTCTATTTTAGTACTTTGCATTTAAGGAGACACAAATGTGACAGAGCTCATAAGAAAACTTGTGTATTAACTTATGTAGTTGTCAGTTGAAAGAAATGGACGCATGTAGTATGACGGATTATATGTGCCTCGGCCTAAAAACGGCTAACCTTTTTCTCAGATAAGGGAAAGTAATTGTACCGCTTGTGCGGTCTAGTAGTGCGATACACAAAATTTTTTTAACAATTATCGCATCGTTAAAATAATTATAATGAAAATTTATCGAAGTTGCTATTCAGTAATATTTTTAACGACATTAACTGTAGCTTAATGTCAGCTGTGTCGTTTTTTAAGCGACAATAACAAGGTGCGACACTCCAAAAAACCTGGGACCGGATATTATTTTTCTTGTAGGGCTTGTCGAGTAAAACAAGATTCCAATAGTGAAATATGCCGCACACCTCCAAAATCCGGATTTACGGTTACAAAACGGGTTTTTTTACCTTTGCGCAGTTATAAGCCTGTAACTTTTTTTGATAATGATCCGATTTTCACTCAAGTGCTTATCTATTTTTAACCCCAAATATGCTTTTTAATCGTAAATAAACGTACATTTTTAATAAATTCAATAGTAGGTATTATAGTTTCTTAATAAAGTAATGTATAAAAAGGTCACCAAAGTTGATTTTTTTTTAAAAATCTGCAAAATTTGTGTTTGCTGGGCAATAAACCCATATTACTCAAGATTTCTTAAATAAATTATATATATTTTAACCGTAAAAAAACATATCAGTCCCCAGGTTTTTCTATTTCATTCAATTTTGTACCACTGTGTAATTTATGGGCTGTTAATTTGATCGAAAAACAAAAATAAACAGAAAATATCGGCTGTGTACTATCGTTAAAAATAAGTTACAGAATCACACAATCGTTATTATAAGCGTTATAAGTAACTGAATCGCACTATATATATGTCCTACATAATCGTGTGCCTTTTAAAAATAAAACCCAGATTTTCATAAACTCCATCATACTAGGGTTGAATTTTCTCAAAAGTCATCTGAATTAAACTTAATCAGTCAAAAGCGGGCGCCAGACACATCAATATTGAAGCTGAATATGGACGTGCATGGCATCCATTTACGAATTATTGGTAAAATCCGTCAGCTTCACATAAAATGCAGATGTAAAGGCCAAAATACTGTTTAAAGTAGGACCTGTTAAGCAAGTCTTATTACAAACAGTTCTCATTCCTTGTTTTGTTTCCACCTCTTTTTAGCGTGAAATAATTTTTATTCCTATTCTTAAGCAGTTTCTTATATTTCTAATTTTCAGATGCTGTACTCACTCCACATATACTTGGCGTCATATTTTTCGCCGACAGACCTTTTCATTACATCATAAAGGATAAAAATACGACATTCTTTGAAGGAAATTTTATAGGAGAACCTAAAAATAAAAATGCTAAATAGTCAAGCCACTTTATCACCTAAAATGGGTCTAATTTACAGCATGCATAATCAATTTAAAATATAATCTGTAACTGCATTTATAACATATGTATGTACCTATAATAAACAAATAAAAAATTATAAAAAAGTTAAAATTATTGTTTAAATAATTATATATTAACAGACTTCTTTATAAAACTTATTAAGGCTTTATAAAAGCTTTTTAAGAAAAATTTTTTATGAAAATTTGCCTTAAGAACCCTTCATAAAGCCTTAAGAAGTTTAATAAATAAGGCTGTAATTTTTTTTAAAGGTAAAATATTGTTTTCTTTAATAGTATTAAAAACAACACATTCCCCTTTATCAAAACAACTTGGCTACAATAGTAAGAGAAAGGTTTATGATTTCCCAGCCTCTCAAATTTCTCGGAAAAAAGAAAAACAATCAAATCGGATTTCCGAAAATTTAGAGAAATAGTAATTCCCACAAAATTCTTAAATACACATATATCGTCAGACCATTATTGCACAGTGGAGACTTTTGCAAAATAAATGGTAATAAATCTGGAACTTCAAAACTACTGATTGGATTTATATGATTTTCGTATCTCTCATAACTTAGAAGACATTTGACTTTAAACAAAAAACAATTTTTTTTGCCTTGACTTTTTTTAGTATTTCAACTACAACTTTTTAGTCAGTTGTTGGATTTTAAATTAAAAGACAACATTAAATTTCTGATCAAATTTTGAATAAAAATAAGTAAAAAACTTATTAATATCTGCAGTCGTGAAAACGGGAAAAGGCAAAGAATTCAAAGTTTAAAAATTTTTCTGGAAAAGGCACGTTTTTTTTAAGAAAAAGTATCTTCATTATTTTCAATTTTGTGAATAACTTTTTTTAACACTTGCACTTTTAAACCACATAGCGCTAAAATGTCTTCTCAGTTATGAGAGATACGAAAACACATCTACGAATATTATTTACTAAAAATGTTGAGCTTAGATCAAAACGCTTTATCGCATAAGAATCGGATAATTTTTCTAAAAGTTACAAGCCTCAGAATTTTTTTTGAGTCCCATGTTGTCAACTTAGGCCCACTGTAACTCCTGTCCAGCTTAAGCCAGACGGCTGCCAAGACATTTGTTATAAAGCCTGAGTTCTCCTCTACGGATGTTTGAAGTTTCATATAAATCCAATCAGTAGTTTAGAAGTTCCAGATTTATTACCATCTATTTTGCAAAAGTCCCCACTGTGTATTGGTTTGAGCCACTGACCATTTAAAAAAAATTAGTTAGGTATGTATAAGATATACATATATACATACATACATATGTATGTATGTCGAATGTCTCCTATCTGCATCCAAACATGATTTGCGAAATTGATTATGGTTTCTGATATATTCGACATTCTTTTTGCTCTATTTCAACTATTTTAAGGTCATTCCACATTTTGGCGTTTGCGTCCAATTCTTCATACAAAACATGCGAAATAAAGTTGACTCTTGTTTTGCTTCATTTCTATAAGAAATTAATCCTCACAAAAACATAAATGTGAAATAAAGCCAAAATTTCGGCCATTAAAAGTAGTGAGATATAAATTTTGACCAAGTTCTCTCTTGCACAATACATATCACTATAATCTGTCATGCATTTTATAAATGTGAAATCATCAGGGTTTTATATTATATCTAGGCCACCTGCTTACTATGCCTCTGGACCAAAATCCGCACCAAGCAGTGACTCGTTTTGGGTGCGTCGCATAGTGCTTTGTCCCACAAGCAAAATTAAAATAAAATAAAGTGCTTGGAATATTTAAGTAATATACATTTCTGTAAAGCTAACAAAGTACCTTAAATAAATTCGTAAATAGAATTTATCATCTCGTCTTTTTGTTAACAGTAGAGGGCGCTAAAGTCAGAAAACGTTTGACGTAAAACTGTTGATCGGAAAAACGGTTTTTAAATTTAATTTTTTATTGTATTACTTTGAAACTTGACAGTTTTGTTTATAACTATAGGTACAAAAAAACAAAAATAATTTTTTACAAATATTTTATATAGAAAAGTTGTTTGTGCCATCGAAAACTTTTGCGATTTTTTATTTGGAATTCCCAAAATGCAAAAGTTTGATAGAGGTTTACACTATAAGCCGACGATATATTTTTACCTACATAGTATGTTTTTGTTAGTGTCCCTTAATACATTCGGTTTATAAATTATTTATTTATTTATTTATTTATTAAACATATTAATGCAAAGTAAATTTGCATAATATGGTGTTGCACAAATATGGGCGGAGTAACGTAGACCATATGCCCAAGATGGTATTAGCAGTATTTTAAAAGGTTTTGTGACTGACTGTACACGACCTATGCCTTCACATAGGAATTAGGCAACGTGGTTGTTAAAGAAATTCCACAAAAAACCGCAATATTATACGGTTATCCGTGGCAGATCAGTCAACCAGTGCGCGAGAGATGTTCCCCGACCCAGAGCTGCTTAACGACTGGTTTATAAATTGTTTGGTTCATTATATTTATTATTTTATGCCTTACTTTTTTACAGGGTGTGGCATCAGTTTTGTGTGCAAACTGTTCATCACAGCTTAAAGTTAGCTTTATAATTACCTGGGGAGCAAACCGGCTGTTATTATCTTTGTTGCTCGTCTCTTCAATAACATTCAAACATACAAATACTGCAAAGTTAAAATAGTGGCTTTAAATAACTATTTACATATGTATGTGTATCTAATAAATAAATTTATAAACTAGACATTATTATTTTCAATGGTTTTACGATAGATGGCTGCATGCGAAGAACTTGTGGTATCTTTGGGCTTTAAGAAATTTTCTGCATCCCAGGGTTGAACTTTTGCGGTGCCCCAAATAACATAAACTAAATTTCCAGAAAAGAATATAACAGCAGCTATAATAAAGACAAGTTGCCATTGCGACCGATTGGACTGCAGTTGGAAAATATTTAAATGATATATATATATATATATATATATATATATATATATATATATATATATATATATATAAAATGTAAAGGCATTATTATGAATACTATATGTATATGCACATATTTACCGTATCCGAAACAATAGCACCCACTATCAAAGGGGCTATTAAAGGCATGAAATTTGCTATAGTATTAACAATTCCCATTAACACGCCAGCATGATTTGGTGATAAGTCAATAGTATTCAAACAACTACCGATGGTGGCGCCACTGTTGACACCCACCAGCACAGTCATTAAAACTATTGCCCAGTTTTTATTATCCACATCCAAAAATCCAATACCTATTAAACCAGCTGCCGGTATCCAGTACGCTATGGTGTTCCATAATTTACGTATGGATGTTAGACTGAGAATTCTTTTACGTAAACATAAATCTGCCAATATCACATAAACGTACGACATGCCCCACATGGCTAAGAAGGGCAATGCTGAGAATAGCCCATTACTTTTAATGTGTAGGCCGAGAATTCCATGCATATAGGATGGAATTTGTGTCTGTAAAATATTTAAACCATAACCTTCGGCACAGCGCGCCATCAATAAGGCTATAAATGGCACCGACAGCCATATTGATTTCCAGGGTACGGAAATTTTGTTTTTGTGAAAGTCATCTGCATGTTCTAAAGATGATTCTATATACTGCTTTTCCTTCTCAGTTATAAACCTTGACACGGTGGCATTGTTGGAGGCGAAAATCGTCCAAAGCAGGCACCAAACAAAGCACATACCAGCTGAGAGATAAGAAATACCAGGCCAGCCCATTGGCCCTTCTGCTATTAAACCACTCATACCCAAGGCTAAAACGGTACCACATTCAATACCCGTCTGACTTAAGGCACCCAAGCGTGTGCGTTCTTCTAGGGGCGACCACTTGGCCAAGTGTTCATGTATGCAGGGAAACAAGCCACCCTGGAACAAGCCCTGACCAATACGTATCACACAAAATGCTTGCCAACCGCCCCAACTCACACACCAAGGTGTTAGCGCACTCAAAATGGCCGATGAAAAGGTTGAAACATTCATGATCAACTTCGCCCCAAAGCGTTTGCTTAACATTCCTCCCGGAAACTGTGTTATCACGTAACCCCAATAGAAACTGGACATTATGTAAGAAATTTCTCTCTCATTCCAACTATATTCCTGCAAAGGGAAAACATAGACGTTATGGCTTTTGTTTATATAGCAGTTATTATTTATAGACTCTACCGGAAAATTGGGATTTGTTGTCGCTGCATCTGTCATGGCAACTAAAGCGACACCAATATTAAGACGACTTGTATAAATTACAACAATATTTAGGAATATTAAAAACGCTTGCATATGACGCATTCCCAAAATAGGACCTAGAGAAAGAAAAAAAAAAACATAAAACAAAATTATTAATTAAAAATCATTTAAGTTTTAAATCCAAACATGATTTTTAGCATCCTTTAATAATAAAAGGAAGTAAAGCTGCAAAGCTATAGATTATATAGATATAGAAATTAAATATCGATAGTTATTTTCACCATTCGATACTATCGACAAAAAAGAAATGAAATGAAACAGAATCAATCCGCAACTTCAGGAAAAAACGTTTTCAAATTAATAAAGTCCATAGTAACTTCAAATGCTTTCTAATTTTGTTAAATTTTCTTTTGTATTTATTATACCCTTTACCAAAAAATGGTAAAAGGGATATATTAGAGTGGGTCAATTTGTATCGAGTAAAAAAAATTCACCAAGCGGTTGTCAAAATCGTAATCTACGACGAATTCCAAGAAGATTTGCTCAAGGAACCATGAGTCTAAAATCAAAATCGAGCTTCCAATTTTTAACGACAAACTTTTCCTCAAGTATTTTATATATATTTGTTTATAGTTAGCTAAAATATTATTGAGTCTTCTAATAAATGTGACAAAAGTGATTATGTTTCGGCTTGTTCGAAAGGAAATTTCATGAGCTTTACTTTTTCCCATGATTTAATATAAGTTTCATTCAAAGTTTTTTTTTAAATTAACCTAAACAACAGAATTATTTAGTTGTGTAAACAGATTTCGAAAGCTAATGAAATTCATCCATCAATGCGGCATTTCTGCCTGGTTTTATTGCGTATGCGTTATTAGTGTGTCCCAAAAAAAATTTTTTTTCTTTTGCCCCAGGGTTTTTTGAAAGCTTATAGGGTGAAGTATTTTTGGGATTTTTTTTCAGATTTTTCGGAAGAGGTTTAGAGGTCGCCAAAATCGAATTTAACCCAAACAAGTAAGAGTGCTGTATTCGGCTGTACCGAATCTTATATACCCTTTACCAAAGCGCGTTTATGTAGTATAGAGATACATACATAAGCACAGAGATATGTAGGTACATATTCATTTTGTAAAAAAACTCATACTTTTTTCTAGTGCAAGTTTTAGGTTTTTGGCATTATATTTAATTTGGTGCTTTTTAAATTTTGGCGATTTTTTTTCATATAGGCAATTTTTTTGGTTTTGGCGAGTTTTTTCGGTTCTTGGCGTTTTTTAATTTTGGCGATTTTTTTTCGTTCTGGCGATTTTTTTGATTTTGACGATTTTTTTCATTTAGGCGATTTTTTTTTTCATTTAGGCGATTTTCTTTAATTTTTGACGATTTTTGTTCATATAAGCATTTATTTTTGTTTTGGCCATTTTTGCGGATTTTTGTCATTGTGGGAATTTTTTTTTGTTTTGACACTTTTTTCTCGTTTTGGCGATTTTTTCGGTTTTTGGCGTTTTTATAATTTTGGCGATTTTTTTTCGTTTTGGCGATTTTTTTGATTTTGCCGATTTTTTTTAATTTTTGGCAATTTTTTTTCATATACGCAATTTTTTTTTGATTTGGCGATTTTATTTCGGTTTTTGGCGTTTTTTTTTAATTTTGGCGATTTATTTTCGTTTTGGCGATTTTTTTTTTGATTTTGGCGATTTTTTTTCATTTAGGTGATTTTTTTTTTAATTTTTGGCGATTTTTGTTCACATAAGCATTATTTTTGTTTTGGCGATTTTTTTCGGTTTTTGGCGTTTTTTTAATTTTACCGTTTATTTCATTTTGGCGATTTTTTTCGTTTTGGCGATTTTTTTAAATTTTTGGCGATTTTATAATTTTCGGATTTTTTAGTTCGACCGTTTTTGAAAATTTCAAGAGTTTAACTCTTACAGTTTCCAAGATATAGCAATTTGTCAAAATTACATAGTCAAAATTTCATTAACTGATGGGCCACCCTTTAATTAAAATTTTTTTAATTTTTGTGTTTATTGTTGTAGCCTATATAAAAATACACTAATTTTACAAATTTCAAGTGTCAATATACATATGTACACACATACATACAATTGTATGTATATTACATGGGATTTTAAAAGTTTTCGTTACTCATTTTGGAACACCCTTTAATTTTTAGCTTTTATATATTTGTTGTTGTAGCGACCAAAATTCTACATATACTGTCCAAATTTCAGACCCGTAGCTTTTACCGTTCCTGAGAAAGTAGCTTTCTTCCTAAAACATCAAATATGTTTAATTATTAGGAAAAAAGTTAAAGTTTTCCAACCCTGGAAACGTTTTTTAATTTGTTAAGTTTTTAAATTTTTTTTTACATTATAAATACCAATTTTATTCATACCGAAGTATAAAATAAGTTAATTTAATAAAAAAGTAATAAAAACTTGTTTTCGGTAGTTATTTTCTATGGGAAAATTGAATTTGAGTTTTCCAGCTCTGAAACCGTCCGCTCGATTTTGCTGATTTTCAATAGCAAAATTTTTCGGAAAATTTCTGACACACCAGTCCAAGAACGAAGTCGCTAGCTCTTCTGGGAGCTTGGGAAACCCGATTTCACGTACAGACAGACGGACAGACGGACATCGCTTGTTCGTCTTCCCTATGCATAAGGATCCAGAATATATATACTTTATGTGTCTCTTATTAATATTGTAGAAATTACAAACGGAATGACAAACCTATATATACCCTTTTACCATTTTTTGGTAAAGGGTATAAAAATTTTTTTTTTTTTTGTTAAATTTCTTCGGAAAAGTAAAAAAGTATACAATTTGGTTAATTAAACAAAATAATAAAAATAAATACATACAGTGTATGTATGTACAATAGAGTGGCCGTTAGTTGTATGTAGAATTTTTTTTGTTGATTTTTTTATTCTCAACCCCCAAATCGGTTCAGTTTTATTTAAAAAAAAATACAAACAAATTTCATAGCGATAAGTTGTGTTTTAGGGGGTGTGTCCGGCCCTCAAAGTTAGCCCTCAAGCCCTTATGTATATCCAATGTAATTTTTTTTGGGTTTAGTTTTTGTATGACTATACTTAATATATGTATGAAATAATTTAATAGATATAACGCCTTATTGTAAACGCTTAGTAAAACAATTTCAATATAAATGCAATTTTGGTAAATATAATTTTTGGTATTTTTTGGTTATTTTCTTTATTAATTCCTAAAATATTAATTTTAGCAAAAAAACTTTCTTTAGGACTAATGTTAAAGACTAGAACAGCTAAATTATTGCCATATATCATATTCTTGTAAACTGATTTTTTAAAAAGATAGTCATATGCAAAAAATTACATTAAGGCCAACTTTGATGGGTGGACGCACCCCCTAAAACACAACTTATCAGCATGAAATTTTTTTGTATTTTTTTACATAAAACTGAACTGATTTGGGGGGTGAGAGTAAAAGAAATCAAGAAAAAATAAATAACGGCCACTCTAATGTACATATATCTATACACGGAGTACATACATACTGTAGAATTGTATACACTTAGTTAAATGCGAACATTCGTATTCGAATTCCCAAATATTCGACCGTTTTAGATATATTCGTATTCACCAAATTCAGACGAAAAGAATATTTCAATTCAAATATTTTGTAATTTTTTTTGGAATTGCCGGGAACTCAAAAGCAAATTCTATTTGTTATTACTTTCTGTGTATTGATTGCATCATTTTCTACCCAAGAAAGACTTCAGCCGAAAATATTTATTGGCAAATGTTATGTTTAATGTTAAATTTTTTTCCCTTATTCATAATAAGTTTCACTTTCTAAATCTAACAACATTTGACTTATCCATTAGCAGAACAGTGGACAAAGGTTGGTAAAAAGCCAATACTTCCTTCCTTCGAATACTTCCCACACTCTAAGCGAAAACCCATAAATGTAGCAGACTTTTTTTTAGCTTTTGGATAGAAAAAAAATTCAGTTGCAAAAATCTTTTTTATCTGATCAATATCATGAGCTTTGGGCTCACATTGAGCCTTTTAAAGATATATAGTATAAATTTAAGACTTGAGCTTTTTGACACCTCCCCAAATGCTGTACATATAAAATTTCATAACACTCGGACAGCTAGTTTAAAAACTAAAATAAACTAAAAACTAAAAACTAAAACTAAAAAACTAAAAACTAAGCTAAAAAATTAAGACCACAAACCCCATATTTTAGACAGCACCCGTATATCAATTAAAGAAAAAATCTTTGCTACCAGTCTAATGTGCATACATTAAAAAAGCACTCTTCAAACCTTTAAATCTCCGCATTGTCTTGTGTATGTGGAACAGCCAATATACTAACTTTCGCGATTTCATATACATAACTGTGACTTACAAAGGCTTTGCTTTTTTCACCAATTTAAAACATTTATATGTCTAGGGATACGTTTTTCATTCCCAAAGAAAGCTAACTGAAATATATTTTTGAAATTATTGGTGGGAATCGGTATACCGGTACATACCGGTATAGACCTAAACGGTATTCCTGATACCGGTATTTTCTAACCGAAATGGATTTCGGTATCAGTATCGATACCGGTATCTAATTATAGCGGTATTTCAATCGGTATCGGTATTTTTACGATACCGTTTGCCAACCTTGCTTTATATATATTTTTTATGAACTACTAGATCGCTATAAGGATTCAGAAAAATCTACAAGGATGATTCTAGGGTGGAAAATTAATTTTATGTTGTATATAAAAGTACCTGTGTCAAATTATTTTTCTATTTGTTCATATATTATTTATACTTTATATTTTAGAGAGGAATATTTTGGCATAAAAATTATAAAAAAACATAGCTCCAGACAGGGAAAACTTAAACTTTTTCTGGTATATAAAACTAATAATTTCTTCTTTGGTAATTAAATATATGTATTGCATTGCATTAGAAAGAAATAAAGAAGTATTACAAATTATAAAAATCAAAATTATGATTTCAGGGTTGGAAATTGAAAAAAAATTTTGGTAAATATGTCACCAAAGACAAGTCTTTTTTCAGTTAAACATACATATTTCATGTTTTAAAAAAATCTTAACTCTATTTTTTATATATATGTTAAATTTTTATTTAAGTATAAACGAAGAAATGCGCCATGTTGCTTGCTATGCTCTCAGCACAGTTATGTTTCAAATCAATGGTCTTTCGTTGACAGCTTGTAACGAGTTCTTATTAATTTTTAGTAAATAGAGAGAGAGAGGAATAAAATTTATCGCTAAAGAACAGTCTTAATTATAAAATTAATTAAAGGACATTTTCCGTTTCATTTCCTTGAAACCGTTCCCTTGTAATGAACAAATTTGAAAAAATTCCTTAGCAATAAACGTTTACATAATACCGCAATATATACCTTTTGCAATGGGATGATTAAATTGAGACACTTATGTAACAATTTTGCAACATCAAAGATTATTAAATAAAACAGGTTAGTTTACAATACTAATGCCCATTTTTAAAGTTGCTTATCAACCTGTAATTATTTTTAAGTTCTAATTAAATACGAAATTGTGTTTTTGAGTGCATAATTAAATAATAATTAACTGCCAGTTCATAGAAGCCATGTAAAAATTCTCGGCTGTCTATTTATAATGAAAAAAAAAACAAATTTTGAGTGCTTTGTTTTTGTTTTCAACATAAATAGACAGCCGAGAATTTTTGCATGGCTTCTATGAACTGGCAGTAAATGCCCAACCTTGTGTACTTAAATCGCACTTAAGTTTTACGAACATACCATATGTTATTGAGCTTCTGCGTGTTTATTGAAAACATGTACACGAACATCATGTGGTCGTATTTAAAATAATTTCGTTTAATTTTGATTAATATATAACATGCTACTTATACAATTCATGTTTTCATACCATGATATAAATATGTAAATAGAAAAATGCATTCTGATGCTCCTTTGGTTTCATAAAATGTGTTTTTATGCAATTTTATTTTCTGCATTTTTATAACCTAACTCTTTTGTTTATATTAAAAAGCTGTTGTTTGAAAACCCTTCCATAATACTGGGAAATTTCGCAGTGCTACCGTACTTTCAACGTAATTTAATAAGAACTTTAATTAACTACTGAAAAAATCAAATCGTATTTAATTACAACTTAATTTTATATAAAAATTAGCTAATTACGTACTAAATTATTAAGTTAAAAACTAGGTGTAAGACTATTTTATAGGGTTTTTAAATAGTAGCAGGGTTTTAGAACATCTCCAGTGGCTGTGAACAGGCACCGATTTTTTTGGTATTGTATTCGTATGACGTGACGTCTTTTTTGAGAACTAGAATAACGGTAAATGTAAAATATTTCTTAAATACAGAGTGCAAAATAAAATATTCAACTAATTGCTAATATCGAAAGGAAACATTTAATCGAAAAATACCGAGAGGTGACTTCCTAAAAATTGCACTAGATCAAAAAATTATAAATTTTTCACAAACCAAATTTGTGTGTATGTGTTTATATTAGTGATGCACGAATATTCATATTCGTATTCGAATTGTCGAATATTCGGCCATTTTCAGGCGAATACGAATGTATTCGTAGATAAATCCTAAAAGAAATTTAAATAAATGACTAAAAATTTTAGTTTGTACAAATACATTAAGTTTTCTATAGAAATTTGTGCTTGGTATCATTTTCAAATATTATTCAATGACGACCATTAAAATTTTGGGCACTTTTTATTAACTTTAAAGTACGCCAACAAGAGTATGAAGTCCTTTATCATAACAATTTTTTAATATTTCATATGGTATATAATATTCGTATTCGCGAATATCGTTTGAAATGTTCGTATTCGTATTCGTATTCGCGAATATAAAAATTTACATTCGTTACATCACTAGTTTATATATGTCTGTGTCTCTATACTAAATAAACACACTATGGTGAAGGGTATATACGATTCGGCACAGCCATATATATTTTTTATTAAATTATGAGTACTAGCATCTTTCAGGGACTTTGTTCGCATCCACGAATAAACTAAAATTGTCCTAGAAACTGCATTTCTAACAAGTTTAACAAACACAGAAAAATTAAAAATTTTTCGACATTTGTCTCATACTCCTTAAAAATACTCTATATTTGTATTAGTCTGGACTATTTGCGCTAATCTGCAAAAAATTTTCCAATGAAACTTATTGCACTGCTTAAGACTTTATATTCTCAAGCAAGTTGTAAAATCCAACATGAAGGCAAATCGGGCAACCAAATAACAGTGGGTATTGGTGTACGCCAAGGCTGTGTCTTATCGCCACTTCTCTTCAACATTGTACTTGATAGTATTAGAGGTATCAGATGGTGTCTAAATGGAAATCTGAGTTATTTAGATTTATGCATGTCTGCCAAACTGCAAAAATTAGCGAATACTATAGATGAAGCTGGCTTGAGGATAAATACCGAGAAAACGAAAAGCTTACGTATTAATGCATCAACAGCGCAGAAATTCCAGATCAATAACATCAAACTGGAAGATGTAAACCCCTTTTCCTACCTTGGCAGCATTTTAACAAAAAATGGTGGATCTAAAGAGGATATTGAGAGTCGCATCATTAAAGCCAAGCAAACCTTTTGTCGATTGAAATCCATTTTTTTTTCTCGACAAGTAAAACTCAAAATATTTGACTGAAATGTGAAATCAATTCTACTATACGGCTGCAAAACATGAAACGCTGCACCCCGAGATATCCAGAAATCGCAAGTGTTTGTCAACCACTGCCTCCGCAGAATTGTACGTGTCTTTTGGCCAAATGTTATAACCAACAGCATATTGTGGTCCGAAACAAAACAAATACCAAGGACATAAGGAAACGTAAGTGAAAATGAATCGGCCACATCTAACGAAGGCCTCCAAACAACATTACCTGAAATGCCATCGACTGGAACCCACAGGGCAATCGAAGGGCAGATCGCTCTGCTCACACTTGGAGGCGACAAACCGACATTGAAGCTGCTGCTATTAACAGAAGTTGGAGCGAAATAAAATCCCTCGCTCAAGATAAATTGCATGGGAACATATTTGTTGAGGCCCTATGCTCCTTATAGGATCGACGGGAACACATATGTATATGTATATATATGGTATCCGTCTATTAAATTTCGTCGGTATATTTATATTTGTGAAAAAAAGCAAAAAGTGCTTAATTCGAGATAAGCTAGCTTAGACTTCTAATATCATTTGCAATAATGGCTTAAGTTAGGTTATACTTTGGCATATTTTAACTTAAAAGTGTTAATTATAGTGTGTACAACGATGTTTGCTTAAAACATAAGGGTTAACCGAGAGTTTCCCAATTTAATATTAAGATAAATAAATTTTTGAAACTCGACTTGAACGCTTAAAAGTGCTCTCCTGCAAAACAGTAAAATATGACCTAAGCACTTTTTCCTTATTGTCATAGATATACAGTGACTCAAAATGAAACTGAGACAAGATACTTAAGATTGTGTAACCTGAAAAAATAAACACAAAAATTGTTTTTGATTTAAATTAATTAATTTATTTTCAAAGCTTCACTTAGCAGGATCGTAAAATATAAAAAATTTATTAATTTACTAATTTGGTACTTAAGATATGATTATAAATTTGCACAGATATAACTGCTTGCACCAGTTTTACTTGTGTTGGTTCCTGTATGTACAGGTGCATAAGTATGCTATTCAGCGTTTCTCTTACTAGTCATAATTTATCGCTGCAAGCAAATCAGTACCACTCTTCTTTCTTCTTTGCCCTGTCTTTCATAAACTCATACTTGGTTCAAGAAAAACAATCGAGTCTAAAATATGACTAGTAACAAAAACTCTGAATAACATACAGTATATGTACATACCATAACCAACACACGCAAAACTGGTGCAAACAGTTATATCTGTGCAGAACTATACTTAAGTACTTTTTAGGGTTCCGTACACCAAAGCTGAAAAAAGGACCCCTATTGTTTTTTCGCTGTCCGTCTGTCCGTCACACGTTATTTTCTCAGGAACCGTAAGAGCTACGGACCTGAAATTTGGACAGACTATGTAGAACCTTGGCCACTACAACAACAAATACATGAGAATTAGAATTTAAAGGGTGCTCCAAAACGAGCGACGAAAAATGTTAAAATCTCATGTAATATACATACAATTGTATGTACATATGTATATTGACACTTGAAATTTGTAAAATTAGTGTATTTTTATATAGACTACAACAATAAACATTAAAATATTAAAAAATTGAAATTAAAGGGTGGTCCATCAGTTAATGCAATTTTGACTATGTAATTTTATAAAATCGCCAAACCGAAAAAAATCGCCAAAACCTGAAAAAAATCGCCAAAAATTTAAAAAAAGTCGCCAATTCGAAAAAAATCGACAAAATTAAAAAAACATTCTAGCACTAAAATAAATCACCAAATTCGAAAAAATCGTTTAAATGAAAAAAAATCGCCAATATGAAAAAAAACGCCAAAAACCGAAAAAATCGCCAAAACGCGAAAAATGCGCCAAAACCAAAATAATTGTTTATGTAAAAAAAATCGCCAAATTTAAAAAAAAATCGCCAAAACGAAAAAAATCGCCAAAAATTTAAAATAAACGCCAAAAACCGAAAAAAATCCTCAAAACGAAAAAAAGTGCCAAAACTAAAAAAAAAATCACAAAACCAAAAAAAAAATCACCTATATGAAAAAACGCCAAAAATAAAAAAAAAATCGCCAAAATTAAAAAAACTTCAAAAACCAAAAAAATCGCCAAAACGAGAATAAAAAGTGCCAAAACTCAGAAAGCGCTAATAAGTTTAAAAACTAACTAAAAAAACGCTTAAAACCGAAAAAACCCAAAAACGAAAAAAATGCCAAAACTATAGTTTATATTCTTCGTATTGAATTACATATTCCTTATTGCCTTAGATATTCAGCCCTTTTCTCACAAACATTCAAACTTTCACATTCACAATATATGTAAGTAGGATTACTGGCCAATCAACCTTCTAAAACATTTTGACCTTGTTAAGTAAACCGATTAAGCAAGATATCAATATCGAACTGTGGGTTCGCCCATGCCACTATCTTATCATTTTGAATTGAGTGTTGGCATAGCTTTAATGCAAAATAAATATATTGAAATACGAGTAACTATTGATAAAATTCAAATTTTTTGGCTGAAATTAATCTTGCTATTTGAAACTGTCATTTTCAAATACAAAATTAAGATTTTATCTGAGCCATTCGTCTTTTCTCAAAATCCCTTAAAGATTTATTAATCATAAGCCCAAAAAATTTTATTTATTTATTAAATTTTTTTTAAGGTTTTTTACATATGTATTTAAATTATGATTTGCTTTGCTGATAACATTGTGGAGATTATTATATCAGTCAGTCAGTCAGTCAGTCAGTCAGAATGCAAATTTTATTGCTATTAATTGTTAACAATTTTTGATAACCGAAAAGTAATCAGAGATATAACAAATAGTATAATATATAATTTATTATTTAATAGTGTATTAGTATAATAAATACACTTAAGTGGGTGGTAATTTACGTACATTTAACTTGGGAATTTTATTGACATAAATCCTCTAAATACTTTGATATATGAATTAGTTGTTCTTTATAATGTTGTGAAACTATGTCAAAATTAAAAATTATGATAAAATAAATAATATTTTTCAGGTACTTATACTTAACCGATTCTTATGAAACCTTGCACTCACATCGAGCTCCTCTCATTTTTTAATATTACGTATGCTTAGAAAAGTATTGAACACTTTACGCCTATATAAAATAAATATCGTTTTTCAGTTAGTCCTACTTAAACGATTCCTGTGTGACTTTGCGCACGCATTAACTCCCCGTAGCAATACAGTATTATGGTAAGATAAGTGGGCAGTACCACGCCCACTTCGGCCAATTTCACTTAAGCGATTCTTATGAAACCTTGATCCCCCATTGACCTACCGTAGCAATTCAAAATTGTGATTAAAAAAGTGGGCAGTAACACGCCCATAGGAAGTGGGTAACCCACCTACAACGGGAAAATATTTATTTATCATTTATATATGAAAGCAAGATTTTTATGGTACCGTACTTCAAAGAAAAACAGAACTCTATTAACGTGAGTATGCTGTACGCCCTTCAGTCTGTTAGTCTGCCCTCCGGTCCATCTGTTCGCTCTCCAGTCCAGCTGTCCGTCTGTGCATCGGCTTTATTGGCAAACGTTTCAATCAATTTTAATGAAATTTTAAATAAAGATTAATCTGTGCCTTGAAGAAGGCACACAAAAGGGGTCAGGTGTCAGAGGGCAATATCTTCCCTTCGAAGCTATTCATCCGAGTTTAAAAAATTCAAAACCTATGTAAATCTACGTCTAAGAATACACACGCTTAATATATTTTAAAAGCTAGGACCAAGAGGGGGACAAGGGGGTAATATCTACCTCCGTAACTATTCATACGATTTGTATGATAACGAAAAAAAGATATTAATCTGCAACTAAAAGAACACAAGTTTAATTATTTTTAAATAACTAGGACAAATAGGGGCCAGGCAGGCAATTCATGCCCCTACAAAACTATCCAACCGATTTTTGTAAAATTCATCACAAAACACATTTTATATACCTTACAGAGCACACGCTTTATAGATTGTTAAGAGGGACTTCTGTCTCAACCGATATTTTGCTATATAAATTTTTATAAAAAGTAGGACCCAGGGAGGACGGGGAAATATTTATATCTTTTCAAAAGTATCCAACGCATTTATGTATGTATATGCAATTTTATACATGGATAAACCTGCGTCTAAAAACACATTGTCTATATAATAAAATAAATTCAGTGAAGTGCGACTTTGACCTGCTCATGAATTCAATACGAACTTTAACCTATATAAAATATAGTTTTGGAATTTTTTTTCGTTCTTGGGTTTTTTTCAGTTTCCAGCGATTTTTTTAGTTTTGGGGTTTTTGCGTTTATTTGCGCTTTTTTAGTTTTGACACCTTTTTTCTCGTTTTGGAACTTTTTTCTGGTTTTTGACGTTTTTTTAATGTTGGCGATTTTTTTATTATGGCGATTTTTTTATTTTTGGCAATTTTTTCTTCATAGTCGATTTTTTTGGTTCTGACGTTTTTTCGGTTTTTTTCATTTTGAAATTTTTTTTTGTCTTGAAACTTTTTTTTCTCGTTTTAGCGATTTTTTTCGGTTTTTAACGTTTTTTTCTTAATTTTGGCGATTTTGTTCGTTATCGCGATTTTTTTTAGTTTTGGTGATTTGTTTTCATATAGGCGATTTTTTAGCTATGTCGGCTTTTTTTCGTGTTTTTGCGTTTTTTCATTTTGGAGACTTTGTTTCATTCTGGCGGTTTTTTTAATTTTGACACTTTTTTTTGGCGATTTTTCAATTTGGCGATTTTTTTTCATATTGGCGATTCTTTTTATACAAACAATAATTTTGGTTTTGGCGCCTTTTTCGAGTTTTTGCGATTTTTTCGGTTTTTTTTTGTTTCTCATTTTGGCGATTTTTTTCTGTTATTTTTTATATGGACATTTTCGGAGAGTTAAAAACTGCCTTCTTGCACCCTTATTGGGTTAGCTCCGTGTCCTTTTAAACTAAGATGTCCCTCTGCTATTAATTTCATAAAAATCATTTGAATAGTTTTGGACATTTTTCAATTTGGCTATTTTTCTTTCATTTCGGCGATTCTTTTCATATAAACAATTATTTTGATTTTGGCGCCTTTTTCGCGTTTTGGCGATTTTTTCGGCGACAGCTGAAATTTTTGCTTCTCCAAAACTATTCAAAAGATTGTTATGAAATTAATAGCAGAGGGACATCTTAGTCTAAAAGAGCACGGAACTAACCCAATAAGGGTGCAAGAGGGCAGTTACTTCTGTCTTTCCGAAATAATCCCACCAATCTTACACCAAATTTATTATAAAAAATTGTTTTTGACAGTCCCGGTTTTGAAAAATGGTCCATAAACTGAAGAAAATAATAGAAGTTGAGAGAAAATAAGAAAAATAGTGAAAAGAAGCTAATTTATTGTAGCCAGCATTGTAAAACCATTTAAGGAATTTTAAAGCTCCTCAACTTCCTGTTGTACTGGTCGACCTAGAAAGCATACATACAAAGAAGAAATTTTGATAACAAGAGAAATAAAAAATATGCAATAAATTCAGTAAAGTGCGACTTTGACCCGCGCACGAAGGGTACCGTACGAACACGAAATATGTAACTCAATACGAAAATTAGCCTATATAAAATATAGCTTTGGCATTTTTTTCGTTTTTGACGTTTTTTTTTAATTTTGGCGATTTCTTTAATTTTGGCGATTTTTTTGGTCTTGGCGATTTTTTCGGTTTTTTTAGTTTTGTTTCCATTTTAGCAATTTTTTTCTCGTTTTAACGATTTTTTTTCGGTTTTTGGCGTTTTCTATTTTTTGGCGATTTTTTTCATTTTGGCGATTTTTTTAATTTTGGCAATTTTTGGTTCTGGGCGTTTCTTCATTTTAACGACTTTTTTCGGTTTTTAACGATTTTTCAATTTGGCAATTTTTTTTTATTTTGGCGAATTTTTTTTTGATATTAGCAATTATTTTGTTACTGGAGCCTTTTTCGCGTTTGGCGATTTTTTTCGGTTTTTGGCGCTTCTTTTCATATTGGCGATTTTTTTCATTTGGACGATTTTTCCGAATTTTGCGACTTATTTTAGTGTTAGAGATTTTTTTTTAATTTTGGTGATTTTTGAATTTTTGGCGATTTTTTTTTGGTTTGGCGACTTTATAGTTTTCGGATTTCTTAGTTTTGCCGTTTTTGAAAATTTCAAGAGTTCAACTTTCACGGTTTCCAAGATATAGCAATTTGTCAAAATTACATAGTCAAAATTGCATTAACTGATGGACCACCCTTTAATTTAAATTTTTTAAATTTTAGTGTTAATTGTTGTAGTCTATACAAAAATACATTAATTTTACATATTTCAAGTGTCAATATACATATGTACTACATACAATTGTATGTATATTACATGGGATTTTAAAAATTTTCGTTGCTCATTTTGGAACACCCTTTAATTTTTAAGTCTTATGTATTTGTTTTTGTAGGGGCTAAGGTTCTACATACTCTCTCCAATTTTCAGGTCAGTAGCTCCTACTGTTCCGAAATGAAAAATATGCAAAAACTACGTCTATTATGTTGACAACAAAGTATCTAGAGTAACATCCCTACAGAAAATTTGGTGACAATTCATCCAAACGTACTCGTCATATGACTTGAAAAAATGCGTTTGTTATTAAAAGTATCGAAAAGTGTATTTTGAAAAAAGACACATGGTGTAAATGGTTATATATTCGTCATTGTGGTGATGTATCTTCTTCATCTTGAGTCAATTTAATTGGGACTCTGTCTAGTATTGTAGTAACCGGCACTGAACATGTTCAATATGGTTGAATCCAAGATCTATCACATATGTAAATATAATGTTAATTTTTCCCTAAAAATGTGACTCTGGAACCAGTCCCGTAACTATAATTAGATATTATCCTAAGCTTAACTGGTATTTATATTTTTTAAATATGAGTGACCCTCTGGAAGAGTGGGTAGTATGCAAGTCTATTATGCCGGAGGATATCATACAGCACGCTGTGTGAATACTTTTGTTCACCTGAATTCGTGCCTTGAATGGAAAATTTGAGATTGTTTCACTTAAGCTACATTTTAAATTCTAGTTTTTTCCATATTTATTTAAGAAACATATAAATAAATAAAATTGATCAAAAACGTATCGGGCTTATCAAAATATATAAGACGTCGAAATCAAAGATAAATGCGGTATGAATATTTTTTTCCGGCTCTGTATGTTTAGTGAATCCCATGAATCAACAACATTAGAAAACTAAATAATAAACTATTTTAAATCAGTTAATTTAAATTTATATATTGTAAATTACTATGTAGTTTTTTTATATATAAATAAAATATATTTGTTATTATATACCTTTGTCTATAATTGATGTCATTTTCTAATTTTTACGAATTTGTATTATTTATAAACATTTACATACATACATATGTATGTATATACACTTTCTTATTTGGAAAGAATGCACTTTCAACAAAAAATCAGCCGTCTGGAAAACACGACAAATATAATCTTTATTACACTGAACTCATTCGTTTTTTTTTTCAAAGTTTAATGCTTATTTTTAAATATATTTTTTTTATAATTATTTGGAATATTTCAACTAAACTAATATTCCGTTTGTTCGTTTGCTGGGAACTGAGCGACTGTTTTATCGGGAACATAATAAAAACCTAAATAAACCAAACCGTTTAAATGTGATAAGTAAATAAATGGTAGTAAACAGATAACTCTCGATAATTTGAAACTCGTCTGATCTGTTTTAATGTGCTCTGTTTTATTAAAAAAAAAAACATATCAACATTTATTTTATTTTCTATGCATTGCTCGAGGAGTCGAATGGAGGGCCGACCGCTTTAGTGTTTCCATCTTACCAAATTGTGCTGCCATACAAAAATTAGATTTTAAAGAAATTTTACTTACAGCAGCATGCTCACAACAATACAAAAACAAATTGAGCAATCCTTCTCATTGTTTTTGTTTTGTTTTTGTTTCAAACATTTTGTTTTGTTTCTTTGCGAACCCTGCTTTAAAGTACAAAGAAATCAATACAAAAATATATTTATAAATGTAATAGTGTGAATTATTTTTGTTACGAAAGTCACGTTCTAGCATCTGTGTCATGGCATAAAGAGCATAGCTCTAACAAAATAAAAATATATATGTACATACAGTGAAGAGAAATATTTCATGGTTTTTTATATAAAAAAGTTTTGTAACAAATAAAATAAATGCAGAAATGCCATATAAACAATTTTTTCTTCAAAAATGGAAAGTTTTTTGTAAATTTTTAGGGTTCCGTACACCAAAGGTGATCAAAGGTGACAGGTCTGTCCGTCTGTCCGTCTATCCGTCTGTCCGTCACAAGGTATTTTCTCAAGAACCGCAAGAGCTACGGACCTGTAATTTGGACATAGTATGTAGAACCTTGGCCACTACATGAAAAAGTACATGAGAGTTAAAAATTAAAGGGTGTTCCAAAACGAGCAACGATAATTGTTAAAATCCCATGTAATATATGTACATACAATTGAAAAAAATCGCCAAAAACTTATTAGAAAATCGCCAGAAGAAAAAAAATTAAAAAAAAAAATATTTAACACTAAAACAAATCGCCATATTCGAAAAAATCGCCCAAACGAAAAAAAATGGCCAAAATGAAAATAAAACGTCCAAAACCATAAGAAAGGTCCAAAACGCGAAAAAGGCGCCAAAATTAAAGAAAAATTGTTTATATGAATAAAAATCGCTAAAAACCAAAAAATTCGAACACTAAAATAAATCACCAAATTCGAACAAAACGCCCAAATGAAAAAAATCACGGTAAAATCGCCAAAACGCGAAAGAGGCGCCAAAACTAAAAAATATTGTTTATATGAAAAAAATCAC
This sequence comes from Tachina fera, assembly GCA_905220375.1. Lineage (NCBI taxonomy): Eukaryota > Metazoa > Arthropoda > Insecta > Diptera > Tachinidae > Tachina > Tachina fera. The sequence goes on along the minus strand of LR999967.1, from coordinate 78,633,854 downwards.
TAAAATTAAAAAAATTCCAACACTAAAATAAATCGCCAAATTCGTAAAAATCGCCCAAATGAAAAAATCGCCCAAAATTAAAAAACGCCAAAAACCGAAAAAACGCCAAAACGAGAAAACGAGAAAAAAACCGAAAAATCGCCAGAACTAACAAAATTAAAAAAAACTTTAGTTTTTTTTATTGGGAATCGTTACAATTTAAGTTTAACATTTAATAACGCACTAATAATCCCAAATTATTATTTTACTTATTCAGTAAAATTATTTTTTATTAAAAATACGTTGAAATTATTGAGGGGCTTAGCTGGATCCTATGCGCATTTCACTGTTGCTAATGCAGATCATCAGGGAACCTTTACTCAAGGTTTCTTAGAACAACTAGAGTTATTATATTATAAACTTTCATTTACATTGGCTGACTTTTTTTCAGCTTTAATTCTAAAAGTATGTAAAAAAATAAATGTAAATAACAACAACAGCTATTCAAGAATATAGTATTGCCACACAAGTATTTTTGACCTGGTGCTGTGAAATGCGCATAGGATCCAGCTAAACCCCTATATATTCAATTTCAATGTATTTTTAATAAAAATTTATTTTACTGAATAAATAAAATAATAATTTGGGATTATTAGTGTGTTAATAAATGTTAAAATTAAAAAAATCAACAAAATAAAAAAAATTTTCAAAATAAAAGAAACGCCAAGGCGTTCCAAAGCTCCAAAACTTAAAACAGCGGCAAAAAATTAAAAAAATTGCCAGAACGAAAAAACGCCAAAACTAAAAAAAAAACGCTCAAGACCGACAAAAATGCCAAAATTATATTTTATATACGCTAAAGTTCGTATTGAATTACATATATACTGTCCGTACCCTTCGTGCGCGGGTCAAAATCGCACTTCACTGAATTTATTTATAATTTTTTTGAATTTTTTTTGCAAATTTATGCTTTAGGACATTTTTTATTATTTTAGCTAATTTTTTTTGTTACTTTTCCACTTTTTTTCCTTTTTTTTGGCAAGTTTTTTATGTAATTTTTTTTATTAGTTCAAGTAATTTTTTGGTAATATTTTTTACCTTTTGGGAAAGCTTTTCATTATCCCAATTTTAACTCAACAATATTTAAAAAAAAGCTTGCTTACATATTATAAACATATACATACATATACTACATACTGAGGAGCTGTAAACCAAAATGTTCTCCTTCAAAAAAAAAGATCAAAAGTTTGAAAAATAACCAAAGTCCCGATGATGGTGGAATTGGTGAAAATAGGTACTTTTAAAAATGTTATAATTTGGTGGGAACAGGTCAGGATTTCGAGACATTGCACAGCATATCTCCGGTGATTTCTAGAGTTAATTTTGTAGGTACAAGCTGAAATTGGAAACTTAATTACTAATGAGTATCTTGTCTTTGAATGTATAAAAAAACATTTAATAATATATTGTAACTCACACTTGTACAAGTTTTAAGTGAATTTTTTTACGCCTTAGAGTTACGGTTTAGTTTTGTTAAGGTAATTTTTCGTATTTTTAACTCCCGACTAAAAAAGGGGTGTTATAAGTTTGTAGTGTGTGTTTGTGTATCTGTGTGTCTGGCTGGACCGAGTTTCATTTAGTTTTTTCTGTTTGAAAGGTGACTTGATCGAGAGGGTTCTTAGAAAATCGGTACAGCCGTTTAAAAGATATCGCATCTTCTCTAAATATGTTCGGGGGTTTTTAAAATTTAAAATTTTTGTTATATTTTATTATATATTATATTAAAAATATATATTTGATTATTATATGATTACTTGGACTAACTAGAATAGTAGTAAAGCTTAAACAAATCATTAAAAATATACGTTCAGCTTTTACTTTATTCATAATATATGAGAGCAAGCAGATAACTGAAAATGCAATTGTTTCATTTGCGCTCTTTTTAGTTTGAAAAGTATTTTTTTTTTACAAACTCATTCAAGTTTCTTTTAAAGATTTTTTTCTTTGCAGGAAACCTTTGCGTAATCTTCTATTTATTTTCATAAATTGCTTTCAATGCAATAATCGCAAGGGTTTTTAATGTGGACACGTTTCGGCCCGAATAGGAATACCAAGGTATCAAACATGTACCAAGCAAGTACGCGAACAATCTTCCCAATACGACACTACTAGAGTTGAATCGATCGAACTCTTTCGGTTGCTCGTCAGTGACACAAACCTATTATCAAACCCATATACGATAATTTAAATGGGTTTGATCAAAGGTTTGTGTCAAAAACGAGCTATTGAAAAAGTTCGAAACAAGTCTAGACACTACACAACATACACGAAATCAAATTGATCAGATATGTACAAATTTTTGTTTAATTTTAAAACTTAAAGCTTCCCAGTAAAAAAAGAGACTCCCAAAAAGTCATGAAAATGTAGAGTTTGCGATCTAGAAGTAGTGAAAATTTCTATGCGATCTAATGTTTTTTACACAGGGTTGTCATTGCAAGAAGTTCTTTTTTTCGATGCCTGCTCACTGAATTGGAAGCGATATCGAGAGAAACTCCCTTTTTGTGTTCTATGATAATATTTTCATCTAGAAAAAATGGTAAATAGTTACCTATTTTAACAATTCGTTTTTTTATACGAATTTAAGCAAATAACTTTTAAATTTTAGACTAAAATTAGTTCATAAATTTCTTTTAAAAATAAATTTTTTTTTTAAATTCTGGTGAGTATTTTCTAACACTATGGAGGAGTTACAAGGTTTTGTGTGACTAAAATAAGGTTCTACATGGTGTTTTGCTCACTCCCGGCAAATTAAAAATATCGATTTTTTGGAAGCAATGAAAATGTAGTTCCACTAGAATGAATTCCATTTTTTTCACTGGGTTACTATCGACAAATTTATTGGCCTTGCGTGTTGGAGGATACAAAGTAATCCATTTTTTTTTATTGGAAACTCATGCTTACATACTTTACACCTAAAATCATTTCGTGATTTATCGTTTCAAAAAAAAGAAACTTCTTGTTGAGTCGTGGGTGTACGTGTCACGACACGCGGCCATCTCTAATAGATAAATATATTATTATTCTATCTACAGGCAGTTTTAATGACATTATGAGTTAAGTTAGTAAACCATTATTTAATTTAGCCACTTTTTGATGTGTAGATAAAACAAAATCGACACGTTAATAACGAAATTAAATTAAATAAAAATAATTTTTTTTTAAATTTTATCTGGGCACATGCAAATGTATAATTGTTTTCGTAAACATACCGCACATTGTTGCGTGTGTGGTGCACTTAACCCTCCACCATGATAAAATAATTTATTGTTTTAAATACATAGATCATATCACATTTTATATTCCCATTAATTTTTATACCCTTTACCAAAAATGGATAAGCGATGTCCGTCTGTCCGTCCGTCCGTCTGATGTACGTGAAATCGGGTTTCCGAAGCTCCCAGAAGAGCTAGAGACTTCAGTCTTGGACTGGTGTATCAAAAATGGTCCAAAATAGATTGGTATTGAAAGTCAGTAAAATCGCTCCGTTTCAGAGCTGGAAAACTTAAACTTTATTTTGCCATGTAAAAGTAATGTTTCAAAAACTATTTTTTATTTTTTTGCTCAATTAACTTATTTTATTTATATTTAATTACGAATAAAACTGGTATTAAAAATTAAAAAAAAATATTTAAAAAATTATAAAAACGATTCCAGGGTTGGAAAACTTTAACTTTTTTGTTATATAAAAGTAACCTACTAAAACCAATTTTTCCTTTTTCTATATAAATTAAACATATCTCATATTCTTAAAAGAAAAAGATTAGTGTAAGAAACCAGAAAAATCTAAAAGCATGATTCCAGGGTTGGGAAACTTACACTTTTTGGGATAATAAGAGCTAGAAGGGCTAATTAATTTTTTTATTTTCTTTATAAGTTAGATATTATTAATATTATGGAACAAATTTCGTATAGAAAATAAGAAAAATAAAAACCACGCCTCCCGAGCTGGAAAATTTAATTTTTTTTTGGATATTGAATTAAAATTTTTTTTTCTTATTTCCTATTTTCTTTGTGCCCTAAACATAATTTATTATTTTTTTTTGAAGAACTAGATATGTATAAGGAGTCGGAATAATATAAAAGGTTGATTCCAGGGTTGGAAAACTAATTTTTTTGTATATAAAAGTAACTAGGTCAATTAATATTTTTTGCTTACAAATTAGATGTGCTTTATGCCTTAAAAAGAAACATTTTGGAATACAAAATTAGAAGGATACAAATTATTGCTCCAGACTTGGAAAACTTAAACTTTTTCTACTCTACAAAACTAATTAAATACAACTAGATATTTATTTGGTAATTATATACATTCTATATTTTAGAAAGAAATAAATTAATATTAAAAACCAGAAAAATCAAAATTATGGTTCCAGGGTTGGAAATTCAAAAAAGAAGTTTTTGGTAAAATAAACCAAAAAATATTTTTATCAGTTAAACATATTATTTCATGTTTTATGAAGATCTTTACTCAAAGGTTTTTTATCTATGTTAAACTTTTATATGGATATCTCATTAAGAATAAATGAAGGTTTGTGACATGTTGCTTGTTATGCTCTCGGCACAGTTTTGTTTCGTTTACAACTTGTAACGAGTTCATATTAAGTTTTTAGTAAATAGAAATAGTAATAAAATTTATCGCTAAAGAACAGTCATAACTATAAAAGAAAATTAAAAAAAAATGTTCCCTGAAAACGTTCCTTCCTGCTGAACAAAATCGTAAAGATTCTTTAGGAATATGAATGGAATGGGATGTTTCAATTGAGACACTAAACAATTTTGCAACATCAAAGATTATTAAATACGGGAAAATATGAAACAAATTAGTTTACTTGGAATGGAGGTCCAATACTAAAACTATGTTAGGATTATTAAATAGTAGCACGGCTTTGGAACATCTCGCGAGCGAGTAAAAAACCCCAATTTTTTGGTATTGTATTGACGTGACGTCGATGTTGACAACTGGAATAAGGATGCATTTAACTTATTTCTTTATTAAAGAGTGTAGAATAAAATATTCAACTATTGCTAATATCGAAAATAGAATAATCACCCCTATCGTGAATATTTATTCCCCGAAATATTTCCCTTTTTCCTTAAGTGGCAATCGTGAATTATTTCCACGAGAAAAAACTCACATGTTCCAAAAAAATATTGGCATCGCCGATTTTCATTCCCGTGAGTTTTCTTCAAAAAATACGTGTATTTTTTCATAAACGTTTAGTTTGGGGAATAAGAAAAAGAAGCACAATGTAAGTAGTTTTTTTTGTTGTTTTTTTAACTAGTTTGATTTTATTTTTAAAAGCAGTTAAAATGCATGAATTTATTTTTATTATAGTATATATAGTATATGTATACATACATAGATATATATTTATATTATAATATATACGGCCAACAACTCTTCATGCTTTTCACTTACATATGTATGTATATAGTATATTACATCCCATAAACACAGTGGAATTGATGCATCTATAAAATTTCTTCACTTTATTTTTTCCAATAAAAATAATACAAATCGGAGCAAAATGCTGTTAATTTTCCTGAATAATAAAAATTTATTAAGAAATTTATAAAAATACGCGTAAAAAGTAAAAACTACAATTGCATCAATTCACAATAGCATGGTCGACTCGCAACAGATGTTTATTTTATTCCCTAGCATTTGGCGATGCCAATTTGTTGTTCATGGGAATAATTTTTTATTTCCATGAATTTATTCTCTTGCGATTCTTTAGTCGAAAAATATCATGAGGTTGCTTACTAAAAATTGCACTATAACGAAAAATTATAACATTTGTACAAAATGTACTTACATATCGTTAGCTAAAATGAAAAAAGGCGTAACTAACAAAAAATACAAAATCGAGTTTCTCATTGATTACTGCGAATGCTATTGAACTACATGTCTTAAAAAAATTTACACTCCTGCGATAAAAAATTATGCTTTTATAAATAAATAACAAGGAGACTTAACTACAAGATTGTTTAGTTTTGTTTTCGTTTTTTGCTTCTCCAGTAGAATTATATTATTATTTTTGCATTTTAGCTAACGATATGTATGTATCTATATACTGAATATACATACGTAATTCGGTATACCCTATATAAGATTCGGCACAGCCGAATATAGCACTCTTACACCCAGAGAAAAAGAAGCTTAAAATTAATAAAAACCATATTGAAAAATAAAAAACATTAACGAAAGTCTATTAATGTTGAAATTTCTTATTTCAATATGGAAAAATATTAATTTACAATATTAATTTATTCGCTGCGGATATCAAATTCCCAGCAACTTTTCGAGAACATAAATCGTCTTTTAGACAAAACCCATCAAACATTAGGCCAAACCATAGATCTAATCTTTTAGATAGCAATATTAATAATGTAGAATTTCTGTCAACGTTAACTAAGCTAAAAGGAAATACTCCAGGGCTAGACAAGATAGCATATAATATGATAAAGCACTCACCCGAATCTATCAAAGTTAGAATTATAAATTTATTTAATAATATATTCAAAACTAATATCCCTCCCTTGTTTAAAACAAAACAGTGACAAAACCAAAACCGAATCTTATAGACAAAGCAGTAGCTAATAGAATTTGGTTGTTTATTTCTACCAACAAACTACTTTCCAACAATCAAATAGATTTTAAGAAAGGAAAGTCGACAACGGATGCTCTCTTATACATTGATCATTTAGCCGCCTGCAGCGTTGCCGGTTTGGTTACTACTTTTAACCAAAATTGGTTAAATTTTTTTTCCAAAGTGTACTTGTGTATTTTTTTTTTCTATTTCGGTTACTTTTTTGTAGCACAAAAATAACCATTTTTATATGGCATTTAAATTTGCATATCATGATGCACTACCACATTTTTAAATGAATTTCATAACTAAAAAACTAATGTGGATGTGCTTTCAAAATTTAGTACAATTGCTCAGATTTTCCCAATTGGAAATAAGAAGTACTGATGTGGATATATTTTGAGACAAAGTTTCCAAACATACAAATAAATTGATTGCCACACAGATCTTAGGTTTCTAAAATGACATTTTCGTAGCTAAGCTTAATCTAAACTAATGCAGGGAGCATTTTTAATACTTTATCTATTCATTCATGTATTTGGACAACGAATGTAATAAAATGAAAATTTTTTATTGCAAAGAACTTTATTTCTTTTATTATTGTGTTTTATTTGATATTATTTTTAACCCCCGACTAAAAAAGGGGTGTTATAAATATGTAGTGTGTGTCTGTCCGACTCCACCTACAGACCAAACAGCTGGACCGATTTTGAAAGGTGACTTGATCGAGAGGGTTCTTAGCCATGTTTTAAGAAAATCGGTCCAGCCGCTTAGAAGATATCTCATCTTCTCTAGATATATTCGGGGGTTTCGTAAATTAGAGTTTTCAGGAGAAGGTTTTTTATAATATTCAAATTTGTTTTGCATACGTAAATTGTCGCTTAAGATAAAATTTTACGGCTCTTATCTTAAAAGTTATCAAAATTTTGGCTTTTTGGTAATTCTAAATTATAAAATTTTAATTCAAATAAAAAAGTCTATTTTCGATTATATATGTCGCATACGGTAAAATCGAAAATAGGGCTCAATAAAATTAGCAAATCTCAAATCTAAATGTAATAATTTAATTTATATTATATAATTTTATAATGAATATATCGGTGGCAATATGAAATAATTGCTTGAACATGCTTGAGCAAATTAAGCTTTATTACGTTATATCACGCACCAGTTTAAGGTCCGTAAAACGTCCGAAAAACAATTGTTTAAGAGGACTTAAGGGATTATTCCATACTATCACAGATATGTGTATTTTTCAACTGAAGTACAAATAAGTCAGTATATTAAAGCTTAAATTAGACGTGTTGCTCATTAGTTTGCATGACTGTTTTCTATGGCTATGGTTATGTCACGTCTGATTGAGCCTTAAATACAAAAAAATTTTGGTTACTTTTTTTCGCCTTTGGTTACTTTTTTATCATATTTTGGTTACAAAAATATTTTTGTTGTGGCAATGCTGGCCGCTAGTAGTTTAACGACAAAGAACCATCTCACAATAGCCTCTCTTGATTTTGAAAAGGTGTACAATAAAATAGAATATATAATATATACAATATAATAGTCAGCCAGTTAATAGAATGGAAGTTCGGTCAGAAAGTCATAAACTATGTTATTAACTTTATGTCAAACAGAAAATTTTTGGTAAGAATAGGTCAAACATACTCCCAAATTGTTGACCTATATAATGGTATCCCCCAAGGATCGCCACTTTCGGTTGTCCTCTTCATTGTAGCATACAACAGACTAAGCAATATCCCATCACTACACAAAAACATTAAATTCTGTGCTTACTCTGATGACTATCACTTGTTAATAAAATCCACTAAATCGAAAAACCCCTCAATTAATATCGATAATATAATTAACGACATTCTGCAATGGGAAGATGAATCTGGTGCAGTATTATCTACATCAAAGTGCAAATACATTCATATTTGTAAACAGCATAATTGTACTTGCAATATAATTGCACACAATATTCAACTCGCTCAAGTAAACGAGTTGAAAATACTCGGAGTATGGTTCGGAAATACATTAAAATGGAATCAACATATAGTTTATCTGATTCACTCCCTAGCTAACCGAATTAAAAGAATCAAATGTCTCGCTAATACGAAATTTAATACTAACACACTTACACTGCTTAATGTCGTAAAATCTTTAATAATATCTAAAGTAATATACGGTCTATTTCTCTATGGGAACGCTTCAAAATCTTCTCTAAAAAAAGTACAAACTGTAATTCAATCAGTTATCCGTATAGCCCTGGGTGCTCTAAGGATAACGCCTATATCAATCAATGTGTACAAAAACTGAGAGAGAAAGAGAGAGAATTTTCTTTCAATTTTGTTTTTTCGTCGTTCGTCGGCGTACAAAATAGATATAAATCTATCTCAGAGTTCGTCACGCACGAAGAATTTCGTTGTACGACGTTGTTGTGTTCATTTTCATATGCACAAATGTGTTTTATTTTTTATGACGAATGTTCGCACCGAAAAATTCGTCGTTCGTCCCAGTTGTGTTCCTAGCAATAGATTTATTTCTATTTGGTACCAGTGCTGCCACAACCGAAAAATTTTTACAACCAAAATTCGCTTTAAAAGTGACCAAATGAGAAAAAATACAACCAAAATTTCAATATTTAGTACTTTTATTAAATAACATCCTAGCAAAAAAAGACACTCCAAAAAAGTCATGAAAATTTAGAGTTTGCGATCTTGAAGTAGTGAAAATTTCGATCCGATCTAATTTTTTTACATACATAGGGTTGTCTTTGCAAGAAGTTCTCTTTTTCGATGCCTGTGCCCCATTTCAGTAACTTGTGAGAAGTTCTCGCATCGAGAAAAATTAAATAATTATATTGGCCGTCCTATATAAGACAGGGTTACTCACATAAAAATTTATATAAACTTACAAAAAGTATGAAAAAATACAGTTTTTTTCTTACTCACCCTGTGTTTCACATGATGATAACAATTTGTTTGACTCGAAAAGTTCTCACATTCCTTACAGAAACGAGGCACTGGTAACTGAATTGGAAGCGATATTAAGAAAAATTCCCTTTTTTGTGTTCTATGATAATATTTTTATGTAGGAAAAATGGTAAATAGTTACCTATTTTAAAAATTCGTTTCTTTTTATACGAATTTAAACTCGAGACAGTGATTTCATGTTAATTTAAGCAAATAACTTTTAAATTTTAAATATCGATTTTTTGGAAGCAATGAAAATGTATTTAAACTAGAATGACCTCCATTTTTTAACTGGGATTTAAAATGCATACATATTTATAATTTAACGCATGTGATTTGAATACAGTTAATAATAATAACAACAAAACAAATATAATTCTTTTACCTACATATGTGTATGTATGTAATAAGTTAACGCTTGTACATGTATGTATATAAAAAATAACAGTTTTTTTTAATATAAAGTAAACAAAACTTGCAGTTCACAGTATTATAGTTTGAATGTGTGTGATGTTAAATGTTAAAATTTATAACCCTTGACACAAACCTTCTGCTTTAACAGAGCTCTTTTAGCGTGCTAACAGAGCTCTGTTAAGCTATAAAAATTCGACTAATACCTTTCCAAAGGACTTTTGCATTAAATGATGCAACCGAGACGGGAAAAATTAATGCAAATTTATAGATAAGGTGTTCCTTTATTAAAGCCCATGAATATATTTCTGAATAACATGAATTTCAACCAAATATCGTCAAATTTTCTACTTGAAACTTTCTGAGGATTACGCACTTTTCTTGGGAAGGAGGCTATGCAGGCGGACAAAAGTGGTCACCTATTATGGAAGACATAGCACTCTAAAACCGTGCATACCCAGAATTACTGGAAGTTCGAGTTTTCAGGAGATTTTCGAAAAACTTTAAATTTGTCCAACTAATTCAGATTTTCCAAGATGTGTTGCTGCACTAGCGATTTTAGTCACAGCTGTTTTATTTTCAGTTGCTTTGGCAGCAAATACTAAAAATTGAAGAACATAAAATCTTAAAAAGTATAACATAAAAATTATGTACATGTGTATCATTATTTTGGCAAAAAATAACCAAAATGAGAAAAATATTCACATCTCCACATTAAAGAAAAAAATAACCACTTTTGGTTAGAAATAACCAAAAACGGCAGCCCTGTTTGGTACGCCGACGAACGACGAAAAAACTATTTTCTCTCTCAGTCTCTCTGTATTTGTACAAACAACCAGTGTTGTCAGATTTGTTTTCAGCCTCCTCGCCAAAATGACTATTCGACAAGTCACTTGGCCAAATATCGCCAATATAATAAAACATTATATTATAGCTACAAAAATATTTTTTGTTTTGCAATTACATTACAAATATTGTTAAATTTTAAATTCAGTAGGTAACGTCTATCACAAAACATTAAAATTTTATTAATTAAAAAAAATTAAGAAAAGTGTTTACATTAACTGGCGTACAAAAAATTCTTAAAAAATAACTTGTTCCAAAAGATCAATCCGACATATTTAACTTGGACTCCAAGATAATAATTATTACTTAAATCTTGTGATAAAACTGAATTAACATTTACTTAATTGTGTATTTAAGTAAACATATCACATCATTGAAGTGGTAAGTACCAGCAGCATTGTCGTATTCATAAACTCTGGGCGAGAACTCGTGCAGGCTTTTGGTGCTTCATTATATAAATGTTGGTTCTAACTTATAAAATAAAGTTTTCCCCTCTGTGTTTCAGAAACACCACCAAATCAGATTTTGTGGTCCAATTTTTTAAAACTTCTTGAATTTCAGAACATTTTGTTTGAGATAAAAGAGTCAGCACATTTAGTTTTTTTGCACGAAATATTTTAAGTTGTAGAGAAATTTCCTTAACAAATTTCATATTCTTAACATTATTCTATTTTATTGAAATCGTAAAAATATAGCCAAATATATCGCCAAGGAGTTCAAATATCGCAAAGTAAATCGCCAATTGTCATTTCAAAATTTTCATCGCCAAAACAAATTTTTGTCGCCACGTTTGGCGAGATATCGCCATATCTGACAACACTGCACACAACAGCCAACTTTATCAAATATGAGAGCGGAATTCGTCGTTATTGTGCTTCAGAGTCTAAACACAATGTTTGCGGTGCGGTGCGATTTTTCGTTGCGGGAGAGAAAAATAAACATAATACAACGGAAGACGGCGCCGGCAATACTTGTCATTGTTTGTTTAAATTTTTATTAATTTTTTTGTGCATACATTTTTATAACTAAAAACAAAAAATGATTAACATTTTATACATTCGCAGATATATTTGATATGTTTTTTAAACTTTTATAATCTATGACAAAAATGTTTGAACTTCAAAATCATGTTTTTTTACAATAACGTTGTGAACACCGCCAATTATTCAAAAACTACGGCAACGTCTGCAAAAGAAAGAGTATCAAAAATTGAGAGAATAAGAAACTCCGCAATGAAAATAAAATAGATTTTAATTTTATTCCGTCCCGCACTGCGGTTTTTTACTTCAAAATCGTATGGAAAACCGCACCGCAATAAATAATCGTTACATTGTGTTCAGACTCATAGATTTTAATTTTATTCCGTCCCGCACTGCGGTTTTTTACTTCAAAATCGTATGGAAATCCGCACCGCAATAAAAAATCGTTACATTGTGTTCAGACTCTCACACATAAGGGCTTTATGACACTTAATTTTTTCTTCATTGATTTGATATTGAATTGATAGAAAGAAACAATAAATATTAGAAGGAACAAACTATATAAAACGGAAACAAAATGTTTAACTGTTGTCAAATTTTCGTAACTAGAAACCGCTAGTATTAAGACAAAAAAAAAAACTAAAAATCGCTTCGTTTGACCATAAACCGCTAATAGCGAACACTTTTTTTATATTTCAAGCTTGAAATGTCAATTTTAAATTGACAAATTTTAATTTTTTTTGACAGATCTTTATTTGTTTTCGGTAACTTTAGTTAACTTGTTGACATTATTTAATTTTTCTGAATATATCTGGTCCCTTTGCAACTGCTGAATTTTCCTATTTCAATATGTGTGCACTTTTCTCTTCTCTAAAACTTGATAAATGAAAGAAAAGTGAAGTGTCATATGGGCTTAAGGAACCACAGTGCGGCGGCTTTTTTTGTAATGTCCTAAATATGGTTACCAAATTAGTAAAATATAACAGCAATGACACAATTAAAAATCAAAGATGGCTTGCGAAGCAAAGTCGCAGATTATAGAATTTAGGTAGCGGTGCAGGTTGTACACCATAAAATTTAAAGTAAACGATTAAAGCTCGCCGACAAGAGTGTGTAAATGAAGCTAACCATGTACTAAGAGCTAAAACATAATACATATATATATATATACCAGGTACAATGTATCACTTCACCTTCATCTTCAATCCACTTCATTGAGCAAATTAATCCCAGTAAAAAAAGAGACTCCAAAAAAGTCATGAAAAAAAGTAGTGCAAATTTTGATCTGATCTAATGATTTTTACATTGGGTTGTCATTGCAAGAAGTTCTCTTTTTCGATGCCTGCTCACTGAATGGGAAGCGATATCGAGACAAACTCCCTTTTTGTGTTCTATGACAATATTTTCATCTAGGAAAAAGGGTAAATAGTTGCCTTTTTTAACAATTCGTTTCTTTTTATACGAATTTAAGCCCGAAACAGTGTTTTCATGTAAATTTAAGCAAATAACTTTTAAATTTTAGACTAAAAATAATTCATAATTTTCTTTAAAAAAATAAAATTTTTTTTAAATTCTGGTGAGTATTTTGTAACACTATGGAGGAGTTACAAGGTTTTGTGTGACTAAAATAAGCTTCTACATGGTTTTTTGCTCACTCTCGGCAAATTAAAAATATCGATTTTTTGGAAGCAATGAAAATGTACTTCCGCTAGAATGACTTCCATTTTTTTCACTGGGAATATAACGAATGTTTTAACAATAAATATGTATTTAATCGTAATTATTTCTTAAGTAAGGCAAGGCTTGTGTGTGTTGTTTGGCCTTCGGGAGTTTTTTTTCTCGCTCGCACTGGTTGACTGATCTAACACGCATAACCGAATAATCTTGCGGTTTTTTGTGGAATTTCATTAGCAACCACGTTGCAACTTCCTATGTGAAGGCATAGGCCGTGTACAGTCATTCACAAAACCTTTTAAAATACATTTAATACCATCTTGGGCATATGGTCTACGTTACTCCGCCCATATTTGTGCCACACCATATTATGCAAATTTACTTTGCATTAATATGTTTAATAAATAAATAAATAAAGATTTAATCCATAAAACAACATTGAGATGAATCCTTTTATGTATGTTTTCATTTCATTTGCGTTTTTTTTAAATTTTTTTTGCCCATAAAAATCGTTGACCAAAAATCATACTAATTGGCCTTATGAGTATTGAAATGAAAGTTTGAGGTGACCAACTTTTTTAATTTGGCAGGAATTGTTGTCAGTTACATATTAATAAAAATGGAGAAATAATGCATTTAAATTATCTCCAAATCTAGAACTTACGAGATTTCAAGCCAAATCTTGCCGTTTTTTACTAGATTTCCCATATAAAACAAAATCTATTTTGTCAGTAGATTTGTAGGAAATATAATAAAAATCTAATATTTTTATTTATTTTTTAGTACCCTGTTCAACATATTTATAGAAAAGATTAGTCATTTAGCTACGCCCTTCTTTAAAAGGTATGTTAATTGACTACATTGCAGTTATTTGGTTGTACTTTTGGAGATTTCTCAGTTAATGATTTTTGTTTTGGATAAAAAAATATTGATGTAAGTCAAAAAAGTTGGTCTAAATGATATAGATTTTCATAAAGATTTTACTTAAAATTTGCTATATTTTGTGCAGGTGTAAATGGCCTATAAGAGATCTGAAATTTTATTAACTCTAAAATGCAAAATAAAGCGGGATAGAAATTCGTGGCAATATTATCCCATACCTCGAATTTCTATCTGGCTTTATTCCGCTTTTTAGAGTTTAGAAATTTTAAATTTCTTATTCGATTTTTATTTATTTATATAATTCTCATTATTAATATACATAAATTGTCATGAAGACTACAAGATATGTTTTTAAGTAAACATTTTATCTATTTGAGAGAAGCCACGCTGATCCCGATTTTGTGTCATTTTATAAGACGTGCCACACCCACATGACCAATTCCAGCTTTTTTGTAAGACAAAGCGCATTATAAAAATCGTTACTTGTACAAAATTTCACATTTCTTGGCGCATTAGATGCAAAGATATACAGGGTGCCCCTGTGGTTGAGTGGTAGCGATGCTAGCCTCTCAGTCCAGAGGTCGTGGGTTCGATTCCCACCATAGACTCTGGATGTTTTCTGCAGACAAGCTAGTCGCTTTGCGGGTTGTATTTGTTTAAAAAAAATTTGATGTTAGAGAATTTATACTGAAAACCATAACTAAATATGAAAATTTGTTAAAAAAAAAATATGAAAATACAAAAAATTATATGGAAGCTGCCACATCCACTTGTTTTATTCCGACTTTTTTTTAACAACTTATAAGGTCAATGGAGTAACTCCTACAAAATCTCATGCGTTTTACTGTATTAGTTCCCAAATTAATTAAAAATAAATATTTGCTTTTTAAAGGGAGGAGGGGTACCATGCCCACTTGTCCACTCCTTAATAGTATCTCTTTAAATTAAAGACGATTTTTGATAAATTTAAAGAAGTTGGCGTAGTAAATTTTAAAAACAAACACGCAATGACAAACATGTAATAATAATAATTGATGAGATAAGAAACGAACGACATTTGAATTTTTTTTATATATTTGGATAAATAATTTTGTTTATAAATTAATAGCAAAAATTAGTGGCAACAATGTTATAAATATACTATACTTAATAGTAACAAACCAAAAAAGTTTGTCTTAAGTCGAACAAAAATAAGGGAATTAACTAACATGTGCATAATTAATAAAGAAGAAACGACAATGGCAAGACTGTTGTAAACTTAGAGATGTTAAAATTGAGCTTTGTTTTTAGTTGAAAACTTTGTTTCCTAAGTACATACGAAAGTGTGTGTGTGAGTGTGCATATCATACATCCCGAATATATTTATATCTTAATCCCATTTTTGTTGGGTATTTTCTTCAAACTCCCGCATTTTGATGGATTATGTCCCGTTTTTTTTTTGGAAAAAAACATATGTTCACATTACTAATGGCCGCAACTGATATGGTTATTAACAAAGTTTGACGTGTAATGTAGGGAAATCGTTGAAAGCTAAAACTCTTTTTAGGGTTGTCTGGAGAGATATTAAATGTATGTGTGTAGCCTTATTCTACAGTGATTTACATTTTATTGATATTGCAAAAACTCATCGATTTTTAAGCCAATTAAACAGGTAATGCTATGTTTCCACTAGTAGAGTTGAATCACATGTTTCGCTCTCTTAATAATTTTTATGAATCCTGTCGTTTACACTACACATTCGTGCTTCGTGTGGCATTTTTTTATGTATATACACATGCATACACACGCACATACATAAGCATAAACCCACTTGACCAAGATATTATTGATATCGATTTGGAACGTATCTCGAACATTTATCGTGTAAAACTATCGAGAGTGACACTCAAAACTGAATGGAAAAAAGTTCATCTGCCGCTCAGTTTTGTCCAAAAAATATTCGTTATCGAAGTTTCACTAGCAATATCAAAAGTGAGGGAATATCGAACTAATTTCGATATCCAAAAAAAGTCAGCAGAAAAACTAAAAAAAGTAATTTAATTTTTTTATTTTATTTATGTAGTTTAACTTACTTTATTATTTTTTTAATACCTTAACATACGGTGCAGGATTTGACCAATGGTACCTCCTTTCTAACAGACTAACAAATGACAAATTTTTTTCTCTTCAATTATTGCACATATCATACATATGTGTTCTTATTTTATTTTTTAAATTACACTGCTGTCATGCATTGAACTTGGTATCTCTAGACTAAGAGTCTAGCACATATCTACTCGACTACCGTCACACATTCGAAAAACTATCGAGAGAAGTTCGAAGCTCGAAGTTTTAGCAAACATTCGAATTTTCTTTGATTAGCGAACAAATATCGAAGAATTTTGTTTCGAAATTTCTTCGCATTAGTGAGTATTCGTTTTTATCGAATGTCAGGTCAAGTGGGATCTCCCTGCAAATAACGCGACTAGTCCATACATGCATGTAGGGAATACTCCATAAAGGACAAGTGCTAGTCCAAAATTAGTCGAAATGTATGGCTAGAACATGGTCGATTTAACATTGCGATATGCCAGGGATGGACCAAATTTGCATTACTTTGGACCACCCCCAAAACTACTCCATATGGAATAGTTATAGACTACTCGCATGCAACTTGTAAGGGCCTAAGAAGAACGATCATAATCGTTTAAACACGAACACTTATCGTGCAGCATTGAATGCTTGTGTTAAAACTATATAATCTGTGACTGCATTACATGGGACCATGATGACACTGTCAATGTATTGAGGTTGCGAGCTACCCAATAAATAAAATAAACAAATTTTCTAAGCAAACATTAAACTATAAACAATTTTTTCAAACTTTATTTTGGTATCGTCCACTGATAGCAACTACTTTTTTATTTTTTCCAAATAAATATTTCTATTTTTATTTAAAATATTTCGCTTTTCCTACCATTAAACTTATGAATATCGCTAAGAAAAAGCATTAAAATGTCGTTTTATGAGATATTACATTTTTTGCTAAAGTCTTTGATAATATAAAAGGTATTGTATGTTACCAAATGCTTTATTTATAATAAAATATATTTCGCATATCATCAATTTAAAATGAAACACGTGTGTTTGCTGAACAAATATTCTTGAAAAAAATATGTCGGCATCCGCCTGATGTGCATTCGTCGCTGTCTCATCGACGACTAAATGAAAGAGAATAAAGCTGAAGGTCCATACCATCCGTTCTATGCATATGCGTTGTATGCGTTTCTGTACGTTCCCTTCGATTATAAGTTCAAGTTACATGCAATACGTTTTATGCGCCAAATATTTTTGTTGTGATCAGCTGTAGTGTGAATATTTTAAAAAAAAAAAACAGTTCTTGCAAAAATGGAAAGTGAAATTGTGATTTTAAATGAATTCACTCAATTCATTGAGTTTATCTATATAATATTTTGTAGAGGAGTAGGCTTTTATTATACAAAATTTCGTGATTTTTCACAGCTTCAATTAGCTTCTCCTCCATTGCACTTGCTTAAATAATAATAAACACAACAGAGATGACACTCAGTACACAAAAGCAATCGATAACTAGAATGCAAATTATTATTATTATTTATTATTATTTATTAAACATATTAATGCAAAGTAAATTTGCATTATATGGTGTTGCACAAATATGGGCGGAGTAACGTAGACCATATGCCCAAGATGGTATTAACAGTATTTTATAAGGTTTTGTGACTGACTGTACACGACCTATGCCTTCACATAGGAAGTAGGCAACGTGGTTGTTAAAGAAATTCCACAAAAAACCGAAAGATTATACGGTTATCCGTGGCAGATCAGTCAACCAGTGCGAGCGAAATTTTGTTTTTGAAATATTTATGTTAAAAACTGATTTTAATATATTTTATTCTTGAAAATAGTTATAATCTTTATTACAAAATATTTTTCATTTATTATAAACTTTTTTATAACAAAAAAACTTAAAATTTAAATCCACCACACTAACGTTTTTATCGATATCATTGAAAATATAATTTAATTTGCCATCTTTCGCTTTCAAAAACAGCTGACGTTTTTTCATGGTGCATGAGACGGATACAAAAGTAGAAAG
Source organism: Tachina fera (assembly GCA_905220375.1). Classification (NCBI taxonomy): domain Eukaryota; kingdom Metazoa; phylum Arthropoda; class Insecta; order Diptera; family Tachinidae; genus Tachina; species Tachina fera. The sequence goes on along the minus strand of LR999967.1, from coordinate 78,615,343 downwards.
TAGATCTACTTTATCCGTCCTATGCGTCTATACGTTCTTTGCGTTTTGTTCTGTAACTTGCCACATAAAATTACTTTGATTCTACTTTTTTGACACATGCATAAAACGCAACTACGCATTGAACGGATGGTATGGACCTTCGGCTTTAAGCTGAAGGTCCATACCATCCGTTCTATGCATATGCGTTGTATGCGTTTCTGTACGTTCTCTTCGATTCTAAGTTCAAGTTACATGCAATACGTTTTATGCGCCAAATATTTTTGTTGTGGTCAGCTGTAGTGTGAATATTTTTAAAAATAAAAACAGTTCTTGCAAAAGTGGAAAGTGAAATTGTGATTTTAAATGAATTCATGGAATTTATTGAGTTTATCGATATAATATTTTGTAGAGGAGTAGGCTTTTATTAAACAAAATTTTGTGATTTTTCACAGCTTCAATTAGCTTCTCCTCCATTGCACTTGCTTAAATAATAATAAACACCACAGAGATGACACTTAGTACACAAAAGCAATCGATAACTAGAATGCAAATTTTGTTTTTGAAATATTTATGTTAAAAACTGATTTTAATATATTTTCTTCTTGCAAATAGTTATAATCTTTATTACAAAATATTTTTCATTTATTATAAACTTTTTTATAACAAAAAAACTTAAAATTTAAATCCACCACACTAACGTTTTTATCGATATCATTGAAAATATAATTTAATTTGCCATCTTTCGCTTTCAAAAACAGCTGACGTTTTTTCATGGTGCATGAGACGGATACAAAAGTAGAAAGTAGATCTACTTTATCCGTCCTATGCGTCTATACGTTCTTTGCGTTTTGTTCTGTAACTTGCCACATAAAATTACTTTGATTCTACTTTTTTGACACATGCATAAAACGCAACTACGCATTGAACGGATGGTATGGACCTTCGGCTTTAAGCTGAAGGTCCATACCATCCGTTCTATGCATATGCGTTGTATGCGTTTCTGTACGTTCTCTTCGATTCTAAGTTCAAGTTACATGCAATACGTTTTATGCGCCAAATATTTTTGTTGTGGTCAGCTGTAGTGTGAATATTTTTAAAAATAAAAACAGTTCTTGCAAAAGTGGAAAGTGAAATTGTGATTTTAAATGAATTCATGGAATTTATTGAGTTTATCGATATAATATTTTGTAGAGGAGTAGGCTTTTATTAAACAAAATTTTGTGATTTTTCACAGCTTCAATTAGCTTCTCCTCCATTGCACTTGCTTAAATAATAATAAACACCACAGAGATGACACTTAGTACACAAAAGCAATCGATAACTAGAATGCAAATTTTGTTTTTGAAATATTTATGTTAAAAACTGATTTTAATATATTTTCTTCTTGCAAATAGTTATAATCTTTATTACAAAATATTTTTCATTTATTATAAACTTTTTTATAACAAAAAAACTTAAAATTTAAATCCACCACACTAACGTTTTTATCGATATCATTGAAAATATAATATAATTTGCCATCTTTCGCTTTCAAAAACAGCTGACCTTTTTTCATGGTGCATGAGACGGATACAAAAGTAGAAAGTAGATCTACTTTATCCGTCCTATGCGTCTATACGTTCTTTGCGTTTTGTTCTGTAACTTGCCACATAAAATTACTTTGATTCTACTTTTTTGACACATGCATAAAACGCAACTACGCATTGAACGGATGGTATGGACCTTCGGCTTAAGAATGCGTTAATGTTTTCGGCACAATTGTGTAAGGAACCGCCCGACAGTGATTTACAATATGCCTAGAAGGCTATAGGAAAATCTGCGTTTACTAGCTTACACTTGTCGACAGCATCATTTACTGTCTGCCTACATTATACTCGTAATGTATTCATAAAAAAAAATTGTTGGTCACTTTAAAAATACTCTGATGGTAACAGTGATTTAGTGCATATATCGGCTAATGCTATGAACACAACTGGGACGAACAACGAATTTTTCGGTGCGAACATTCGTCATAAAAAATAAAACACATTTGTGCATATGAAAATGAACACAACACCGCCGGACGACGAAATTCGTCGTGCGTGACGAACTCTCGAGATAGATATATTTTTATTTTGTACACCGACGAACGACGAAAAAACAAAATTGAGAGAAAATTCTCTCCTTCTCTCTCTGATTTTGTACACACAACAACCAACTTTTTCAAATATGAGAGAAGAATTCGGTGAGCAAATTCGTCGTTATTGTGCTTCCCACGACGAATTTACGCAGCGAATGCTTATTAACGAATTCTTCGACGTGGACAAAATTCGTCGTTCGTCCCAATTGTGTTCCTACCATAAATTGTGTACACACACATACATACATACATACATGCATATCTGTGCTTAAAAGCGATAATGGCATAAGTCGAGTTATTTGTACATATGTATGTATAAGCAGCAAAATTCTATAAACGAAACTTCCTTTTTTACATAAAAAATACACATGTCTCTAACGAAGTTGGTTATAAACATGTATCTAAGCAAAACAATATTAACCTAAATCATAAGAAAGTGCAATAAAATTTGTAATAAACGACAAATTATATTAAAAACCACATTTGCATAAACTCTTGATATCATTCCCTAATTCGACAATACTTACTCAAATTTATTTTAATATCCATTTTGATTTTTTCGAAAAAACATTCATACATTAATTGTCGTTTTTCTTAAAACTGCGTATTTTGACTAACGCTGTTATCGCTTGTGACCGCATACATATACATATGTATAGGTGTACATACATATGTGTGTGTTTTCCGTTTCCTGGGAGTTCTCTGCTAAATGAAAAAATAAAATAATTGGCAGTTTCATGGACATTTTTTTACATTCATATTGACAGTAGTAACACTTTTATGTGTATGTATGTGTGCATATGTATGTTATGACGCTAACACCGCTGCCAATTCGACAGCTCAAAAATAAGAATAGATTTGCAACAAAAAATTGTTGGAAATGGGCAGATTTTTAAAATTATTAAAAACTGGAGTTCTTTTATCCCAGAAAAAACATTCTTTGTTGAGTTTTAAATTATATTTAAGAACCCATTTTTGTTATATCTTATCTCGTAAATATTTTTTTTATAAAATATTTACCGAACGAGCAAAATTGCATTCACATTGTCGCTTGAACGTTGATTTACCAGCTGAATCTTTATATTCTAAAACTTTTGTCCAAAATTTGGTCAATATTAAACAATTTTACTAAATTTATACAATAAAACTGAACAATAAAATGAAATAAATAAAAAAATTAAATAAATAGTTACTTTCTTTTTTGGCATAAAGTACTTTTCGAACAACAAAGTTATCAATTTGTGTTAATGTTTACACATTTTCGAAAAATCTGTTCAAATAAATACATACAAAAAAATATTTAAAATAATTTTTTTAAAGAAAAGTAACACTCAGGTAATGAGTGCGTATTACTATTACTAGGTGTTGCCTTCTTTAGGAAAGGGATGGTGATAGAAGAGATAGAGGAAAGCTTCATTATTTTATATTTCTGCTATTTGCACCTTCTTAATAATGCAGTGCTAAAGTCATTTTTGAGAAACTAAATTTTCATTGCTTTCAAAGAATCTATATTAATTATAACACGCAGATAATTTAATTAGTGTAAAAGCGTTATTTATGGCCGTATTCATAAAAAATATTTTATGTTTATTACAGACTTATTTGACAAAATAGATGTTTCTTAGAAATATGTCAAAAAAATAACCAATAAATCTTTTTTAAGAATAATGCAGTTAAAAAATACTTACAATACTTTAAAAAAAATCAAGTTTATCAATAAACTTGTGAAATCTATAAAAAAAATTCTAAGAAATGTTATGTTAACGGCACTGCGAGCTGTGTAGAGCGATATACAACTATTCAAAGAAAGCAGCTGGAAATGAAAACTGTATTACGATGTGAAAACTAATTATTGACATACTGCATATGGAATAGCAAAAAACCTCTTCATATTATAAACATGGATTTGTTACAATTTGTTTTACAAAAAAAAAATTATTTAAAATATCAAAATCATATTGCATCTGTCATAATTTTCTTTCGAATGTTCTCAACAACACTAAATTATTGTTGTTCTCTTACAGAGAAGATTTTTACACAAAATATTTATTATTGCCAAATGCAGCATACCGTAAGGAGCTTATTAAAATTGATACACACACACAACATACATACTCGTATCTATGAATGTACATAAACGTGTGATGAAGCATGTTTGTTAAAAAAATTACTAAAGTTGTTGGGAAAATTCAAGCATATAGAAACATATACATGTATATGTATGCGTGTAGGTATGTATGTATTTTTAGTAACTATTATGTTCCGTTTTAACAAATAGTTTTGTGCTGCAAGACGGTGAAATAGAAATAAATAAATACTCTGTTAAATTTGGCATTTCAAAAGATGTCACAACAAGTATGTATGTGAAATTAAATTGGAAAAAGGCATTAAATTACATATCAAGTTAGTCCCTGTCCAGATTTGCAATTTTTGTTGCAGCAATTCTTGAGTTTATTGATGAGTGGGGTGAGAAGATTGGGGAGGGGTACACAGTTTCATGTGCTCGGCAATTCTCTTTTGATTTGAAATTCGTTCTTGTTTATATCAATTTGTTAGTTTTATATAACGTTTTTTATTAGGGTTCCGTACACCAAAGGTGAAAAAAGGACCCTATTGTTTTCGCTACGCTGTCCGTCTGTCCGTCACACGGTATTTCCCCAGGAACCGTAAGAGCTACGGACCTGAAATTTGGACAGAGTATGTAGAACCTTGGCCGCTACAACAACAAATACATGAGAATTAAAAATTGCAGGGTATTCCAAAACGAGCAACAAAAAATGTTAAAATCCCATGTAATATACATACAATTGTATTTACATATGTATATTGACACTTGAAATATGTAAAATTAGTGTATTTTTGTATAGACTAGAACTAGAATTAACACTAAAATTTAAAAAATTTAAATTAAAGGGTGGCCCATCAGTTAATGCAATTTTGTTTATGTAATTTTGACAACTTGCTATATCTTGGAAACCGTAAGAGGTAAACTCTTGAAATTTTCAAAATGCAAAAATTCAAAAAATTCGCCATAACAAAAAATATCGGCAAAAATTAAAAAAAAAATTCTAACACTAAAATAATTCGCGAAATTCGAAAAAATCGTCCAAATGAAAAAATTCGCCAAAATGATAAAAAGCGTCAAAAACTGGAAAAAATCGCCAAACGCGAAAAAGGCTCCAGTAACACAATAATTGTTAATAAAAAAGATCGTTAAAATGAAAAAATCGCCAAAATTAAGAAAAATCGCAAAATTTAAAAATCGCCAAAAACCGAAAAATAGCCAAAATTGGAAAAAAAGTGTCAAAACTAAAAAAGCGCCTAAATGAATAAAGTCGCCAAAATTAAGAAACGCCAAAAACCGAAAATTGACAAAATTAAAAAAAATCGCCAAAACGAAAAATTCGCCAAAATTAAAAAAAAAGAAAAAAAATGCCAAAACTATATTTTATATAGGCTACTAAAGTTCGTATTGAATTACATATCTCGTGTCCGTATGGAATCCTTCGTGCGCGGGTCAAAGTCGCTTTTTACTGAATTAATTTATTTTATTTCTTCAATTGTGTGAAAAATAAAAAATATAACATTAAATAAATAGAATTGTAATTTTTTCAGTGAAGTTTGTGGTGTAATAGACATTTTTTAATGCATAATTGCAAAATTAGAAGTTTCTAATGTGGATACTTATGCAATATCAAGGCAGAATTTTAAAAAATTGCTGCAACAAAAAGTACAAGTAATGTTCGAATCATGTTAAGAAAACGTTTTTAAGTAGTTCTTGAAAAAGACTTCAGAATGGAATGAAGAATTCTTGACAAAAAATAATTTTATCGAGAAAAAAATCCTTCAATCATAAATTCTTTGGAAATAAAAAAAGAATGAAATGTAAGTCAGACCAGTTGTTTTCCTTGTACATTTTCGCATAAACAACAGATTTCCTCAACTTTTGTTCTGGTGTTTAACAGTATTACGAACGTGACTAGATGGTTTTTGAAAAAAGCGGCACATGATCCATCAAAAAGCGTAAAATGCCGCCAAAAAGTGGTATTTCAAAATAAATATCTTTTAGAAAGCGGAATGTAGAAGACACAGTTTTCAACTAAAAACAACGCTTTTAAATAAACAAAAATCATTCAATAAATATAAATCAAAATCAAATGTCGTGTGTTGGTAATTGCATCAATTAAGAACAGCTGCACCGATTTCGCTAACTTTTTACGCAAAAAAAAAATAGTTATGCCTACTTTTAAATTTAATATCTTTGCATCTAATGCAGCAAAAAACGTGAAATTTTGTGTAAGCAATGATTTTATAAAGTGCCTCGAACATGGGGGTTTGGCACCTAGAAAATATTTACTTTGAGATATATAGAAAACTAATATAGGGAGAACGTGAAAATTTTGTGGGGACAAACTCTGTTGATAATGTGCATTGTCTCTGGGAACAATTTCAGAAATTTCGTGGTAGCTCTCATAAATTGCAAACTTTTGTTTGTCTTCAAAAATAATACCAGTGTACTGACTGATCTTGCTAATTTCCCCACATTGTATTACTAATGGTCTTAAAGGAGCAAGAGGGTATTAGTTTTTTTTTTAATATCTAAGGTTGGCATGGCACTTCCCACATAGAAGCATCATTCATTTCTATATGTATTTTAAACCACAGCAATCGAAATTTTGAAATGTTTTCGTAAACAGTAACGCCAATAATGAGAAAAGTATTATAAAAAGGAATCAATAATGGAGCAAAAAGTGTGTCGCCTCCTAAGTAAATTAAATATTAATTTATTAATATCTGGGTATCTGCCACAAAGGCAAACTGGACATCCCGCTGATTGAACATTGGACAGGGGATCTTATCCTCCTCTTAAATAAAGAAAATTTTTACTTAAAAAAAATATCTTGTAAAGTAATGTAATTGAAGTTTTTAAAAACAAAACACATCTATTTCAGACAATTATTCATTTGTTTATACCAACAAAATACATGTGTTTTTTTGGTGTTGTAATTTTGTTATAGTCGTGCATGTACCCAGTATAATTTTACCATGAGTAAAAACCAGTGAAAATTTGTAAAAAAAAATTTTAAAATATTTTGAGTTTTCGAACGCACTTATCGCCTACTTTCACCGTTTCGCATCGTCTTCCCTAACATAAAATTAAGTACCAAGAGAAAATCGCTACGCATACTAAAAAAAAACAATGTGAGTCCGATCACAGAGGGGAATGTGTAAACATCTAGTAATGATTTTTTTTAATATTGGCTTATGGTAACTAAAATAAGAAATATAAATTTTTGACTCTACTGTATTTAAAAATATATGGAAAACTGCATTTATAGTAGTGGAATTATTAGTTGTGAGGGTTTGTAGCGAATCGCTCATATGCAAGTGAAAAACGTCAAATAAAAATTTTTATAAAGCTTGCGACTGTGGTTTTGCAAAATTTGTATTAAAATCTCTACGCATAGTAATTGGCATGAGATGGAGATCGTTACCCAATTGTCGTGCACCAGCTTCAGTGTAAGGCAACAGTACGTAATGAAGATATAATATAATATTAAAATTCTTTTTAAAGACTGTCATATATCTTTTAAACATATTTTTGACATTTAAAACGCTCATTTATTTAAAAGTTTCTATTTATTTTATTTTTTTATACTTTTCAACTTTTTAACAATATTATCCCCACTGGCAACACTATTGCACTTCACAATCTATTTCTACTGAAATTAACATTGCCCCTGAAGGTGTGCTTTAAAATTCAGTTGTGTGTTATTTTATGCAGCTGTAAAGTTTCTCTCTATCTCTTGTTCGTATGATTACACTAATACACTCATACATAGCTCACACCGATTTGATAACGCTTTACGGATCTTACTCAAAATTTGTGATTGTATTGTAAAAAGCATTTTTACCCCCTAGCGTATAGATGATTACACATCAAAAAAAAACGTCGTAAAGAGACACTTTTAATTTGTTATGTTTTATAATCTAAAATTTAGATATACACACATACATACATGCATACATACATATTAAAACAAAAATATTTGCGAATTTTCTATATTAATTTTTTAAATTTTCCCTTCCCTGAATCCGTACTCAAAACCATAATAATCCGCAAATTGTGAACCTGCAACCTTTATTTTTTAATAGTTTCACACATTAAGTTCTTTTTTTTTGTCTACTTTGCCACACAGTTTGATTTTGTCCAACATTGTAATTAAAAATGTTGTATGTCGTGGTGGTATTGGCAAATTTCGAATTTACCTTTTAACGTTTCAAAGTTGTCTTTTATTCAACAGATTGACTGCATGGAAAACTCCGAAAACAACAAACACCAAAGAATTGAATTGTTGTAAACAATTCACTTATTCTCACAATAACAAGCAACATTTTGAGAAGAGAGAATGTGACTGACAGGAAATCACAAAGAGGACAATAAACAAAAAAGTTATGGAACACATTTTGTTACTCGTATTTACTAGTTTGCAACAGTTTTGCAAGAATAAACAAAAAAATACAAGAAATTTTTATTAAATGTTGGTTAGTTAACTGGAAGTACCCTTTTGCTTTTGCTTCTACGAGGCTTTAAATTAATTTTTTATGAAATGGCTGAAAGTTAGACTGGTTGTACAAAAAAGTACAAAAAATAATAAAATTAAATTGCATGACTATTTTTTCTTGGACATTTTTTTATAAATTATATTTATTTGCAAATTTGATTTAAGAGCTGACCCGGCGAACTTTATTCCGCCTTAAAGGCAATAAATAAACAGTTTTTTTTAATTGGAAAAAATACAAAAAAAATTAAATATCTACATTAATCATTCATAATTATTTCTGTCATTTAGTACATAGGTTGCTCTTCATTTAAGTACCTTGTGATACACGACGTTTTTTTTTTGTTTTATTATCAGGCGCAAAAACAAACAACGCAGATGGTCCTCCGACCCGTAAACATGTCACGTATATTTGACTATGGGAAAAACATGAATGTTCTAGATTTAAACCACAAACTTTTAAGGATTGGCCTTGTGATTTGTTGATGGTCATGGCAAATGCAAGACATATCGGAAATTGAGGTCTTTTAAATTCAATCGGCATATCGGTTGGGATCATCGGTATCCTCGGAATGAGAACTTCCTCACCTTTGAATTTTCCTATCATTATCGTAGCGTTAATTACATTGTTCATCAATTTTCTAACCACCAAACGTGTACCGTTGCACAGTTTTGGTTGGTTTATGTTTCGAAGCATGATTACTACGGAGCCAACCTTTAGGCGTAAATTGTGCGGTGGTAAGCCAGGCACGTCCAAAGAGTTTAAAAATTCAATTGGATAATTTGTGGCTTCATCTTCATTTGTGACGCAGTCAATAGATTTGAATGAATGCATTGTTCCAATGATCTTATTTTGAATTATGTAGTTTAGGTCATCTACATCTTTATTCTTAGCCGCTAAAATTGATCGCTCACTCAACCATTCATTATTTTTGTAGTTAGAAATAATTTCTGGAAACACATTGTTGATAAGTTCGTCTTTTGATGAGACAAAATTACAGAAATTATTTGGAAATGATATTAATCCGCTCGATTCATCGACAGGTACTTGACCATTACCGATAGTCAGCAATTGCTCCGAGAAATCTTCAGCAGATGTATCATTAAGCAATGTAACTCTCATGTTTGTTGTGAATTGTTTTGATTCATCGTATTTCAATTTTGCTGAAACGTGTTTTGTAATGAAAGCCCAAATTTACCATCTCTAATAAATATAGTAAAAAAAAAAATTTTCGGCGCAGAGGTCCCTTTTCGTGGAGCAGATCACACATTCCTTGTTCTTATTATCAGCGTTACCGTTGTGCGACTTAAGACGCATTTTTCTACTTTTTCGACTGCCTTGCCCCTTTTTATGCCCCTAAGATTTAAATCCCCTTTTTGTATCATTTGTATTATTTTGCGCCCGTTTTGCCCCTTTTTGTTCAATATTAACTTTCGATTTGACAATAAATGTACGCAGATTCCTATAGATTCTACCACATTATTTCCTGTGTCAAACTTCATATATACACATGCAATTAATTGAAAAAAGAAATTTTTTTGGAAAATTTTTCAGTATATTGCAATATTATTTTCTGTGGGAGTAGATGGTGTTAAAACGCCTTGGTACGAATCTTTTCATTCGTGTAAAATTTTTAAATATGTAATTACATACACTCTTACATAGGTAATTCTAACTGTTTCCGGAGCAATTGTGAAAGCCAAGTTTAATTGAAGTACATAATTTTAAAATGTGAAAACTTTATGTATGAAAAACAAATACTATGGAAAAGTAAGTAATCAAATTTAAAGTTGTTTTTATTTAAGAGTGTACGTGCTTTTGAAATAAATTCAAAATAAATTAATTCATCACGTGACTCTATTATCTTGTTGGAAAAACCAGTAAAAAATTAAAAAGCAACCCTAAAGTATTCCAAAGATTAGGATAGACGGCATAAGTGGGTTAAAGTGGATGCAGATACCATAAAAACCATTTGTGATTTCCGCAATCAGTTTCTGTCAAAAGAATCATTTGGAACACCATGCTAAATTTGCCAAACATGAAGCCAATTGCAAAAAAAAAATTATCCAAAAATATCAGACTTTTTACCAAAAAAAAAAAATAAAAATTTTTGGTGGAAAGTTGCTGTTGCTGACATAAAGCTTGTTTCAATGATGATAAGTTTCCAAATTCTGCACTTGTAAAGTCAGCGAATTACACGTTATTTCTTATACTTATAAAATATGTTGGTTTCAAAATTTACTTCATTTGAACATATTTAAACTTATAAACATATTATAAAAAGTTTTATTAAGATTAAAGATGAAAGTAAGTTAAACTACATAGTTTTTTGATTGTGATACTTCGAAAATAATTTGCATTTGGAATCAAGGATTTGGGAGTCAGATTTTTTTGCAATATGTTCACCATTTATTGGCTTTTCTATCGACCAAAACAGTAAAATGATCGACAACATCGAGCCGAATATCGCCAACTGGACGAACATCTCTTTTTCTAATACTTGATATGCTAGACTGTGTATATGATTGCCCTACGGCACACATTTTGTTAAAATGATACAAAGGTACTTTAGTGTCACAACGGCAACGCTGCTCTCAGCAATGCGAGTGCAGCATACACTTCAAAAGGAAATGACAGTGCGTACGGTGGAGGGCAATATGATTTATATAACTTTGAAGGGCGGACGCACCCCCTAAAACACAACTTATCGCTATGAAACTTTTTGTAATTTTTTACATAAAGCTGAACAGAGTTAGGGGATGACAAAAAAATATATAACGACCACTCTAATACTATATACTTTATGGGTCGCTTATTAATATTGTGGAAATTACAATCGGAATGACAAACCTACATATGTATATATGTTTACCCTTTTACCATTTTTTGGTAAATGTAAAATTTCTGAGTTTGGTAAAAATTCCCAACATCTTTGCCGAACTTCATCTATTTCGAGCTCCGTAACGGAAACCGAAACCGAACGTTCGGTCGACACTATTGATCAGTATAAAAATTTATCGTGCGTCAATAGCTTAACATGAATATGAAATTAAGGAGAATTAAAAACAAATCGAAAAACAAGACTACCAAATGACGCAAAACTTGTATGTATTTGTATTGAAATAGACGCAAATAAAATATGAGATACACATACATACATATGTACATACATACTTATGTACATAACACATCAATATGCGTAAAATAATATACTGATGCAATTCAACGTAGAAGAGTATAATATAAAGTTAAAATTTAAGTTATACAGTAAATAACGGATATAAGAACACTATAAAATGTGAACCTGGACAAAATTAAAAAAACAACGGACAAAAGAAAATTTAAAGTTATGCTTAAAAAACGCATTTGGCAATAATAAATCAATATACATATGTGTTTGTAAAAGATATAATAAATTCTCATATTGTATTTCATGAACAATTCATATTAAATACATACTAGATATACCAACGGACGACACAATCGCCCGTATTCTAGAATATAAATGTAAATAATTTTATTAAGATTCAAAGAAAATTTATCTTAACGTCATAAAAAATACATTAAAACACAGCCACCCACATACTTACCATATGCATAATTAAATAATACATGAAATTAAAAACACAAACGAAATCCCTTTAACTGAGCTAATTCAATTTATTGAACTCTCTTCCTATAAGTATTATGGCTTTCATGCAATAACATATAAGAGAAAAAAATGTTAGATCAAGAGAAATACTACAAACACACACACAATCTCATCTTTTGTTTCTTGTTTAGTTGTGTGTAATATGTGTGCATGTAGTAGCAGCAACTTTAAACGCTTATGGCTCCCAAAAAATATAGATTCTGCACATCTTTACCAAAAAACCTTCAAAACCATATAAATCTTTTTAAAATCGGTGCAGTAGTACCAGCGTAAAAGGGATTAAAAAAAACTTGTTTGCTTATTAATTATATAGAAGAAGATGTAGCTGATGTTAACAAACAATATCTGCCCAAGCTGATGAAGTAGATAAATAGCGGCACAGAAAAATGCTAATATTTTCCTCAGCTAAAAGTGTGGTTTAATTTTTCTTCTCTTCTTTAGAAAATCACATTAATTAGTAAACATATTTCATTCTATAGAATTGAAAAAAAAACGGAACTTAAGCTCGATTAAGAAATGATTCCTGATTAAAAGTCATTCTAGTTCAATTAAATTTAAATATGTACGTATGTATATACATGTGTGCGTATTACGAAAATCATGAAATTTCATAATAATCATGGCATGTCACAAAAAAATCTTATAAGTACGGCTTTCCTTTATGCAATTATGAAAATATTTCTTATAAATTAACAGCCTTATGCATAAAAAAAAACTGGCATGAAGTTAGCATAACTGACGACATTGAACTAGGTGCTAACGAGTCCCTCCTTACAATTTTATATAAAAATCAGCTCATACAGTTTTAACTCACTATTACATCCTAGCGTGATTTTTAATGTAAGATTGTATAGCAAAGCTCGTTGTAATCATATTAAATTTTGCCACTTATGCTGACCTCTTGCCAGTTTTTTCTTATCCATAAGGCCGTAAGTTATTTATTATGGAGGGGTTTACTGGTATTAGAAATTTTTGCTTACCATCGGTCTCCACTAGCCATGAACTTGGTAGGGCATTATGCCGGACATCTGATAAAATGGCTAATGGAGACCGTTCATGTCCTTGTTCGTCCATGCTCTGACATATGTAGATGCCTGAACATATATCTGAGATTCGCCATCCGCAACCAGTTGCAATAGAAAGAAAAAAAGACAGAACAAAATTTATAAATATTACATCTGCAGGATTTCCAAATTTTTCTTCTTTTTTTTTAAGAATATTTAATTTGGAATCAAAACTGGAACGCACTGTTTGAAAAAGTTCCTTCTTTCTATTGTATAAAAGAAGGCTTTTTATACCCTTTACCAAAAAATGGTAAAAGGGTATATATAAGTTTGTCATTTCGTTTGTAATTTCTACAATATTAATAAGCGACACATAAAGTATATATATTCTGGATCCTTATGCATAGGGAAGAACAAGCGATGTCCGTCTGTCTGTACGTGAAATCGGTTTTCCCAAGCTCCCACAACAGCTAGAGTCGTCGTTCTTGGACTGGTGTGTCAGAAATGTTCCGAAAAGTCTTGCTATTAAAAATCAGCAAAATCGGGCAGACTGTTTCAGAGCTGGAAAACTCAAAGTCTATTTTCCCATACAAAATAACTACCGAAAACAAGTTGTTATTACTTTTTTATTAAATTATCTTACTTTATACTTCGATAGGAATAAAATTGGCATTTATATTTAAAAAAAATTAACAAATTAAAAAGACGTTTCCAGGGTTGGAAAACTTTAGCTTTTTTTCTAATAATTAAACATATTTCATATTTTAGGAAGAAGGCTATATATATAGGAACCGTAAGAGCTACGAGTCTGAAATTTGGACAGAATATGTAGAACTTTGGTCGCTACAACAACAAATATATTAAAGGGTGGTCCAAAACGAGTTACGAGAACTATTAAAATCCCATGTAATATACATACCATTCAAATTTGTAAAATTAGTGTATTTTTATATAGGCTAAAACAATTAACAATAAAATTAAAAAAATTTTAATAGAAGGGTGTGTAGTGTGTTTGGCTATGGAATATATCTGTCCGCATACTTATGTGTTTGACTGTGCCAGTAATTCATATTTGTCCACATACTTATGTGTTTGACTGCATCAGTTATTTGTCATCAGCAAGTAACTTGATCATCTGGCTTATTTGAATATTTTATGCCTACACATACAATGCACCTGGTCGGCGTGTATTTATGCCGACCAAGCATTTTCTCACGATAAGTTTTAAGTTAGTTTTATTTCATTATATTTATTACTTTTTATTTAATTCATTATAAAAAGTGTGGTCGACCAAGATGGGTCGACATAAATAAATACTTAAATAAATAAATAAACATTTCCATTTAAATAATAACATAATTGTTTAATTTCCATTTAAATTAATAACATGGCGATCCTGCCATTTTCAAATAAACATATAGCTACTAAAGTCAGACGTTTAAAGTACGCGCTAAAAAGAGGATACAATAATCTGAATATATACTAAAGAAGTGGTGATAAATAAAACAAAATACAGTCGTTAAGCAGCTCTGGGTCGGGGAACATCTCTCGCGTCATCGTAATTATTTCTTAAGTGCGGTCAGGCTTGTGTGTGTTGTTTGGCCTTCGAGAGTTTTTCGTCTCGCTCGCACTGGTTGACTGATGTGCCACGGATAACCGTATAATCTTGCGGTTGTTTGTGGAATTTCTTTAACAACCACGTATCCTACTTCCTATGTGAAGGCATAGGTCGTGTACAGTCAGTCACAAAACCTTATAAAATTCTGTTAATACCATCTTGGGCATATGGTCTACGTTACTCCGCCCATATTTGTGCAACACCATATTATGCAAATTTACTTTGCATTAATATGTTTAATAAATAAAATAAAATAAATAAAACAAAATACTTTAGAACATTGTAGTGCAAAAGTACAAATCAATTTAAAATTTCTTATACATAACAAAGAAGTGTTGCGCAAATATAAAAGATATAGTATTATTAAAGCCAAGAAAGAGTAAAGTAACTTGAACAGCAGAAAACCATAGTGATGGCAAAAAAAAAAAAATTGATACAATATGCCACTTAAGAATGACGATATAATGTCATATACATTTTTTAAATCGTACACAAAAAAAAATGGAAACAATTCCCCAGATTTCTCTGATATCGGTCCCTTTCTTAACTGTTGACTTCAGTCTCCGACAAAATTATAATTCACCGTCATCGTCATAATCATCATCAAACTAGCCATAATAGTCTATACTGATAGAAGCACCTAAAACTGATAATAATAAATATAAATTTGATGAAGATTTAGCATCACCATCATCAACATCAGCAATTTCTTATGACAACACCGACCTGACAAATTACAACGCGGCAGTAAGTAATACCCAACAACATACACAGTATAATCCACACAAACTGCAGCAACAGCAGCAGCATTTACATCAGCATGCTCAAAAACAGCAGCACCATTTAAAAATAACATAATTGCCTAAAAGAATCGTGAATCTTTTAGTGTTGTTTAGCCAAACAACAACGAAAGGATGTTTTATGTAAATAATATAAAACTATTAGCCTGAAGATTATTATTATATTTATACAGAAATGTCTCTCCAATGCTGCATTAACAGAGTAGTATCGCATATAAAAACAAAAAAAATTAAATTAAATTTTTTTCAATACATTTTATAATTACTAATCAATACATTATATCAATATTTTATCATAAACATATTTCTTTATTCATATATTTTTAAATGTCTCTACAAGCACTCTAAAAATAGAGTTGCAATTTTTTCAATACATTTTTTATTATATTAATGCATATATTAATTTTTTTAATTTCTTTACTATTCATATATTTTACATATAAAAAAAAATAACATAAAGATATACTAACAAATAACTTACTACTGAGATACATAAGTGTCCCTCCAGTGGTATAACATTAAAGAATTAATAGCCTAATTCAGATATAAATTGGCGATATCTGGTTTATGCCATGGTACTCTATTGACCATCAAAAAATGGTCATGGCATCCGTGACATAAGCACCATTTTTTTTAACTAACACGCCATTTTAAATAGACCTAAAGAATACATTTCTTAAAATTCCATAAAATCTCAATTTAAACCTCATGGAATGGGAAATAATAGTGAATAAGGCCAGAGCAATAAAGGAAGAATTCATCAAATCATATAAGTGTCTCAATCTCAATAGGGAGATAAAACCAGAAACAATTAATAAGCACATAAATAATCTCGTGCGCAGATTCGAACAAATTAGAGCACTCCTTAATGTTAATTATAACAGATTAACACATGCTCATAAAGCAGCAGCTGAAGCTTTCTTCGCTGACATAAGAGATAAATTAATAACGATATCCTTAAAGAAAGGTATCGTACTAAATGTACCTAACTCTTTACATGAGGAAACAAATTTTAAATATCTACCAGAACTAGTTTTAGACCCAACTTCAAATCTACCAAGTACAAGTAGAGCCTCTCCCAACATGTCACAAACAAATATAGAATTCCTAAATACAGCATCCAAACTGCTACCTGACTTCGACGGAAGTCCAGAAAACCTACAAAGCTTCATTGATGCTTTGACACTTGTGGAAAGCATAAAGGGTACACATGAGGCTATTGCGGTAAGCCTTATTAAAACAAAACTAAAAGGCACTACTAGGAATATAGTAACAACGGAATCGACCATTTCAGCGATAATAGTAAAACTCAAATCGACTGTTAAGGGTGAATCCGTTGACGTCATCAATGCAAAGTTAATGAATATAAAACAAACGGGCAAAAATGCCAATGCCTATGTTAAGGAAATCGATGAACTTGCAAAAAAATTGGAGACCGCTTACATATCTGACGGCCTCCCAAATGAAACTGCAAACAAGTACACAACACGTGCAGCAGTTTCAGCAATAATAAAAAATGCATCCAACGAACGAGTAAAACTGATCATGGAATCAGGAACGTTCCTAAACATGGATGAAGTTAAAACAAAATTTATAAGCAGTTGTACGGACGCATACGGACAACCTAATGCTATATTAACTTTCCAAAACAATTACAACAATAATTTATCTAATAGTAGAAATCGTTACTCTAGAAATATTGGTAACAGACCCAATAACTCTAATAGGCCCCCTGATTTCCATAATCAGAATAATGGTAACAGGAATCCCAATAACAGAAATACAAGTGACCGGTATGCACCTAGAAGCTTCAATAATAACGGAGTAAGGAATCAATTTAACAACAATAGTAACCGTTACAACAGTAACAACCGCAACGTGAATAGAAATAATAATATACGTTGCATGAATGACAATAGTTCGGGAAACGAACTAACACCCCTAAGTACTCAATAGACAGGAAAATCCACAACATAAATACAAATTTATACAGTTATCTAGTCTCCAGAACCACTCTAAATGACAATAGGTCCACATTCTTAGTAGATACAGGTGCAGACATATCAGTCGTAAAACACCATCAAGTTTTATACCAACCAATAGACATTACTAGTCAAACCAGAATAAATGGCATTGGGCAAGGTATAATAACTACAATAGGCAAAGTTAAAGCTGATTTAAAACAAGAAGATCTGCTAATAGCTCACGATTTTCATGTCGTAAAGGATGATTTTCCGATTCAAGTAGACGGAATAATAGGAATGGACTTTATTCGAAAATACAAATGTATTTTAAATTACGAAAATAATCAAGATTGGATCACCTTGAGAACTAACGACGTTCCGTACGATATAGCAATCGCTTTAAGAAACGGTCCAAACATCAATTCCATATCACTGCCAGCAAGATCTGAAGTTATAAGACCGATAAACTTCATATCCAATGAGGAAGAAGTATTGATACCTCAACAAATTATGCAGGATGGCGTATATATTGCCAACACTATAACTACTAAAGCAAGGCCATTGGTAAAAATCATAAATACCACAGATAAAGACCTAGTAATTGATAACATTCAGGTAAAATCCGAAAGTCTAAACGACTATAAAATTGTCAATTGCAGTTCTGATACTAATGCCAAGCTAAATAAGGAAAAACTTGAAAAATTAACAAAAAACTTTCCCGAATACGCTCATAAAGATTTAAGAAAATTATGCTTATACTACATAGATATTTTTGCTCTGGATACTGAAAAAATAAGTACTAACAATTTTTACAAGCAGAAACTTAGACTTCATGATACACAACCAGTGTACATCAAAAATTATAGAATCCCTCATGCTCACAAAGAGGAAGTTAATGCCCAATTAGATAAATTAATAAATGATGATATAATAGAACCATCCATCTCGCAATATAATAGCCCTACTCTAATAGTACCAAAAAAGCCATTACCCGACTCAACACAAAAAAGGTGGAGATTGGTAGTGGATTATAGAGGAATAAATAAAAAACTGATAGCTGATAAATTCCCATTGCCTCGTATAGATGACATTCTTGATCAGTTAGGAAGAGCCAAGTTCTTTTCATGCCTGGACTTAATGTCGGGATTTCATCAAATAGAATTGGAACAAGACTCTAGAGACATTACATCTTTTTCCACAGAAAAAGGCTCTTTTCGCTTTAAAAGACTGCCATATGGTATTAAAATTACCCCGAATTCATTCCAAAGAATGATGTCATTGGCTTTTTCTGGATTATCTCCAACCCAAGCCTTTGTATACATGGATGACTTAGTAGTTATAGGTTGTTCTTCAGAACACATGCTACAAAACTTAAAACAAGTGTTTAATACTTGCAGAAAATACAATCTCAAACTCCATCCAGATAAATGTACATTTTTTTGTCGTGAAGTAACATTTTTAGGTCACAAATGCACCGATAAAGGCATCTTACCTGACGACAGCAAATACTCAATTATACAAAATTATCCAACACCTACAAATGGTGATGAAGCTAAACGCTTCGTAGCATTCTGTAATTATTACAGAAGATTTATACCAAATTTTGCTGAATCATCGCGACATATTACCAGATTATCTAGAAAAAATGTGCAATTTGAATGGACTCAACAATGTGAAAAAGCATTCCAATATCTTAAAAATCAATTGCTGAGTCCAAAAATTCTCCAATATCCGGATTTTTCTAAAGAATTCTGCATAACCACAGACGCAAGTAAACATGCCTGTGGTGCCGTTTTGAGCCAAGAAAAGCAGGGTATTCAGCTACCAATTGCTTACGCATCCAGATCTTTCACAAAAGGTGAAAGCAATAAATCAACAATAGAGCAGGAATTAACTGCAATTCATTGGGCAGTACAATATTTCCGACCATATGTTTACGGCAGAAAGTTTGTAATTAAAAGCGATCACAGACCCCTAACTTATTTATTTTCATTAAAAAACCCGTCATCAAAATTAACCCGTATGAGGTTGGACTTAGAAGAATATGACTTTGTGGTGGAGTATATTAGGGGTAGAGAAAATTACGCCGCGGACGCGCTGTCACGTATAAATATTAATGATATAAAAAATATTGACGCTAATACAATACTGAAGGTAACTACGAGACTTCAGGCAAAAGCAGGTAGGCACTGTAATGACAATGGTATAACGGCTAATACAAAATCGGTTGAACTAAAGGTTTATGAGGCAATTAATGCTCAAGAGCACAGTAAAATGCCACAATTGCATTTTACCAAAAATAAAGTTATAATTAGAAAAGGAAAGAAAATTCTTTCCGAATTTTTGTTGAAAGACACGGTTATTGATGGAAATGTAGACTTAGGTCACCTCTTTCTAAAGCTTGAAAAAATAGCTGATAACATGTGTTTAACAACCATGCGACTACACTTCGATGATAGTCTGCTTAAATTCCTAGGAACCAATGTTGAAACCTTTAAGAATAAAGGCAATGAAATACTGCAAGAAAGTAAATTAACAATTGTGCTCACGCCTAAATTAACAACAATTTTCACCGATACAGATAAATTACAAATCATGCAAAAATATCATGATGATCCTATTTCAGGAGGACATCCGGGGATAACACGTATGATAAAGAAGATTAGACTTCGATACCATTGGAAAGGCATGACTAGAGACATAGCCCAATATGTAAAACGGTGCAAAGCATGTCAAGAAAATAAAACAGTTGTCAACGGTAAAGAGCCATTCATCATAACTCCTACACCGTTAAAGGCATTTGACAGAGTAATAATTGACACCGTAGGACCACTACCACGGTCCGAGTCATTAAACGAATACGCTGTCACTATGATATGTGATTTGACTAAATATTTAGTTGCAATACCCATTCAGAATAAGTCAGCCAGAATGGTTGCCAAAGCAATTATGGAAGGATTTGTTTTGACTTACGGTCCAATTAATACAATACTAACGGACATGGGAACAGAATATATGAATCAAGTTATGTCGGAATTATGCTCAATGATGAAGA
Source organism: Tachina fera (assembly GCA_905220375.1). Classification (NCBI taxonomy): domain Eukaryota; kingdom Metazoa; phylum Arthropoda; class Insecta; order Diptera; family Tachinidae; genus Tachina; species Tachina fera. The sequence continues at coordinate 78,594,588 of LR999967.1, read as the reverse complement.
TAGAGAAACTCAATTCTACTCCGTATCATCATCACACTTTGGGTACTGTTGAGAGATCTCACAGAACATTTAACGAATATCTGCGAACATACATCTCATCCGATAAAACAGATTGGGATTTGTGGTTAAAATACTTCGTATATTGTTACAATACCACCCCATCTACGGCTCATGGTTATTGTCCATTCGAGTTGGTTTACGGAAAGATACCACCAACTCTTGATTGTACAAAAGAAAACATTGTAGAACCATTGTACAACATTGATTCATATGGAAAAGAGGTTAAATTCAGACTTCAAGTGGCGCAGCGAAGAGCTGCCAATATCATAGAAAATGCTAAGTGGGAAAGACAACAACTTTCCACCCAGTGGGAGATCCAATAGAATTAACCCTCGGGGAACTCGTTTTGATCCGCAATGAATCGGGTCATAAGCTGGATTCCGTATATAAGGGCCCCTATAAAATATCCAATATGGACAACAATAATAATGTAGAACTCCAAGATGAACATGGGAAGTCATTCACTGTTCATAAAAATAGGGTAAAGAAGGTCACGGGGTAAAGGGTCTTGCTAAGAACAGGGGAGGAATGACACATTTTATTCTAATTTTTGATTTTCTTTTGTCTCTGATTTCGTTCCAAAAGATGTGTCGGTTATACTTTGCTTTTGGCGCTTATGGCGCGGTAAAATTAAGAATTTTTATAATTTTTAAAACTATTTTAATATTTATGAAGGCTTTTTAAGAAACATTTTGTGTTAATTTTTTTATGAAAACCCTTTATAAAACCTTAATAAGTTTTATAAATAAATCTGATAGTTTCTAACACTATGGTAAAAGAAAACATAAAAAACCAAAAATTTACTACATGTACCATATAAACTTCATATGTATGTATGTCCAAACAATTTCATTTTTAAATTAAACTTAAAAATTCTAAGCAAAATGTCAAAAAAAAAAAATCCAAAAACATACTTTTATTATTTTATACATAATGCATACATAAAATAGCAAACGATTTGTGTTCCCATATTTAAAAGAGAAAAAGTTTAAAGTTTTATAAAAAAAAAAAAAAAAAAAAACACCACAAATTGGTCTAAGAGGAACATAACTTAAACAAGCTTATAGACATAAAAAAAATTCTATCTGTAATATGTATTGTACAAAACAAAAAAAAATTTACCTTATTTAAAAAAAAAATTATTGTTACTTGAAATTCACAAGTATGCTATGTGAGAAGCCCCCTTCATTTTTAAATCCATTGTAACTAAAGAATGATCAACTACCTCGCATTGATCATTCTTTCTGAAAAAAGGAGGTGTAGTGTGTTTGGCTATGGAATATATCTGTCCGCATACTTATGTGTTTGACTGTGCCAGTAATTCATATTTGTCCACATACTTATGTGTTTGACTGCATCAGTTATTTGTCATCAGCAAGTAACTTGATCATCTGGCTTATTTGAATATTTTATGCCTACACATACAATGCACCTGGTCGGCGTGTATTTATGCCGACCAAGCATTTTCTCACGATAAGTTTTAAGTTAGTTTTATTTCATTATATTTATTACTTTTTATTTAATTCATTATAAAAAGTGTGGTCGACCAAGATGGGTCGACATAAATAAATACTTAAATAAATAAATAAACATTTCCATTTAAATAATAACATAATTGTTTAATTTCCATTTAAATTAATAACAGGTGCTCCATCAGTTAATGCAATTTTGACTATGTCATTTTGACAAATTGCTATATCTTGGAAACCGTGAAAGTTAAACTCTTGAAATTTTCAAAAACGGTAAAACTAAAAAATCCAAAAATTATAAAATCGCCAAACATTTAAAAAAATTGCCAAAACGAAAATAAAATCGCTAATATTAAAAATCGCCAAAACGAGAAAAACTTGTCAAAACTAAATAAAAATTCCCACAATGAAAAAAACGCCAAAAACCGAAAAAAATCCCCAAAACAAAAAAGTTGCCTGAATGAAAAAAAAATCGCCAAAACAAAAAATTGCCTGAATAAAAAAAAATCGTCAAAATCAAAAAAATCGCCAGAACGAAAAAAAGTCGCCAGAATGAAAAAAAAATCGCCAAAAACCGAAAAAAATCGCCAAAGAATAAAAAAATAGCCTAAAAATCGTCAAAATCAATAAAATGGCCAGAACGAAAAAAAATCGCCAAAACTAAAAAAACCGTCAAAACCGAAAAACATCGCCAAAACCAAAAAAAAAACCAAAATGAAAAAAATTAGCAAAATAAAATAAATCGCCAAAATTTAAAAAGCACCAAATTAAACATAATGATAAAAACCTAAAAAATCGTTAAAACGAGAAAAAAAGCAACAACTAAAAAAATCGCCCAATTAAAAAAAAAATGGCAAAAACCAAAAATTATATTTTATATAGGCAAAAGTTCATGTATTATTACTACGGAACCCTTCGTGTGCAAGTCAGAGTCGCACTTTACTGAATTTATTTTTAGTAAATGGAGATGGAAATAAAATGTATCGCTAAATTACACTCCTAACTATAAAGCACAGAGGATATACAGAGATGTCACGAGACGGAAGATAATTTGTGTTTTCGGAGGTCCCGCTTACTCTGTCACTGCGCATTCTTTAAACCTTCTTTCGTGGTGACATTTTTTAGCTTAATTTTATTTTACGCTTTGTAACCTCATTCGGTTGGCGATTTTTGCAAATAAATGGTAAAAATTTATATTTTTAAATGAAAATGCTTCAAATAAGATATGCAATAATTTTAAAACATTTTTTAATTGCTTTTTTAATAGTAATAAGCTATTGGGCATTTGGTTTTTTGATTCAACACAACAAATTCTTTTATTTAATTTTGTAAAATTGTGTACTTCGCTTACTTGTTCAAATGTATTTTCAGTTTATGCTTTGTAATCTCATTTGCTGTGTGATTTTTGTAAATAAAAGGTAAAAATTAAAATTGTTCAATAAAAATGCTTAAAGTTAAATCAGTAATCATTTCTAAACAAATTTAAATCACTTTTTAATACCATTCTATTTTTTCAATTCATTTCTTTAATTTAATTTTGTAAATGTGTATGTATGTATGTATGTATGTACACGTGCTCCTTTCACAAAATACCGATTTTCTCTTGTTTGTTTTGATTATTTTGTTAACATCTTAATAACAAATATACTACAGTTGTCCCTTTCTCTCAGTGACTGCACCACAAATGATTTTAGTTTTTTTCATACGTCAGTCCTTACAACTCTGGTCTACCTTGTGCTATAAAGTAAAATAAAGATCATGTTCTGTTTCATTTCCCTGAAACCGTTCCTTTGAGCTCAAGAAATTCCAAAAAATTGTTTAGGAATAAACGTTTACATAATACCACTATAAATACCTTTTCCATTGGGATTTTTAAATTGAGGAAATTAACAATTTTGCAAAATCAAAGATTATTAAATAAAAAAAGTTACATAGTTTACTTTGTATGGAGGTACAATACTAAAAGTATTGTCGAAGTTCAAAGCTTTAGCGAACATTAGATCGAATCTCATATCAAGTGGGATATTAAATATTGTTTTTATTGGATAGTGTTGATATAACGGCATTATTTGTTTGTTTAGCTATAAAAGCAACAAACTAGTAACTTATTCATCAAGTATCAAGAATTAAAATTACTCTTAATGCACCAAACTCGTATCGCAATAAATGCGCTTCATAATTAAACTTACTACTAATATATATGGATGTAATCAATTCCTTAATAATTGCATATGAACTTTTATCCAAACACCAAAGTATAAAGAGATGAACCGTTTCTTTTTTTCTTTCCTGAAAACTTATATTTTTTTAGAATGTAAGGCATCGATATTCAACTTATTACTAAAAAATAAAAAAAAACATATTTAATCGAAAAATACCTAGAAGTCACTTATTAAAAATTGCACCAGAGAAAAAAGTATGAATTTTTTCACAAAATTAATATGTACCTCCATACATATCTCTGTGCTTATATTTGTATCTCTATACTACATAAATGCACTTTGGTAAAGGGTATATAAGATTCGGCACAGCCGAATATAGCACTCTTACTTGTTATAAATATATTTTATATTTATATAACTAAAAATATAAATTTTTGTAATTAGTGTATTTTAGTTTTATATATGTACATACATACATGGTTATTATTAACACTAAGTAATATGCAAATGTGTAAGTTTGACATTTGAAGAATAACCAAATACGCACAGAAACAAAAATAAGGAAGTAAGTCTAGAAACCAAAAACTTCGGCCATCAAAAGTGCCGAAATAGAAATAAGGACTTAGTCTTTACTTGTACTTAAATACAAAAGCCATAATAATAAATATTCCTAAGGCCGGGTTTACATCTGTGTGCCAAATGCCACACAAGGGTAAAAAAAGCGTAATTAACTAATTACTAATGAAAAACTGTTTGATTCAGACATGTATTTATTAAGTTAAACAGTTTAATACATAATTAATAGACAATTTTATATAAACCGAAATGATTGCAAACTATTTAAATCAATAAATACATGTCGATATCAAACAGTTTTTCATTAGTAATTAGTTGGTTTTGTTTTTTCTGGACAAATGACACCCAAGAAATGCCAGATGTAAACGCAGCCTAAGTTAAAAAGCCACATACCCAAACGATTGGTTTATAATATAAACTTTATATTATTAAGACGTAAGTATATAAACTCTACAAAATTCGACAACAATATTTTATAAAAAAATAGTTTTATATTTATACATATGTTTTTCAGTAAATATCTCACAATTTTTTAAAGACGGTTCGTTATACTCATACATTCATACGTGCATACATACATACGTGCACAAATTCACAAATACATTCTCGTACAAGACAAATTTTGAAAACATTTTGTTTCGTATGGTGCTGCCGTCTTTAAATTTTAAAAGCACTGAAATCGGCAAAAAGGCAAAAGAGTGTAATTAAAAAAAAATTGTTTTTCGTTTACAAAATCTCTAGTCACAAAACTTATTTTTGATGAAAAAAAAAATAAAAAAAAAAATTCCAGAGGGCGGAATGAATGCAACTGGTTCTACGAAGTAATACAAAATATGGGGTAGATTCCAAAAAAAATTATTAAAACAGTGTTGTACGAATCAAAGAACTGGTATAAAATTAAGAGTTTTTTTATATACATATGTGTTTTCTAACCTGTACATATTTTTTAAATTCTTTAATATATTATTCTTTAAATACATACTTAATCTTCTTTTTGTGAAAAAATTGCTATATAACATTGTATCTTTTTATATTTGATTAGGTTAAAATTCGTATCACTCTGTAAACTAAATTACATGTCATAATTATTAATGCACAAATAACAAAGTTGATTGTAAATATTCTGACAAACACTAATAGAACGGAGCAAGCAGCTGTTTTCGAAGGTCACTAACCTTCACTTTCCATTCTACTAGTGTTTGTAAGAATATTTACAATTAACTTTGGTGTTATTTGTTCATAATTAATAATAATTATCACATGTAATTTAGCTTACAGAGCGATACGAACTTTCGACTAATCAAATTATAAATATGGAAACAAACAAAGTTCGAACAATAGTAATAAAGACTAGCTAAAATTGTTTATTGTCATTTGAAAGATCTTTATAAGTACATTTCTTTGTACAATGTTATTTGGTTCCGAAGTTTAGTAAGTTTTTATGCTTCCTAGAGTAAACTGTTTGCCTGCCTCCTTTGTCTTCATCTATGCGTTCGTAGTCCGAGCTGTCGCTTGCTGATATTCTTGCTGATTTCTACTAAAGCTGCTTGATTACTTTCTTCTTCCATCAATAATTCCTCAAAATCTTCCTAAATGATATTGTCAAGACCTTCTTCTCCTATAAATCTAGCAACTTCAATTATTGTGTTTATTCCGTTTTCTAATATCTTGATTAAATTACCCCCATTCTGCTGCGTCCACCCATATATTTTTTTTCCAACCACACTTCTTGTTGGAGGGAAATCATCTTACTTGAAATTAAATACTTCTGCAAGAAAACTTTCCTCATCTATAAACTCCTTGATTGTTAAGTGTAAGGAATAATTTTTTTACTTCAAGAACTGCCTAGAAATGTTTATTTTTGCTTAGAATTATATTAAAGCATTATTGTGGTATAAGAAACTTGTTAAAATCGTCCCTGCAAGAATTACAGAAATGCATGTAATGCGAAATGAAAGGAAATACACATCCGAATTACAGAGTAAACTAACTACCAGGGTTTTTTATTAGCGTCAAAGTATATCTATAAGTATGTATGTATCTATATATAATATTGTATGTATATGTATTTATATATGTATATCAAGAAACCCAACTCTACTAAAAGAAAAACAAACAAGCAGGACATTTTTTATATAAACTATTTTATTCTACCAAGAAGCGAACAAAGAAATTCATACATGCATATGTATGTATGTATGTTTGTATGTACGTATATGAGAAAAATGTATGCAAAGAATAATTATCTAGGCGCACAGTAGTGCGCCAGGCCAAGTTCTGGCCAAAGCACGCAGTGTGTATATTTACAGGAAGCCATTCGAGTTGTTTTTATCCCCCTCATAACCTTGTTTTTCGCAATCGTAAAATTATGATATTTAAACCTTAATTAGAATAAGTTCATATAACCTCATATATGAAAAAATTTAATTTGTAAAGTTTTATAATGAAAGGTTCCGGAGATATAAATATACTCACTGACCACTGACCACTAACCACCGACACACTCATCAAATTGATGAAGCACTTCCGCTATTGCTAGTGAGCTAAACTTTGGTACACCAGAAGATCTGGGCGGGGTTACGCTCATAAAAATTAAACTATGTGCTAGAGATCTGAAATTTGGTACACAAGTAGATTTATGTGAGCAATGAGCTGGAAGAATCTTAAAACCTGAAAATTTTAACCAAGGGGCGGGGTTATGCCCATAAAAATTAAACTTTGTGCTAATGAAACAGAAATATGTTATGTATTATATAAATTTGTAAACCTAAGAGTGTCATATAATTTATAGATAATCTGCTAACTTGGCATTTTCAAGTTAGCAGATTGTCCAGAAATTATATGACACTCTTACGATTACAAATTTATATAATACATAACATTTTTCTGTGTTATGTATTGTGGCAAACAAGAACTTGGTCAAAATTTATATTTCACTACTTTTAATGGCCGAAATTTTGGACAGGATCTTGGCCTTTTTTCACATATATGTTTTTCTGAGGATTAATATTTAACACGCACCACATGAATGAAGAAAAGTCAATCAATAACGCGGTTCTTGGATACCTTATGTGGAGAGTGGCCAGAGGATTAAACAAACAGATATATTTCAACTTTCTTCTAACGGGGCACACCAAATTTTTGCCAGAAAGATACTTTGGAATTTTTAAAACCAAGTACGCCATCAGTAATATTGATACTTACGAAGATATCAAGAACTGCGTGACTGCCTCTTCTCCCTCCCGCTGTAATAAACCAGTGACAATGGAAAACGTCGCATGGTATGATTGGGTTGAATATTTCAAGAAGTTTTTAAGCTATTAGTTGGAATTACGACCTTTCACCACTTCACCATTAGTAAGGATGGCGTGGAAGCGAAATTATTCGCAGATAGCCAGGATACAATAAAATTTTATCTACGTATGTGCAGCGACGATTTATCCTATCCTAACGTTATTACTCCGGATGGATTAAACTTAGAAAGACAATGGTATTTATACAAAAATATAAGAGAGCTTGTTTTCGATAAGAAAAAGTGCGATGATGTGGCTCCGAATCCACAAAAACCGATTAAGAATAAGGCAGCGAAATTCGAAGAATTTACATCAACCGAAAACAATGCAGTCACCAAAGAAAAAATAAGAACAAAAAAAACTGACTGAAAACAAAAAAAAATCGGTAGCAAAAGTGGAAAAACTCCGTAAGAAGACAGCTGCAGTTGAAAAAGCTCAAGCTGATGTGAAAACCAGAAACAAAGACAGAGATAAACAATCTATAGAGCAACGTGCTACAATGGTGAATAAATCGGAGATGAAAATAACAAAAAAAAAAAAAAACTGGAACTTCCTAAAAAAAAAATCAGACAAAGGTAAAAGCAGCATAATACAGAAGAACCACCAGAAAAGCGTGTTAGTTGTAAAGCAGAGTAAAATTTTGATATTTTTGTAATTTTGTACCTATGATATTGAACTTTTTTTAAATTTCAAATATTATATATATATTATCTGTTTATATCACATTGTAGCAGTATCTAATTTAATGTTTGCATTACTTTCAACGCCTGCACGTAATTGTAAAGATTCTAATATTTCACTAATTTAGAAGTCGTACAAGTGACAACTGTTCAAGGCCAAGTACAAATGTGCATCGACGGCAAATTTAAGAAAGAGTTTTTTATTGTTGGCACCTGAACAGCCACACATACCTGCTGCACAAAAACACTCGCAATCGTGAGAATGAATTTGTTTTTTAAAACAAGCATCATATTACGGCCAGATTCCACACGAAAATATGTGCACTAATTTTAAGTAAATAATAGATTTAATTTCACTTTATTTTGTGCATACATGTTCGTATGTTTCAACATAAGTATGTCAATATGTAGGCTTAAGATTTATTCTCATAAGTAGTACATAAGCTATAGTAATTTAATTTTAATTTTAATCTGAAAATTACTGCGGCCTAGAGCTGCAACTAAATAAAAACAATTTAAATAAATCTTCATGTTTATAACATTTTTAAATTTTTTCATTAATTATGTTCATCTTTACAGGTGATTTGTAAAATAACTAAAAGACATAGAAACTTGCGGTTTGCGGCATTTGAAAGAATTACTCAAAAAGTAAAAAAAAATTATAGTTAATTTTAATTATTATTTTTCGAACTTAATTTATTTCTATATTTCTGATTTGAATGGGCTAAAGTTCGTATCGCTTTTTAAGCCAAATTACATGTGATAATTATTAATGAACAAATAACATCAAAGTGAGTTGTAAATATTCTGACAACCAGCCAGCCGTTTTCGAAGGTCACTAAACCTTCATCATCAGCGATCTTCTGTGTTGGTCCACTGTATGTGGTGTCAGTTGATGTAGATTTCTGCCTTATATACGAAACTTTCTTGCAAATGGAATACATGAATTGTTTTGATTCATCGTATTTCAATTTTGCTGAAACGTGTTTTGTAATGAAAGCCCAAATTTACCATCTCTAATAAATATAGTAAAAAAAATTTTTCGGCGCAGAGGTCCCATTTCGTGGAGCAGATCACACATTCCTTGTTCTTATTATCAGCGTTACCGTTGTGCGACTTAAGACGCATTTTTCTACTTTTTCGACTGCCTTGCCCCTTTTTATGCCCCTAAGATTTAAATCCCCTTCTTGTATCATTTGTATTATTTTGCGCCCCTTTTGCCCATTTTTGTTCAATATTAACTTTCGTTTTGACAATAAATGTACGCAGATTCCTATAGATTCTACCATATTATTTCCTGTGTCAACAAACTTCATATATACACATGCAAATAACTAAAAAAAGAAATTATTTTGGAAAATTTTTCAGTATATTGCAATATTATTTTCTGTGGGAGTAGATGGTGTTAAAACGCCTTGGTACGAATCTTTTCATTCGTGTAAAATTTTTAAATATGTAATTACATACACTCTTACATAGGTAATTCTAAATGTTTCCGGAGCAATTGTGAAAGCCAAGTTTAATTGAAGTACATAATTTTAAAATGTGAAAACTTTATGTATGAAAAACAAATACTATGGAAAAGTAAGTAATCAAATTTAAAGTTGTTTTTATTTAAGAGTGTACGTGCTTTTGAAATAAATTATAAATAAATTGATTTATCACGTGGCTCTATTATGTTGTTGGAAAAACCAGAAAACAATTAAAAAGCAACCCTAAAGTATTCCAAAGATTAGGAGAGACGGCATAAGTGGGTTAAAGAGGATGCAGATACCATAAAAATCATTTGTGATTTCCGCAATCAGTTTCTGTCAAAAGAATCATTTGGAACACCATGCTAAATTTGCCAAACATGAGGCCAATTGCAAAAAAACTATCCAAAAATATCAGACTTTTTACCAAAAAAAAAAATAAAATTTTTGGTGGAAAGTTGCTGTTGTTGAAATAAAGCTTGTTTCAATGATGATAAGTTTCCAAATTCTGCACTTGTAAAGTCAGCGAATTACACGTTATTTCTTATACTTATAAAATATGTTGGTTTCAAAATTTACTTCATTTGAACATATTTTAACTTATAAACATATTATAAAAAGTTTTATTAAGATTAAAGATGAAAGTAAGTTAAACTACATAGTTTTTTGATTGTGATACTTCGAAAATAATTTTCATTTGGAATCAAGGATTTGGGAGTCAGATGTTTTTGCAATATGTTCACCATTTATTGGCTTTTCTATCGACCAAAACAGTAAAATGATCGACAACATCGAGCCGAATATCGCCAACTGGACGAACATCTCTTTTTCTAATACTTGATATGCTAGACTGTGTATATGATTGCCCTACGGCACACATTTTGTTAAAATGATACAAAGGTACTTTAGTGTCACAACGGCAACGCTGCTCTCAGCAATGCGAGTGCAGCATACACTTCAAAAGGAAATGACAGTGCGTACGGTGGAGGGCAATATGATTTATATAACTTTGAAGGGCGGACGCACCCCCTAAAACACAACTTATCGCTATGAAACTTTTTGTAATTTTTTACATAAAGCTGAACAGAGTTAGGGGATGACAAAAAAATATATAACGACCACTCTAATACTATATACTTTATGGGTCGCTTATTAATATTGTGGAAATTACAATCGGAATGACAAACCTACATATGTATATATGTTTACCCTTTTACCATTTTTTGGTAAATGTAAAATTTCTGAGTTTGGTAAAAATTCCCAACATCTTTGCCGAACTTCATCTATTTCGAGCTCCGTAACGGAAACCGAAACCGAACGTTCGGTCGACACTATTGATCAGTATAAAAATTTATCGTGCGTCAATAGCTTAACATGAATATGAAATTAAGGAGAATTAAAAACAAATCGAAAAACAAGACTACCAAATGACGCAAAACTTGTATGTATTTGTATTGAAATAGACGCAAATAAAATATGAGATACACATACATACATATGTACATACATACTTATGTACATAACACATCAATATGCGTAAAATAATATACTGATGCAATTCAACGTAGAAGAGTATAATATAAAGTTAAAATTTAAGTTATACAGTACATAACGGATATAACAACACTATAAAATGTGAACCTGGACAAAATTAAAAAAACAACGGACAAAAGAAAATTTAAAGTTATGCTTAAAAAACGCATTTGGCAATAATAAATCAATATACATATGTGTTTGTAAAAGATATAATCAATTCTCATATTGTATTTCATGAACAATTCATATTGAATACATACTAGATATACCAACGGACGACACAATCGCCCGTATTCTAGAATATAAATGTAAATAATTTTATTAAGATTCAAAGAAAATTTATCTTAACGTCATAAAAAATACATTAAAACACAGTCACCCACATACTTACCATATGCATAATTAAATAATACATGAAATTAAAAACACAAACGAAATCCCTTTAACTAAGCTAATTCAATTTATTGACCTCTCTTCCTATAAGTATTATGGCTTTCATGCAATAACAAATAATAGAAAAAAATTTTAAATCAAGACAAATACTACAAACACACACACAATCTCATCTTTTGTTTCTTGTTTAGTTGTGTGTAATATGTTTGCATGTAGTAGCAGCAACTTTAAACGCTTATGGCTCCCAAAAAATATAGATTCTGCACATCTTTACCAAAAAACCTTCAAAACCATATAAATCTTTTTAAAATCGGTGCAGTAGTACCAGCGTAAAAGGGATTAAAAAAAACTTGTTTGCTTATTAATTATATAGAAGAAGATGTAGCTGATGTTAACAAACAATATCTGCCCAAGCTGATGAAGTAGATAAATAGCGGCACAGAAAAATGCTAATATTTTCCTCAGCTAAAAGTGTGGTTTAATTTTTCTTCTCTTCTTTAGAAAATCACATTAATTAGTAAACATATTTCATTCTATAGAATTGAAAAAAAAAACGGAACTTAAGCTCGATTAAGAAATTATTCCAGATTAAAATTCATTCTAGTTCAATTAAATTTAAATATGTACGTATATACATGTGTGCGTATTACGAAAATCATGAAATTTCATAATAATCATGGCATGTCACAAAAAAATCTTATAAGTACGGCTTTCCTTTATGCAATTATGAAAATATTTCTTATAAATTAACAGCCTTATGCATAAAAAAAAACTGGCATGAAGTTAGCATAACTGACGACATTGAACTAGGTGCTAACGAGTCCCTCCATACAATTTTATATAAAAATCAGCTCATACAGTTTTAACTCACTATTACATCCTATCGTGATTTTTAATGTAAGATTGTATAGCAAAGCTCGTTGTGATCATATTAAATTTTGCCACTTATGCTAACCTCTTGCCAGTTTTTTCTTATCCATAAGGCCGTAAGTTATTTATTATGGAGGGGTTTACTGGTATTAGAAATGTTTGCTTACCATCGGTCTCCACTAGCCATGAACTTGGTAGGGCATTATGCCGGACATCTGATAAAATGGCTAATGGAGACCGTTCATGTCCTTGTTCGTCCATGCTCTGACATATGTAGATGCCTGAACATATATCTGAGATTCGCCATCCGCAACCAGTTGCAATAGAAAGAAAAAAAGACAGAACAAAATTTATAAATATTCCATCTATTTATTCGCTATCGTAAAATACTTTGATATACCTAAACATGGACATTGCACGTATTCACCACAACAAAGTAGTTGATGAATTTTTCACAGTCGCTTTCTCCGCGTCATGTCCATGTCATCCTCAGGTCTATGGCTCGTCATTACATAGGGTTATAACATTAAAACATATTATATAAGTACATAGATAAGTATGTATAACGGGTTATCAATTCTTTCGGTTTCAAAAGTAAAGTTAAATAAAACACACATTGGTATGATGCCAATGAAACTTTTTTTTTCATTATAATATACGTTGTGCCAAATCGTTCATTCAAGTGACCGGTAATTTTCGTTAATTTTCTAAAAGAAGAACGAGTTCGTTCATCCGCTCTTTTCGAGAAATAGAACGAAGTGAAAACAAACAAATAGTTGATTCGGTCCATAAAATGGGAACATGCACACTGCATTTTGTTATCAACTGTTGTTTAGGAAAATTCTCTAAACCAAATATAATAAGCAAAGAAAAAATCAGCAAGTAAAATATTGAGAATATTAAAGTAAGGATTAATATTGCCAAAAGTGACACATATACACAATTTTGAATGAAAATAAACTGTATATATGTATCACTATTAATTTTGTTAAAAACCTATGCCTATGTTCTGAAAACTTAACAAATATGAATAGCAATTTAATTAATTTTAAAATGGGCCACAGTATTACTAAAAGTTTGCAAAAAGTCAAATGAAAACGGGAATATGACAACAAATCTCACATGAACGAAGAAAACGCCAAACAAAACAAAAAAGCCAAATGTGCTCTTTCGTTCATTTTGTTCAATTCTATTTTTTATCAGCACTGCTGAGCCAAGACAGCTCAGTAAAGTGATTGGCTCACTTCGTTCATTTTGCTGATTCGTTCAATTGTATTCGTTCGTTCATGAACGACACAGCTCTAATTATAATGCTTGAACCTTGCCATAACATAACGTACGAAATAAAATGTCATTTTAATGATCGCCTCTAGGTTGGATACACCAGTCGTATTTGGAGTAGCCTCCATAAAAAAAATATTCTTCATACAAAACTTGCCGTTAATGTCCCTGTTACCATTTAATTGTACATTGTGAAAAGGGCCGTTAGAAAGAAATAATTTGGAATAAAAATTAAAAAAATAAAAATCATTGCTCCAGACCTGGAAAACTTAAAATTTTTCTGGTATATAAAACTAATTAAATCAAACTAGATATTTATTTGTTAATAAAATATATTCTATATTTTAGAAAGAAATAAATTATATATATAAATATTTCATATTTTAGGAAGATTTTTACTCAAGATTTTTCATCTATTTTAAATTTTTATATGGATATCTCACTTAAGTATAAACGAAGGTTTGTGCCCTCAGCACAGTTTTGTTTCAAATCGATGGTCTTTCCAAATACATTAATTTATTTTTATATAAATTTGTGCTTTGTATCATTTTCAAATATTATTTAATGACGACCATTAAATTTTGGGTGATTTTTATTAACTTTAAAGTACGCCAACAAGAGTGTGAAGTCCTTTTTCATAAAATTTTTTTAATATTTCATATTGCATATAATATTCGTATTCGTATTCGCGAATATCATTCCAAATATTCGTATACGTATTCGCGAATATCGATTGAAATATTCGTATTCGTATTGGTATTCGCGAATATCTAAAATTGACATTCGTTACATCACTAGTACATACGATTCGGCACAGCCGAATAAAAGCTCTCTTATTTGTTTTTTCTTATAAACTTTTCTCTATACAGAATATTTTGTTATAGGCGATTTTTCTTATATAAGATGTTCTTATATCCGTTATTTACTGTGGACATATTTTCAATTGCTCTAAGTTTCAATTGTATTGAGTGAGTAAACAGAGTAAATAATAATTCTATTGTATTTTCCAACTATATAAAGCCGAGTGGGCGAACACTTTTTCACTAAATTTCAATTGAACTGTTCTAAGTGATTGTACTAAAAAAGTTTTTTTTAAATTGTGACAAAGTTTTTATACGAATTTAAATGTTTTCTAAAGGTAATTATACATTAAATATTAAATATTTTCCTTAAAGTTTTTAGGATGTTGAGTTGAAGTGTCCTGCAGAATTCAAAATGTTTTCACAATAATAATAAAATGGCTGATATTGCCACATTCACTTCATATCAGTCAGAAATAAATATGTACATGTAAAACATTAGCATATTTATTTGACAAGCTGTGTCCTTTTTAATACCGAGTGATAAAAAGAAAACCTTTAAAAACTGTCAGTGTAACACAGATAAAAAGATTAATAATTTTTTTTTAATTTTGTTTTAAGAAATTATTCCAATTTGGATGGTAATCGCTTTTTGAGAATAAAAGCAGCATTTGTTTTTTACGGTTTTAAAATTCAGTTTTCACATGACGAATAGAAAACTTCTCTAGAATATTTATGTTTATGAAATTATTTAATCTTGTTTGGTGAACTCTTTATACATTATATGTATGTATACATATATACAAATTTACTAAGCGCTTTGATAGTTCGTAATGTGGAAACTTAACTTAAGTTTTCGAATTATTATTTTTGCCATCTCACAGAGTTCAATTAGGTTCGGAAACGGAGTTGAATCCACCTCAAAATCTCAAGCCCCAGCAGGAGCATACCCGAGCATACCAACGCCCCTAGCAGTGTGGGCACACTTGACATATTTCCATATTTTAAATTTCTTTTTAGACACCATCTGGTTAAAAAAAATTGAGTGGATTGAATTCCGTTTCCGAACGGAATTGAACTCTGTGACATGGTCGATTATTTCTATTTTATTTCAACGATTTTGAAATAATATATAAATAAAATAACACAATTGAAACATCGCTAAACACTCCATTGATACATTTTCACGATGCTATTCGCGGCATCAATTTTGCGGACAGCTTTCTAGCATACACAATATCCGATGCGTAGCACATATTCAAATGCTTATTCTTTCAGCTAGCTCATGCACATGCAGCCGACGATTATCCAATACCGTTTAAAGAGTTTTTTTTTTTTAATTTCTGGCGTGTACACTTTAACCCTACGGCGTTTGTCTAGGCAGCTCATATGACCTCGTCTAAACGCTCGTAAACGAAGGAACAAACTGTTCCACAGTAGAATTTGTCTGTACTTAAATATTTGGTGGCTAAAAAAAAAATTAAATTAAATACTAAACAACGTGGCGCCTTGAAACTGAAAACATACGAGTATATACATATGCTTTTCACCAAAGCAATTTTCTTACGACTTTTTACAAGTCTTCAGCTTCTTGGCAGTTTTGCCGATTTAAAAAAAAAGTATTAAACTTTGTTATCATCCAGATGTTAAAAACTTTTTGCAAATGTATATAATGTTCGCGATATTTACTGAATTATTTGCATTCCTTACAGTTTTAGCGATTTTTAATTCATATTATGGCTTGTTTAAAATTTTGCCAATTTTTTCGCAATAAAAGCGGCCTTTTGTGTTGTTTTTAACAGTTTTGAAGAGTTTAAAACATTTTTAGACTTTGTCATCCTGCTGTTGCAGCTTTTCGTCAATTTCCTTCATTGCGCCAATTTCTTTTTCATTATATGCATGCATAATTGCAAAATTATAAATTTTTCACTAAAAGCGATACACATACATACATTAATTAATAATAATAAATAAAGAGAATTGTAAATTTTTTTATATTTAAGCAAATGTTCACAGAACTCAACATATCCATCAGAATACGAAATTCGACGTATTATGTAGACAAAAAAATTGTATGCTAACTCATATGCCGTATTATCATTTGCTGACATATGTATGTTGACTTTAAAAAATTTGGTTCTTTCAGCATACTGTGTAGACGACTAACATTTATATATGCTGACAGCAGGATTTGTTGCTATTTTTAAGCATATGAATGTAAGCATATCTTTGCTGATTCAACATATCGTCTAGACTTAGCTTAATGTTAATTTCTCAAGTCATTACAAAAATAAAATCAACAGAACCAAATGTACGGAATTGGTTTCTTTAGCATTGCCATACAGAGTAGCAAGCCGGGCAAAAAATTTCGGCGGCGGCTGAAAGACAAATATTTTCGGCGGCGGCGGCTGTACGGCTTAACGCCGATTTGCTTAAAGCATTTGAAAAAAAGTTTTAACCCAGTCTGTTTTTAGAAAAATACGTGAATTATTGAATCACCATGTTGTAACATTATTTATTTTTCAATAATTTGAATATTGCAGTAATTGATGTCCTAAAAATAGCTTCGTAAATTATTTGTTAAGCAATAGAAACATATTCTAGACTATCAAGGCAATTATGAATAAAATTTCGCTAGAAATTTCTCATTTTTCATATTAGAATTTTTTTCCCTATTACTTGCTATTAGTTGGAATTTTTCCGCGGGAAAAATTTCTCGAGGAATTTTATTCATGATTGCCTTCTACATAAATTGTATTTAAGCTTTCCGATTAAATTAAAAATTAATTACTTTATTGGAACACTGCTACGGATCAACAAACAAACAGCTTTGAACAATTAATTATCAAAAAGTCGCTTAAAAAATATCTATGTAAACGTCAATGTATATAAGAAGGGACTCCAAAAGAGAACGTAAGTGTTGTCGCAGCTTCTTTACCGTTCACATAAACATTTTCTTTTTATGTGGAAGCAAAAATAACTATCTTTGTGGGACGCTCGCTATCATATTAAATACGAAATTTGAAAAAGTATAAAAAATAAAAGACAAAATAACGGCTAGTACTAAGCCGCCGATAAGCCGAGTGGTTCGGCGGCGGCTCGGCTTGTCGAAAAAAATCGGCTGACTGGCTAGCCGCCAGCCACGCCGGTACAGCTTGCTACTCTGTTGCCATACCATTTTTGTATGTACTTTATCAAAATCTTCATGTTGGCAGCACACAAAAAACAAAAAAAATATAGAGCAAAATTAAAATATGCATACAAAAAAAATTTAAAACGCCTAAACATATGCCACATTATGCTTAACTACAAAATTATATTGCCACACTTACAAGATAAAAACGATTTTAACATTTCTTTCGGATTGATGAAAACGATCAGAATCTGAAGCACCAAAATGAACATTGAACGGAGTGGTTAGTACGGAATCAAAACCATTCCGAACGGAATCTGTGACACGGCTGATAAATTTTTTTTTTCGTAAAATTCACGGAACTTGTGTAAAAAAAATTTCTTATACCTGTGTATAAGCAATTTTTCGTAAATTGAGGAATTTCCCATCATTTAGTAAAAACGATTGGTAAATTTAAAGTTGATTTAAGAAACGAATTTTGTATGGCAAACCCGGTTTTAACGCATGCTTTAACTTTAACAATCGTTTTTGCATAAGACTAACTAATTGTACGTAATAATTTTTTAACTTAACGAACTTTGTAAAATTACGAATTCGGTTTTCTTACACAAGCTAAAAATAATTTTTTTTTTTAATTTACAAAATTGTCATTTATTTCACAAAAATTAAATTACGACAAACTCTTTTATTATTTATTTTTAAGCATGAAATGTTTTGAGTGTAAATATGTTTAAGTTGAATTATTTATTTATTTTTATTTTTCAGTCGAAATTTGGCAAATACTCAGCGTATTTACCATCATAGCTTGTGTAACACCCTCTTATGCGGTCGCCCGAAAATGCATAGAGTCGAAGGTAATAGATGAAAATTTGGAAAAGTTTGATAATAAACTGTATTCCGAGCTCGTGAAAGCCCACCCTAACAGCAACGTCATTTATTCTCCTAGCAGTATAAGTATGAGTATTGCCATGGTTGGCGTGGGCGCAGTTGGTGACACTGCTTCTCAAATAAGTAAGGCTTTGACTTCGCATGATCTGAAACCAAAAATTCTGGCCATCTACTATCGTAACATTATGAATAAATATCAAAATAGTTCGATACTCAAGATTGCCAACAGAATGTATATCAGTGATTTCGATACAATTAAAGAAAGTTTCAATAAGACGTTGGTCGACAACTTCTTTTCATCAGCTGAAAGTATAGACGTTACTGACGGCCAATCAGCTGCCAGGGATATAAACTCTTGGGTGGAAAGCAGAACTAATAATTTGGTTAAAAATTTAGTACAACCAGATGCAATTACTGTTGATACTAGGATGATGCTGGTTAATGTCATGTACTTTAAAGAACAATGGCAATATAAATTTGATAAGGAGTTGACACAAGAAGCCGATTTCTTAGCAGATGACAAATTTAAAGTGCAAATGATGCATACTAAAGCAAATTTTAATTATGCTTTTATAGATGAGTTTCAAGTTGAAGTACTGGAAATGCCTTATAGAGATTCAAATCTGTTTATGTTTATTATTTTACCCAATGAAAACACCACCTTAAAGAAATTGGAGGCAAAATTAAAAGAAAAACACATTCTTTGGAGCGAATTACGCAAACGTATGAAAATATATGAAGATCTTGATGTATATATTCCTAAATTTAATGCTGAGTTTGATACAGATATGTCAGATCCTTTGAGTAAGGTAAGGAAGTTGAATTACATACATATATGTACGAACATGTGTATGTATATAATTATTTCATTTGTGTATGTAGCTATGAATGCATTTACTTTAATTTGTTATTATTGTTTTTTTTTAATGTACCCAAAGCTGGGCTTGAAAAACATGTTTTCCACAAATGCCAAACTCGACAACATTTTGGAAAACAGTGGCAATTTGTTTGTGTCTACGTTCGTTCATAAATCTGTAATTGTGGTGAACGAGGAGGGTGCAGAAGCTGCTGCTGCTAGCGGTAAGATGTTCATACACTTGCATACATACATCATATGTACATACATACATATGTACATACATATGTACATATGTATGTTAATATTAAAATACTCGTGCCTTATTGATTTTATTATTGAAATTTTTTTTTGAGATTTTTCGTGCAAATCATCTAAAAATTGTTAGGTGAAATAACAGTTTAACTAAATACTTATTTGAAAGGTTGACACTTTTGTTGCTACAAAGTAAATGACATAAAGAGCCTATTTATCGAAAACATAAGCCCTTTCGTTTTTATGTTTCGTTTATGAACAATAACGTTTAAAATTTGCTTTTAATAAAACACACAGAGATTATAATCGTAATCGCAATCGTGATTAATCGCTCCTTTTAATCGTAATCGTAATGGCACCCATTAATCGCTCGATTACAATTAAAAACTTTTCCCTCTTTTAAGCAAAGAATCTATGCCAAATTTGAATACAGTGCAAATTTAACTCATAAAAAAATTAAAATTAATGTTTTTGATACAAAATATATTTTTGTATGTATACTCGTATGCTTGTATTTCATTATCGCTTTAACAAATCATCACTAGACTCTTTTGAAAAGTTTCAAACGTCTTATCTTATGCACATACTTAAAAAAAATCGTTTCAGCATTTGCATAAGCTTTTTGGAAAATCCAATAGAATAAGCGAGTAGGCTCAGAAACTTGTACAAAACAAACGATATGCATCTATTTTATTTTCCTACACCTTAATACAATAAAAATATTGTAAGGCAAAACGATAATTAAAATGCAAAGTAAGCACTTATTAAATTTATTATTTTATTTTACTATATTCTCCCAATTTTATTTTAAAAACGTCGTAATATCTCAAAAAATTCACTACGATTAATACAAATATTTTTCATTCGGTTGTCAGATAGAGTGTCCACACGTGATGAATTTATATCATTATGAATGAAGAACTTCGTATAAAAAAAACGGTATAAAATAAATAATACGGTTTTTATATGAACATTGTATTATAATAAAAATTCATGATATGTGGATACAAAATTAAATAAAAATGAAATTAAGAAGGTAGAAATACATACATATACTTCATCCTAGAAAAAGATTGATTAACACAATTCGTAAAGTAAAACTAGCGATCCAATTTTAAGAACAAAAATTTAGATTGTAGAAACTGTACCATTTCAATCTTGAAATTTGTTTGGTAAGATTGACGTTCTAAAATTCAAGCATAAATTCTTAATTTATAGAATGAATTCTTAAAATTAAAAACGTGGTCTTAATTTTAAGATTGCATTCTTAAATTTTTAAGATTATATTCTTAAATTTTTAAGAATGTGATCTTAATTTAAGATTTTTATTAAAAACAAAATCTTGAATTCGATCTTAAAATGAGATTTTATTCAAGATTAAAATCTTAAATGCAATCTTAAAAAGAATTAAAGTTTTATTCTTGAATCAAGACTATTAAGATTGAAATGATTTGATTTCGAACGTAAGATCTTGATCTTAGCACGTTTTTTCCTTTAGTGTATTATTTTTGATACTAATAAGTTCTGATTTACGAACTTCATCTTACGTGCCTTACAATTTTCTCAAAATAAAATACAATTTAATTGAAAAGTTAAATTAAAAAGCGAACTTAAGACAAAATAAATAAATTTCTTTGGCTAGCTAACCCATACAGTTCGACTAAAACTCATGACACAATTTATTTTGGTCTTAGAAAAAATTATAAGAGTATATTTTCTTGATTAATCGCGTTTAATCGATAATCGCGATTAATCGCATATTTTTTAATTTTTTAATCGTAATCGCGATTATGAAAATCTGCGATTATTTGCAAACCCTAGTTTTGACATAAAAAAAGCTTTTTAGGTATAACCAAAAATTTACGCTCACAAAATTATAGCAGTGACGGAATAAAACAAGTAAAATGTATTAAAAAAATTTTCAAGGAAGAACTCAAAATAAAATTCATTTCAAAGTTATTTTAAATTTTACGAACAAAGGGGTAAGCAATTTTATTTTTAATTGATAATAAAGATTAATACAGATTTTTATTGTATTTCATATTTTCCGTTGTTATTAGAACTATGTTTATTTTTTTCCCATAACTTATACTTTATTTTGACTCAATGCTAAAAATTTTTGTGATTTTTGTAACACTTAAATTGTGCAAAATAATGCAAATATTATTTTGTTATAATGAATTTGGTAACAGAAAAATTACGGAAAGTTAAGTTAATCCGATTATAGAAAAACCGTCATGTGCAAAAAAAAAAAAACTAACGTGTGCTTTAAGTGTACGTTAAACCCGGTTTTTGTATGAACATTTTGATTAAACGTACACTTCAAGCACACATTTCACATTTTCACGTTTATTTTATTATTTTTGTGAGATAAAGTAAAAAATAAAAGAACAAAAAATTGTTTCTTAGAGTTTTAAGTCAGTTAACATTTCAACATTAAGACTTAAATAGAACTTTCGTTAAAGTCATATGAAAAATATATAGACCGAATTTTAATTAATTTTACATAAAAAATTTCATGAGTGTAGAAAACTAAAAGTTCTTTTGTTTTTACACACATAAAAATAAATAAACGTTTTAAAAACATAAACACAGTTTTGTTCGTCATTTTAAAGAACGTAGCTATACACTTATTCATTTTCGAAAAACAGTCTGTTAGTGTCATTTACTTTGTAGCTCGAAACTTGTTTCATATTGTATGTTAATAGGTGTGTTCATTTACTTTACTAGTAAAAATTAGTAACGAGAGAGTAACAAGAAATTTTTCAAAACTACTATCAAATATGTGAAAAAGTAAATGAGCACTTTACTAGCTAAAATTTGCAATTTAAAGTAGTGTTGTAATGTATAGGTATACATATATGACTACTCAATAACTACCCCTATGTTTTCTGGACATATTATACATATGTATATGTATATTATTATAAAATGATTGTAATAGTGATATTGATTAAAAATTATGTGATTATGGTAATTTATATTCACCCTTGTCGTGACTAATAAATTATGTGTTAATTCAAATTTATTTGCAAATATTTATCTGAATTAATTGAATTATTTGCCTGCTTAGTGCCTATTCAAATTATGCCTAAGCAAGGCAGGCTACTTGCTTCGACAATTTTCTTTTAATTCCCCTTCGAAAAGTCACGCACATTTACATTAAGACTTTTTTCTTCAATACTTTTTGACGTTAATATACATGCTTAATGCTGAGAGTACGAAAAAACAAAGATAAATGGTAAAAATCCCCTCGATTTTTCATTTCGTGCCTTTTGTTTTACTCCGCATGCTTCTCAACACCTCTCACCAACAAACTTAAAAAGAATGCCTGCAAAGATAACCAGAAAATGCCCAGTGTAAATATCGTCTTAGTGTAAATTACTGAGTAGCTAGGTACTCATAATATTTACAACACTAAAAATAACAGCTGGTCTGTGAAAATTAAAGAAAAACAAAAGCATTTCAAATGCACCAGATTCTGTATTGCTTAGTTCAATTTCATTAGACATATTATTTTGCTTCTGTTGTTGCTAGTTACACAAAAATACATTTTTTATCTTTCTAATACTTTTTATCGTCTTAAAAGCTTACATTTACTTACAATTTCTTAAATTTTCCAAAATATTTTTATTTTCAACTTAATTTAGAAAATTGTTTTGCAAACACAATCATAAAACAGCTGTTTGAAAAATTATTACAAGTAAAAATTCTACTTGTAAAAACTAGAACAATTTTTTACGCTCTTTCGACGCTCTCTCGTTGCAAATTTTTTGGGTTAATGAACACTTTCCAGTAACAATTGTTACAAATTCGTACAAATTTTTAGTAAATGAACACAACTAATATTCGTACAAAAAATATTCGTAGTAAAACTTATGTGTGGGCAATTCAGGCAATCTAAAAAACAACAAAGAATGTGGTGGAAAAGACCAGGGTAGGGATTGGTAAATCAATTTCGATTCCAATCGAAAACCGATTTTATGTTTAAAATAAACCCGATTTCTTGTAATCGATCTTGCGTCTGCTAGTTTATACTGAAATCGATTATTGAGCTATAAAAATCGATTTTGTTATTATTATCAAAATTCTGGCAATTTTTTAAGTATTAATCAAGGCAGATTAATCTGCCTTACTAGCATACTACCTTACTTAATACACTTGATATATCTCGCTAAATTTATGCAACGCTACATACTACATATGTACATTTCAAAAACAAGCGTCGTGTTCATTATTACGCATATGTGTATTATTTGTTTTACGAAAAAAGTGTAAAAATGTAAAATTGTATAATTTTAATTATTATTTTTCGAACTTAATTTGTTTCTATATTTATGATTTGAACGGGCTAAAGTTCGTAACGCTTTTTAAACCAAATTACATGTGATAATTATAAATGAACAAATAACATCAAAGTTAGTTGTAAATATTCTGACAACACATAGTTGAACAGAACAGCCAGCCGTTTTTGAAGGCCACTAAACCTTCATCATCAGCGTTCTTCTGTGTTTAGTCCACTGTGTGTGGTGTCAGTTGATGTACATTTTTGCCCTATATACGAAACTTTCTTGCAAATGGAATAGGTGAATTGTTTTGATTCATCGTATTTCAATTTTGCTGAAACATGCTTTGTAATGAAAGCCCAAATTTACCATCTCTAATTTACAACAGACTTACCATTGTCGTTTTATTCTTATATAGTTCTTATAGTTTCTGAAAAAATGGTTAAGTAGTCATTACATAAATTAGCAAACTTTTGTTTTACAAAATCTGAGTGAAGAAGATTGGTTTGATAACTAATATAATTTATCTTTATTCCATAACTTTTCGTTGATATCAATGCAGACAATATCGAAAATAGCACACTTACTTTCTCTAAAAATATACAATAACTGAGAAAAAATAGTACTTAAGTGTCCTATTTTGACAATGCCTAACGTTGATAACTTTTGTTTTTGTTTGTTAATTTTTTATAAATTTTACTTGAATTTTTATGAATAAAGTTTATTTTGCTTATAAACTAGCCAATTTGTCTTAAACGGTTTTAAAATCGATTTTTACGTACGATTAATCGATTTCAAAAATCGAAATTAAAAAAGTTGATCGAAAAATCGAAAATCGAGTTTTGAAGATATTTACCAATCCCTAGACTAGAGCTTACTCTGCATCCACTTTACGACAGCAGGATTAAATTTTATTTAACTTTCTTGTTGATAGTTAAGCACGCAACCTTGGCCACTTTTTGTAGTTTCCCATAATTTTAAATACATACTTATACTCGCGTACATACATATGCTCAACAAACTGAATGTTAATGCTATTATTTGTAATTATTAAATTTTAAACTTATTTTTTGGGTATGTATTCATTATTTCAAAATGTCAAAACGCTGACATTTAATTTTTGAGTCTGCAATGCTGCCAACTTGTTCTGACAACCGTCTACATTAAGTAGACACATATACTACGTTTACACGTACGACATTATTGTGTTTCTATGATTTACTCAGATATGTATTCACGATTAACACAATTTTGCAAATAAAATGCTGGGGGTTTTTAGGTTCTTTTTTTACTTGCTTATATTTATTTATTGTATCTTCAAAAATGAACTAACAATAAAGCTACGGTCACACTTGTCATACATTTGCCTAAAAAACGCAACCTCTAAATGCTAATGAACGATTTTTTAATTCAGACAAAAGTTTGTCAAGGTAAAGAGTAGACAATAATGTTGGAATCTATGACGTTGTCTATAAGTTGTATTTGAAACTGTTGCTTACGTTTTTTTGGGCAAATGTTTGACAAGTGTGACCGTAGCTTAAGTACTCAAATCTTAAATATAAACTTAGTGATAGTAATTGATTGAGATATTTCAAGTTTAATTGAACTATAGTGAATTTTAATCAAGAATAAAATCTTAATCGGGCTTAAGTTCAGTTTTTTCAATTCGTATTGAATGAAAAATTTCTACTAATTAATGTGGGTTTCTAAGAGTGAATAATTATTGAACTAGACTTTATTAGTTGGGAGAAATACCGATAGTTTGCTGTCCAGCCAAAAATTAATGTGATGATCGTAAAAGATAAGAAAGAATAGTTAAACATACTTAGTTAGAGTGATATAACTTCGCGCTAACCGGAATAGGAAATGAAAAAACGGAAAAACACAAAATGTGTAGTGATACTTACAAATGTATTTAACAAAAGTAAATCAATAATTGAATACACAATATAATAATTTCTTATATTCCATTTCATTAAAAATATACGTTAAATAAATGATTTTAATAGCAATCTCTACATAAGTAGATAGACATGGGTGCTGATGAAGTACATAATTATCGGCATAGAAAAATGCTGATATTTTCCCCCGCTAATAAGTTTTAGTTTAATTGTTCTTCCGTTCTTTAGAAACTAACGTTAATTAATAAAAAATTTTCATTCAATAAGAATTGAAAATATTGAACTTAAGCGCATTGAAACGTAGCTTTCCCCCTAGTCTCTCTTTCCTAGCAAAGTAGTGAGCTTAGCAATAAGACTTGCATAGTGTAACTTAATCAAATTAAAAGAAAAAGTTTCTGATTCGAGTACAGTGTTATTATTATTATTATTACTATATCTTCCTTTTTATTTGCAGCGGTAGGTCTTGAAGATCGTTATGGTGATGATGTGGAATTTAGAGCAAACCGACCATTTCTTTATGCTATAATGGATCCTACTACGGTCTTCTTCAGAGGAAAGCTTATCAGCGATCCTAAAACTGCACAATAGTTGCCAGTCTTAGCTTGTGTATTGTATGGAGTTCATTAATGTTGCTTCACTGAAACGGATCTAAATATACGGTCGCATTCGCACAAATGATCATAACCTTCAAATACTTATGAAAAACGTTTTGATTTAAACATGTGTTTATAAAGTCAAGAAGTTTCCTACATAACTAATAAATAACGTTATGGAATCCAACATTATTGGAAACTGTTTAACTTAACAAACAGGTGTCGGAATCAAAACGGGTTTCATTAGTATTTAATGGTTACGCTAATTTAGGCATATGTTTTGCATAAGTGTGACCGTACTTTAAGATTATACGTTGTGTAAAATTTAAAAATACTTTTTGTGATTGTATTTGTAACATTAAATAAAGAAACAAATAAAAATGCAAATATGTTATGGTGTTTTCTTTTCTACAAACAAAAAATGTTATACTTCCATTTAAAAAGTGCAATTTGATGTTAGTTTGTAAAAAATGTTTTGCTCTCGCTCTCGCCCTCGCTAATGTGGAAAGCATTTGATTCTACGGGTTGCATAAATCGTCCATGTTGTAAGTGTCCTGTGAAATAGTCGACTTTTGTTTATCCAAATCGCTTCGAAACAGAACAGTGAAACCAAGGAGTAAGTTTTTAGTTGAACAATTCTTTCAAAGAATAAACAGTTTTAAAGAATTTTTTAATTGTTTTAAAAAACAAAGAGGAGAAAACATAACATTGCTAATGCTAGATTGTCAGTGATATAAAATTCAAGTGAATTCGATATAACAAATTCGTCTTAAAAATTTTGTGCCTATCGTCGCTGTTTTCACCAACTGACTTAACTAAATTTTTAATTTTTTTTTTGAAAAACGAGTTAAGACCACTACAATATTTTATAAGTCACAACAAGTCTTACCTATAAAAGTACATATATTTCAGATGTACATACATATGTATGTATGTATCAATAAAAATGCATGTAAAAAACAATAACAAAAAGTGTTCTCCTGTAAAATTTTAAAAATGCTAGTTTGGTCAGTTATTTAAAACTGCGACGATATGTGCATGCATATCAGAGAAGAGCAATGAGTAGTGAAAAAGTGAATAGAAATAAACCATGACCAGGGTGACCGGTAACATTTTTCAAAAAGTGGCACCAAAAGGGGATTTATCTAACAATAGGGGCAATTGTAATAGGTTGTTTTATTAACTTTTTATTTAGTTTATTTTTGGTTTACTTTTATTAAATAAAAAGATTATTTCCTGAGCTCAGCTAGGAGCTCTAGAAATGTTGTTTAATGATTAATCTTAAAATAAAAATACATTGTCTTATATACTAGTTATGAGAATAAAGCTTAACCTATCTTAACATAAGAGGGAAAAGAAAAGGTATATGCTTAATAAGCAAATTGTTCCTTTTAGTTTCCCACGGTAGGCGTGCGGCGTGTGTCTCATAAGAAATTTGGAAAACATGGATTTTGTATTGTTTATATTTATTATATAAACACATGTGGTTATTAATTATGATTCATTCAAGTGCATTATGATGCAGCCTTTGATCAGACTGGCGAGTGTCAAATAGCATCTGTACAAATACATATTTACGTTGAAGTCTGTCAAATTCATTTATCTAACACTTCATGCAGCGGTATTTGCCCGATTGCATGAGTGTCAAATGTCAGTGCACAAAAATAATTTCAATGCCATTGGATGTTATGTATGTTGCGGTCAAGTTGACTTTAAATGTTTACTACGCAATGTTAGTCGTAGTGATAGTTAGAACACGCTACACAATATTAAAAAAAGCGAGAAAACTTCACTAAACTTTTTACTTTTAATGTATTTTTATATAATTCACTCTAAAAAAAAGGAGACAAAAATTTGCAAGGCAGTCCAAAAAGTGGCAATTTGCCACTTTGGTCGGCCAAACGGTCGGTCGGTCGGTCAACTGATCATGACTTATAACTTCTTGAATATATGCGCACTCCTACTAATGCAATGTTGTCTATGAGTCAGATTCACTCGAAAGTTTAAAGTGCTCATCGAACTCATACATAACAGCATTTATGACGTTGTTGATTTCGACTCTTCTTAACTCAATGCCTATGGACGATGCAAAGTAAATAAGTGTAATTCACAATGCGATATTCGGATACGAACATTAAAGGTCTCATTATGAGGTTGTGTGGCTGTTTCTCTGTTGCTTATTTTCGTTTTGTTTTTGTTTTACTGGAATTGAAAAACAACCCTATTTACTACTATTGTATGCTACTTGCAAACGGTTTAATGATTAAACTTCTAAATAAACATACATACATGAGCTAAATCAATGCGAGTAGTAAAAAAACTTTCCTAAAATTGAGGTGCTTTGTAAATGTGAGTGTGGTATAAATATGAATATCAACGTCGCATTCATAATTATTTCAACGTATTCATAAATCAATGTCATTGCGAGTGTGCGTACATCAGAGTAGTTGATTTTAAACGATGTCTACGCATTTATATATTTAAAATTTCATGAGTCAGCATGAAATAGCATAGCAAAAACACGAGTCATTGCCGATCACAGATGCATACATGGAAAAACATTCAGAAGCATGCTGGAAAATGCTCAATTTGAATTGTGCGATTCTCACAATTGAAAGTTACTACTGTCCTATTGATTGGAGGATTTGTGCATTGAAAGTAAAGTTTGAGAAAATTATTTTAGGCATCCAAGACACACAAAAAAAAACTATACAAATACAGCGTTTTCCAATCGTGTGGCACTAAAAACAAAAATTAAAACAGCCAACTACTTTCACTTGAAGTATTTTATACACTACTGTAAAATTGGAAAAAAAAAATATTACCATTGATTAATTCATACAAAAAAATCGACACGTAAACAATATTAACTGGCGCTTGAAACTGCGCTACAATTTCTTACGTTTGTAGATTCTACAATGTAGAAACACCCCATGGATTTGTTGTATATTTTAGAATTGTACTTATTAGATCTTTTGAGTGACCACTCTTTTCAGCTGAGCGCACTTTGCTCATTCAATGAATCCTTCATACGTTCAACTGCGCCTTTTTCAACTGAGATTAACGCAACGACGGACAAGGTTGACACAATCACAAATCAGTACTTTATTGAAGAAAGCATTTGAACAGCTTCAGTAGGTCCAGTCTCCATTTAAAATTAAATTATTTATTCAATTCAACTTTTTGTATTTATTTTTAACAGACTTCAAAAAAAGGAGGTGGTTAACAATTCGTCAACATTTTTTTTTTTTTAGGTGTGTAGGTTCATAACTCGGTGCATTTCAGACCGATTGTAAAAAATTTTTTGTTGTCTGAGAGGGTATAGCTTCCCATTGGTCCCATTATAAAAAAAGTAGGCGGGTACACGCCCATAATTTTTTAAATTTGATTTTGCGATCTTCTACTCATTTGATTGTTGCGAAACCTAGCAAACACCTTTGGTACTTGTAATTACATAATTTGAAAGTTGAAAAAATGGGCAGGGCTACACCCATTAAAATGTATTATAACAGTTCACGTGGTTCTACTTAAACGATTGTTAAGAAATTTAACACACCTTTAGCTCTAAAACAGACACAATGTTCTTTTAGAAAAATGGGCATGCTCACACCCATTAAAATTTTATATTATATATTACAAGCATCTATTTCACCGATTTTTACGAAACTTGGCACATACCCTAAGTTTAAATAAAGGCAAAATTTGGCTTTTAAAACAGTGGACGTGGCACTCCTATTACATTTTAGTATAATATTTCACGTGCTTGTGCTTTACGAAACTTGGCACACACTTTGAACTCTTAAAAATATACAATCTTGTTTTAAAAAAAGTGGGCAGAGCCACGCCCCATCAAATTTAATACTATATTTTACTTGCTTTTACTTAATTGATTTTTACGAAACTTGGCACGCACCCTGAGCTTTAAAAAATTATCAAGAATGTTTTAACAAAAAGTAGGTGTAAGTTAAGTATAAAATTAAATATACTTCTACTTACGTATGCGCTGAAAAGGTAAAAATAAAACTTAAAAAATAATTAAACCGACTTCAAAAGTAAGCACTAAAAAGCTAAAAATAATATAGATCTTGTTAGATAAAATATTTTTATATATGTTACCCATAGTGCTGTTTGAAGTTGGTGCCAGTAATACTGGTACCAAGCACATAGGAACATGCCCGGTTAAAAAATTTCAAGTACTTTTTATGTACATATGCATTTGTAAATATGTATCTTAGTTACCAATATTGCTGGCACCAACTTCAAACAGCACTATAGGTAACATATGTATATAAAAATATTTTATCTAACTAGATCTTTATTATTTTTAGCTTTTTAGTGCTTATTTTTGAAGTACGTTTAATTTTTATGTTTATTTATTTTGCCTAATTTTATTTTTTTGTGCCACAAAACACAGAAACCTAAATCAGAATATACCAAAAAAAAAAAACCAACAAATATCTGTCAAAAATGTTAAAAGTTTACCATATTTTGTACTTTGCGTTGACGGACACGTACTGAATGTAACAGACCTCACAAGAAACCATGTATTTTAACTAAGTTGTCAGTTGAAAAACGCGTATTTTAACGCATGACGGATGCATTGTGCACCGGTCTTAGCTCAGTTCTTTTGTAGCAGTGATGCCAACCAAAAATCTTTATTAGATGTAGATTCGAAGGATATTTTATAGCGTTAATTAGCCTTTCGTTGCGGTAAAAAATATTTTATAAGGAAGCTCATAACTAGCTAAAGGATTTTCATGTAAATACATTTTGTCGCTGGTCGTAGATCAACGTAAATAAAATATTTTTGCGAATCAACAAATTTGCGACAAAATGGCATAGATTTGTTAGTGTATATTTTTGCATATTTTATAATAAATACAAATTTATGCATATTTCATTATAAATGTATATTTTTAGTAAATTTTTTAGTTTTTTTCATACTATAAATCAAATTTTGCTTATTGAATAGTTGCAAAGTATTTAAAAGCTGCAGTTTTTACGACTGCGTATTTTTATTTGATGTTATTCGATATTCGAAAAAACCGTATGACTCCTTCAACTCATTTGAAAAGTTCAATACCTTGGCTTATATCAAGAATACCAATGCCATTGATAATTCAAAAAGGAAACAATAACATGGGATAATAGACCTTGTAAATCCAAAAATTTTTGTGTAATTTTTTTCGAGCTCTCTAATTCCATTTGGATTTTGAAAGCTCCTTTGCGTGTTGCAGCTCTTAATGAAAAGTATCCATTGATACGATACTGATACATCCTATAGTAACTAGATGGGAACGCTGTCACGTGCACCCTGTTGCCTAAGTGGCAACTTTGAGAGAACAGCTGTTATAAAAATAGGGGGAAGATAAATAGAAAAAAAAGAAAACTGAACAGAAAGAGAAAGAAAAGATGAGGAAAAAAATAAGTTTTTTGTAAAGAAATTGCTGGAAGAAAACGGAGTTTTCTGACGCTAGAGTGGAAAATAACCGATTGTTAACGGTGGATATAGGACTGGTGGTCGTGGTATAAAAAGGCAAGCGTGCGAAATGTACAATATTCAGTTCAGTTTCAGTTTCAGTTTAAAAAATTAAAGTTGAGAAAAAAGGGAGTTGGTGTGAAGAGAGATGCAGCTGGTGGAAGATTAAAATTTTAACTAAAATGTGCAAAAGTCAAATTGAACAACTAAAAGTAAAATGCAAAAACTAAAATTTAAATTCAAAAACTAAAATTAAAACTCAAAAACTCAAAGTAAAAGTCAAAAACTAAAGTTAAAAGGCGAAAACTGAGACAAAAGAAAATTCCACCTGCAACACGCTGCATAGAACGAGGGAGCTGGTGTATGTCTTCGGACGCCGTGGACAAGGCGCCAGGTAGCCGTGGAATAACTAATCTAATTTTTTATTATTATGTTGCATAATTTATATATTTATAATTTTTTGATATGATTTAAAGGATTGTTTTTTATCATTTTTATTAAAGTTTCTTTTTGTAGTACACAAGTATAAATATATAATATAATATAATATAAGTAAAGGAAAGGGGAGGACTGCGAACAGAAATCAGGGACATGCCAAATACTTCTGGGCATGTCACGGAGAGATCTTGGAGATCTCTAAGGGGAGGGCAATTTCCTGGTGTTTCACCTACCAGAGGGTTTGATGACAAGCAAGCGGATGGATTCGTATATTTGTTTTGGGCCTCATAATTTTCTTTAATTTCATTTTGTGTCGAACAGCTGACACCAAAAGGGTGGTCTTTTTTTTATTGTTATTTTGTTTATTGTTGATTGTAGCTACTGAAAAGGTTGACTGACAAGGATCCGCCCAAAACGGCGAGCCCTAGCCGGTGCTTACGCCAGAATACCAGCGCGGTCAGTAGCCTGGCAACCATGCAACAATTGAAAACGAGTTGCTACACGATTACGACAGCTGTAACAATGAAAACAACAATGAGGTAAAAATAATAATAACGTGGCAGAATTCTATTCATAAAATTAAAGAAATTTTAAAGTAAAAAAAACTTAATAAATTGATATTTGTGCACACATAGATTGCTTTCTTGTTCATACTATAACCCTTTCGATATTTTAACAGCTCAATTTGAATTAATTGAAGATGCGGTAAAAAATTTTGCTCTGAAAGGCAGAAACTTATTCTTCTTAAAAAAAATGCAACAAAAAGTTCTAAAACGAAAACTTAGAAACTGAATATTCAACAAACGAAATAGCGGGATATGAATAATTTCTGCTGACATGAATCATTAATATTTATTACCCCAAAATTTTTTTCAGAAAAAATTCTCAAAGATTCAGCTTTGACAATTAAAAAAAATTATTCATTCATTAACGTAAATAAAAGTTCGACTTAAATTTATGTTCTATTCCATATGATTTGATAAAATATTTTGCTTTTTAAGTTTTTGACGACAAAATGTTTGTTAAGAAAGCACTAAAGCTGATTTTTTCAAGTTTTTAATGTTATTAAATGTTTAAAAACAAGTTGATAGATGCATATTTTATTAGTTTTAAACAGATATTTTTATATTTTTATTGCATATTTTATGTACATAAAACGTGATTTTAAATGTATGAAAATTCTTTCCCTAATTATGAGATATCAAGTATACTTGTATCGAACTCTTTCAGTAGCTCGTTTTTGACACAAAGCAATGATCAAACCCATTTAAATTACATGGGTTTGATCATTGGTTTGTGTCAAAAACGAGCTACTCAAAGACTTCTATACAAGCCTTACATCAAGTCATCATTTTCTTAAAGATTAATATCTGTAGTATAGATAAACGTTTTGAATTCAGTTCTAATTAATAAATGCAATTAATTGGAATACTGCCGTGAATTTTATTTCAATAAGTTACAACAGTTCTTTTTCCAGTCGATGTTGACATATGCTAGGAACACAACTGGGACGAACAACGAATGTTTCGTTGCGAACTTTCGGCATCAGATATAAAACACATTTATGCATATATAGTAAACGAAATTCGTTATACGTGACAAACTCTCCGATTTATTTCAATTTGGTACGCCAAAAAAAATGTATGTGTACGCCAAATATATGTAGTTAAATCAGTTATTAAGCAGACAAGATTGCCTGCCAATTTTCTACCTGATTTTTCTTTTTGTTGCTCCATTTTTTTTGCACACATACAAAAATGAGAAAATAGGTCTTAGGCTCCCAACTAAAAGCTTCAGCCACTTAAAGTATTGAGATTGAAATAAGGACCAAGTCCTTGTTTGTGCTTAAATACAACAGTAAAAATAATAAATATTCCTGAGTTAAAGGGCCATAGACTCAAATTATTATTACAAGACGTAGATAAATTCGACAACAATATTTTTCACAATAATAATTTAATGTTTGTACATGTGTTTTTAGGCAAATATTTTGAAGTCCATTTGTTATACGAGAAAGTACATTTGTATACGTGCACAAATAGATGCTCGTATATGACCAATTTTATAAATAATTCGGTTGGTGCCGCCCACTTCACAGAAAAAAGTAAAAACAAGACTTTTATTAAAAACAGAAAGATTCAGTTAAAAAATTAATTTATTTTCCACCAAGCAAGGAAATTGTAGTTATTACTCATCCATTTTAGTTGAAAACTTTTTTTTATTTTTTTCAATTAAAAATATATTACATTAAATAAAATTTTAACTGATTGTTTTTAAAAAATTCAATTAAAATTTAATTGAAATATTTTAAATATTACAAAAAAAAATGAAATATTGTAGAATTTGAAAAGTTTTTTTTTGCTAAATATTCTAATTTTGAAGTCGCTAAATTTCGCAAAATAGAACGCCTAATTATTCAAGATTTCACCCAGCGAAATGCATGCATTTTGATGCCTCTCGGCGGGAGCTGGGTTTTGATTTTAGACCCTTAGTTTTAAAGAGTAATATTTTGTGTAAGTTTTGCTTAAAAAAAAAATATTGTGTAAGTTCAAAAAATTCTTTCAAACAAATCATTAGTTCTATTCTTTGAATTGTATTATTTCAAAAGTTTGTGAAAAAGGAAGGTTTAAAAACAGTAGAGTAACAGTACAATAAGCAACATAACTACTTCCAAGGAATCAATTATTTTAGTTTCACGCCTTGTTAAAATCATTGAGTTGGTAATCCAGTAAGTAATAGCATCCACCAAAAATGCTTAATTCAAAACTTGATTACCTTATTTGAAATTTTCTAGCTAGGTAATAATTGTATTTTAGATTTAAGATTTGAATACTTATTGTTATATCATATTTGAAGATACAATAAATAATTACAAGCATTTAAAACAAAAGATTGTTTACACACGGACGGTTTCTTGTTAAATTTTTCTATTGTTTTAAAGCACAGAATAAAATAACAAAAGAAAATTGAAGTATCTTTTCTGTACCCGTCTTCTTTCTTCTCTCCCCTCTATTACACAAACTCAGATATGTTTCGAGAAAAATTGCCGAGTCTGAAACATGAGTAAGGATCGGCTATTATTATTTAGACATCAAAACCACTGTTGTCCAGTTTTGTTTTTAAAAAATGGCAAAGAACTACACAGTTACATACATTTCATTTATTTAATCAAACAACGCCATAACTCAAAACACCAGAAAACACGTTTAAAGTTTTTAATTTACACACAACTTAATGGAAAAATAAAATTTTATTTTGCTATCAAGAGTTGACTAAACAAGATATTTTTAGGAAATTTTTATACAATATAAAGAACGATATGATGACTAATTCATAATTAACTTATAATTATCTTAGAAATTCCACTTCTTGAGTTATGATGTTGGTTAAGTAACCCTGCAAATAACGCTAATATTCCATGCATGCATTTAGGGACTACTCCATAAAAGACAAGGACTAGTCCAAAACTATTCCAAATGTATGGATAAAACATGGTCAATTTAACATTGCGATGTCCAAGGGATGGTCCTTATGGTCCAAACTTGTATTACATCGGAACACCCCAAAACTACTCCATATTTAATAGTTATAGACTACTCGCATACAATTTGTGAGTGCCCAAGAAGAACGATCATAATCGTTTAAACACGAACACTTATCGTGCAGCATTGAATGCTTGTGTTAAAAGGACATAATCCATGACTGCATTACATGGGACCATGATGTAACTAGTCTATGTCATCTAGATTTGACAACGTAGTCCAACATTATTTGCAGGGAGACGAGCAACATATACATACATAGTATGTACATATATTCATATACATATGTATGTGACTTTTCCAAAAATATTCTTCATCTTTTTCTGCAAACGTTTTTATAGTTTCCATAACTAGTTGTTATAATTTGTAAATACCTCCAGCATAGTAAAATTTTACTCATTATATCTCTTTAGCTTATCTTGAAAAAAAAATGTCGAGGATATTTATTTAGGAACACAACTGGGACGAACAACGAATGTTTCGTTGCGAACTTTCGGTCCCAGAAATAAAACACATTTATGCTTATGAACAAAATTCGTCGAACGTGACAAACTTCCGATTTATTTAAATTTTGTACGCCCAAAAAATTTATGTGTACGCCAAATATAGTTAAGGCAGTTGTTAAGCAAAAAATATTGCCTACTAAATATTAAGCCAAGTTTCTACCTGATTTTTCCTTTGATAACAATGATTGTGCCTATAATTATATCCCCCGGATACTGAATTTTTTTAAAAATATTTTTTGTTATTGCTTTATACATAAGTTAAAGTGTTACTATTATTTCTTAAATATAATTGTTTTATAACCGATATATGTTTACGAAATAAGTATTTTGTGTTTCGGAATAAATACATGTGTAGAACTGGCGAACAAAACCAGACTAGTCCCGTTAAGTGTTTTTTACAGTAGAGGCAAATAACTGAACTACTTATGCCGTAATTCAGTAAGAAGAATTAGAAAGTTTTTGTTTGAAAATACTTCTGAGTTCTTGTGTTTGAATTCAGTAAATTATTTTCTTCAAAAATAGTTGTTGTCTCTGATAATGAAAAACAAAAGTATTATTGCCATGTTTTAAAACCATAAAAATTAAATTAAATTATTATACAATAGTTTGAAAAATATATGAAAATATATGTGTTGGAAATAATGTTTGGAAAAAAATCATAAAGCAAATACACGAACCTTCTAGCATAGACAATAAATAATTATTGCTTTTTCCGTCCATTGACAAGACGGCACATTCGTCAAACAGAATTATGATGGCCTTAAGAGATAGATACTATCAAGGAAAAGTTAGTTTTATTTATTTGTTTAAGGTAGGATCTAACTGGTTTTTAATGAAAATATTTCGTGACATCATAGATGTGTACTTGGAGAACCCGGAAAAAAATTAAGTATAATTAAGTCCAACAATAAATCGAAGTAATAAGTAACAATATTAATAAGCAAATATTAACAATAATTATAAACAATAAAACAACGGTAACAAAAAATTTATATAGCGTAATTAATTGCGACAAACTAAAAAATGTTTTTATTTAGGGCTTGACGACAACGTTTGTCTGGTCGCACACTGAAACAAAAAATAAAGTTTTAAAATTTTAAAATTTGTTTTTGTTTTAAATGTAAGTAAATTTGCGACAAGTTGCAAGTTGTGGACATCGTGGAACATATTGCTCCGTTTTTTCTTCTAAACGAACATCAACAAGTTGAAGGTTAATTTAAAGGGCCATAGACCTTAATTATTGCCTTAACACTATTAAGACGTAGATCAATTCAGCAACAATATTTTTCACAATAATAATTTAGTGTTTGTACATGTGTTTTTAGGCAAATATTTTGGAGTCGATTCGTTAAACGAGAAAGTACATGTGTACACGTGCACAAATACATGCTCGTATATGACCAATTTTATAAACAATTCGCTTCACAGAAAAAAATAAAAACAAGATACTTACTAAAAACACAAAGATTCAGTTAAAAAATTAATTAATTTTCAACCAATCACGGAAATTGTAGTATCAACTCATCTATTTTAATTGAACAATTTTTTATTTTTTTTTAATAAAAATATATTACAATAACTAAAAATTTTTTGATTGTTTTTTAAAGATTCAATTCAAATTTAATTGAAATATTTAAAAGACTCCATTAAAAAAATAAATATTGTAGAATTTGAAAAGTTTTTTTTTGGCTAAATATTCTAATTTTGAAGTCGCTCAATTTCGCAAACAAGAACGCATAATTATTCAAGATTTCGCACTAACGGAACACAATTTCATGAAAATCGAAATCGAGAATTTTCAATATGTTACTATTGTTCTTTGGTTACAAATGGTTCACCCAACGAAAAGCTTGAATTTTGACGCCTCTCGGCGGGAGCTGGGTTTTGATTTTAGAACCCTAGCTTCAAAGGGTAATATTTTGTGTAGATTTCATTTTTGCTTAAAAAAATATTGTGTAAGTTCAAAAAATTCTTGCAAACAAATCATTTATTCTATTTTGTGAACCGTATTATTTAAAAATTTTCTGAAAAAGGAAGGTTTAAAAACCAGTAGAGTGTAGCTGTTTGAAATGGGGTGTTGGTAGCTCCATGGGCATAGAAAAGAATGTAGATAAAAAATCTTAGTTATAATGGTATTTGAGTTCTTTGGTCATTACAGGGTCTTAACATTTCAATAACTTGTATGCAGATTGCTTTTGACATTCGATTAAACTTTTTAAATGGGGTCTCTGGTAAAGGAACCAGATTGCTTTTATCACGCAAAAGTTTTATCTTCCTTTTTCTGTTAATAGTTTGATTTCGGCGTTCCTCTTCAGAAAAATTAATACATTTATTTTCATACAGTATACCTCATTCAATTGGCCCTTGGTCAAAAGTCCACGCTGAATTAACTTTCGTTTAATTACCCAGAAATATTTTACCCAAAAATTAAATTTCCCCATTTTTATATATTTATCCAATTCTGCAATCGAATACATGCACCCTACCGAGTCAGCATGTGGAAGATTTTTTCAACAAACTGAATATTTTTCGTTTCTCTTAGGTGATCAAAAACTGATTAATCAGTTCTGTGCTTTGAATAAGACTCGAAAATGATTTCCACAAATAGGTAATAAAAAGTCATTTGTTTGAAAAACAAAAACAAACAGCAAGTTCGTGCAGTAAAATCAAAAAAATATAAAGTTTGAGTGAATTTATGTATATAAAAATTAAAAAAAAAACTGATTGTAAGTAATACCAGATACTGTCTCGAAATTCAATCGAAATTTATCAGAAACGCGAGTCACAAAAGATTCTTTTAGAAGGTTCGCGGCTAGGGTACGATTTTCTGCCGAACGAATAGTCATTTTCCAACGCATAAATAATTATTTAAATAGCGCGGAGGAGTCGAAAAAGACTCGAATATCTTCATTAATTTCATAAAATGCTGACTGGGTATTAACATATTGATTTTTTGTGATATGAATTGTTTTTATTACTTAATAAAATATTTTATTTGAAGATAAACATATGTATGAATGTGCATTTTATTTCAAGTAATTATGTACTACATACCACATTGAGTTCGGATAAATGCATTTCTAAAGGTATTTAAGCATATTCTCATAATTACCTACATGAGGTAATTAACCGTCTTCCCGGATAATAAAAAAAATCATACGAAAAAATATTCGGAATACATATTGTTATTGATAAATAAGCTTTATTTGCGTTGCTAATATTTTTTTACGTAGTCATAAATATTAAACACAAAAAAACCGTAAACATGAAAACAAAATAAATAAAAACCTGACCATAGACTTTTTTTAACGGCAAAGCCACATTTTCGTCAGCGATCAACTTCGCTCTGTCCAATGCCAACTAGTGATTCGTTAACATTACCGTTGCTTAGTACTTCTACATTTAACTCAGCGATATCATCCGCTTCGTGCTCGTGGTCATCACGTAACCAAGTTTTCACTGAAGTAAAGAGCAGCTCAAAACCCAAGGTCCAACTCGGAATGGACAGATATATAACTGTAAAGCGCGGATGAAGCCCAAAGTCAGCGCATGCTCTATTAATCGTCAAAACCGTTTTCAAATATTGCAAGATGACAACAACAAACCCGAAGTATCCACCAACAAAACATCAGAGCCGCTACCAATTAATCTAAGAGATTTAAGGTAAATAAGGGAGAAGATCGACCAACCTCTATTTTGCGTTGACCTTGACCCAAATTATGTAAAATTGAATACATATTAGACCCATCCAATATATAATCTCTTATACCGAAAAATATCAGTTGACGAACCACACAAGCGTTCAGGACCCGTCCAGTGCCATAATTGTCAAGAATATTGCAACACAAAAACTTACTGCAATTTACCTTCGTTTGTGCTATCTGCGGTGAATTGCATGGTACTGCTGGTTGTACTAAACCTAAAAATCTAGCAGAAAAAAATTAAGTAATTGTGGAGGTAATCACACCGCTAACTACAGAGGATGTCCTGTATATTCTTTCGTTAAACAGACTATGCGGCAAAAACCTAAATTAGCTTCAGCACAAATAGCAAACACTTACTCCGCCACTTTTGCTCAAATGAGCCAACCTGTCTCTTTCCCTGTATCGTACGCCAATGCCGCTAAAACGAATTCTATTCCCACACAAAATGGTCCAACTCAAAACAATTCAACGAATGCAAACTCAAGCTTTAATTTTAGTCGCCTTGAAGCTACTATTGACAATTTGGTGCAAACTATAAATAATTTTACAACAAATATGACAAGCATGATGCAATAAATGCTATGAACGC
Source organism: Tachina fera (assembly GCA_905220375.1). NCBI lineage: Eukaryota > Metazoa > Arthropoda > Insecta > Diptera > Tachinidae > Tachina > Tachina fera. The sequence continues at coordinate 78,553,826 of LR999967.1, read as the reverse complement.
AGAAACACTGCTTCGAGAATTATATAACAAACTATGAACACGTTAAAAATATATTTCTGAAACGCACACGGCATTCGCCAACATAAAAATGAGCTTGAGCACTTCTTCATGGAAAAAAATATTGATATAATGTTGGTCTCTGAGACTCATTTGACTTCAAGGAGCTTATTTAAAATAAATGGTTACATTCTATATGATTTAAAGGACCCAAGGGGAAAAGCATGCTGTGGGTCAGCAATTTTAATTAAGTCAAGACTCAAACACTATGTCCTTGATAACTCTTGTGAAGAACATCTATAAGCAACAAATATTTTTGTCGAAAATTTTGTTACAAATCTCATGGTATCATCAATTTACTCCCCTCCCTGATTCGCAATTATTGATGATCAATTCGAGGAATTCCACAAATCTCTTGGCCCTTGTTTTGCAGCAGCTGGGGACTACAATGCAAAACATACGTTCTGGGGATCGCGTCTTATTACACCTAGAGGTCAGGCATTGTTCAACACAATTTCAAAAATTTGTTTAGATGTATTTTCAAGTGGGGAGCCCCCTTATTGGCCTACGGACATCAAAAAATTCGAGATGTTATAGATTTTGGATTCATGAAAAATATCTCTTGGGATTTAATTCATGTTGAAGCTTCTTTAGATCTCTCCTCCGATCACTCTCCCACGATTGTTGCAATTTGTGGCCCACTAAGAAGTGACTTCACTGACCCATATGTGAAGATGATCAACCGTGTTAATTGAATGGGTTTATAAAATACCTCAGTAGTCATTATACGGCAAATATTACGCTAAGCACACCCGACGATATTGAATCTAACATTGACAATCTTAATGAGAATAATAAACAAACTTCTGAACATGCTACTACTTGCCATACGCATACTGGGTTTAATAGAATATATTCTACAGACATTGAACGTCTCGCACGTCAAAAAAAGAGCTAGAAGGGTATATCAACAGCACAGATCACCTCAACACAAAATCAGATTTAAAGAGTGCACTAAAAGACTCAAGAGTTTCTTGCATCTGAAAAAAGCTGCATATTTTAAAAATTATCTGGAAGGTCTTGATGTCACACCAGCATCTAATTACTCTTCGTGGCGCGCTGCTAGAAAGCTTAAAACACCCGTTGAGTTTAAGCCACTTCTGCGCACATTTACCGGAGGTTGGGCAAGAAGCGATACTGAAAAATGCAAAATATTTGCTGAGAATTTAATATCAGTATTTACCCCAAACACATGTACTGGTGTTGCTGATTTGCCGAGTGAAGTCGCTCTACCCCTGTAACCCCTCAATCCATAAAGTTTAAGACGCGTGATTTACAGAAATTAATTGCCGAACTCAAACCGAAGAAAGCTTCGGGTATTGATGGAATTAGTAACAAGATGCTGATGAATTTGCCTCGTATTGCAATTAGAATCCTTCTATTTATTTTTAATGCCATTTTACGAATGGAGTATTATCCGCACAGCGCTGGAAACTTGCCAAGAAGAAAATGATTCTAAAGCCAGGCAAAGACCGTACCAAGGCTGAGTCATATAGGCCAATAAATTTGATTTATACTTGTGATATGCCTTTGAGCAGCAATATCCATACATTTACGTTTGCCGATGATACAGCCTGCCTAAGTATGCACGAAACCCCTCACGAGGCTTCCCGATATCTACAAGAACATTTACACAACTGGAAGTGTGGTTAAAATTATGGAGAATTAAGGTAGACGAGCAAAATTGTGTTCAGGTAACATTTACCCTGCGAAGAGTTACTTGTTCCCCAATTCGAATGAACAATCAAAAAAGCGTAACCAACTAATTTATAATGAAAAACTGTTTGATTCAGACATGTATTTATTGATTTAAATAGTTTGGAATCATGTTGGATTTTTATAAAATTGTCTTTTAATTATGTATGAAACTGTTTAACTTAACAAATACATGTCTGAATCAAATAGTTTTTTATTAGTAATTAGTTGGTTACGTTTTTTACGCTTGTACGGCACATGGCACACAGATGTTAACCCGGCCTAACATGAAAACATCATATCCACTCTAAACTAACTCAAATGAAATTTAAGTTATCTCAAATACATTGATCGATTGGCAGAAATTTAACACTCAGTCTAGACTGCACTGCTTCAGCTTCCAATGTACAGAAAATTCAATGAAGGCAAAACAAAATTTTACGGTTAATAACATCGGCTCCATGGTACATTAAGAATTCAAACTTGCATCGTGGTTAAAAATGCCACTAGTGTCTGAAGAAATTGCAAGATTTAACAAAACTCGAGTCACATCCTAATCCGCTTGCTCATAATATTTTGAAATTTACTGGATATATCCGTCCAAAAAAGAGGGACACAAGGGCTCTCCTACTCAACACTCCAGATGGGAATGCTTAAAATACATTTATTTTTCTTCTTTGATTATCACTACTTATGTATTATTTATAACTATCACTAAGTATATGTCCGACACTGGTCGGGCCTAATAATTATATTTAAGCTTTAAGATTTCATTACTTATTGTTAGATCATATTTGAAGATACAATAAATAAATACATGTATAAAAAAAACAAGTAAGAGTGCTATCCGGCTGTGCCGAATCTTATATACCCTTTACCAAAGTGCGTTTATGTAGTATAGTTTTTTTTTTTTGATAATAGTAATAAGTTGAATGTATGTAGATGCGTTACTCTCTCAACCTCGTATCTTAAAAAATAAAAGTTGTCAGTTTTCCAATTTGGTGCTTTTTTCCGTTTTTGTGTTTTTTTCTGGTTTTAATTTGGTGCTTTTTAATTTTGGTGATATTTTTTCTTCTAGCGATTTTTTTTCACTTTGGTGATTTATTTTAGTGCTAGATTTTTTCCAATTCGGTGGTTTTTTTGCGTTTTTGTGACTTTTTTCGTTTTAACGATTTTTTTTAGGTTTTTGGCGCTTTTTTTAGTTTTGGTGCTTTTTTTATCGTTTTAGCGAATACTTATGTTTTTTGCGCTTATTTTATTTTGGCCATTTTTTTCTCGTTTTGCAGATTTTGTAGGTTTTTTGCATTTTTTTTTAATTGTTTTTAACTTTAATTACTCTTTTCAGTTTTGGTGTTTTTTTGTTTTAGCGATTTTTTAAGGTTTTTAGGGTTTTTTTTATTTTAGAGATTTTTTTAATTTTTGCAATCTATTTGAGTGCTAGATTTTTTTTAATTTGTTGCTTATTTCGTTTTGGCTATTTTTTTGGTTTGGCGATTTTTTTTTGGCTTGGCGATTTTATAATTTTCGGATTTTTTAGTTTTGCCGTTTTCGAAAATTGCAACACTTTGCCTCTTACGGTTTCTAAGATGTAGCAAGTTGTCAAAATTACATAGTCAAAATTACATAAACTGATAGAAAACCCTGTAATTTTAATTTTTGTAAATTTTAGTGTTAATTGTTGCAGTATGTATAAAAATACAGTAATTTTACAAATTTCAAGTGTCTGTATACAGACATATTTACATACAATTGTATATATGTATATTACATGGGATTTTAATACTTTTCGTTACTCGTTTTGGAACGCCCTTTAATTTTTAACTTTCATATATTTGTTGTTGTAGCGACCAAAGTTCTACATACTCTGTCCAAATTTCACATCCGTAGCTCTTACGGTTCCTGAGAAAATAGCGCTCTTCCTTAAACATGAAATATGTTTAATTATAAGAAAAAAGTTAAAGTTTTCCAACCCTGGAAACGTTTTTTTAATTTTTCCTAATTGTTTTTTTAAATAAGAAATATCAATTTTATTCATACTGAAGTATAAAATAAGTTAATTTAATAAAAAAGTAATAAAAACTAATTTTCGGTAGTTATTTTGTATGGGAAAAGAGAGTTTGAGTTTTCCAGCTCTGAAACCATCTGTTCGATTTTGCTGGTTTTCAATACCAAAATTTTTCGAAAAATTTCTGACACACCAGTCTAAGAACGAAGTCTCTCTCTAGCTATTCTGGGAGCTTCAGAAAACTGAAGTCAGACGGACAGACGGACATCACTTGTCCGCTGTCCCTATGCATAAGAATCCAGAATATATATACTTTATGTGTCACTTATTAATATTGTAGAAATTACACACGGAATGGCAAACCTATATAATAAAAAATTCTAAGTCGACTCGTAGATCAGCGTGCTGATCCTATTGCTTCTGTAGTGGCCTCCTGGAATCAAATACGAGCGACAATTTTTAGCATATCCGGATAGCTATTAGGCAAAGAACTTCTATTATTTCAGTTATAATTGGAAAATAGGAAGCAATTTTTTCAAATCAATAAATGTAAGAGCAGTCTTGTTGAGTATGGAGTACCTCAAGGAAGTGTATTGGGTCCGTTGCTATTTGTTATATATATGAATGACCTTAAGAATTTAAGACTGACAGGAGCGATGTTTATCTATGCTGATGATATATCTATTTTTTATCCATATAAACACGAAGAAGCTATAAAACCGTAAATAGAACGCAATGCAGCCCTCAGTCTTGAATACTTGAGAGTAAAAAAACTTTTTGCTAATTCTAGTAAAACCAAAATGATGTGATTTAGAGCACATAGCAGTTTATATACCAGTTTCAGCGTACACATTGATGGTCAAGTAATACAGGAAGTATCCTCAATAAAGTACTTGGGACTACAGTTGCAATCGAATCTTACATGGCAAGAACATATAAGGCACGTAAAGTTGAAAATTTCACCTGCCATTGGACTATTATATAAGTTCAAACACAAATTTCACCAAAAAACAAAGTTGTTAGTCTATCAAAGCTTAGTTCAAAGTCATATAAATTACTTGGCTATCATTTATGCATACAAAAATAGTGCTGAACTGCGATCTCTACAGCGCCTCCAAAACAGAGCATTAAAAGCTGTTGCAAGTGTACCAATGACTCACCAAACAAATATTTTGTACAATGAAACTTTTTCATACATTTTGCCTATATACGGAACTCATATGTCACAAAAGCTTTTATATGTATACAGATGTCTGCATGACATAGGTTTTCATACAATACATTTTTTTCAGAACCAAACTATATGTAATACACGCAATAATCAGCGACTAAGAGTAGTATTTTTTCGCACTGAGACAACAAAACAACGAATTAAATATTCTGGTAGCAGAGAATTTAACAACTTACCACCATTGTTGGAGTATGGCTATTCTTAAATTGTACCATGAAAATGGTAAAATTGTACCAAATTAACTTCAATTGTACCAAAATGTAGCCATCTGCTAACTAAGCATACACAATAAGAATTCATGACAATTTTTCATTTATTGAAAACAAAAACATAAAGAAATTAACTAATAGTAGGTACACACTTTGCAAAGTGCTTCTGCAACACGTTTATATTAAATATATGCTGCATTCTGCAACCCACAATGCGACCTATAAACATAAAATCATTTTGATATTTTCGAAACTTCGAATGCAATTTCGAACGCAACTATAAACAAGACTACACACTGTGCGACCGACAATGCAGCCTGCCTTGTTGCATAAACACGTTGCTAAGTCTGTACCTACCGTAAAGAGCTGGGACAAGTGCTACCAAAACAAATGAAATATATTAGCATAAACTACCAATGTTGCGAATTTTGGTACTTATGATCAGTGTTAAGGCGAGATACCAATATCGCCACAATGTACCGATTTTTGTCGGCTCACAGCAACAAAAGTCGTGAGTAATAAACCAAAACGGGTTTATTTCTGAATTAATTGTGAAATAAGTCTATGACTTTATTACCAATGCATTGTGGTGCAATTATGTCCTTATATTTCAATTAGTTCAGAAATGAGGCCAATTTAGCTTATATCTTATGACTTTATTTCAGTAAGCCGACGAAAATCGGTACATTGTGCCGATAGTGGGATCTCGGCTTTAGGCAAATTAATATTACTGTAATGCAATGCAAAAATTTTTTCTAATTGTACCGCTGAAGTACAGGGTGTTTTTTTTAGAGGTATAGAACTTCGAATTGAAATAAAACACAAGAAAATCGTTTTAATGTCCATCAATTTGGCTTTATTGGAAGGATAATTTTATGCCATTAATGTTTAAATATGATTTCGGGCATGTGGCCGCCGCGGCTGGCTCGAATAAAGCCAATTCTACAGGTCGAATTTTCAATCACTTTTTCGAGCATATGGGGCCGTATGTTGGCAATAACGCCACGAGTGTTGGCTTCCAATCCCCTAACGTTTCTGGTTTGTTGGCGTAGACGAGCGACTTCACATATCACCAAAGAAAATAATCCAATGGTGTCAAATCACACGATCTTGGTTTCCAATTGACAGGTCCATTCCGCGAAATTATGCGCTCATCGAATGTTTCCTTCAATAAATCGATTCTGACGTGCGCTGTGTGGCATGTAGCGCCGTCTTGTTGGAACCACAACTCATCCACATTCATGCCATCCAATTCGGGAACAAAATAGTCGGTTATCATGGCTCTATACCGGTCTCGATTCATTCGGGTCGTCTTCAACACTTTGCTCTACAGCGGCAATTGTTTCTTCGGTGCGTACTGTTCGACGTCTCTGCGGATGCGTATTATCACATAGAGTAAACGTAGTGCGAAAACGATCCATGGTTAACCGAATTAATTGCTCTGATGGACGATTATGTCGACCATAAAATGGACGGAGCTTGCGGTAAACTTCGCGAACTGAACCATTATTTTCGAAATAAATTTGCACGATTTGCAAGCGTTGTTCTTTTGTCAACCTGTTCATGATGAAATGGCAAACCAAACTAAATATTAATCACTTGACAGCTGACAAAATGGCCGGCAGTTAAAAAAGTGATGCCAACTTAAAGTTCTATACCTCAATAAAAACCACCCAATATAAAGTGTACCAGTGTACCAATGCAAATGTAATTGTACCAAATTTGGTACAATTGTACCACAAATCCCAACAGTGCTTACCACAACATATCAAAACATGTCCTACGCTTTCAAGTTTCAAAAAACATTTAAAACAATTTCCTCATACACAAATTGAGAACTTATTACAATGATAATTTCGTGTCTTAAACATACATACATCCATATATTTGCCCTTACAATTCACGTGAGAAATATATTATAATCTTTTAAATTTGTTAATTTCATATTTTTCCATTGTTCATACTAATTAAAATTTGTAAATATATAATTGCTTAATTCACAAATATTTCAATCGTGTATTTGTGTATCATCTACAGTGTAGATTCTACACTTTTTGTTTTTTGATTGTGAACACCCTCTGTATAGTGTATTAATATATTTCGTATTTTTAATGAAAAAAGAAGAACAAGCTACATAAAAATTCTCTCAGAGAGCATCTCTCTCTATACAACATTTTAAAAACATATGAAATAAAATTGTAATAGTTAGTGTATTTCATTTTTATATGAAAATTTTATACAACAAATGTTACACTCTTGTATTTAATATGATAATACAATCGATACAGAGATACAAGAGGTTTTGTGAATTAAGCAAATATTAATACAAGTTTGAATTTGCCAACTAGCCTCTACAATGCTTTCTGGCGCTGAGGCACTTAATGTTTTTGTATTTTATATAATTGAATTTCTAAATAAATAAGAAAAAAAAAGTTGTGATTAACACTATTTGTCATGGTGATATAAGAATACTAATGGGTGACTTTAACGCGCAGGTTGGGCGTGATAACGCAAGTAGAGAGAGTGCGATGGACAAGCAGGATATTGGCCGCATGACAGACAATTGACAAAGGCTTGTTTTTCTTCTTTTATTACAAATCCACTACTTGATATAAGTGATCACATGAATATAACACATAAATTTGCAGTTTTCTTTAGTTTAATAGTGAGGAGTAGTTCAAGGCTTGTTGAGCTATGTGAAGATTTTAACTTGATGTTGGGTGGTACGTTGTTTCCTCACAAGGATATCCACAAAGTTACTTGGGTATCGGCAGATCATATAAACGGAAATCAGATCAACCATTTTGCGATAAGCAGAATGTGTAAAGGGTCTTTGCAGGATGTGAGGAACAGGAGAGGTGCCGATGTAAGTAGTGATCACTATCTGATTATAGCGGTAGTCTGACTAAAGTTAAAAGCTGTAGAGCATTAACCAGCCTACGGCAGAAGAACCATGAGGTCTCTGCTCATTTTTCTAATGTTTTGAGGAACAGACTTGATATCCTATCAAATTCTTCCCAACTAAGTATTGATTTATTTTGGAAGGATGTAAAGTCCGCATTCATTGAAATACCTGAACGTGAAATTGGATATGCTAAGAAAACCAATAAACCCTGGATATCTGAAATGACATGGCAAATAGCATGAGATAATATTCATGAGAAGATGAAAAGGTCATTAGATGTGATAGGAACCGCTAAGAAATGGATAACTGTAACATCCGACAGAGATGATTTTCAGCTAATAAATTAAAGAATCAACAACAGTATAAGACAAACAGAAAACCAAATTATTATCAACCATTCAATAGAAACGAAACTTAATGAAGTAGCGAACAGGACGAACGAGATTATGAGGGACCTTCGCAGAGACAAAACAAAACAAAACGCAGAAGCACCAAGGCTTAAATTTGATTTGGAAGTACTGAAGGAATAAGAAACTAGCGTAGAACAGGCCTAAATGTCGGCTAAAATTATTAATATTAACACATTTCATTTCTCAGAAAAAGAAGTCAAATTGTTAAGGAACTCTACATATATATATATATATATATATATATATATATATATATATATATATATATATATATATATATGTATGTATATATATATGTATATACTCCAACCAGCAATAAATAATAATAATAACGACTAAATAAATATCCTCACAAAAACATAAATGTGAAAAAGGCCAAGTTTCTTTCTAAAATTTCGGTTATTAAAAGTAGTGAGATAAAATTTTTGACCAACTTCTTCTTTGCACAATACCTATCACTATAATCTGCCATGAAAAAATCATCACGGTTTCATATTATTTCTAGGCAAACTGTTTACTTAATTTTTACCTATGTAAAGAAGTAAACAAATATGCATTATTATCTTGTGTATTACAAGGATCAAAGTATTCCTAAAGGGCCACTCAGACTATAATACAAGTATTAATACTTTTGACGAAAATGTATCCCTGGTCTTATATTTGTTTCAAAAATTTCAAAAAAACAATAACAACTCAACATGTCAGAGCTGCATTTTTCACAAAAGTATATACAAGTATAAATACTTGTATAATAGTCTGAACGGGGCTTAAGTAAGCAGGTTGTCTAGAAATAATATGAAACCCTGATGATTTAATATTCATAAAATGCATGGCAGATTATAGTGATAGGTATTGTGCAAAGAAGAAGTTGATCAAAATTTTTATCTCACTACTTTTTTTTTACCGAAATTTTAGATAGGAACTTGGCCTTTATTCACATTTGGTTTTGTGAGGTTCTGACTACTTTTTGAAAAGTTTTCTATAATAATATTTTTAAATTTGAAATTTCTAGTTTTTTTATTTATATTCATGATTACTGGGCCAGTTGAAAAAGGCATGGTTAGGAGGTGCTATACCGTACCTCCGATTGGAGACCCAATTGGTTCCATTATAATTAAAAAGGCATAATTACTTAAAATAATGGGTTGGAGTGCGATGGGTGTTGGCTTGTACACCTTAAAAATTCAATTTTATGTCATTACAACGGGCCGCCAGTGTGTATGCAATTTGGTGAAAGTGGTCTGAGAAGAAATATGTAAAATGAAGCGTACATTTTAGTGGACGTGACCCCGCCTACTATTCTTAATATATTTACATAATAAAGTCTGCTTAGCCCAAGTACATAAATCAAAAGGATATGCATGCAAAGTTTTAATAGGGTAGCTCTTGCTTAAATTTTTGGATTTTCCGATTGAGGAGCTCAAATATGTCTACAAAATATCAGCTCTCTACAGTAAAACATTACGTAAAGTTTGTATGGCCCTGATGACTCCCACATTTCTATCTGACACTAAAATTTCTGGCTTTTCAGGTTTTTCTAGTTGTTTTCTCACCAAGACTTACTTTTATATAAAATTTCAGCTCCTTAGTTTAATTTTTATGGGCGCAACCCCGCCCACCTTGCAAACTCAAGTTTTTGGGCCAGTTCTTATTATTGTTGTCAAGTTTCGTTGCAAACGCATAATAGTACCTACATAATTAGTATATCTAAATATGCTGATTCGTAGTACATACATGAAATATGAGGTTTAAATTGTACGGGCGTGTCAATGCTCACTTTTTTAATGAAAAATTTATAGCCTTACATTATTGCAGTATGTATGCCCAATTTCAATAAAATCGATTCGGTTAAGCGCTTTAGATTTGCTCTTTTAACTCTGACCTTTATTTTCAGATTTTCAGATATTTGCTTACCTAGATCTAGCTATATACAAAATTTCATATCTCTAGCTGTAGCGGGAGTGCTTCTTCAATTTGACGAGTGTGTCAGTGACGAGTGTGAGTGAGTGTCTTAAAATATGCTTTCATTGTAAAACTTTCGAACTTTGCACATGAGGTTGCATGAATTAAATGCCATAATTTTACGATTGCGGGAAACAAAGTTATGAGGGGGGTGAACAGCTCGAATGGTTTCGTGTAAATATACACACTGTGTGGATTGGCCAGAACTTGGCCTGGCGCACTATCGTGCGCCTAGATAAAACAAAATATTTGCTGAATAAAACATATATAAGATATATAAGATGTATATATGTATACACATAATTCATACTTTTGATGAAGGAACGAAGAAAAAATGTACGAAATTTAGTCAAAAGGACATTGAATAATATACTAAAAGTGCCACGAAAAACTTCTAAAATATGATAAGTCTTCACATATGGCAACGCTGATGATGGCTAACAGAAGGCAAGTGGTTGCAATTGTTTTCTTTTGCAACTAACTTCATTATGAAACGCGTTGTCAAAATCGGATTTTCCAATTGCGTTGCGTTGCCATCGCGTTATTTCGGTATGCTCCATAAAAAATATATGAACATGAGAACTTTTGACAGCTAAAAAACTCTTGCCGCTTTTGTTTGGGGATGGTTGTAAGTTGGAGCGATAATAAGCGGCGATCGGTGCACGTCTTAAGGTGGAATTAGTGAAATCGTATCGTTCTACTTTACATCTTGCCGTATCGTTCAGTTTGGTGTACAATTTATAGAAAATGTACCAGTTTGCAAGGCACATTATTGTTGTTAGGGTTCCGTTCACCAAAGGTGAAAAATGGAACCCTATTGTTTTCGCTACGCTGTCTGTCTGTCCGTCTGTCCGTCACACGGTATTTTCTCAGGAACCGTAAGAGCTACGGACCTGAAATTTGGACAGAGTACGTAGAACCTTGGCCACTACAACAACAAATACATGAGAATTAGAAATTAAAGGGTGCTCCAAAACGAGCGACGAAAAATGTTAAAATCTCATGTAATATAAATACAATTGTATGTACATATGTATATTGATACTTGAAATTTGTAAAATTAGTGTATTTTTATAAAGACTACAACAATAAACATTAAAATATTAAAAAAATTTTAATTAAAGGGTGGTCCATCAATTAATGCAATTTTGACTTTGTAATTTTGACAAATTGCTATATCTTGGATACCGTAAGAGGTAAACTCTTGAAATTTTCAAAAACGGTAAAACTAAAAAATCCGAAAATTATAAAATCGCCAAACCGAAAAAAATCGCCAAAACCTGAAAAAAATCGCCAAAAATTTTAAAAAAATCGGTAAATCGAAAAAAATCGACAAAATTAAAAAAAAATTCTAGAACTTAAATAAATCGCCAAATTCGAAAAAATCGTTTAAGTGAAAAAAAATCGCCAATATGAAAAAAACGCCAAAAACCGAAAAAGTCGCCAAAACGCGAAAAATGCGCCAAAACCAAAATAATTGTTTATGTGAAAAAAAATCGCCAAAATGAAAAAAAAATCGCCAAAAATTAAAAAAAAAATCGCCAAATTTAAAAAAAAATTGCTAAAATAAAAAATCGCCAAAATTTAAAATAAACGCCAAAATAATAAAAATTGCCAAAATTAAAAAAACTTCAAAAACCAAAAAAAAATCGCCAAAACGTGAAAAAAGTGCCAAAACTCAGAAAGCGCCAATAAATTCAGAAAACCCCCAAACTAAAAAAACGCTTAAAACCGAAAAAACCCAAAAACGAAAAAAAATCCCAAAACTATAGTTTATATTGTTCGTATTGAATTACATATCTCGTGCCCGTACGGAACCCTTCGTGCGCGGGTCAAAGTCGCACTTCACAGAATTTATTTTTGTATTAATGCGGCTTTTTTGACATTCGCTGCAGAAAACTAATTAAAAATAGTTTGCTGTAGATTTCTACTTCATTGCATTGCATATGGTATGGTTTTTGTCAGCTGACACGCAACTTCACGATACGATTTTAATAATTCTATTTTTAAAAATAAATAGTTATTTTTTCGTCCAGTGTTCGTCGTCTCGACGAACGTTATGTGTCTAGCGTTAAATTTACTAAATGAACTAGATTTAAATAATATTTTCCTTAAATTCAATTTAATTAATGCATATACATACATACATATTTTTGTTACTAATAGATTAATTTTTGATCTTTAATGGGTTTTTTGAATAGGGTTACTCTCGTTGATGAAATTCTTTTCGCATTTGGTTTGAATACAACGATTTGGTAAGCGTTATAATTTCGCACAGAAAAAGGGGTGATTTGATGAATAGTGCATTGTACTCAGGAGATAAAAATATATAAGGATCGGCTATTATTATTTAAACATGAAAGCCACTGTTGTCCAGTGTTATTTTTAAAAACAAACAAAGAACTGCACACTTACATACATAGCATTCATTTACACAAACAACGCCATAACTCAAAACACCAGAAAACACGTTTAAAGTTTTTTATTTACACACAACTTAATGGAAAAATAAAATTTTTTTTTGCTATCAAGAGATGACTGAACAAGATATTTTTATGAAATTTTTAAACAATATGAAGAACGACATGATGACTAATTCATAATTAACTCATATTTATCTTAGAAATTCCACTTCTTGAGTTAAGACGTTGGTTGAGTAAACGAGCAAAATGTACATAAATACATTCTATATTTACTTTTTGTAATTTGTAAATATCTCCGGTATAGTAAAATTTTACTCATTATGCCTCTTTAGCTTGTACTGAAAAAAAATTTCGAGGATATTTATTTATTTTTTTTATTTATTTATTAATTTATAACAATAACCAACCAAGCCCATAGGGCCATATGTAGTTGGTGGACTACAAGTATATAAACAAGCCGATATGGAAATTCGATACGATCTCGAAAAATCTGCGGCACGTTCTACATTGTCAATCTCGACAGCGGATTTGTCGTTAAACGTCATATAAATCAGCTACGTGCTACGAATGTACAATCGCAAGAGTCCGACCAAATGCAATGGTTTGGCCAAATAAAACAGTCCGACCAAATGCAACAAAGTGGCCATAATCTTCCTTCGTATCAACTTGGAGCATTAGCCTTGCCAAACCACAACACAGCCCCAATAAACATCTGAAAATGAAGAACCATCAACATCTGAACAACAACTAGAGGTCGAATCACCACAAAATCATCGGACATCGGCAAGACAACGTATAATGTCGCGATACCTGGATGATTACGTTCTGGATTTGTATTGAACTCTTTCACTAGTTCGTTTTTGACACAAACCAATGGTCAAACCCATGTAATTTAAATGGGTTTGATCATTGGTTTGTGTCAAAAACGAGCAAGTGAAAGAGTTCGATACAAGTCTATTAAGTTCACCAATGAAATAATTATTTTATATTGTTCATTTTAAGTGGCGGAGAATTTTTATAAGCGCTTATATGGCAATATTGAGATTTATTACTATTATTATCGCTCTGTTAGTCCTAATTTACACTATGCAAGTCTTATTGCTACACTCAAAATATTTCATAGGTAAAATAAATGAAAAATGTGTTTAATTTTATGAAAATATTCGCTGTTTTTACGGTACGAAATGCTTTGTAAATAGTACAAATAATATTTGTTTATTTTACGAAATACTTTTTGTCTGCTAATCACAAAATTTTGTATTTTTACAAATATTTTTTTGTAAATTTAAATGTTTATATTGCAAAATAAATTCATAGCAAAGCTTGATAAAAATTTATCATAAAAACTAACAAAACGTCGGCAGAGCTGCTGTCAAATTTTTGTTAATGCAAGCATACATGTGAAGACGTTGTTGTTTTTTTATTATGATAAATCAGAATTTCTTTTTCTAAGTATCTAACAATGCCTGCAATATTTCACTTAATATTTACTAAAAAGCTTTTATTTAATAAAAACATCAATAATTTTCTTTATTTTTATAGTTTTTTTTCTCAAAAATTTATTAAGAATTGTACATTCTGCAAACAAATTAAAACGTCAAACAGTTTGATTACGTTTTTTTATCAACACAAAGTTGTCTGACCTGAAGCTCTGACAAAATTGTTAAGGCACTGCAATAACACTAATAAATGGAGTCTATACCTGATAAATTTTTCTTTTGATAACGATTTGACTTTTATCAATTTTGTAATATGTATATACAAAATTTTGTGTAAAATTTAGAATATAAAAATCTGTAAACTAATATATTTTACATTTGAAAAATAGTTTTGTAGAAGGTTGCAATAAATATGAAAAGAAAAATATAGTTTGAGGGGAATTTGTTACAGCCTGTGTATTCCTCATACATCACATACCCTTGCATACATACATACATTAAAACATATTTTGCACTAAAATTCACGAATCAAACTGGGACAAACAACGAATTTTTCGTTGCGAACTTTCGTCATAGAAAATAACACATTTCTTCATATGAAAATTAAAAAACACCACCGTCGAACGAAATCCGTCGTGCGATAGATTTATTTCGATTTCTTCTTTTATCTCTCTCTCTTTGCACAAACAATCACCCTTATTCCAGTTGTCGGCATCGACATCACTTTAATACAAGAGTGACCAAGATAAATTTAAGATTGTGTCAGTGAGCAAAAAAGATAAACACACAGGCAGAAAAAAATTAATAAAAGTAATTCTTAGGGCAAATAAATCAGTCAATGATTATATGTATTTTATTTTTAAATCTGATTTAAACACAAAATTTTGTTTTTCACCACAAAATTAAATGAATCTTAAATAGCCAACATTGTGCATTTAATCGTTGTTTAAGTTTTACAAACATACCATATGTTTTGTACATGTGTGTGTTTTTTGAATGCATGTACATAAACATCATGAAGTCATATTAAAAATAATTTCGTTTAATTTTCGGAAATATACAACAAATGTAACACATATTTTCATTTCATGAAATATATAAATAGAAAAATGCATTCCGATGCTCTTTTTGTACCATAAAATGTGTTTTTTGCTATTTAATTTTTCTGCAATTTGATAAATCAACTTTCTTATTTATATTAAACAGCTGTTCTTTGGAAAGCTTTCCATAATATTTGGAAATATTGTAGTGCTACCATACTTTCAACGTAATTTGATATTAACTTTAATTAGCCACTGAAAAAATGAAAGTGTATTTAAATCAATTTTAATTTTTTGTGAAAATTAACTTAAACTATGTTTAAACATTCAGTGATTTATTAGCTATTAAATGATTTTTTTATGAATGAATTTTTTTTTTTAGAAAACTGTTTCAACAAAAAGTAATAAATAAACATTATTATTCACTTGAATTCTGAGTTTAACCAATTTGTAAGAGAAAATCATTTTTATTTGTGTGTAGGCAAAAGCATTCCTGTAGTAAATAAAATAGTCGATTGACAAAAAACACTAGCTATAAATTAATTATTTTGCAAGTGACTACAAATTGGTTTAAATCTCATGCAGATATCAACCAAACGTATTGAATAGAAGCACACGTAAGAAATAAATAAAAGCAAAATAAGTAAATGAAAAGAAAATAAAAGAAATCAAAAGAAGCATGCCATAAAATCAAATGCCAAATGTTTGTGTTGAAAAAAAATAATAATTTCAATACTAATATGTATAATATTTTCTATGAGCAGGAAAAACTTTCGTATGAATGTATGTATTTTTGTTTTAAATATAAAAATACTAATTATTTCTATATATCAATATACATATATTTATTATATATAGTATATACATATGTATGTATGTATGTATATGATAAACAAATGTGTATGAAGATTTACATAAATATTTATTTAACTATAATAGATATAAATTGACTTCAGAGTGGTTGAAAAATAAGTAGTTAGTAGTCAATTTAAAAGTCATGCAGAGATGGCCAATTGACTACTGCCTATGACATGCCTATGTGAAAATAGTGAGTCAGCTACAAGGAAAAAAGTCACTTAATCAACCAGTTTTGGTTATTAAAAACCAGTTTGAAGGTACTTACAAATGAGTTTGAGTTCCTATAGGGATTTTTTTTAACATAAACAGCATACATAATAAATTTCTAGCAGTGCGTTTGAGAAAAATGAGTACAAAGATAATCAAAAATTTGTCTCAGATAAGACTAAATGAAAGAGACAGTGATGGTATTTTGGTGCATTTCGGGTATTTTTTGGTGCTTTTTCCTCTTCATAAACGCGAAATTTTGGTTAATACCCTTTTTTAAAAAGCGGGTATTTACAGTGCTTTTTAACAATTTCTCACAGTGCTTTTGGTGTTTTTTTGTAAAATAAAAATATTTTTAACTTACAAACCTAATGCACTTTTAAGAGCTAATAGCAGCATCTTTTTACTGAGCCTTCTTAAATTATTTTTAATGACAATAACGGAAACTATGTTAAAAACAATTTAGAAAACGTTTCATAATGGGATTAAAAAATTAAAATACTTCTTGCAAAATAGAAATCGGAAGTACCACATAATTCTCTGCATAATAATTTATTGATAGTAGATCAATTGACAGCATGAGGTTGTCAGTTGTTTTAGACAACGGGTAGCCAAGTCCCAATTTTTTGGTATCGTATTGACGTGCTGTCAATGTTGGCAACTGGAATAAGTGTGCATATCGCAAAAACAAAAACTTTTAAGTTTCTTAAGGAAAAAAGTGATGCTTTTAATGCTTTTGTATGGTTAACATATTTTTCAGTAACATACATATGTATCTTAATCTAAGCCTAAGCTTCACCTACCAAATAACTAACACCGATCATATAACTACTAACATTTTGAGAAATTAATAAGGGTTTTCATGAGAACTTTTAAAATTGTCATTTGTGCAATTGGGGAAATGTGTTTCATGAAACCCCTTTGACTTTTTAAGGCAATTTGAATGAAATGTCAAAAAAAAATTAATTTAATAAAAATAACACGAGAAAATTTCAAGCAGTTTTTAATTTCATATATTTCATATATGTATTAAATATTTTGAGGCAAAAACTTGAAATTATATTATGATGTTTACACTCCAAACTCTCCTTTTTTAAGTGGCTTAATGTATTAAAATTAAAAAAAAATTTTGTGCTTCTTTACCCTCTTTTTCTTAATTTTTTGCTCTTTTTACCCTTTTCGCAACAGCTCATTGTGCGTTTGCTCTTCGTAGAGATACCAACACTGGAAAGAGAATAAGAATACATGTGAATTCGATTTGCAAAAATTTGCCAACATGATGTTCACCCATGCTTTAATACAATACAAATAATTTGGGGCTTGTGTACACCTTGTCGAAAACAATTGACTCCTGTTGGCAGATTTATGCTATTTTCTGGACCTTAGCACAAAATTGTTCTAGAGAGCGAGTAATTAAGCAAAATTTTTTTTTGGTATTTTGACGTGACTGGAATAAGGATGAATAACTAATTATCCAATTTTGAATTATCCGTGGGCGAGATTTGTCGTTCGTCCCCGTTGTAATCTTAGCATAAGTCGAAAATTAATTTTTTTACAAAAATTTTTTTACTTTGATTGAAATTTGTTGAATAATTTTTTATAGAATACATATATACAATGACAGGAAAATACATAAATGGGAAAATATTAAAAAATATAACATAACAGTTTTTGATTTTATATTTAAAATTTTTTTTTCGTAAATTTCACAAAACTTGTGTAAATTTAAGATTAATTTTGTACTGCAAAGAAAATGATAACCAGGGAAACCACAAATATGCAATTGCATGTTTTTTCTTGTCTGACATATCAATGCGAAATTAAGATATTTATCCGTTTCAGAACTTTTTATGAATTCTGGCATCGATTTGTTAGTGCATATTTTTGCATATTTTACCCTTTAAAGCATATATTTGCATACTTTAGTCTAACACGCATATTTTGAGCATTTTTCGAATATTTAAAGCATATTTTGGTACTTTTTAAAAAAATTTAATTTAAATATATAAAAAAATTTCTTTGGTAAAAATTTCTACCATTTTCCTTCAAAATTTCATATTGTAGTGAAAGAAACAGTAGTATGGGGAAGCAATATTTTGCTACCATTATGAAGGTAGACTTTAAAAAAGGCTTCCGAATCGATTTCACCCGTTTTCTTGTGAGTTCTGATGTTAAAACACATTATAAACGTGTTTAAGTTGAAATTTAGAATATAATAATTATTAGTATGTGTTCTAACATCCAAATTTAGAACAAAACAAATTAAAATTAACGATTTAAAATTTTTTAATTTTCGCTCACTTGTAAACAGTCTTGTGAAAGAAACACGAAACAAGAAAATTAAAAAATTTTAAATCGTTCATATCCAATTTTTTTCTGCTAAGTTTTAATGCTGGAATAAATACTATTGATTTTTATATTCCAAGTTTCAACTTAAACAGGTGTAGCATGTATTTTAACATCCTCACTGGACGCTAATTTCAATAAAAACTTGGTTTGGTAATTGTGACGAACGCTGCCCCGATTACATCTGTTGAGGTTGAAAAAAAAATTTTCAATGTATAAAAGTTTATTTAGATGTGACCGGTGGCGATTTTTATTTAAAAATATAAATGAATAGTTTTTGTTTATTGCAATAACAATTATAAATAAAAAGTTTGTCTGATTCTTCAAAATACAGTTCCAAACTTTTAAATCTGATATCGTTATCGCTTTTTAAGTAAAAGTTAGATTTGTGTTCTTAATTAATTTTTTTATTGTTTCCTTCTTCTGTTTATTTTATTTTTGTCTTGTTTTATATGCAAATTTTATTTAATTGCTGAATTAAAATTAGATTTTCATTTCCAAATAATCCAATTTATGTTATTTTAAGAGCATATTTTTTGAGCTTTTAGTGCATATTTCAAAGTTTTTGGTGCATATTGAATGCGCATAAAACAGTTTTTTTGGAGCATATTTCTGGTTTCCCTGATGATAACAAAACAAAATTTGTTTATTTTACGAAAATTTCCAAATTTTACAAAATTGTTTTATTTTCTCCTAAATTCAATAAAATAAACAAAAATATGGTACTACCCAGCTAAAAAAATTATATATGGTCCATATATTTTTAATATATGAATGTAGTATATAACTGTATATGAATGTGTATGAATTCATGTATGCAAATATATGGGATTATACATGGCAAAACTATTATATATGAACTAATATATGGACGAATATATGATATGTATTATAATGTACATATGAGCTCATATATGGAAATTTAATTAAGAAACTCTTCATATGTGCATCTATATATAGAAATAAGATGTAATATATGGAGCCATATAAGTATATCAGAATGTATGCATACCTTTTATTTCACTTAAAATCGTTTTGCAATCAAAAAAAACTTGTATTTTATTAATTCTTTTATCACTGGTGAATTGGAAATATATTAGAAAATATGTACATACATACATACAGTATGCAAAGTTTATTTACATATGTTTGTATAGCCTCAATGTTAAAACAACAAAAACTTGTGTTTAAAAAACTATTCAAATTGTACGATTTTATACATTGTGGCCCTGTTTAGTAAATCAAATAATAAAAATGATTCAGTTATCAATTTGATAGAAAACAACAGAATCCTCTAGATATTTTTAAGAAACAAAGTTCATATTACTGCAAACATTAATAACATTAGTTTTTAAGCTGATTTCTTAAATTAAATTTTATGTACGAATATGAGTTTTGTGGTTTTTAAATAATCGATTCACCTCTTCTCCTAAAATGATTACCAAAATGTCTTTAAGTTCGTTTTTAATTAGTTTTTCCAAACAAATGTTTTGTTAAATACAACCTCCCTGTTTCAAACTTAAAAAAAAAATTATTTAAGTAATTTAATTTATTGCACAGCAGTGCGCTTTTTGAATAAAGGGAGTAAGAGTATGAACTTTACATACCGTGTACGGTATATTTACACACACATACATGTATGAAAATGTATGAATATATATTATATATATATCCAAACCATATATGGGACATCATATATGCTTCACACATATTTTTTTAGCTGGGTATAACGAAAATAATTGTACGAAATAATTTTTGTAACTTGACGAAATTCGTAAATTAAAAAACCTGTTTTCCTGCACAACCCACAAATATTTTCATAAAATGTAAAAAATTTTCGTTTATTGTATAAAAATTAAATTACGAAAATTTTTTTCGTATTTTTAGGCACGAAATATTTTGAGTGTAAGCTGATTAGTTTGTGGGAAAGAGAGACGAGGGGAACAGAACCGTTTCATTTTCCCCCGTATCACTCTCCTAACAAACTAATCACCTTAGCAAAAAGACTTGCACCGTATAAATAAGGACTTAACAACATTGTTAATGTCACTTTTGTTATTAGATGTCAAGTAGACTTGTATCGAACTCTTTCAGTAATTTAAATGAGTTTGATCATTGGTTTGTGTCAAAAACGAGCTACTGAAAGAGTTCTATACAAGTCTAATATCAAGTCATCATTTTCTTAAAGATTAATCTCTGTAGTATAGATAAACGTTTTGAATTCAGTTGTAATTAATAAATGCAATTAATTGGAATACTGCCGTGAATTTTATTTCAATAAGTTACAACAGTTATTTTTCCAGTCGATGTTGACATATGCTAGAAACACAACTGGGACGAACAACGAATGTTTCGCTGCGAACTTTCGGCATCAGATATAAAACACATTTATGCATATATAGTAAACGAAATTCGTTATACGTGACAAACTCTCCGATTTATTTCAATTTGGTACTCCAAAAAAAATGTATGTGTACGCCAAATATATGTAGTTAAATCAGTTATTAAGCAGAAAAGATTTACCTGCTAAATAATAAGCCAAGTTTCTACCTGATTTTTCTTTTTATTGCTACATTATTTCTTGCTCCATATTTTCTTCTAAACGCACACAAGCAAAAACGAGAAAATAGGTCTTAGGCTCCTAATTAAAAACTTCAGCCACTTAGAGTATTGAGATTTAAATAAGGACCAAGTGCTTGTTTGTGCTTAAATATAAGAGTAATAATAATAAATATTCCTAAGTTAAAGAGCCATAGACTCAAATTATTGCCTTAATATTATTAAGACGTAGATAAATTCGACAACAATATTTTTCACAATAATAATTTAATGTTTATACATGTGTTTTTAGGTAAATATTTTGAAGTCCATTCGTTATACGAGAAAGTACATTTGTATACGTGCACAAATACATGCTCGTATATGACCAATTTTATAAAAAATTCGGTTGGTGCCGCCCATTTCACAGAAAAAAGTAAAAACAAGAAAAATTAATTAATTTTCCACCACTCAAGGAAATTGTAGTTATAACTCATCCATTTAAGTTAAAAACTTTTTTTTATTTTTTCAATTTTATTTTGATTGTTTTTAAAAATTCAATTAAAATTTAATTGAAATATTTTAAAGCTTCAAAAAAAATGAAATATTGTAGAATTTGAAAAGTCGTTTTTTGCTAAATATTCTAATTTTGAAGTCGCTAAATTTAGCAAACTAGAACGCATAATTATTCAAGATTTCACCCAACGAAAAGCTTGTATTTTGATGCCTCTCGGCGGAAGCTGGGTTTTGATTTTAGACCCCTATTTTTTGTGTAGATTTAAGTTTTGCTTAAAAAAAATATCGTGTAAGTTCAAAAAATTCTTACAAACAAATCATTTGTTCTATTCTTTGAACCGTATTATTTCAAAATTTTGTGAAAAAGGAGGGTTTCAAAAACAGTAGAGTGTAGCTATTTGAAATCGGATGTTGGTAGCTGCATGGGCATAAAAAAGAATGTAGATAAAAAATCTTAGTTATAATGGTATTTGAGTTCTTTGGTCATTACAGGGTCATACCATTTCAATCATTTTTATGCAGATTGCTTTTGACATTCGATAAAACTTTTTAAACGGGGTCTCTGGTAAAGAAACCACATCGCTATTATCATGCAATAGCTTTATCTCTCTTTTTCTGTTAATGATTTGATTTCGGCGTTTCTCTTTAGAAAAGTTTATACATATACATATGTATTTACATACCGTATACTCCATTCAATTGCCCATCGGTCAAAAGTCCAAGCTTATTTAACTTTCGTTTAATTGCCAAGAAATATTTTACCCCAAAATGAAATTTCCCCATTTTTACATGCATATTTTTGCAATTCTGCAATGGAAGATTGTTTCTACAAACTGAGTCCTTTTCAACACTTTCTTTTGCCGTTTTTAAGATTTTCTTATATACGGTGGTACTATCCAATTGAATAATTTTGCGATTGTCCATTTGTAAAAATAATAATTAACAAACAAAACAAAAACAAAGTCTCACAATGATAAAGCATAGGAAACTTAATGTAATTATGTCAAAATTAGTTCTTGATGTAGACGATTATACCGTATTGCCGTTATTTAGGGATGGTACTCTTTCCTGTCACAATGACACAACAAAATTGTGAATCTTCGGCACTGCACACATGTGAAAATGACAACACATGAAATGCCAGAAGTAAACTTGGCATAACTTCCCTGCAGAAAATTTGGTGACAATTGATCCCAACGTACTCGTCTTATAGCTTGAGAAAATGGGGGGTGTTACCAAAACAAGGGAGTAGTGGCATAGTGAAATAAGACATATTCTGTAAATAGTTACATATTCACTATTGTCAGATGTATCGTCTTGATCTTTTGACAATTTAATTGGGAATCGGTCTAGTATTATAGTAAACGGCACTGAACTAGTGCGCTGAGATTTGATCCAGAACCTATCAAATAGTATAAACATAACGTACATTGTTCCCTCCAATAATAAGGCGGTATGAAATAACTCTCCACAAAATAAGTTCTCAAAAAAATTAAACAAGTTCTGAAAAAAATTTACAGAAAGCAACAACAACAATGTGTTTTGGGGACTTATTTCGTTATTTTGGGGACTTATTTGATTTTTTTTAACTCCCGAAAGTCTGTAAAGAAATAAATCCATAAAAAGTTTTTGGGAAATTATTTAATTTTCAAATTAAAAAAAATCGTAATGAATGCACCTTTATGCCCGTTATTTCTACCCATAGATATCTATTAGTGTACAGTTATCTATCGTGTAAATAAAAGTTTGAAAGGCAAACTCGTAGGCAAAACCCTTAGATGATTACCTGTTTGTAGAAATAACGGGCATTAGCTATATAAATTTTTTAGTTTCAAGCCGTGTAATAAGTCAAATACAATTAAAAAATTTTACTTTACTTAAATATTATAAAATTAATTAAATTTATTTATTTGACATTTTGTCAGAAGTGTAAATATAATAGGTTTGATCATTTACTAAAAATTCTTACGAATTTGTAACAATTTTTACTGGAAAGTGTTCATTAACTCAAAAAGTTTGCAAGGAGAGAGCGTCAAAAGAGAGAAAAAAATTAAGAGACAAATAAATTCCTACAAATTATTACTAGTAAAATGTTCACTTGCAAGAATTATCCAACCACCTGTTGTGTGTTTTGTTGTCAAATAAATTATTTAAAAAATATTTGAAAAAGGAAAACTGAAAAAAATGTGAATTTCTTTGTTAAAAAACGTACACGTATGGAAAAAGAAAGCATGTTTTCTTAATTTATTGTTTTTCTTTCATTAAGCCACATAAATTAAACTTTAATGGAAGTAAATTTTGTTTGTTTCTCATATTTATTCAGAGATGGAAAGTGGAATTTTTGTATTTGTCAATAAATAAAATTAAGATATTAGGAAAAATGCATAAAAATCGTAAATAACATAAAACTGTTCAAAGAATTTCATTTTAAATGAATTTGGAAGAGTAATTTGTGAAATTAAATGAACAGACATAATAATTGAAATTTATTTGCTGGTGAATTTCAAAAATATTATTATTTTATGAATTCTCATACAGTTTTTGAAAGTCTGTGCATAAAGCAAGAGGTTTGTGACTGTTCAAAATTTGTGGTTGAAGTCTACTGATGATTTGGTTCAAGCACCAATGAAATGCTTATATAGACATGCTAAACCACCAGCAAACAAATTTCAATTATTAAATATTATGTATTTTTTTAGTTTTTTGTAATTTTTATTATTATGGAATATTATGGAATGTTAATTTTTCTGACAATTTACACTAAAAAATAAAAAAAATCTCCATAAGGTAAAGAAAAATACAATAATAGTTTTATTTCTTTATCCCCATATTAATATACATATATGTGTCTATATGCAGATAGTATATGTGTACTGTATCTGAATTTTTGTAAGCATGGTGCTTAGTGAGAACATTTTTAAAGAAGAATCTAGTGAAGACGAGTCGGCAAATACCATTTTCATTTTTGTAACTACAAAACTCTAAATATTGCGCTTTTTCATGCAAGCATCTAAACATATGCTGGGACACTTAGGTGACGCAAAATTAATGATCTTACTCGTATTGTAAACAAAAATTGAGTTAATTTGTTTCATTAGGTTGAATGTCTATTGGGGGCTTATTTAATTTTTAAAATTGGGGTTTTATTTCATATGAAATAAGTCCCTAAAAATTAACCCCCATATTCATAAAATTAAAAACGAATTTGAAATGTATTTTTTTACATACAAAATTTTCCTAAAATTAATTTTAAATTAATTTTATTTTTTTATGAATGTGGGGGTAAGTCGTTATTTCATTCCTGTTTGGGGCTTTATTACATTTCGTTGCATACTTTTTTCATATGAAAAATTGGGGACTTATTTCATGCCGCCCAATAATACCCTGGAACCAGTCCCGTAACTAGAGTTAGATATTAACCTAAGCTTAGGTAGTGTTTATGCTTTTAAAATATGAGTGTCCCTGCGGTCGACTGGATAGTGTGCAAGCATGTCATGAAGACCTTTTTTCGCTTCGAATTAAAAAAAAAAATATCTGCTAAAAAATATATAATTGCATTTGTATCAATGAAAAAAAAAATACAAGTTTTCATTGTTACAGTTAAATGTCGGAATAATATTTTTAAATCATTTGTCGGGCCAAGTTCTGGAAGTACAGGAAGCCGTTCGAGCTGTTTTTACTCCCCTCATAACTTTGTTTTTCGCAATCGTAAAATAATGATATTTAAACCTTAATTAGAATAAATAAATTCAAAGTTTTAAAACGAAAGGTTCCGGTGATATAGAGGTGCAAAAAGTGCATATTTTAAGACATACTCACTGACCACTGACACACTGAAATTCGATATAGAGCTAGGTCTAGGTAAGAAATAAAATAAAAAAATTTAAAAACTTGGAAATTTTGGCCAGATGGGCGGGGCAGAAAGTCAGAATTAATAAAGCTAATATAAGGCGCTTAACTGAAGCAATTTTATTGAAATTTGGCATATATACTGCGGTATATATATGCGGCTGTAAATTTTTTATTAAAAAAGTGGGCGTTGATACGCCAATACAATTTAAACCTCATTTTAATGCCCTGTGGCTCAGCATGTTTAGATATACCAATTGTGTGGTTATTATTATCCGTTTGCAACGAAACTTGACACGAATACTAAGCACTGGCCGGAAAAAATTTGAGTTTGGAAAACTGGGCAGGGTTACGCCCATAAAAATTAAAAATCAATAGTTGCGCCTATGAGCTGAAATTTGATGCCCAAGTAGGTCTAGGTGATAAACCTACTACAAACATTTTAAATGTTATCAGAATGGGCGGGACCACGCTAATATTATTTTTAACTAAAAACTCAATATACAGCTTTTAATTTAAGCCAATTTAGTGAAATCTCGCATACGCGTTGCACGTGCAAAAGACTTTAAACTATCACCTTAAAAAGTGGCCGTGATCACTTCCATAAAATGTTAGCCTTGTGTTTAATCTACTTTGGTCTAGCATATTTTAGAAGAAAATTAGCATGAATTATTAGCGCTGCTCACAACAAAATTTTGAGTTAGAAATAGTGGGAGAGGTAATGCTAATAAAATTTAAAGGTATAATTCGCGCTGGAGAGCTGAAATTTTATACGCAAATAAGTGTAGCTGCGTAAGTCAATGGGAAAATCTTAAAACAAAAAAGTTTTACCCGGTATACGGAGCCACGACGTTAAAACTCTAATTCGCACTAGCGAGCTTAAATTTGATACACAAATAAAATTAGATCAGAGATCACTAAGAAAAATCTGAAAAACCAGAAGTTGCCATCGGGTGGTGGAAATAAGCACTTCAAATTCAAAATTAAGATAAATTTTATTAAAACTTTTCATACACATTGCACTTATCCAAAATAAAAGTTTCCTATTTTGAAAAGTAGACGTGACTTTACCCATAAATCGTACTTCGGTTTAGCAGTTTTTAATTTATTACTCATATATTTCTCATTAACTTTTTAATACTAAACTTTGCATGAACCATGAGCACTAGCATATATAAAATTCGGCGGTGCCGGGCCTATAAATATTTTACATAATATTAAACTATAGAGAGCTGACATTTTTACACAAATAGTAATTGATGTACTCAATCGGAAAATCCAAAAATTAAAGCACCATCTACCCTATTGAAACTTTGGATGCGCTTTGGGCATATCTTTTTTATCTATGCACTTCGGCTAAGCAGACTTTAATATGTAAATATATTAAGAAAATAGACGGCGTCACGTCCACTAAAATTTACGCTGTATTTAACACGTTTCTTTACAGACGATACTTACCAGATTGCGTAAACACTAGTGACCTGTTGTGATTATACAATAGTGCATTTTTAAGGTCTAAAAAATAATCTGCTAACTTGGCAATATTTTTACTTTTCGAAAAAAGGAGAGAAAAATTTTTATTTGTTCATTTCTTTAAATCGGTAAAAATATTTTCAAGTTAGCAGATTGTCTAGAAATTATATGACACCCTTACGATTACAAATTTATATAATACATAACATATTTCTGTGTTATGTATTGTGGCAAACAAGAACTTGGTCAAAATTTATATCTCACTACTTTTATTTGCCGAAATTTTGGACAGGAACTTGGCTTTTTTTACATATATGTTTTTGTGAGGATATTATTCTACATCGATTAGGTGTCATTATGGGATTGTTCAGTGACAAGTAACAAGGTGCATACAAAGTATTAATTAACCCCATCCTAGGCCATACGCATGTAGAAGTGACTGATCCGCTTCATAGGACAAGTTAGAACTCGGACTAGTCCCCTTCACTTAGGGACCGATCACGTGAATAGTCTAGATGAACAAAAAACATCGATGTACTTAAAACATCGATCTTTTGTGTCGAAAGATCGATATAGTCCGATGTTTTTTTGCTCCTAAACAATCAATGTAGATTGACATCGAGCCTTATTTTCAGTTTTATCGTGAACGACAAAAATTAAAGTTTTCAGGAGAACGATTTTTTAAATATTCAAATATTTTTTTGTACATAAGTTGTCGCTTACGATAAAATTTTGGAGCCAGTTATCAACTATTTAGGCATTTCTATAATTCTAAACTATGGGTAGGCAAATAAAATTTTAATTTCATTGAAAAATTCTATTTTCGATTACATGTCGCTAATGATAAAATCTAAACTAAGGTTCGATATCTATCTATGTATGTATATATAATTGAAGTTTGTACATGCAAACGTTGTAAATATTATGTGTACAACTCGTCGGGTGGTTACTGGTATCCGCAATAATGATGTATTCTTAATATACATATGTGCGGCAAACTAGTAACCACCCGACGAACTGGCAAGACTATTATGAGCGCCGAATAAGCTCGTGTCAGATTGAGTGGTAAAACACCACAACAATCGACGTACAAAAAACATCGATGTATTTTATGAAATATCGATGCAAAATCGATGTATGTTTGCGATGCATCGCATCGAAAAAAACATCGATGTTTTTTTACAGTTACAGAGTTACATTTCCTGCAGGATTATTCTCTGGACAGTGTTATTTGCTTCCGAAGTTCACTTTTAAATTTGAAAAAGATTTGATGTCTAGGCAATTTTTATTTGTTTATTTATTTCATAATAAAGTAATACAAAGCCCACCGGCCAAATTTTAACATGTTTTACAAAGCAATAATTATTCCATATAAATGTAAATCAGTAATTATACTAAAATTACTAAAATTCAATTATAAGACAAGTATTAAAATAATAAATCATAAGCACGCTCTCACAGAGAGAATCGGCTCCCCAGCCACAAAATTAAATAAGAAAAAATATGAAAAAAAAAACAACTATGGCCCTAATCAGTGGCAGTATTTGCAGTATTTAATCATTTTAAAATCACATACACAAATTTAGAAGAGCTGCTAATCAAGTTGATGTGGAGAAAAATTTCATAAGTTTGGGTTTTATAGAGTTAACTGTTTGTCGTCTTTGTCTTCCTCTATGCTTGCGTAGGACAAGCTGCAGCTTCCTGATATTATTTATATTAAATATGCTACATCAATTTCTTCTTCCATCAACAATTCTTAAACATCATTGACATTGGAATTATTTCGTTGAAACCCTCTCCTCCTATAAATCTAGCAACTTCAATTATTGCGCCTATTATGTTTTCTAATACCTCGATACTTCTGTACATATATTTTTTCAAAACCATTTTGTGTCCTTTTGCAATGTAATTGAAAACATTGAATATTTTTAAAAGTTGGCACGAACCTTAGCCGAATATTCGGTCGGACCCTATTGATCGTTAAAACTCAATAATACTCCTTTGCCACACGCAAAGTTTACTTTGAAAAGTCTTAATTCAGCTGGGAGAAAGACAGAAAGAGACTGTACTACTACCTCTGTTTTTCACACAGCTGAATTAAGACTTTGCAAAGTAAACATTGCTGGTGAGGAGAGGGATATAACTAATAACAAACTTTTAATATGAATAAAATAGGTTCTACACCTAAAATAATATTACCTCTTTTCTACACGCAAAGTTAAGCTTGCAAAGTATTAATTCAGCTGTGCGAAAGACAGAGTTAGTAGTACAGTCTCTTTCAGTCTTTATCACAGCTGAATAAGAAATAAGAGAAATAAGTGAAATACAAAACTATTAAATGACAAAAGCGTTTATGTATTTGTATTCAAATAAACACGAATAAAATATGTACATATGTACATATATGTACATACATATGTACTGATTTTAGAATATATATTTACTTGATAACAATAATTAGCGTTAGCGTACTCAAAAGTTTTTAAAAGTTTTAACTGAACTTTACTGAATTTTACTAAATTGCGTTCTTTTAGCCAAAATGCAGTAAATGAGAACACAAACTGAGAGAGTAAAGTGACAGTTCTTGACTGAGTGTTTTGCACATTTTTACTGCAGAAATTTGTCGTAGTAAAGTTTAGTAAGATAAAAAAACAGATGATTCAAAATGTAAATAAATGAAAAAAGTTAGCAAACGAAAAGTGTAATATTTTGGGAAAAGGTTAAATAAAAGTTGCGGAAGTCATTAAAAAATAATTAATTTACAGAGAATAACAATAATAAATATATATATGTCAATATAAAAATATATATAAAATAATAATAATGATAATAAATAATATTTTTCTGTTTATTTGATTAATCCTTTTGTTTTGCAAATTATTATAATTACGCAGAGTTGTTAAACTGTAAAGTATCTGGTTACTTAGTATTGTACTTGCTTTTAAGGTAATCAGTAACATTAACAAATAGTCATGTAATTTTTATTAATTTAACCAACAACAAAACAAGGAAAAAAATCAAAAAGAAATTATTTAAAAATTTTAGATGAAATAAATTATAGCATTTATTCTTAGATTGTTTGTGTTACATAAATATTATATCGAGTACGAATAATTAAAAAGAGTTGAATAGTCAAAAGTTTATATATTTTTCAACACTATGTGGAATAGGAGTCAGCTGTTTCTTTAATATTACTAATTTTTACTATTTTTCCGTTCGGAAATTTAAATTTGAAAATTTTCGCAGTAAGTACTCATTTACTGCATTTTACTGCAAGAGTAAAAAACACACCTAATAGTACATGATATCGATAAAACTTTTATTTCATTATGATGCTTTTAAGGCAATTTCGAGCACTTTTTTTTGAAACGTTCCAACATCAGGGAATTATGAGCTTAACACCGTCTTTTGTGTAGCCGCACAAAAAGGTCTAACGGAGTTAAATGACATAATCTATAGTTGGGTATTTTGTTTAAACAAATAAAGTACTGTCGTGTTCATAATTTGCTTATAAAAATATTTTTAGTACGTTGGTATTTTATTTATTGGTACATGGCAAACTATGTATTGTATACTTTTTCTCTTAAAAGTGCTAAAAGCACGATTTTACGCTGGAAATCAATTCATTTCAGTCTTAAATGCAAAAATTCTTGATAAAAGGAAAAACTCTAGTTTACTTAAGATCGCATTTAAGACTGCAGTCTTGAATAAAATCTCATTTTAAGATAGGATTATTAAGTTTTGTTTTTAATAAAAATCTAAAATTAAAATCAAATATTTTTATCTAAGTTTTGGACTTTTTTTAATATTAAATTAAACTTCTTTTTTGAGCTTTATGTCAATTTATATTTGAAATTTATTGGCCCAAAATTTCGTTAACCTTTGGTGAACTTCTTCAGGATATTAATTAGGTCTGTTCATTTACTTTCCCACCAGCAGAAACTAGCAACTAGAGAGTAAGGTAGAAATTTACAAAATTACTCTCTCAAACATGTAAAAACTTGCAAGAAAGTTTTATTCATATCAGAACCATGCATGGAAATCATGATACACTTGTACATTTTCTAATGTATTTTGTTCGATATTTTAAATTGTAATTTTTTTAAGAAATTGATACATATTTAAAATGAAATTCTTTACACAGTTTCATGTTGGCTTACTTTTTTAATTTTATTCCATTAACATATACATGAATTCGACTTTCCATCTCTTATCATATATGAGAAACAAACAAAATTATTTGCCATTAAAATTGTCCCCAGGGGAGTCTATGTATTTAGACTACGGGTGTTGCAATCCCGGGCCCCAGCTAAGGGTAATGTGGTTTTTTCCGCTGGCGGACCTTTGGCCCATTACCCGTAAAACTTATGTTGTTACTACCCGATCTCTGAAATAACAGAGCAAAGGATGTGCACATATTTATAAAAGGAAAACAATTAATTAAAGACCGTTGTTGCCAGCTGGGTGCAGCGTCACCTAGAACTGCCCCTGAGTTCAAAAGACGATAGAGGTGAAGCCCTTGTGGTGGAACTTCGAGGTCTGACCAGAGGCTACTTCTGGTTCCACGGGTGCCGGTTGCCGGACAGCTGAGCTGCTCAGAGATAAATGCATTGCGGTTGTCAAGATTCTGTGCTGAAATGGTTGTGCGTACTACCTGGGGCGGTGCTTCGAGGCCGTCCTGTTAGGTTTAAGGTGCGTTTATCAAACATGATCGATCGTAGTAGGCACAAGATCTTGGTGGCGTGCTTGCATTCTTCTCGCGTGAGTGGTTCCCGCTGCTCTGAAGTTTGAGTGCATGTAGCGGTCGTCAGTATCCTTTGCTAAAATACCGAGTTCGTCCTACCCCACGGGGTTAAATGGATGATTTTGGTATGTGTGGAGTAAGGCACTGGATACTTGGCGACACAGGCATGCGTTCGTTACGGATGAGTGGTAGCTGTGCCGGCAATGGTTGAGGAATTCTCTTGGGGACCACGCTATGGTGTATACACAACACTATAGCGTGGAAGCCGGAGAATTATCGTGGTGGCTGTGGTTGCTACCAAAATCGCTGGGAGAATAGTCTTGGCTTCCCAGTGTTAAATCAATGCTAGTGATTGGCGTGACGCGGTCAGCCAGACACTATTCTAGGTGCTGTTGCCATTCAACAGAAGCTGCTATGGGCACGGACATAGCAGCAGAGTTTAGATAGCTCAAAGTACCTAAGCAAGGTACTTGAATGTAGTACAGGGATAACTATATACAAAAGATTGCAACCTATGTGCCTTTTCGGAGTGGACATAGGTTCATTCTAAAAAGGGTGCATGGGGGCGTTGGTCTGGCGTCTAACCCAGCACCCGGTGCTTTTGCACCCGTGAGGTAAGGCCATAATGGCAGGTACTCACGGAAAGCTTTTGCACATCTACCATTAAAATTGAATTTATTTGACTTAATGGAAGAAAAACAACAAATCAAGAAAACAAGCTTTCTTTTTTTTCATACATATACATGGTTTTTAACAAAGAAATTCACCTTTTTTCAGTTTTCCTTCTTCAAATATTTTTTAAATAATTTATTTTAAAAAAAAACACCCAACAGGTGGTTGGATAACTCTTGCAAGTAAAAATTTTACTAGTAATAATTTGTAGGAATTTGTTTGTCTTTCAATTTTTTTTCTCTTTTTTGACGCTCTCTCCTTGCAAACTTTTTGAGTTAATGAACACTTTCCAGTAAAAATTGTTACAAATTCCTAATAATTTTCAGTAAATGAACAAACATATTGTTTTTCGTTATTTTGATATTTAGTTTTTTTGATATTTATTTTTTTCTTTTTCCTTTTTCGTTTTAAAAAAACTAAATATCAAAAAAATGAAAAACAATATATATCCTGAAGAAGTTAACCAAAGGTTGGTGAAATATTGAACCAATAAATTTAAAATATAAACTAATGTAAAGTTCAAAAAAATTGTTTAATTTAAATTAAGATCACATTCTTAAAAATTTAAAAATTTATGATTACCTTCTTTATTTAAAGAATGCGTCCTTAAAGTTGAAGACCACGTCAATTAAAGATTACGGTTTTAAAATTTAGATTACGTTCTCGTTTTGTAGAACGAATTCTAAAAATTACGAACTTATGCTTAAATTTTAGAACGTCAATCTTGCTGACCAAATTACAAGATTGAAATCTGAAGATTTCTGCAATCTAAATTAAAGAATATTGTTATTAGGTTTGGATCGTCATTTTTCTACATAATACTTGTTATAAGGAATTTTTTCTTAATTAAGTTGCTCTTGTATCGGTTATCTACTGTAGACATGTTTTCATTTCATTTAAATTGTATTGAGCAAGTGCCGGTTCACAAGTTTCACATTTTTTTGCTCAACTCACAATTCAGCTGTAAGAAAGACGGAGACGCAAATACAAATATCTCTTTTTTACTTACAGCTGAATTACGACTTGAGCTGCAAAAGTTGAAGTGTGTGGACCGGGACTAAGTAAACAAGGAAAATAATAATTCTATAGTATTTTCTAACTATAAAAGCCGAATGAGCGAACAGTTTTTAACTAAATTTTAATTAAACTGTTCTAAGTGGTTGTACTAAAAAAGTTTTTATAAATTGTGACAAAGTTTCTATACGAATTAAAATGTTTTCTAAAGGTAATTATACATTAAATATTAAATATTTTCCTTACAGTGTTTAGGATGTTGAATTGAAGCGTCCTGCAGAATTTAAAATGTTTTCACAATAATAATAATAATAATAATAATAATAATTAAGACAAACGTCCTAATGTATTTTTTCTTACATACTAAACAAAAAAAAAATCATATAAAAAAATATTCGGAATATATATTAACAACCTTGATAAATAAGCTTTAATTGCTTTGCTAATATTTTTTTACGTACACACTAAAAAATACTTTTCAGTTTCAATAACAAAAATGCCGGTATTCAACAACTCTTTTTTTAAATTTCCTATGAAAAAAAATATTTCCAGAATTGATAAGTACAATTACAAATAAGTTATTAGATATTTATTTATTTGGATAAGTTATTAGATATTTAGTAAAAGCAAATAGTTTTCAAATTGTTTTTGTAGATTTTGATAAAAGTTAATGTTGTTGTTGTATATGTTGTTGTCAAATCCGTGTTTATCTTTTTGAGTGTATGAATATACTTGATAATTTATTTATCAAATAGTTTTTTTGAGTTGTAATGCGAGAACGCTGTATTGATAAATATTATTGTTGAATTAAAGGATAAAGTTGTCAAAATTCATCTCGGTAACCAACGACACATAGTTATCGAATCTCAATTGTGAAAATTTTTTTATGTGTAGCCATAAATAACAAAACAAAAACAAAAACAAAAAAAAAACCACAAACAAAGTGCCCTTGAGGAATACTCTGTATGAATACCTCAAAAAATAATTGTGAAGTGAGTTATAACGGCAGAAATGCCAATTTTACTGTGAGTTCTGGAGCTCTCAATGAAAACAACAAAAATAAAAAATTTGATGATAGATTTATTCTAATGGCAAAGCCACTTTTCCTCAGCGATCAACTTCACTTCGTCCAATGCCAACTGGTGATTATTTATCATTACCCTTGCCTAGTACTTCTTTATTTAAGCAAGCTCGAAGCGGATGGGGCTTGTGTTCATCATTTAACCAAGTTATCACTTTAGATAACAGTAGCCAAAAACCCAAGGTGCAAGCCGAGATGGACAGATATTTAACTGTGGTAAAGCGTAGGCGCAGGCCAAATTCTTCTAAAATTTCATCTGTTCCAAAGTTATCTAGGGATAACAGCGCATCCTCTACTAATCATCAAAATCGTTTTAAAATATTGCAAGATGAAAACAACAAACCTGATTTACCCACGAATAAAACATCTAAGACACCACCAATCTATTTGAGAGAAAAAAAATTCAAACGCTCTTATTAAAAAATTAATCTCGGTAATTGGTGTGAATAAATTTCAAATCGTTCCAATAAAACGTGGTAGCATTGGTGAAACCAAAATTCAAATTTATAAAAAAAACATTTCCGCAAAATGGTTACTGAATTTCATCTTGAGCCAAATTATATAAAATTGAATACATATTAGAACCATCCAATATATAAACTCTTATACCGTAAAATATCAGTTGAAGAACGACAAAAGCGTTCAGGACCCGTACGGTGCCATGATTGTCAAGAATATGGCCACACAAAGACTTACTGCAATTTTCCTTCTACTTGTGTTGTTTGCGGCGAATTACACGGCACTGCTAGTTGCAATAAATCAAAAGATAAAGGTGATAAAAATGAAGTGATTGTGGAGGTAATCACACCGCTCACTAAAAAAATTGTTCTGTGTACTCTTTCATCAAACAAACTATGGAGCGAAAACCCTAATTAGCTCTAGCTCAATCAGCAAACGCTTTATCTGCCACTGTTGCAGAAAATGAGCCAACCAGTTAATCCACGTGTAGCGTATGCCGATGCTGCTAAAACAAATTATATTCCTTACAAAATGTTTCTCCGCTGAATAATTCAGCAAATATAAGCTCAAGCTTTAGTTTTAATCCCCTTGAAGCTACTATTGATAATCTGTTGCAAACTATAAATAATTTTACAACAAATCGTCGATTGATTTCTGGTTTGCTGCAGATTTAATGAATTTTGAATATACTGTGCCGCAAACCAGAATGCAGAACACACTGCTTCAAGCATTAGTTAAAAAATGTTTCTGGAACGCAAACGGCATTCACAACACAAAAATGAACTTGAGCGCTTCCTCACGGAAAAAAATATTGATATAATGTTGGTTTCTGAATCTCATTTGACTTCAAGAAGTCTATTCAAAATTAATGGCTACATTTTATATGATTCAAAGGACCCAAGAAGAAGAGCATGCGTTTGATCAGCATTTATAATAAAGTCAAGACTCAAGCACTATATTCTTGACAACAATTGTGATGAATATATACAAATAACCAATATTTGTGTCGAAAATTTTTCAATACGAACATTTCTACAAATCTCTTGGACCTTGTTTTGTAGCAGCTGGCGACTACAATGCAAAAGATACGTTCTCGGGTTTGCGTCTTATTACACCCAGAGCATTGTTCAACACAATTTCAAAAATGGGCTTGGTCGTCATTTCGAGTGGGGAGCCTACTTATTGGCCTACTGACATAAAAAAAAAATTTGGATGTTATTTAATGCAAGTTGAAGCTTCTCTAGATCTCTCGTCCTACGATTTTGCCTTATAAAACTTAACAGACATGACTTACTTCACTCATATGTGAAGATGATCAACCGCGTTAATTGGCTGGGGTTCAGAAAATATCTCAGTAGTCATTGTACGGAAAATATTCAGCCAAGAACATACGATGATATTGAATTTAAAATTACCAATCTTAACGAAAATATTAAACAAGCTGTTGAACATGTGGCTACCTCCCAGACTGGGTGAAAAAATTAGAGCTAGAAGGGAATGGCAACAGCACAGATCACACCAAACGCTTTGGCGGTTTCTTCGGTTTTTGGCATTTTTTTTTTCATTTGGGCGTTTTTTTCGAATTAGGCGATTTATTTTAGTGTTAGAATTTTTTTTTTAATTCTGGCGATTTTTGTTAAATTTTTGGCAATTTTTTTCGGTTAGGCGATTTTATAATTTTGGTATTTTTTAGTCTTACCGTTTTTGAAAATTTCAAGAGTTTTCCTCTTACCGTTTCCGATATTCAGTAAGTTGTCAAAATTACATAGTCAATACAATAAATGATATAACAGCCTTTAATTTTAGTTTTTTAAATTTTAGTGTTAATTGTTGCAGTCTGTATAAAAATACACTAATTTTACAAATGTCAAGTGTCAATATACATATGTACATACAAATGTATGTATATTAAATGGGATTTTAACATTTTTCGTTGCTCGTTTTGAAAAACCCTTTAATTTTTAACTCTCATGTATTTGTTGTTGTAGCGGCCAAGGTTCTACATACTCTGTCCAAGTTTCAGGTCTGCAGCTCTTACAGTTCTTGAGAAAATAGACTGTGACGGACAGACGGACAGCGTATCCAAAACAAAAGGGTTCCTTTTCACCTTTGGTGTGCGGAACCCTAAAAACGAAATTAGATAATGCTGCTCATTTGGCAACGCTGAAATAATTTAAGTACGTATGCGTCGGCTCATCAGCATTGATGTGCTGCATGCACATGAGTGTACAATAAGCAAATATAAAACAACCCTCTTACTCATGTGCGTGAGCATCGATTTTGGGTGTGCATGATTTGGCTCATGCACATGAGTATGCAAATGCGAACCCTGATTTATTGTCCACTCTATGAATCTGATATTTCATACCCAAACAAGGCACAACTACAATATTTATCACAACAGCAAAAACCACTTGAACATTGTTGGTACAACTTACGATTAGGCTTTTCAATACAGGGTAAAATTATCAGACTGAGTTTCTTGCAGGAAACGTCAAACACCATACAAAACTGAATATTTATGGGGTGATTGAAGATAACCTAAATAAAAGCATATTTTAACAGCTAATCCCAGGATGTCACTCATTTTTGTTCGCAAGCATTTTAAACGACAAACAGTTGTTTTGCGTTCCAGTAAAAGCCTTTAGCACGACAAGTCGAAAGAAAGTTAGTGCGAACGATAACGTAAGCATTTCAATACAAATTTGTGCGACAGTAAAATTGTTTTCAGCAATTTGTACGAACTCTAATGTCAAAAGCATGCCCTTGTATTTTAAAGTCTAAACACACACGGAGCGGTGCGATTTCTCGTTGCGGGAGAGAAAAATAAACATAATACAACGGAAGACGGCGACGGCGACGGCGACGGCAATACTTGTCATTGTTTATTTCAATTTTTATTAATTTTTTTGTACATACATTTTTATAACTAAAAACAAACAATGATTAACATTTTATACATTCGCAGATATATTTGATATATTTTTTAAACTTTTATAATCTATGACAAAAATTTTTGAACTGAAAAAGCATGATTTTTTTACAATAATGTTGTGAACACAGCCAATTATTAAAAAAGTACGGCAACGGCAGCAAGAGAAAGATTGTAAAAAGTTGAGAGAATAAGAAAGTATGCAATAAAAATAAAATAGATTTTAGTTTTATTCCATCCCGCAATGCGGATTTTCACTTAAAAATCGTACGGAAAACCGCACAATTAAATTGTGTTCAGACTCTAAGTGGTTTTGTGTCCTTTGCCTGGGCTTTGTGATACTCTTCTCTAGGCATGTATGTCTGTTCGATAGTAGCTTCGATGAATAAAGATTTTCTGCTTACCACCACTTCCGCTTATTATAATGAAAGTTGGTAAGAAACTATCGCTCTTACGTAATGATAAAAAAAACGGTCAAGAAGTTAGCACAAATTACGCTGGGCACTAAAAGTGGGTTAAAATATTATGTGCCGGTTAATATCAAATTGTATGGAGGAACTCGTTAGCAACTAGGGCAATGTCGTCACTTACTTTGTGCCAGTTTTTTCTTTTACCTCAAGGCGTATTTATTCATCTAAGCAGTTGTTCCACATACACAGAGGTGAAAATCTTTAAGCCATCCGGCTATACAGAAAACTCTTCTAAGCGGAGCCGGTATTCGGTATATTATACATACAGAAATGCAATAATAATATATTTATGTACATATTTACATATGTATGTCCATACTTAGCGAAGAGAGCCCTTAGGATGGGACGAAGGCTAGCTAAACAAAAAATATACTTCTACTCTACGAAGTCGCCGTTGCGCATACATACATACATACATACAAGATATGTATGCAAGATAGAACACTTTTTCTGGGTCTGTTGGTATTTTTGGAAGACCTAAGTATAATGACAATCATCCAAAGGACAGTGACCTAAATAAATGGGCTTTTGGCATTTTTCCATTTGGGTGATTGATTTTTTACAAAAATTTACATAGCTTGTGGTTTTTTCTGCCTTTATTTTCCATAAATAAAACCCCTTGAGTAATTCTGAAAACTTTTTATCATTAACAAAAATTGTTTTGTTAAGTTTCTTTATTTTAATTTATTTTTGAGTGCCACTTGTTGGAGGTTAAATTAAAACAGAGTTTTATTGTTTAAAGCACAATTCGCACAGTTGAACGGGTTTTTATTCCCATTTGACGATGAATGTGTAAAATTGTTGAAAACGGGTATATGGCTAACGATAGAAACGTGAAGCCAATCGAACGATAAGTCGAAAGATAGTGGAACACTTTTAGGCTGATGACAGAGTGGCCGCTAGAAGCTATAATATAAGATGGTGCTACAATGCGCTTCAAAAGATGTCAGAATGCGAGCGAAACTACATGCGAGTTTATGCTACAAAGCAGGTTGTGTAATGGTTTGTATCATGTTCTATGTAGCTTCTTCTCTTTTATTTTTGTTTTTCTGTCATGGCATTATTCTGTTTTCCTTTTTGTGCATGGCTTTTCTTTGTGAAATTATGATTATTTAATAAGCTTTTGTGTGTTAAAATAAAATAAAAATTAATTGACATGAAAAACTCATTTTCCGAATCCATCTCTCCGAAAAAAAGCACTAACAAATTCATGTAAACAA
Source organism: Tachina fera (assembly GCA_905220375.1). NCBI lineage: Eukaryota > Metazoa > Arthropoda > Insecta > Diptera > Tachinidae > Tachina > Tachina fera. The sequence goes on along the minus strand of LR999967.1, from coordinate 78,514,071 downwards.
AAAAAAATCGCCTTGTTCAATATAGCGTTCACTCTGACATTTTATAGCATGATATAGCACAAACTATTATCGCTTCTATCTTCGCTTCGCTTCTAGCGGCCACTCTGTCATCAGCCTTATAGACGAAAATGAGCCACTTACTTTCGTTCTCTTAAGTTTTCTTTCGATATCGTGGGGAAACAGTAAATTAAACTAAACACAAATTAAATTAAAAAAACCAAATTAAATTAAAATTTTAGTTAATTTTAATTATTATTTTTCGAACTTAATTTGTTTCTATATTTACGATTTGAACGGGCTAACACTTTTTTTAAGCCAAATTATATGTGATAAAAACAAACAATTCACGTATTCCATTTGCAAGAAAGTTTCGTATATAAGGCAGAAATCTACATCAACTGGACCAACACAGAAGATCGCTGATGATGAAGGTTTAGTGGCCTTCGAAAACGGCTGGCTGGTTGTCAGAATATTTACAACTAACTTTGATGTTATCTGTTCATTAATAATTATCACATGTAATTTGGTTCAAAAGAGCGTTACGAACTTTAGCCCGTTCAAATCATAAATTAAACCTTATTCAAATGAAACGCCAAAAAGGATGATTTGTATTTATATATATATATATATATATATATATATATATATATATATATATATATATATAATTAAACAAAAAAAAAATATTCTGCATATTTTATTAAAAAAAAAAGTAAATGCAACATATATGGTTTTATATATATGTATCAGGGAAAGCCAAGCGATACAAAAATGTTTGGATACTCCAGCACATATCGAAAAAATTTAATGCTAGTAAGTATTGATACCCATTCATTCTCATACTTGCGTATACCCCTGCGCACTTTACCTCAAACTTGTGTGTATCGATGCGCATTCTTCGTTATAGCCCGCACATCTATCGACATACCCATGACTGGCAACACATTAAATTTTTGAAATATTTTTTCTAAGTGTTGCCAGAAATATTAGTTTGTAGTTGTTGAAGTACTAACATTTTTATCAAAATATTTTAACACAAAATTCAATAAAGCTGTTTTCCCTATACCTATGCCCTATTAAATATTTCGCATTCCTTATACCTAAGCCCTATTAAATATTTACTGAAGTAATCGTAATCCATTTTAAATATATCTGACCTAATAGACGAGTTAGTGGAGTAATGCCTAACCGTACAATTTTTGCAATTTTTAAAAAATTTTAGCAATTGTTTGCGGTTTTAACATTTTTCTAAATTTTCGTGATAAAAGTGATTTCTTAGCCAAATCTTGACTTTTCTTACCAATTTTTAATCCATCTACTTATGTATCTATTTGATGTTAGTGCATTTGAGCAAATTTTCGTTATTTTGTCATTCCTTAGATCTTTAGGTATTTGGAAGTTATTTTAGGGCCTCTTTACAATTTATCGCTAATTTTTTCTCAACCAATTGGACCAATTTTCTTAAAACATAGCTAAGAACACTCACGATCAAGTCACATTTCAAACTAAATGAAAATGAGTCAAGCCATTTGGTCTGTACGTGGACTCGGACAGACACTGTCCATCGAGAGAAATACGAGAGAAATGTAATCGCGTGTGTCTTAGCTGCCCAGAGTAGCGCCAGAGTGCCAAACATCAATTGGCTTTTTATAAAAATGAATACACATACGCTTCTACCTTTCTCTCGGTTTTATCTCTGTGGGCAGCTCTGGCGTATGTGTATTCAATTGTATAGGAAGCCAGTTGATTTTCGGCACTCTGGTTCTACTTTGGGCAGCTCAGAGATACACCGACACACACTACAAACGTGTAAGACCCTTTTTTTTACTCGGGGGTTGAAAACCAGATGCGTTGCGTTTAAATTTTTTAATAAAATTTGGAGAATATTAATTTTGTTTGTTTAATTAAATATAAATCACCCTGTGTGTCCGTTCAATTTCAATTTGGTTTAATTTAACTTGCTTTTTGTTAAATTTCATTTGCGTTTAGTTTAATTTAATTTCTGTTTGGTTTAATTTAATTTTGCGCTTACCTTAATTTAATCTGCGCTTAGTTCAATTTGATTTGCGTTTAATTTTATATAACATTTCTAAATGTCCTTTATACCTTTACTAATAAAGAAAATAATTTTAAGTAAGTTTACAATTTTATGACATTATGACAATATGATACTCCAGATTACCCTGTGAATACCCCAAATATCAAATATCATTAAAAAAAAATTTGGCCAATGACAGGGAAAGAAATGGGGGAAAATAAAAAATAAAACAAAACAACTGTTTTTATTCTTATATTTAATTTTTTTTCGCAAAATTAACGGAATTTGTGTAATAAAAATTTTCTTATACCTGTGTATACACAATTTCTTGTAAATTTTTAGAATAACAACCCAGCAAAAAAAAAATGAACGCGTTCAAAATGAAATAATGTTTCATGCTTTCTTGAGCAATTTTTTTGTTCGAATGCATTCTGAATATCATCGCGAATCGTAAATAATGCTATAATTTTTTAACTCATTAAAAACGCATGCGATATTACTGGGTAATGTATTTTCATAAAACTAGACTGAAGTAGTTCACTGGTAGAGAGTGTGCCTTGCGAGTGAGAAAAGCTTGGTTCATAGCCTGCGACAAAAATTTTTATTTATTTATTTGTTTTGTATTTACGTTAAAAACATCATCGAATCAGGGAACTTAAATGGGTTTAAATTCATTAATTTGAATGTATATCGAAGTATTTAAATTCTTGCACAAACACATGATCTCCAAAGACAAACTAATGTAAAAATCATACATGTTTCACCTAAATCGAACCAAGGCGTCATCACTTGAACTCATGGTTCAACACATGATTTGTCATGTTTTTTTTTTGCTGGGAAACTACAAATGCTTTATTAAAATTTACAAAATTGTCGTTTATTGCACAAAAATTAAATTACGACAAAATCTTTAGTATTTTTAAGCATGAAATGTTTTAAGTGTACATACTTATGCCTAAGTTGAATTACATATTTATTTATTTTTATTTTGCAGTCGAAATTTGGCAAATACTCAGCGTATTTACCATCATAGCTTGTGTAACACCCTCTTACGCGGTCGCCCGAAAATGCATAGAGTCGAAGGAAATAGATGCAAATTTGGAAAAGTTTGATAAAAAACTGTATTCCGAGCTCGTGGAAGCCCACCCGAACAGCAACGTCATTTATTCTCCTAGCAGTATAAGTATGAGTATTGCCATGGTTGGCGTGGGCGCAGTTGGTGACACTGCTTCTCAAATAAGTAAGGCTTTGACTTTGCATGATCTGAAACCAAAAATTCTGTCCATCTACTATCGTAACATTATGAATAAATATCAAAATAGTTCGATACTCAAGATTGCCAACAGAATGTATATCAGTGATTTCGCTACAATTAAAGAAAGTTACAATAAGACGTTGGTCGACAACTTCTTTTCATCAGCTGAAAGTATAGACGTTACTGACGGCCAATCAGCTGCCAGGGATATAAACTCTTGGGTGGAAAGCAGAACTAATAATTTGGTTAAAAATTTAGTAAAACCAGATGCAATTACTGTTGATACTAGGATGATGCTGGTTAATGTCATGTACTTTAAAGGACAATGGCAAAACAAATTTAATGAAGACTTCACACAAGAAGCCGATTTCTTTGCAGATGCCAAATTTAAAGTGCAAATGATGCATACCAAGGCAGATTTTAATTATGCTTTTATAGATGAGTTTAAAGTTCAAGTACTGGAAATGCCTTATAGAGATTCTAATATGTCTATGTTTATTATTCTACCCACTGTATACAACACCTTAAAAATATTGGAGACAAAATTAAACGAAGACGAAACTTTACTTAGCGAATTACGTAAACGTACGAAAATACAGAAAAATCTTAATGTATATATTCCTAAATTTAATGCTGAGTTTGATACAGATATGTCAGATCCTTTGAGTAAGGTAAGGAAGTTGAACTACATACACATATACATATGCATGTACATATATATTTATTTCATTTACATACATACGTATCGAGCCTTGAGCGCAACATTATCGTAAGCGACTTCCGTTAAAATTTTTTTTATTTTAGAAGTTAAGATATCATGACATAGCCCAAGATCAAAATTGCGTGTAGTTTCAAAAATATGCCGGCTGAGTATATGTTTACAGTTAAAAAAATAAAAAAAAAATAAAAATTTTTTTTTGATATATCTCCTGATTTTCGGTTGTAATACATATACGCTAATTTCAAGTAACTACTTGCATGTGTCAACGGGGAGTTCTAAAGCGAACATATTTGTTTTAAAAATTCAATCCACATTAGTTTTTTATAACCGTTTTCCTCATAGATATGTGGCCTTCTCCGAGAAAAGGGACCTAGTGTGTAAAAAAACGGGAACTTGGAAAAATCTATCAAAATGTGAAAAAAATTAAAATTTTATTTTTCAAATGCAATTTTCTCAAAATTTCATTTTCATACACTAGGTCCGTCTTTTCGGAAAAGGTCACATATACAAAATATTTAAAAATAAAAAACAGAGAAATAAATACTGTTTCGGTTAACGGATTCTTAAAGTGAAATATCGATGTATAACAAGTATGGACCCCAAATTATATAAGATGATACTTGAATAAAATACTTATTTAATTGTGTACTTAATGTATCTATTAATTGTGAACTTCAGAATAAAAGCCTGCCTCATACTTTGAAAGCAATTCCAAATAAAGTAGACCATAGTGACACTGATGATTCTTAGACTGGAGATCATTTAATTGAAGGGTTTTTTGTTGGTGTAAGAGAAAGAAAACTACATATATCAGAAAAGCAAACCAATCTGTATCTTGGCAAAAGAGGTAAAACCATGATATAAATATAGAAGGTACTTCCATTCTCTAATTTTATTCTTGACATTCACCTTCTCACAACTATAAGTATTCTGAAGTTTCCAATAAAATTGTGCTACCGTATTAATTTAATATTTCCCCCTCTGTTTCCTGTTTTTTAAAAATTTTATTCAAAAATTATTTCAAAATTGTTTTTATAAAATATAGAATGTATAAATTTAACAATTAATGCATAAATTCTGTTCGACGATTGTAACGTCTTGTCTATGGACGAAAAAAAGCCGCAGTTCTTATTCTTTAAAACATTTAGTATTTATTGTCTATACTAGAAGGTTCGTGTATTTGCTTCATGATTTTGTTCGTATGCGTTTTTGCACTATAGCACCACGTCTCTCGAAAGTCATAAATATATATCGCTGTTCACAATTCTTTTACAATTTTTGTACTACCATTCTCGAAATCAAATGTCAAAAGTTGGAAAAGTAGTCGTTTATTTTATTTCATTCGACAGACAAGAAAACAGAATTTACAAGTTATTAAATTAGAAAAGAGTAAGAATTTTTGCTAATAAAAATTAAAAGAAACTGCTTTTATGTAATGAAAACAAGCTTAAATTGAAAATAACCACACGGAAGCAATTAAAAAAAATGCTTAAATAAATATGTACACAATAATGGCATACGCAAAGTGGACTCAAATAAAGAATAAGTAGAAATACTTTAGAGCACCATCATGTGCGGGGCCTGAATGGATGAAAGTGAGGGCGGACTATAAATATAATTAAAAAAACTTCTTCATAACAAAACTGCATAACGCGCAACAGGTGGAGGTGCAAACAGCCCATATATGTACATATGTATCTACGATATACTGACACCGATAAATATATACTCATCCTCATCATCAGAGAATGAAAATAAGGCACAACTCAAAACTTTAATTTAATTAAATTTAATTATCACAAAAAAAATTACATTTTTTCATTTTTTTAGCACCAATTTATTTTTATTGTTATTATTTTTGACACTTCGCAATAGACTGCTTCATAATATTTAATTAATTTTAAAATTTTATTCTAGTACCACAAACAAACAAATTCTAGAACCAATACGACAATGGTCGAAGAACCTTTTCGAGAACCGTAATAAGACTAATTATATCCAACACATATTTTTCAAATATTTTTCAAACTATTGTATAATATTTTAATTTTATTTTTATGTTTTAAAAACATAAATAATAATAATATCTTTATTTTTCATTATCAAAGACAACAACTATTTTTGATGAAAGTAATTTAGAGAATTCAAGCACAAGAATGCTGAGTATTTTCAAACAAAAACGTTTTTAATCTTCTTACCGAATTAGGGCATAAATCAATTTTATTGTGAGTCAAAGTAGTTGAGTTTTAACGATGTCTACACATTTATATGAATTTGGGCATAACTAAAAATATAAGTGCAGAATTTTTTTAATTCCCTTCATTTTCTGGTGTTCGTCAAAAGTGGCTGGCTAAGAGCTTATAATACCTGTGAAATAGACTTGCCAAAAGATATTCTTCAATATTTTCAATATGAAAAAGATGTTACAATCAACAAGAAACGAATTATGTAGATTAAACAAAACGCAATATCAATCAATATTTGTTAAACTTAATGAAAATGCACTGTCAACTGATAAAAAAAAAATATCAACAAATTTGGTTTCTCAACGCCAAATTTAGATGAAAATATAGTTAAAAGATTTGTATAAAGCAGAAATCATAAAAATATGAAATAATTTATTACATAACGACTTTTTAAACTTCTCAGATGTGTAGTTATCTATGTATATTACTTTAATTGTTCTAAAATTTTTGTTAAGAGAATTACACATTTTTGTAAACAAATTTCTAGGGGAAGACTTAAATTTTTTACTATATGGGAACATTTTTCTTCATTTCTCTCAAAAAACAAACTTCAAAAATACCTATTTTAAAAAACAAAAAGAGAATGGAAGTACCTTCTATATTTATATAATAGGTAAAACCAAATCCTTGCCTTGTAATAAAATGTCAGAATAATTGTGCAGTTAAATTTAGTGAAACCGATAGGATTGAAATTAATGAATTTTAAGGGGGATTAGCCAAAACGATTGGCTTAAGGTATGTATAACCAACAGAGGAATTAGACGTAATCGGGTTTCGTGTAGTTCCATCCTATTAATGTCGAAACAAAAGCAATAAACTGTATTTATCGGAAAAACTACGTAATGTGGCAAATTTGTTTCTCACCAACAAACATTAACCGTGTCATTATTTATTTTTTGCAAGATATAAAAAACATAAAAAAGACAAGTGCAATATTTGCGAAAAATATAAAAATACATATAAATACGGAACCAAAACCCACTAAATACTTAACATAACATTTCAAGAATACTGTTTATTTTAATTCCTATTTATTATCAAAATAATATTGTTGTTTTTGCTTTTGGCAACATAATTGTAATCAAATCCAAAAAAAAAAAAACGAAATGTAGCAATTTCTTTTTTTATTAAATAAGAAAACACAAAAAGAAAAATATCGTAAGCGACAAAATTTTTTAAAGTCCTCCATTATTATGAATAAAATTATCGTAAGCGCGTAACTAGTGCCAAATATGAAAATGCAAAATTCTTTTTGCTCCCAATCACTCGCCAGGACAAAACTATCACAAACTACATTAAAACATTTTCAATTTTATCCATACATTTGGAAATAATTGAAAAAAAAACGTGCTCCTGTAAAGTTTGGTTATTGTCGCTTACGATAATGTTGCGCTCAAGGCTCAATATGCATGTAGGTATCCATGTATTTACTTTAATTTGTAATTATTATTTTTTTTTTAATACATATAACCAAAGCTGGGCCTGAAAAACATGTTTTCAGCAAATGCCGAACTCGACAACATTTTGGAAAAAAGTGACGTGAATGTGTATACGTTCGTTCATAAATCTGTAATTGTGGTGAACGAGGAGGGTGCAGAAGCTGCTGCTGCTAGCGGTAAGATGTTCATACACTTGCATACATACATACATATGTACATACATATGTATGTACATACATATGTATTATGTATTAAAATACTCGTGCCTTATTGATTTTATTATTGAAATTTTTTTTTGAGATTTTTCGTGCAAATCATCTAAAAATTGTTAGGTGAAATAACAGTTTGACTAAATACTTATTTGAAAGGTTGACACTTTTGTTGCTATAAAGTAAATGACATAAACAGCCTATTTATCGAAAACATAAGCCCTTTCGTTTTTATGTTTCGTTTATGAACAATAACGTTTAAAATTTGCTTTTTATAATGCTAGAGTTAATGTCGATGGCGTCAAATGTCAAAAAAAAGTTGAATCGCACGAAATTGTATGAGAGCAGTTAATCTCAACGCCGTAAGAAATTCGACGGTGAAAAAGTACAATCTGTTCCAACTTTTTCGGCGTCGTTGCGGTGTTGCTCAATGTTGCTGTATATTCAATGTTGTTGTACATATATTCAATGCATAGTACACAGCTGTGTTAACGTCGTCGACGGCGTTTACATTAACAGCAAAATGAAATTTTACAACAAACATCACAATTTCGGCTTTAAGACGCCGTCAACGACGTTGACATTAACTCTAGCATCAAACATTTTTTAAACCTTTCGTTTTGACTAGGGTTTGAACAGCGATTATAATCGTAATCGTAATCGCGATTAATCGCTCCTTTTAATCGTAATCATAATTGCACCCATTAATCGCTCGATTCCAATTAAAAACTATTCCCTTTTATAAGCAAAGAATTTATGCAAAATTTGAATACAGTTCAAATTTAACTTATAAAAAATTAATATTAATGTTTTTGATACAAAATATATTTTTGTATGTATACTCGTATGGTTTATTTCATTCCCAGTAAAAAAAGAGACTCCAAAAAAGTCATGAAAATGTAGAGTTTACGATGCGGAAGTAGTGCAAATTTCGACCCGATCTAAAGATTTTTACATAGGGTTGTCATTGCAAGAAGTTCTCTTTTTCGATGCCTGGTCACTGAATTGGAAGCGATATTAAGAAAAATTCCCTTTTTTTGTGTTCTATGATAATATTTTCATCTAGGAAAAAGGGCAAATAGTTGCCTTTTTTAACAATTCGTTTCTTTTAATACGAATTTAAGCCCGAAACAGTGTTTTCATGTAAATTTAAGCAAATAACTTTTAAATTTTAGACTAAAAATAGTTCATAAATTTCTTTAAAAAAATAATTTTTTTTTAAATTCTGGTGAGTATTTTCTAACACTATGGAGGAGTTACAAGGTTTTGTGTGACTAAAATTTGCTTCTACATGGTTTTTTGCTCACTCTCGGCAATTTAAAAATATCGATTTTTTGGAAGCAATGAAAATGTACTTCCGCTAGAATGACTTCCATTTTTTTTCACTGGGATTATCGCTTTAACAAATCATCACAAGACTCTTTTGAAAAGTTTCAAACGTCTTATCTTATGCATATACTTAAAAAAATAAGCTTTTTGGAAAATCCAATAGAATAAGCGAGTAGGCTCAGAAACTTGTACAAAACAAACGATATGCATCTATTTTATTTTCCTACACCTTAATACAATAAAAATATTGTAAGGCAAAACGATAATTAAAATGCAAAGTAAGCACTTATTAAATTTATTATTTTATTTTACTATATTCTCCCAATTTTATTTTAAAAACGTCATTCGGTTGTCAGATAGAGTGTCCACACGTGATGAATTTATATCATTATGAATGAAGAACTTCGTATAAAAAAACGGTATAAAATAAATAATACGGTTTTTATATGAACTTTTTTATTCATTATAATACAAATTCATGACATGTGGATACAAAATTAAATAAAAATGAAATTAAGAAGGTAGAAATACATACATATACTTCATCCTAGAAAAAGATTGATTAACACAATTCGCAAAGTAAAACTAGCGATCCAATTTTAAGAACAAAAATTTAGATTGTAGAAATTGTCCCATTTCAATCTTGAAATTTGTTTGGTAAGATTGACGTTCTAAAATTCAAGCATAAATTCTTAATTTATACAATGAATTCTTAAAATTAAAAACTTAATTTTAAGATTTAAGATTGCATTTTTAAATTTTTAAGATTATATTCTTAAATATTTAAGAATGTGATCTTAATTTAAGATTTTTATTAAAAACAAAATCTTGAATTCGATCTTAAAATGAGATTTATTCTTAAATGCAATCTTAAAAAGAATTAAAGTTTTATTCTTGAATCAAGACTATTAAGATTGAAATGATTTGATTTCGAACGTAAGATCTTGATCTTAAGACGTTTTTTCCTTTAGTGTATTATTTTTGATACTAATAAGTTCTGATTTACGAACTTCATCTTACGTGCCTTACAATTTTCTCAAAATAAAATACAATTTAATTGAAAAGTTAAATTAAAAAGCGAACTCAAGACAAAATAAATAAATTTCTTTGGCTAACTAACCCATACAGTTCGACTAAAACTCATGACACAATTTATTTTGGTCTTAGAAAAAATTATAAGAGTATATTTTCTTGATTAATCGCGTTTAATCGATAATCGCGATTAATCGCATATTTTTTAATTTTTTAATCGTAATCGCGATTATGAAAATCTGCGATTATTTGCAAACCCTAGTTTTGACATAAAAAAAGCTTTTTAGGTATAACCAAAAATTCACGATCACAAAATTATAGCAGGGACGGAATAAAACAAGTAAAATGTATTAAAAAAATTTTCAAGGAAGAACTCAAAATAAAATTCATTTCAAAGTTATTTTAAATTTTACGAACAAAGGGGTAAGCAATTTTATTTTTAATTGATTCAACCATTCATTAAGAAAATTATACAAAGATTAATACAGATTTTTATTGTATTTCATATTTTCCGTTGTTATTAGAACTATGTTTATTTTTTTCCCATAACTTATACTTTATTTTGACTCAATGCTAAAAATTTTTGTGATTTTTTTGACACTTAAATTGTGCAAAATAATGCAAATATTATTTTGTTATAATGAATTTGGTAACAGAACAATTACTGAAAGTTAAGTTAATCCGATTATAGAAAAACCGTCATGTGCAAAAAAAAAACTAACGTGTGCTTTAAGTGTACGTTAAACCCGGTTTTTGTATGAACATTTTGATTAAACGTACACTTCAAGCACACATTTCACATTTTCACGTTTATTTTATTATTTTTGTGAGATAAAGTAAAAAATAAAAGAACAAAAAATTGTTTCTTAGAGTTTTAAGTCAGTTAACATTTCAACATTAAGACTTAAATAGAATTTTTAGAATTTTCGTTAAAGTCATATGAAAAATATATAGACCGAATTTTAATTAATTTTACATAAAAAATTTCATGAGTGTAGAAAACTAAAAGTTCTTTTGTTTTTACACACATGAAAATAAATAAAAGTTTTAAAAACATAAACACAGTTTTGTTCGCTATTTTAAAGAACGTAGCTATACACTTATTCATTTTCGAAAAACAGTCTGTTAGTGTCATTTACTTTGTAGCTCGAAACTTGTTTCATATTGTATGTTAATAGGTGTGTTCATTTACTTTACTAGTAAAAATTAGTAACGAGAGAGTAACAAGAAATTTTTCAAAACTACTATCAAAACTACTATCAAATAAATGAGCACTTTACTAGCTAAAATTTGCAATTTAAAGTAGTGTTGTAATGTATAGGTATATATGAGTACTCAATAACTACCCGTATGTTTTCTGGACATATTATACATATGTATATGTATATTATTATAAAATGATTGTAATTGTGATATTGATTAAAAATTATGTGATTATGGTAATTTATATTCACCCTTGTCGTGACTAATAAATTATGTGTTAATTCAAATTTATTTGCAAATATTTATCTGAATTAATTGAATTATTTGCCTGCTTAGTGCCTATTCAAATTATGCCTAAGCAAGGCAGGCTACTTGCTTCGACAATTTTCTTTTAATTCCCCTTCGAAAAGTCACGCACATTTACATTAAGACTTTTTTCTTCAATACTTTTTGACGTTAATATACATGCTTAATGCTGAGAGTACGAAAAAACAAAGATAAATGGTAAAAATCCCCTCGATTTTTCATTTCGTGCCTTTTGTTTTACTCCGCATGCTTCTCAACACCTCTCACCAACAAACTTAAAAAGAATGCCTGCAAAGATAACCAGAAAATGCCCAGTGTAAATATCGTCTTAGTGTAAATTACTGAGTAGCTAGGTACTCATAATATTTACAACACTAAAAATAACAGCTGGTCTGTGAAAATTAAAGAAAAACAAAAGCATTTCAAATGCACCAGATTCTGTATTGCTTAGTTCAATTTCATTAGACATATTATTTTGCTTCTGTTGTTGCTAGTTACACAAAAATACATTTTTTATCTTTCTAATACTTTTTATCGTCTTAAAAGTTTACATTTACTTACAATTTCTTAAATTTTCCAAAATATTTTTATTCTCAACTTAATTTAGAAAATTGTTTTGCAAACACAATCATAAAACAGCTGTTTGAAAAATTATTACAAGTAAAAATTTTACTTGTAAAAACTTGTAAGAATTTTTCTGTCTCTCAATTTTTTACGCTCTTTCGATGCTCTCTCGTTGCAAATTTTTTGGGTTAATGAACACTTTCCAGTAACAATTGTTACAAATTCGTACAAATTTTTAGTAAATGAACACAACTAATATTCGTACAAAAAATATTCGTAGTAAAACTTATGTGTGGGCAATTTAGGCAATCTAAAAAACAACAAAGAAAGTGGTGGAAAAGACCAGGGTAGGGATTGGTAAATCAATTTCGATTCCAATCGAAAACCGATTTTATGTTTAAAATAAACCCGATTTCTTGTAATCGATCTTGCGTCTGCTGGTTTATACTGAAATCGATTATTGAGCTATAAAAATCGATTTTGTTATTATTATCAAAATTCTGGCAATTTTTTAAGTATTAATCAAGGCAGATTAATCTGCCTTACTAGCATACTACCTTACTTAATACACTTGATATATCTCGCTAAATTTATGCAACGCTACATACTACATATGTACATTTCAAAAACAAGCGTCGTGTTCATTATTACGCATATGTGTATTATTTGTTTTACGAAAAAAGTGTAAAAATGTAAAATTGTATAATTTTAATTATTATTTTTCGAACTTAATTTGTTTCTATATTTATGATTTGAACGGGCTAAAGTTCGTAACGCTTTTTAAGCCAAATTACATGTGATAATTATAAATGAACAAATAACATCAAAGTTAGTTGTAAATATTCTGACAACACATAGTTGAACAGAACAGCCAGCCGTTTTCGAAGGCCTCTAAACCTTCATCATCAGCGTTCTTCTGTGTTTAGTCCACTGTGTGTGGTGTCAGTTGATGTAGATTTCTGCCCTATATACGAAACTTTCTTGCAAATGGAATAGGTGAATTGTTTTGATTCATCGTATTTCAATTTTGCTGAAACATGTTTTGTAATGAAAGCCCAAATTTACCATCTCTAATTTACAACAGACTTACCATTGTCGTTTTATTCTTATATAGTTCTTATAGTTTCTGAAAAAATGGTTAAGTAGTCATCACATAAATTAGCAACTTTTGTTTTACAAAATCTGAGTGAAGAAGATTGGTTTGATAACTAATATAATTTATCTTTATTCCATAACTTTTTGTTGACATCAATGCAAAGACAATATCGAAAATAGGACACTTACTTTCTCTAAAAATAAACAATTACTTAGAAAAAATAGTACTTAAGGGCCAATTAAAAGAAAAATTTTCTGATTCGAGTACAGTGTTATTATTATTATTACTATATTTTCCTTTTTATTTGCAGCGGTACGTCTTGAAAAGCGTTTTGTTGTTGATGTCGAATTTAGAGCAAACCGACCATTTCTTTATGCTATAATGGATCCTACTACGGTCTTCTTCAGAGGAAGGTTTATCAGCGATCCTAAAACAGCACAATAGTTGCCAGTCTTAGCTTGTATATTGTATGCAGTTCATTAATTCTGCTTCACTGAAACGGATCTAAATATGCGGTGGCATTCGCACAAATAAGCATAACCACTAGATACTAATGAAAAACGGTTTTGATTTAGACATGTGTTTATAAAGTAAAGAAGTTTCCTACATAACTAATAAATAACGTTATGGAATCCAACATTATTGGAAACTGTTTAACTTAACAAACCGGTGTCGGAATCAAAAGGGGTTTCATTAGTATTTAATGGTTACGCTAATTTAGGCATATGTTTTGCATAAGTGTGACCGTACTTTAAGATTATACGTTATGTAAAATTTAAAAATACTTTTTGTGATTGTATTTGTAACATTAAATAAAGAAACAAATAAAAATACAAATATGTTATGGTGTTTTCTTTTCTACAAACAAATAATGCTATACTTCAATTTAAATGTTACCCAGTAAAAAAAGAGAATCCAAAAAAGTCATGAAAATGTAGAGTTTGCGATCTGGAAGTAGTGAAAATTTCGATCGGATCTAATGATTTTTACATAGGGTTGTCATTGCAAGAAGTTCTCTTTTTCGATGCCTGGTCACTGAATTGGAAGCGATATTAAGAAAAATTCCCTTTTTTGTGTTCTATGATAATATTTTCATCTAGGAAAAATTGTAAATAGTTGCCTTTTTTTAACAATTCGTTTCTTTTTATACGAATTTAAGCCCGAAACAGTGTTTTCATGTAAATTTAAGCAAATAACTTTTAAATTTTAGACTAAAAATAGTTCATAAATTTCTTTAAAAAAATAAATTTTTTTTTTAAATTCTGGTGAGTATTTTCTAACACTATGGAGGAGTTACAAGGTTTTGTGTGACTAAAATAAGCTTCTACATGGTTTTTGCCTCACTCTCGGCAAATTAAAAATATCGATTTTTTGGAAGCAATGAACATGTACTTCCGCTAGAATGACTTCCATTTTTTTTCACTGGGTAGTTTGTAAAAAAAATGTTTTGCTCTCTAAAAGGGTTGCATGTTTTTTTTCTAAAAAAATGCCCTCGCTAATGTGGAAAGCATTTGATTCTATGTTGTAAGTGTCCTGTGAAATAGTCGACTTTTGTTTATCCAAATCGCTTCGAAACAGAACAGTGAAACCAAGGAGTAAGTTTTTAGTTGAACAATTCTTTCAAAGAATAAACAGTTTTAAAGAATTTTTTAATTGTTTTAAAAAACAAAGTGGAGAAAACATAACATTGCTAATGCTAGATTGTCAGTGATATAAAATTCAAGTGAATTCGATATAACAAATTCGTCTTAAAAATTTTGTGCCTATCGTCGCTGTTTTCACCAACTGACTTAACAAAAAACGTGAATTCGCGAAAAATTTCTAAATATATTGAAGAAATCTATTACACTGCAAGTAATAAAAAAGCTCAGGAAATTAGATAAATCGCAAAAAAATTACTAACATCGCGGAAATTGAAATGTCTAATAAATGGGTTTCTTTAATTTTGGACAATGGAAATTTTTTGATATTTTTGAATAAAAACTTCAAACAGTTAGTCATCGTTCTACAATGTAAGAAATAGAAACAAACTTATCGCAGCTCGTTGCGACCGGCAATATTCGTGCAAAGTACTGATTGTATGTATCGCTGACTAAATATAAAAAGGGCTTATCTTATTTTTTTAGAAATAGCGTTTTTAACGTTTTCTAGGAGACAACGTATAATTGCGTATTCCTTGAAGATCTTGGTACGTTACAGTTTAAAATCAAGGACTTATGGCAACTTAAAAAATTACTTTTGCATGTAAATACTTTAGTTTTTGTTCAGATTCTTACTTCTCCTAAAAAATATCGAAAATTTGAGTTCCGCTTTTTTATATTAAGCCATCGGTATGTATTTTGATATTCACAAATGAGTTTTATTTCGAAAAATTCGTCGTTCATTTCAGTTGTGCTTATAGCAACATGTATACATATTGTTATGTTTTTATCTCTTTAAAAACTCTTTTCAGTGGACGCGAAGATTTGCAAAGGAATAAATTACTCCAGTGTAGTAATTAGGGTAACGAATGATACAAATTTTGTCTACAAATCCACTTAAACTAATATAATGAAGAGCTTAAATACACTAATACAACTGAAATTACTTAAATTAGAGCTGCCCACAGAAAGAACCGCGGGAAATGTACAAGCGTAAGTGTATTCATTTGTATAAAAAGCCGATTGATGTTCGGTACTCTGGCGCTTCTCTGGGCAGCATGGACTTAAATATTCGCAACTCTTTACCAATGTGCCTTCCTCGCTGTAGTTTACGCACTGCTCTTAGCAGGTTGCGAAAGTATTCACGTGACAGCTCTTTGTCTGATGCTAGTTACACACGAGACTTACTCGGCTGACACTCACCATTGATACACCAATAAAGACTCGCTGGCTTTACTTTCGCACTTACATACGACGATCAGCTACGACTCCACAATAATCTCAATTCTACGACAGACTTGAACTATCGCTACAGACTGTCCTATAGTTTCTCTAATTACCAACTAATGTAGTGTAAAGCATAAACTCAACATTCAACTATCAACTCACTGTTGTATCGCAAAATGATGTTATCGCACAACTTAATTATCAACTGACTTGTTTAGTAGTAATTTACACTATGCAAGTCTTATTGCTAAGCTAATTAGTTTGTAGTAAAGAGGGATGAGGGGAACAGCAGCGTATATATTACCCTCGTCTCTCTCGCTCCTAACAAACTAATAAGCTTAACAATAAAGCCGAAGGTCCATACCATCCGTTCAATGCGTAGTTGCGTTTTATGCATGTGTCAAAAAAGTAGAATCAAAGTAATTTTATGTGGCAAGTTACAGAACAAAACGCAAAGAACGTATAGACGCAAAGGACGGATAAAGTAGATCTACTTTCTACTTTTGTATCCGTCTCATGCACCATGAGAAAACGTCAGCTGTTTTTGAAAGCGAAAGATGGCAAATTATATTATATTTTCAATGATATCGATAAAAACGTTAGTGTGGTGGATTTAAATTTTAAGTTTTTTTGTTATAAAAAAGTTTATAATAAATGAAAAATATTTTGTAATAAAGATTATAACTATTTTCAAGAATAAGAAGAGAAGAATTAAAATCAGTTTTTAACATAAATATTTCAAAAACAAAATTTGCATTCTAGTTATCGATTGCTTTTGTGTACTGAGTGTCATCTCTGTTGTGTTTATTATTATTTAAGCAAGTGCAATGGAGGAGAAGCTAATTGAAGCTGTGAAAAATCACGAAATTTTGTATAATAAAAGCCTACTCCTCTACAAAATATTATATAGATAAACTCAATGAATTGAGTGAATTCATTTAAAATCGCAATTTCACTTTCCATTTTTGCAAGAACTGTTTTTATTTTTAAAAATATTCACACTACAGCTGATCACAACAAAAATATTTGTCGCATAAAACGTATTGCATGTAACTTGAACTTAGAATCGAAGAGAACGTACAGAAACGCATACAACGCATATGCATAGAACGGATGGTATGGGCCTTCAGCTTAAGACTGTATGTGCTACGCATGTGTATGTAGTTGTTTGCTCTTACTTACATTAACCCTGTTGGAATACTTTTGAACAATGCTGCATTAAGCTTATCAACGGCCATTTCGCTAACAATATTTATGATATGATTAGGCCAAATTACATGTGATAATATTTAAGAAACAAATAACACCAAAGTCAATTCTACAAATTCTGACAAACACTAGCAGAATGTAGCAAATATATGTTTTCGTAGGCCGCCACACCTTCAGCATCCGCTGTGTACTATCCGTTGATTCAAAAATCAGCTTTATATACTAATTTTTCAATGCAAATGAAATATGTGGATTGTTTTGATTCATCGTAATACAATTGGCTGAAAGCTATTTTGTATTGAAAGCTCAATTTTACCATCTCTACTTTACAACAGTCTTGCAATTGTCGGTTGTTCTTAACAAATTATGCACATGCCAATTAATTTACTTACATATTTTTTTTTCTACTTAAGACAAACTTTTTTGGTTTATTACTTTTAAGTATATTTATTTAATTTTGCCACAAGCTAATAGCTATTAATTTTAGTTAGTTTAATTATTATTGTTCGAACTTCTAACTGTTTCCATATTTATGATTTGATTAGGATAAAGTTCGTATCGCTCTATAAGCCAAATTACATGTGATCTTTAGCCTAATCATATCATACGTACTCGTACAGAAGGAAATAAAAGTTTGTACAAAAATTAAACTTACAAAAATACATTAACATACGTGAGCTGTAAGTGAATCACTCATTTTTTAATTAATTCGCGAATCATTCATGCACTGAATTAGCAAAAAAATTAATTGAATGAAATGTGAGAAAATTTTTAGATATTTTAATTGAACTGTAGTGAATTTTAATCAGAAATAATAAAAATAATTAATGTGATGATCGTAAAAAGATAAGTAAGAATAGTTAAACATACTGAGGTAGAGTAAAATAATTTCGTGCTAACCTAAATAGAAAAATGAAAAATTGGAAAAAACAGAAAATTAATAGTGATACTTATAAATGTGTTTACCAAAGGTAAATCAATTGTATACACAACAATCGTTTCTCATATTCCGTTCATTGTACATTTAAGTTAAATAGCTGATATTAATAAGAATCTCTACCCAAGTAGATAGACTAGGGTGCTGATGAAGTGCGTGGCTGCACAGAAAAGTATCGGTATTTCCCCCAGCTTAAAGTCTAAGTTTAATTTTTCTTCTCTTCTTTAGAAACTCACATTAATTAATAAAAATATTTCATTCAATAAGAATTGAAATTACTGAACTTGAGCCTAACTATGAATTATTTCTGATTAATTGAATGAAATTTCAGTCAATTCAAATTAGTTTGGTAAAATTGAATTGAAATTTGTTTCCAATTTATATTAATTTGTCAAACGAATTGCAATTCATTACTAATTCAAATGAGTTTTTCAAAGTGAATTGGAATGCATTGAAATGAATTATAGAAAATAATTAACAAATTATTACCAACTCATTTGAATTGAATTGATTGAAATTTGAATTGATTTTGTAAGTAAATATGCAGGAAGCATCACAGTCGTTTTGTTATTCAAATGATTTTTTATGTAAAAGATAGCAAGCATTACTCTTTAGTACAAAGGCAAAAAATTCTTAGATTTGAAATTCCCATGATATACTGGAATTCTCAGGTAGCAGCAGAATAGGAATTGAATTATTATGTAGCGGTGGAAATCCTATTCAAACGGGAAAATTTTGTTTAGTTATTTGTTAAACGCAAACACAGCTGGAAGCTTTCCAAGGTTAAAATGATTCCAAAGCACGGCAAAGATCTTACCAAGGCTGACTGAGTCATATCAACAATATCAAAAATTCGAAAAACTTCTTAAGACAAAATTGTCCCCAATTCTAATTATCGAACCATCAATTTGGTTTTGCGATATTATTTACGAATGTTTTGGATAGCTGGGTTGCGTTGCTATAACTATTGTGATTATTTGTGTTACAAATTGCATTCATACTTAAATTTACAAACAATTTTTCATTGGTTTTTGTCTAGACTAATAACTTGAAAACTGCGCAGTAGCGGCAAAAAGGACTCTCAGTTGTAAAAAGAGTCCATCCAACATGTTGTGTTTTTGTTGCAGCAGAAAGTTGTGTTTTGAAACAATGAAATAATACGAATGTAATTTTATAAATTTTGTTCTCACATTTTTCATAGTACGAGTATGATGCTTATGGCTATAACAAAAAGTTGTCGGTATGAATGGATAATGGATGGTCGGATGTGTATGGATAAAGGAAAATAGCGTAACAGATGAACAAAAAACCTCAATACAGGTTGTTAAATAAATCAGTCTTAAAGTTGAAATCGGTGCGCTAAGAACGAACAAATTAGCTTAAAAACGGTTAAACAAATTTGTAACGGTAACGTTGAAAATATTTTTAAATATACATACATACATACATGTTTTTCTAGTGCGAGTGTTAAAAAAAGTTTAAAGTATGAAAATAGATGCCAGGCATTTTAGCATAAATTTTGAATGAAAAAATTTATAGAATTAAAAAAAAGTACAATACATGAAAAAAATCATATGCGAATGCAACCATTTTAATGAGTTCTAATCTTAAAAAGTGAACACGTGAAATCGCTATTACTGTTGAACTACAGCAGATAGTTTTACTTTGTAAGTACCCACATATCCAGCAAAAAATAACACATTACCATCAGAACTACTTGCCATATAATGGCTTAGTTTTCTCATTACCAAATTTGATTACTCGCTTACAAATCACATTACCTAAAATGTAAAAAAATTACGTACAAGTTGCTAAATGAGGAGAATGATTTTTTTTAGATTTAAAGATTACGTGTATAAGTTGCTAAATAAAAAAGTAAGTGCTTCTCAAGAACCGATTATTTTAGTCTCACGCCTTGTTAAAATCATTAAATTGGTAATCCAGTAGGGAAGAGCTTCCACCAAGAAAGCTTAATTCCAAACCCGATTACCTTTTTTGAAATTTTTGCTGGGCATGTACATACTCGTATGTATTTGTTTTGTAAACTGTTTTTTATCACGATGCTGCATAATATCCATTTAGTGGTTTCAAACCGCCGGCCTGGCAAGGCTGCCATCTGAACTATCATTTATTTAGTGAAATGTTTGCCACTTACAAATATCGAATGTTTAACAAATGAAAAATGCAAAAAATACTATAATCAAATTAAACTATACTACAAAGAAATTTTAAAGTTCTGAAAGCGTTACAGATGTGACCCGGCCAGTGCATCAGGGCAATGTGTTCACTGCCGAAAATAGCTCTTCTGTTAGTGAAAGTTTGGAAACTTTTTTTTGCCTTACATATGTATTTATGTATGTGGTTTTAATAAAACGGCGCACAGTGTCGTATTTTACTATTACGAGTGAACAAATATAGAAAGAGTTATTGTAAAAAGTTGAAATTTTGCTGAAATGTTTGTTAAAAAATTACCAAGTATAATATTACAAGGATCCCCATCCTTCCCATATACATAAAAATTAAAACAAAATGAAAAAAAAATCTTAATTATCTTAATTAAATTTCATACACGAATCACTTATAACAAGCTTAATGTGCATTAAATTTGTCCAAAATATCTTCCTCCACATACGAATATTCGCTGTCATAGTCATCAATATGATCATCAACTTCCAGATTTTTGTGATTCATATTCTTGTCGAATTATATAATTTTGTATATATTGCACGGATTTCTTTCCGTATTTCTTCTATCTGAACCATTCTCATATGCTGTCATTAGTCGACATCGAGTTTTGCTTGTATAGGGGTCCTAAGTTACATAAAAAATAAATATAAGAACCTATTCTTTTATTCAAAATGTTTTTAAACTCAAAATTATAATTCGCCATCATTTCCATACATACATATACACCACCACTTATTGTTGTAAATTTCCTATGTGACTTTGTTAAGAAAAATATCTAAGATTTAAGCATAATTTGAAATATTATAGGGTCAAGTATTTTTGAGATTTTTTCAGATTATCGTAGAAGTCGAATTTTTCCAAAAAATCGAGTTTCCTGGCCATTTTTTGTATTTGCTTCACACATAGTTTTCTTAACTTTTGAGTAAAAAATTTAAAAGAAAAATGTTCAAGCTTTATTTTTGTGATAAAAGGTTAATTAGTCTTAAATAATTTAATTTTTTTTTCAATTTGCTTTAACCATACCTGAGTTAAAACTGTTTTCAAGGTTTGATTTCGATATTTTTGTTTGGTATAAAATTAAACTGGTTACAAAGCTGAAAACGAGTATAACTCAGTAACGGCAAAATCAAAAATGTTTCCCTTTAAATTATTTAAAACTAATTAACCTCTTAATCTACGTCTTTAGTTTCTTAGTTTTTACAAAATTTTAAAAGTTATAAAGCGGTATTTACAAAATTTATGGTAAGATTACGAAAATTTTTAATGAAGGCTACCTAAAAGAGAAAATATTAATTTCAAACACAATAACGGTCCTATATATAAGCAAAAATTGGCACGAAGTTAGCATAAATGACAAAATTGACCATGATCTTTCTTAAAGGTTTTTGCGATGAAACTTCACATTAAAAACCATGCTAGGACTTAGAGGTGGGTTAAAATTAGGTAATGGTACCGTTTTTAATGTCAAATTGTATGGAGGAACTCGTTAACACCTAATTCAATTTCGTCATTTATGCTAACTTAATGGCAAGTTTTGCTTATACATAGGGCCGTCAGTTTTTATATTTATGATTTGAACGAGCTAAAGTTCGTATCGCTTTTTGAAGCCAAATTACATGTGATAATTATTTACTAACAAATAACATCAAAGTCAACAACACATGGTTGAACGGATCAGCTAGCCGTTTTCGAAGGCCACTAAACCTTCAATGTCATAGTTCTTTTATGTTTGGTCCACTGTGTGTGGTATCGGTTGATATAGATTTCTGCGTTATATACGAAACTTTTTTGCAAAGGGAATATGTGAACTGTTTTGATTCATTTATGTATTTCGATTTGCTGAAAGGTGTTTTGTAATGAAAGCTCAAATTTACCATCTCTTAGTTTACAACAGTCTTACCATTGTTGTTTATTCTTTACTAATTATGCACATGCTAGTTAATTTACTTATTTTTGTTCTACTTAAGACAAACTTTTTTGTTTTGTTACTATTAAGTATATTTATGTATTTAATTTTTGCCACAGGCCCATGGCTATTAATTTAATTTAATTTTAATTATTATTTTTCGAACTTTATTTATTTCTATATTTATGATTTCAAGGGGCTTAAAATGCGATTCGAACTTTAGCCCGTTCAAATCATATACATATATAGAAACAAATGAAGTTCGAAAAATAATAATTATGGCATGTTTCTACATTACAAGTAACTCAAAAATTTTGTTCGCATGAGTACCAAAATTGGCTTTGGGGTTCCATAAAACAAGTGTCAACTTTTTTTGAGTAAAAACGTAAAAATTTTTTATTTTGTGGTTTCTACATAACAATTCCAATTGTTGTTAATGTCAAATACAGGCAATCAAAAATAAGTACTTGTGTATAGGTTTTTATACGTTAAAGAAGAAATATTAATGTCCACACAATCGTATAGTGGAACCATTATGGAAACTGTAAGCATAGATCTAAACATTTTTACATATAAACCATATTTTCATCAAAATTTTATTTTAAATTTTGTTCACAAATTTATTTGCTCAAGGAAAATAATAATAGGTTTGTTAAAGTACGTGAATCATTTTTACTGAGGTGCGCTGTTTTGCTTTGCTTTGTTTACATCAAATCTTGAAGGAGTTAATTTTCAGCTCGATGTCTGAGGTATTCCTGATTGCCGAAATACCGTTTAAAGTTTTCATGTTCATGAATTTTAAGTATTTTTAAGTAAATTCGTCGGGTGTTCGTTCTATTGTATGCTTTGAATCGTATTAAAAAAATGCGAGTATATATCGGTTCAATGTGTATAAAATATATTAAGTTTATATCTTTAATCAATTTTTCTACATTTCGAATATATGGAAAGATGTTAAGCTCTAAAGTTTCCTAGTGTCCAAAATTTTTAAGTTTACTAAACATTTTGCTTTATGTATGAGTAAATTGCTGTGCTATATTCCTAATTGTTATCTGAAATGTAGATGTATTCAGAGAAAGAATATTGGGAACATTTTCATTAAATGCTGCAAATTAGTAAACATTTAACGATATGCGTATTGTTTTTAATGAACGAAGGATTTCTTTTTTATATTTATTTGAGCAAATACAATAATTTTAACTACTTGAAAGACAAGAAGCACGAAAGATTTTTGGCTTGTTTCACTTAAATCTTATTAAGTTCTCATAATATGTAAAAAAATTTTAAATAAAAAAATTGTGTCATCGATGTTATTAATTCAAAATTTATGATGCAACCTTTTTCTAATTTAACAAACATTCTTTATTGCTCTTCTAGCAAAAATAATCATTATTTATTCAGTTACTCGATTTTGCTTGAAGAGTAAATGAACTGACCTAATATTGAGTTATAATTATAAAGCAGCTGTTTTTTATTTTGTATGCTTTTCTCCTAGGGCTGCCATTCAATACTGCTGCTAGTATGGAAAAAAGCAACTCAAATTCCTAATTATATACCATGGTAATAATGAAATTCAAAATACAAAAAGTGGTACCAAATATAACGTAAACTAGACAAGTGTAGTATAAAAACTCATTTTGTTACGTACTCGCCTGTGTACTGCTTGC
Source organism: Tachina fera (assembly GCA_905220375.1). Taxonomy (NCBI): domain Eukaryota; kingdom Metazoa; phylum Arthropoda; class Insecta; order Diptera; family Tachinidae; genus Tachina; species Tachina fera. The sequence continues at coordinate 78,489,860 of LR999967.1, read as the reverse complement.
TTTTCTCAGAACTGACTTGTTATGTAGAAACAGGCCATTAAAATTAACAATAAGTTTTTATTCACAGAAATAAGGCTTGGATATTTTTTTTAAATTGTTTCTTCAACGGCGAAGAAACCTTTGTTTATGGTAAAATTTATGAAGACTATATTAAAAATGGCTGGCAAACGCGATTTTTTCGCAAAAATTCGACTTGTGCGACCTCTAAAACTCTTTTGAAAAATCTGAAAAAAGTTTAAAAAATACTTGACCCTATAATGTTTCAAATTATGCATAAGCCCCAAAAATAAATGTTATTGGACCCCCTAGTGTACAAGTATAATTACGAGTATTTTCTTAGGTATTTTTCGCAATTGGGCGAATATAATATGAATGAATATTATACAAGCAACAATAAAAAAAATAAGTATTAATTTTGCTATAAAAATAAATTTGTATTAATTTTTTTCTAATTACCTACATCTGCTTACAACATATAAAGAGTTTTCCGAGAAGACCGAGGTCTTACAAAAAGGAATCTATAAAATTTGCATTTATTAATATTTTCGGCTCAAAATTCTCACTTAGGTGGAAAATTATTCAATAAACACATAAATTATGTAATAAATACACATAGAACTTTTTTTTGAGTTCCCGGCAATTCCCAAAAAGATTTCAAGAAATCCCGAAAATGGATAATTTTGGTATTTATGCGGTATTTTTCATATCCTTCGCTGGGTGCAGATAATATTTTAGAAAATAATTAAAAACATATCATTTTGTAAGGCGAAATGACAAATTATTTGGGTTCAGCCGTGGAATTTGAGAAAAAATACCTGGCACCTCTAATAACGAAAATTTTAAACAACAAATTTCTCTGTAATGTTTCTTATGGTATCATCTTTTGAAGAAATAAAAAAAAAATTTCCAGTAAAAACAGAATGGGTATTATCTATTTTCGTATTCAAATGCAGATTTACTTTTTCTCACAAAACGAAAAATGATGCCAAGTTTTGTTTCACACTTCATGTTTGACATTTTACAGAAACGGCATACAGAATCGCTCTAAAAGAGAAAACTGAAGTAAAAAAATGCTATGAAGTGAAAATGATAAATTTCGTATCCTATAATTTTTCATCATAAGCCCACTGGGCTGTTGAGACCATCTGATATGGATTCGCATTTATCATATCTCTAAATATTCTGATCAGCCGAACAAATACTTTACAAGATACTATAATGTGTCGTCACAAAATTCCATATGTCATACATTGTGTTACGTACACCCTGGCTGCGTGGTACATACTAACCCAATTATTATAGGGTACATATGTTTTTTTTAATACATGTATTTATTTATTATATCTTCAAATATGAACTAACAATAAGTATTCAAATCTTAAATCTAAAAATATAATTATTAGGACCGACGACTGACGGACATAAGCTTGTTAATAGTTATAAATAATACATAAGTAGTGATAATACAAAAAAGAAAAAAATTTATAAAAAAGTATAAAAAAAGTATTTTCAAGAAATCCCATCTAGAGTATTGAGTAATAGAGCCCTTGTGTCCCTCTTTTTTAAGCGGATGTGTTCAGTAAAGTTCAAAATATTACGAGCAAGCGGATTAGGATGTGACTCGAGTTTTGTTAAATATTTGCCTGCGTATTTTGCAATTTCTTCAATCACTAGAGGCATATTTAAATCACGATTTATATTAGAATTTCTGATGTACCATGGAGCCGATGTTATTAACCGTACATATGTAATTAGAAGTCTCATCAAGTTAGTAAGCGAAAGGGTATAAGACTTCAAGTTTTGTACTCAGTCGGAGAGCAAGTCACAACACCGTACGAATGTTAGTTACAAGAAGGCCACTTGAGCTACCATCCTAGAGCTTTGCCGATTCTTCTTTCGGTATACATATATTACCTAGTAGAGTTGATAATCGTATTTAGTAAATACATGAACTCTCGAATGTTTCGTGTATTGTATTTGGTAAAGCATACGAACTTCCAAATCTTTCGTGTGTTTTGTAGCTAATAAGCATAACTCGTATTTTAGCCGATTACACGAACTCCCGAATCTTTGGTGCATTCGTAAATCGTATTTAGTAAATACACGAACTCCAGAATCTTTCGTGTATTGTATTTAGTAAAGCATACGAACTTCCAAATCTTTCGTCATAGGAGGTAACAATATTTCCGGAGGACTTTCACAATTAAAAGGGCAAGGTATCCAGGAGTCACCCAGACGGCACAAGTGAATTGTATATATATCTACATATTGTGTTTAAAGTACAGTGTTGCCAAAATGTTGTAGGCATTTCCCACCATATAGCCCTTGAAAACCCGCTAAAAACCGCTACCTGAATAAAAATAAATGCAAATATAACCTCTGAATTTTTTATAACCAACATAATATGTCTTTTTTTATGGTTTATTGATAAAAAAAGAGAATAAGATAAATTTTATAAAATATGTATACATATTCATAGATATATATACATATGTATGTATGTTTGTTGGAATCTCATATTTCCCCAATATTTTTAAGCAAAACTCAGCCTACTCTTTAAGTAGGTATTTTATTTCCTGCAGAGTTTCCATACGCGAACATCGAACCAGGAAAAAGTAGAATCCAAGGGACTTTTCCATCTTATAATGTTAATGTTTAAGCTGAATCAGTATCTTTTCAACATTTTCTGCGATAGACCCCAATTATTCTACACGTGTAGTATAATATCTTGCCGTTTTGCTTGAAGTATTTGTAAAATATTTTTAAAATTTCCTGACTTTCTGGCTATCTGAAATTAAAAAGTAGTGTTAATAAAATAAACTCTGTGGATCAATTCAAATTGGCTTGAAGTTATTGTTATTGTTATTGTTTTGAGACATTTTGGTTGATATTATGTTTTTCTCATACTCACTGGTCCAATCACCCAGTTTCCGGTTTGTTTTCCGTTTGTTTAAAGATTTCTTTACTATTATTTTTAATACGAAAAGAATGATTAAATTGGTTTGTAATATAATTTTAATCTCTAAGTAAATTTTATTCACTAAAAATGAGATTTGTTCACTTTTATACTCGTATGTACATATATACATGTTTTTATTTTTAACCTCTTAACGTTTCACATTATTCTACACGACCACAATATGTCAATTTTTTATTTGCAAAAAAGTGACGTTAGTTTCTTTTCCCTGTGCGTGCTTATATCGAAAAAAAACTACATAAATACCAGGGTACGTGTCGCAGAGCTGCGTTAAAAATACTTTATTTTGATTCAATACCTTTATTTATAAGTTTCAAAAAAACACTAGAAATACGTCAACTAAGAAATTCTTCCGCTAAAATTCCCGCTGGTGGTTTTTTAAATAGACTTGCCACTAATGACAACAAAATACAGTCATATATAGCGGTAAAACCGCCGTTTTGGCAACACTGTTAAAATAGCATAAGTTAAGTTTCTCAAAAAAAAAGTATACTGTATTCTCTGAATATTAAAACACAAATATCTTCGTGTTATTATTTGCAAAGGAAGCAGATCTTTGGTAAGGACCTGGACAGGCTGACGCCAACCCCAGCTGGAAACAAAAGCTGCGTTACAATACAACTTTATAATCAGTATTTTTGCGATCGTCAACGGGGAGTTAAGCAGCCAGTTTATAGCAAAGTCTTTTCTCACTTATGTTTTGTTTATAACCTAAAACGTTTAATATTTGGTTTTCATAAAATAGCTTTCGCTTATTGCATTTCCAAGAAAACAAGGAAAGCTCCTTTTTGTCACTACAAGCACGTAAATATATATTTTTTTAGTTATTTTTAAGAACGTAACGAAATGGTTATTCATTTTCAGAAACAGGCTGAATCACGTGAATTGTTTGAGTTGGAGATTCCATCTGTGAGCAATATTATGCTTTACACTTGTTTAAAGAGTTCTTGACCATACTTTATTCCTTCAGTTGATTGGTATTGTCTATTATAAATCGTCATGGTTGAGTTAAGCACTCTTGCTTGCCCTAAATTTGTTTTACCATCTGTTTTTACGTCCATAGAAAAATACGAATATGTTTGGCTATGCTAGTGACATTTAGAAATGCCTTGATTAAAGTTCAAATAAATAAATGACTCAATTAAGTCTCTTTCATATTAAAAGATAATAAGACAACTTTATTAAAGAAAAGGTGTGGGGAGTGAAAACAGGTGAACTTACTGATGAGTTAAATAGAAAACAAAACACTTGGTTAACAACGACGGGTGCAATTACACACAATAGATTCCCTTTGGCAGAAAATAAATGCCACTTTGGACTTAAGCGCCCTTAAATCATCATATTTGAAAAAATAAAAGCAAAATGGACAAAATAAGTGATTAAACGGCAAATAGGAATACAAAATCGACATGTGCTTAACGAAAGTCATTATTGAAACATGAAAACTTTCAATTGTATTTTGCTGGCCTTCTTAAACTACAGTGTACAATAAATATCAAGGTTGTAAGAACTGATTCTATGGCTGAGTTCTTTGGGTTTGAGAAAGTTTACGTCTGAGTCTTATTTAGAGCTAACATAAGCGCTGAAAAATATTGTATTGAAAAAATTTAAAATGCAAAAGCAAAACTCGTATAAAATTTGTCAACAATTGGCATAACGTTTTAAAAAATTGTGGCATTAGGAAAGCGTTGAAGTTGCACTCTTTTTCTACTTATATCATTGTGCTAGAATTCTATGCAAGTCTATAAAATGTAACAGTCCATCTCAATTAATATTTTACTTTCGATTCCATATGTTAAAATTTTTATGTTATATTCTCCTCTGTCCTTTCGAAGGATATTTTTTCATTCCTTCAATTCGTTTAAATTCTTCAGTCATAAAAAAATTCCTTGTCAAATATTCTTTTTGGAGGAATTGATTGATCTAGAAACAGTAAGAGAACCTACACGCAAAGAAAAAATATGGTTGAGGTAACCATAATCAAACAGCAACATCCTTATGGCATTAGGAAAGTGTTGAAGTTGCACTCTTTTTCTACTTATATCGTTGTGCTAGAATTGTATGCAAGCCTATAAAATGTAACAGTCCATCTCAATTAATATATTACTTTCCATTCCATATGTTAAAATTTTTATGTTATATTCTCTTCTGTCCTTTCGAAGGATATTTTTTCATTCCTTCAATTCGTTTAAATTCTTCAGTCATAAAAAATTCCTTGTCAAATATTCTTTTTGAAGGAATTGATTGATCTAGAAACAGTAAGAGAAACTACACGCAAAGAAAAAATATGGTTGAGCTAACCATAATCAAACAGCAACATACCATGATTGAATTATATGGTTGTAGTTAAATCATATTATTTCCAATAGGGAAGCAAACTTTTAATAATATTATCTGAGTTAATAATAATATTATCAAATATGACAACACTATTGCTAGATGTGACTAAAATATAATTGAGACTCACCATACCATATTCTTATATTATAATAATATTGTTAAATACGACAACAGTATTATTTAATATAATAATAACATTTTGTTTTTCAATTATATATTTATTGGTAGATCTTTTGTTTAAAACAGCTGTGCGTTAAATTCGAAATAAAAATAAATTAATATTGTTGAAATTAAATGTATATATAGAAACGCATACTTACATATGTGTGTATACTCGAAATACAGACACCTCTGTATAAACAGATAAACATATGAACGTATGAATATGTTTTTATTTATCTACCCTTTTGTTTGTTTGCACTTAATTTATTTATTTAACACGATGCGTGCAATACCGATAGCTTACAAACAAAACACTGAACTGACAGAAGATGTTTCTGAAAAAGATTTTTTTTTAAATAGTATGGTTTTGGATAACATTATATTGCTATTTACATTATATAATTTTTAAATAATAATAAAAATTATGTTGCAGTCATAAATTTTTAAGAAAACTATATTGTTAAACTCTAACCATATCACACTTTTTTATGAATATAATAATATAATTATTAAACTCAAACATTACTTTGCTTACCGTAACAAAATTAATGTTTAAAATAACAATAACTTGTTTTCAAAGACCACAGATTTGTTTCTGAGAACATAATATGGTTTTCTCAACCATTCTACAACCATATCTTTTCTTGCGTGTAGTATGGTATACGGTATTAAAAGGTTTAAATATATATGTATGTATATTGTGTAATTAAATCAAAACAAGATAAATAAATTTAAATAAAATTAAATTAAATAAAATAACCTTAATAGTATATTAAATAATGGAAGAAATATGCATATCGCACTCAATCAACAAGAAAGTATTAGCTCAAAATTTTTAAATTTTCAGTAGAGACGAAAAACTATTTGTAGTTATATTTTAAGAGAATTTGAAAATTCGATTACATCATAGTAAGCAAATTCAATTTGAAAATATATTTCCACTGTTTTTATTCTAAAACATTGCTATTATTGGGGAAAATATATGTATGTGTTTTGAAAAGTCACAACTCAAACAAAAATTGAGCAATTTTATCATAAAAACCATCAAATTTCGAATCAAAATTATAAAGTAACACAAATTTTATCAACAAAAGAGTAATCGGAATACGCTGAAATTTTAACAGTAAATATATATTGATGTTGTTAGTTGATTTCTTGCAAAAAGTGAAATTTTAAAAATTTTTAGTTAATACCCTCTTGTTGATAAGGCGCGATACATATACATGTAACTACAAATTACAGTTTTTAAAACAATACCTTACATTTTGGTTTTTATTATATCTTTAAATAAAAACTTTTTTCTTTATTTGCAAAATTTACTGATTAATTTTTATACCCTTTACCAAAATATTGTAAAAGTCTATATATAGATTTGTCATTGACTTCGTTTTTAGACTAGTGTGTGTCAAAAATGGTCCGAATAAGATTGGTATTGAAAATCAGCAAAATCGACCAGACGGTTTCAGAGCTGAAAAACTTAAACTTTATTTTCCCATACAAAATAAGTACCGAAAATTATTTTTATATTATTTTTTATTAAATAAGCTTACTTTATACTTCAGTATGAATAAAATTCGTATTTTTAAATTAAAAAATATTAAAAAAAAAAACTTAAAATAATTAAAAAGACGTTTCCAGGGTTGGAAAACTTTAACTTCTTTTCTTATACAAAAGTAACTTACTTAAACAAACTTTTCCTTTTTTTTCTATTAATTAAACATATCTTATATTCTTAAAATTAAGAAATTGGTGTGAGAAATCAGAAAAATCAAAAAGGATGATTCCAGGGTTGGGAAACTTACACTTTTTGTAATATATAAAAGTAACTAGGTCCTATTAATTTTTTCTTTTTGTTTATAAATTATATATGTGCATATATTAAGTTTTGGAAAGAAAATTTTGAAGTAGAAAATTAAAAAATTAAAACCACAGCTCCATGGCTGGAAACTTTAAACTTTTTTTCTGAATATTAAAGTAAATAAATAATAAATATGATGAACAAATTCGAAAATATTCTTTATGAATAAACGTTTACATAATACCGCGATAAAAGTATAGCTTTTGCAATGGGATGTTTAAATTGAGACACGTAACAATTTTTTTTCAGTACACTAAAATTATAGAAATAAAAAACATAGATCCAGACCTGGAAAATTTAAACTTTTCCTGGTATATAAAACTAATTTAATAAAACTAATTATTTCTTTGGTAATTAAATACATACATATATTGCATATTTTAGAAAGAAAGAAATTAGTATTAAAAATTAGAAAAATATATAGTTCCAGGGTTGGAAATTGAAAAAAAACATGTTTGGTGTAAATATATAACCAAAAACCATTATTTTCTATCACAACAAATAAAATTACAGCATTATAAACAAGCACCAAATTGGAAAAATACTCTACAACTAAAATAATTGCCAAGTTGAAAAAAAATCGCCAAAATTAAAAAAAGTCGTTAAAATAAAAATAACAATAAAAACTTAAAAAAGTCACTCAGACTAGAAAAAGCACCAAAACTAAAAAATCGCTATATAAAAATAAATGCCGAAATCCTAAAAAAATCGCTAAAACGAAAAAAATTACCAAAAAACTAAAAAAGCAACACAATTAAAAAAAAAACACCAAACCCCGAAAAAAAATCCCAAAAACGAAAAAAAGCACGAAATTGGAAAAAAATCGCTTAAATGAGAAAAAGGCACCAACACTAAAGAAAATCGCCATATTAAATCATATGCATAAAACCTAACAAAATCGCTAAAAAGGGAAAAAAGCACCAAAACTAAAAAAGCACCAAATAAAAAAAAAATCCCATAAACGAAAAAAATGCCAAAACTATATATGATATACATAGGCTAAAGTTCATATAATTAGTATTTCATGTCTAGTGTCCGTCGGAACACTTCGTGCGCCAGTCAGAGTCGTACTTTACGAAAATTATTTTTAGTAAATAGAGATAGAAATAAAATTTATCGCTAAAGCTGTCTTTACATGGTAATACCATGTATTACGACAAGTCAAAAAATGCTGTAGATTATACAAAATCTTATCATATAAACGCAAAATGTATCGAGTAGGAGAGAATACGGATAGAAAATTTGACAAACGGTCGGTAAATGTTTTGTTTTCTAAACCATTTTAGAAACATCACACCAGAGGTGTATTTCAAAGTAAACATTGGTATCTATTTAAGGTGTTAGCACTTTTGCAGAAGCAACCAAAATAAACTCAGGGAATTTTCATGTTGTTTTTGTAAATATTGTACAAATGCAACCATCAAGTAGCGGATGGTACAAGCAAAACCAAACAAACAATAAACAAAACCTATATGGAAAAAATTATATTTTGCAGTAAAATTACATTGAAATAATAAAATGTTTTCTCCAACATTCAGTTTTATTAGTACACATTTTTTGAGCAATTTTCCATTTTTAACAGTTCAATATACATATTTGCTTGCATTTTACTTATAGTATCAGTGTAAACATGAAAAATACCTACAAGAGACTCTTGTTCCCTTTAAAAAAAAATACGGAGAGAATTTCATAATATTTTCATTCTACAAAGTCGTAATACTACTTTGTATTACCGTGTAAAGACAGCTTAAAGAACAGTCATAACTATAAAATAAATTAAAGGTAATGTTCCGTTTCATTTACCTGAAACCGTTCCTTTATGATGAACAAATTCGAAAATATTCTTTATGAATAAACGTTTACATAATACCGCGATAAAAGTATAGCTTTTGCAATGGAATGTTTAAATTGAGACACGTAACAATTTTGTAAAATCAAAGATTATTGAATAAAAAAAGATACCCAACAGCTTTTTATGCTTATTGAGGTTTTTGATTTAACGTAGTACGAATTATCAAGAGTCTACTATATTTATTTTTCAGTACAACAAACATAACACAGTGTTTGTTTATGGTTTTCCCTTGATACTTCTTGTTGTTTGCTTTTATGCCATACAAATTTTTATGCCACACACAACCATACATATGTACATGTGTATGTATTTATGTATTTTGACATACATACGAGTTATAAATATTTCATGGATAACAAACATAAGTATGTAAATAAATTAAATATTTTTGTTTTTACATTTGTAGTACATTATTACAAATGAATTCTGAAGATCATAAGATAGAACTCCAAACACTGTTGATGTGAGTTAGAAGTTAGTGAAGAATTCGATCTAGAGATGAGCGCGTGTCGAATTTTTCCAACAAGACACGAACACGGTCAACATGTACGAAACACACATGCGAAAAATTTTGTCTACACGATACTGCACAACACGCACGAAATATTATTGGTATGGTATTAAAGATCAGAAGATTTAATTGATTTTTTTTAAAGAGTCGCTTTTCAAAATATGGTGCATAGTTGGCATTGCCAGATGATACACTCTGCCACCACTGCTGATACTTTATGTTTACGTACAGAACTTTAAGCCTCAGGAGCCCATACAATATCAATAAATATGTTGGTGTTGTGTGTTTGACGATACTAAATATTAAATTTTTTCTCTACTGGAAATTCATTTATACATATTTTACTTCAAATCGTTTCGTGTTTTTCGTGACAATTTTGCTCAACACGAAACGGCACAAACACGAACGAAATCAAATTTTTTGCACACAAACACTTCGAGTTTAATCGTGCGAGTTCTTGTCACGAAAAAACACACGACACGCGCACATCTCTTATTCAATCACTGGAATAATAGGTACCAGTGATGAGAAATGGTTCAAATTTGTGTCGTTTTGGGCACTATTGGATATTCGCTGGTACTGCGGCACTCTCGATCCATTTATGAAACTCTTTGTCCATTAACATATAAATTCTTATTGCAAATATTACGTTTGTTGTTATATACGTTTTTAAGTATTGAAAACTTGATAGGATTTGGTGCTGAGAACCGTTCGGTTATGATGGGAAAAAGTAATGGTGAAATTCACGATTTATTTTATTATATACATATATAAAATATATTATATATTATTACAATTTAATGACAAGTTTTGCATTTTTTGTTAAGTTATCTAAACAGCTTTCGAAAGCTTATGAAACTTCTTTTCGAACAAGCCGAAACATGATCACTTTGGACAAGTTTCTTAGAAGACTCAATAAAATTTTAGCAAATTAGAAAATAAATTTGTAAAATATGAAAAGAGAAGTTTCTCGTTAAAAATGGAAAGCTCGCCTTTGATTTTAGACCCATGGTTCCTTGTGCAAATCTTCCTATAATTTGTTATAGATTACGATTTTGACAACCGCTTGGTGATTTTTTTTAATTAATACAAATTGAGCCACTCTAATGTAGATAGTTTGATGAATGATATAAGCCAAATGAATGTTTGTTTTTATCTCATGTTTTTAAAATAATAAATGATACTAATGTCGAAATGCAATCTGAAGATGTAAGAGCACCATTAATTTTAAAAAGGTTTTCATTTTTATTTTGTCATTTGTTCGACATCTCTTGAACAAAAAATTTATTAATGATGATGATCATATTTATAACATACGAGTACAACAACATCTTCCAATAGTAAAAACTTATTGCGCACTGAAGTTGAACTATCAATAACCAAAAACTCATCACTATCCCAACATAAGGAATTCAAAAATAAAATTAAGCCTTTTTACATCTCTTTTAAGTCCTATTTGAAAACTAAATATAACTTCAAGGTTTATCATTAGAATTTGTTTCCAAATTTTACACCAGAACATGTTATGTGGCGACACAAATAATATTGTTCCTTTTGTTACAAAAATGCTTCCAAAAGAAATAAAAAAATGCTTGTAAGATTAATAGTGAATACAGATTGATATCACGCTTATTTATTTATTATTTTGGAAAGATATCGGAGACGTAAAAAATTTTAATTTTAATGAATAACTTTTTAGTAATATTTATCGAATCGTTGAATGTATTCCTTTAATTGTCCCTTCTTCATTAAGTGTGGAAAGACTTATTTCGGTTCGAAATTTTGTCCAAAGTAAAATGAGAAGTAGATTGCAATTATAAATTTTAGCATATTTAATACATGCTAGGCAAAAACAAACATTAAAAAAGTTAATATACCGACAGAATCTTTAATGGATTAAAATAAATAACTAATAATAATTATTTATAAAATTTATTTTTTGTAAGAAACTGGAACACAACTAATAAATGTTTAATGCTGTTCCATTGAAAAAAAAATATACAGAAAATAGAATTATACTTACAACCATTTTTAAACCGTTCAAGATCCTAAATGATCATTCGAAATGAAACATCATAGAAGAAATCTAAAAATGACTTTTAAATACTTCTCCAATGACACCCATATTGATATAGTAATTTGCCGACTTATAATTTTTTTCGTATTCATAGAATGGCATCTGTTGGCCACCATTTGCATTTTGACTACCGTCATATCTAAAGCACTGCTGGTCACAGAGAGTAAAGGCCAACTGTAGTGTAATGTAACTGCAACGTAGGAAACGGCTGATCTATATTTTTATGTGAAAATTAGGTTGAACTACATTACATTTTCATTACTTTTCAAATAATAATTATTTCGATCAGCTGTTTCCTACTGTTGCAGTTAAGGTAGAATTAGTAAAATCGTATCGGGAAGTTGCGTGTCAGCTGACAAAAACCGTATATTTGTATATCAAAGCATGTTTCTAGTTATAAAATATGAGCTGGTAGCACTGCTGACGTAGAAGTCCACAGAAAATAGATTTTTCTGTAGGGAATATCAAAAAAGCCGCATTAAAATAACAACAACAATAATGTGCTGTGCAAACTGTAACATTTTCTATAACTTGTACACAAAGCCGAACGATGCGACAAGCTGTAAGGTAGAACGATACGATTTTACTAGTTCTACCTTTACTTTACATTACAGTCGGCTAACTGACCCTTAATGTATTCGTTTATGTGTGTTCATTTGTATAAGAAACCGATTGAAGTTCGACACTCTGGGTTTAAACACAATATCCTTCTTTACGTTGCAAAGTCCGGTAAAATTTATAAAATTTTAAAAATTTTTTTATTATTATTAGATTGGATAAGTTTAATAACTTAATGAAATAATAATTAAATAATATTGCTTTCAAGGCGTTCTTTGCTCTCCTGAAAAACTATTATATTTTCAATTACAATGTGATTCGCGGCGACCTTTCAATTGTTGGTTTCATTTCAGCTTCTTTAATTTTTATTATACATACATAGATTCACAAAAATATTCATTATTTTTATCAAATTAATATTATTAAGCACAATTCTAAATTAATCACTTTTCAGTTTCTTATGGTTGGAGTTCTTGATCATATTTTACATACATTTTTCTCTATCTAACCGTTTTATTCGATCGCTTACATACAACTAATTAATAAAAATACCACAAACAAAAAACCATGTCAGCCACCAAAAGGCAAGTTGTGTTTGTCATGTTTTGTGTTGACATACGAAACGAAATACTCTGCCCTATTTGAATAAATGCACTGAGTTATCGCCAGTGATGCCAACAATTCAAAGGCAAAACAAGCCAACTGTGTACCCAAAAAGAGCTAAAAAGAGCTGAATTTAAAAACTCAAGATTTTTCCGTTTTAAATCTATGAATGTACATATTTATTATTCAATTTGCACTTCAAGATTTTTTTACATTAATAAAAATAATAGTAAGAAAAAATAAAAAATAATAATTTAAAATAAAATCATTCCACAGCAATTGATGCAAATATTTATCTTCATTAAAAGAACAATCATTTTCAAAAAGAGTTAGCTTTACAAGGATCTTTTGTTGGTTTAATCCATTTTTTAAACGCGGGATTTGATTTCCAAGCTTTCCTATATTTTTGGCAGTAAGAATTCATTTCAATAATTTGTGGAAAATTTTCTTATTACTCAGAAACGAACACTTTATAATATAAACGGGGTTTTACAATTAGAAATGCCTAAATACATAAATATATGTATCTTACATAATTGCGAAAAAAAGTATCTGCATTTGCAAAAACATAGTTGTCAAAAATGTAAATGCCCAAAGCAGAAACAATAGGGTTAAAGCGGGAAAATTTACTATAAGATCCAAAAAGTGCCAAACGTGCCGTTTCCACAATTGAAAAGAGCTTTGTTAGCTCTTTTTATTAAAAGCAATCAAAAAGAGCTAAATTTAGCTCTAAAATAGCTAAGTTGGCATCGCTGGTTATCGCAGGTAAATAAAGGGTTATTCATTTAGTTCAATACTGGCCACCAAGCGTAATGTACATGATACAATTATACTAGGTACATGCAGAACTACAACAAAATTACAACACCAAAAAACACATGTATTTTGTTGGTATAAACAAACCCCAAATTGTCGGAAACAACTGTCTTTTGTTTATAAAAATAACAATTACAGGGTAACTAAAGTACAATTGCAGACGCGGCATTCCTGCATGATTATAGTTATTCAGTGTTGCCAGTATGGGTGTAGTTAGACAGTGTGTAATTTCTACTCACATGTGTAGGCGATGTAATTGAATTCTTGTATAATATGTGTGTAATTCTACTTTGGGTTCTATTTTTATTTATTATTGTTTTAATTTTAACCTACAAAAAAGATGTGTAGTGTAATTTTCTTCAATGTGTAATTGGAGACACAGCCATGTGTAAATTCATTGGCAACACTGTAATCATTTTGTTTACACACATACATTAACATTTTTGCAGCTTGTAAACAAAGTTTGACAACTAGGTGCAATGTATACAGTGACAGGCTGGGCTTGTGCATGTACCTAGTATAATTGTATCATGGTAATGTATTGGCCTATATGTATTCATTTGTATAAGAAACCGATTTATGTTCGGCACTCTGATGCTACTTTAGCCAACGTAGATTTTGTGGTTTCAAAACTGTCGATTTGGCAAGGCAGCCAGCTGTTAAATATCTGTCACCTGATGTGATGAGTAATGTATTCACATATGTGTATTGATTTGTTTAAGAAACCGATTGATGTTCGGCACTCTAGTGCTACTTTGACCAGTACATATTTAGTGGCTTAAAAACTGTCGATCTGGCAAGGCAGCCAGCTGTTAAATATCTTTCAGCTGAAGTCTCATTTATTTACTCTAAAGGTAGAGGTCCATAGCTCGCTTTTTGCATCTGTCAAAAAAGTAGAATCAATGTAATAGTATGTGACGAAATACATTGCAAAAAGCGCAGAATGCGTGGGCACGTTCAAAGCAAAAAGTAGGTATACTTTCTACTTTTGTAAGCGTTACAAGCACCATGAAAGAAAGCCATCTGTTCTTGAAAGCTTAAGATGTTAAATAATACTTTATTTCTTACGTTATCGTTATTGTTTAATAAAATACATATGTGAATATTTTCATTAATACGACGTATTTTAATTAACTTTTCACCACACTTTTCTTATAGTGGGTGCAAGACACATCAATGTTCAGATTCAATATATGTATGTGGTTGGGTGCGTTTGCTTACTAAAAATAGTCACACATATACTATTGGTGTGAATATTTTTTATAAAAAAAAACGCACACAACCACATATATTGAATATATTAAATATTGAAGTGTCTGGGACCAGCTTTAGGTAGCTGATCTAAACAAAAATGAAATTGCGTATGAAAAGCAGTGCATGTAACTCAACGCGAACAAAGTATAGAATGAAACAAGAAGATGAAACGCGTGTACAGCATAACGCGCAAGAAGCGAGCTATGGACCTGTACCTTTAGGTTTGCCTTGTACTATAACTGTTTGTATAGCAAAAAAAAAAAAAAACATGGTATGTACCATATAATTGTAGTGTGTGCGACAGAACTAGTATAAGAGTTAAGCCCGACTATAATATGAATAAGCTGTCTTAAGCTAATGCCAGAATGCCAGAATTGAACGATAAGTCTGTCAAATACGTAAGCAATTCAGATGTGACTTTTAGGTGGCCACAGTGTACTTAAGTATTCTTTAGCCACAGCTACACATATAGGTATTGTTCACAATTTTTTAGTAATTTTGTTTCTTCTTAAAACTAATAAATAAATGCAATTCAATCAAATTAACTTGTTGGAATATCCTAATCCACTAAAAATTCACGAATAATTATATCTTCCACTTTATTACTTGTTTTATTTGTTTTGCCTACTAAAAAGTACAACAATGATCATACATAAATAAACTCATGTGTATGTGTGTATAGGTGTATTGTAAAACAAAGATTGAAAATAAAAGCTTTGCTTTCTTTTCTGAGTTTAAAATAAGAAACTATAAAAAAATATTTAAAATCAATGAATATTTTCTGATGCTGTTTGCTTGAGTTTAAAAAAATACACAAACCGTGTTTTCCGTACGGAATATGCGTTCAGTTTGGCACTTAGCAAAGTGCCAAGCAAATGACATTTGACGAAACTTGACGAAAAGTTCCATAAGTACATTATAGTTTGCCACATACATTTTATATGTAACCGAACAGTTGCTTAAGTCCGCTTATTCACATTATAGTTGGGCCTTTATTGTGTGTGCGTGCTTTTCCAAATTACAATACAATTAAAAACAAATAACAATTGCTTATTGTATTGCTGCTGAGGAACTGTTTGTATCTGTTTTGCTCAAAAATACCAGTTGTAACACAAATATATGAAAAAACCAGTGTTGAAACAAATACATGATAAGCATATGTTCATGCGCACGTTCGTAAAGTTTTTTGTGGCGCAGACTAGGCACACATTCGTATTGTGTGTAATTTTGTTTTTGTATTTGCAGCTCATGTGTTTCGTGTATCATTTACTCAAATACATATGTAAATATGTATGTATGTATGTTAAATTTTACTTTTATTTATTCATTCATCAGCCACGTACATTTGTTCTCAACACACCATAATGTACTTATTGTAGACGCAGTTTTATTTATCTTATTTGTTTTAGAAACACAAATACAAAGAAATGTGTTGTTCTCATTTGCTCATTGTCCAACCATACAAAAATTGCTTTAAAAAATCAACATTGGTCGCATTCATAAGACGTAACAGTTGCGCAACCGTTGAGCGTTTGTCTTAGAAACGCATAGTTGAGTATCTCCGCTCCACTCAACAGTTGAGTAATTTTCCATCATAAAATTTTTTCGCTACCTATAGTCAACACGTTGTGCTCCGACTGAACAGCTGGTCAAATAGAGCTATTTCTTTTATATGCTTTGTTAGGTGGCAGCAACAAATATTTGTTAAGTTTTACATTACAAATGCGATGAAGTAACGAAATAAAGATATACAATTACATTATATACATCAAGCCGTTTCTAAGAAGTAGCTGTTGGGGCCCAACAGTTGCCAGCAGTTTCACAACTGTTGAGCTCAACAGCTACGTCTTATGAATGCGCCCATTAACAACTAGTAACAGAAACGCTAAATAACATATTTTTTTTTCAATAAAGAGAAGTAACACTCAGGCAATGAACGCCTACTACTACTTATAGGTGTTACCTTCTTTAAGCGGCCCATAGGGTGCCCCTGTGGCTGAGTGGTAGCGATGCTAGCCTCTCAGTCCAGAGGTCGTGGGTTCGATTCCCACCATAGACTCTGGGTGTTTTCTGCAGACAAGCTAATCGCTTTGCGGTTGTGTTTGTTTAAAAAAAAAAAAAAAAAAAGCATACCAGCAAGCTGGTACAATATTCACTTTTTTAAAAAATAAAAGAAGGGTGGTTCTGAATAGTGACACAGTTTTTTGCTTAAAGTTTAATTGATATTTTGTAAATATTACCAGCTATGTACAAATATAGTGCTCAAATTCCATTTTCCATTGAAAGAAATTATTTTTAAACAAATTACAATTTTTAAATGAATATTTACTGCTTGACAATTTTAGTCAAATGAGTTAACTTCACTATACACAATACCAGCAAGCTGGTATCATCAGCAAAATATCAAACTCTATTTGACATCACTACAGCAAAACGTACAATCACACAAAATGCCCATACACGATCCAACCGCTGGTAGTGTATGGACCGTTTTAGGAAAGGGATAGTGATAGAGAAGACAGATGGTGAAGGAAGAGATAAAGGAAAGCTTATTTTTATTCTACAACTCTACGTTCTGCACGTTATAATGCAGAGTTGCAGCTCCTCTGGTTCAATTGAGGTGCACTAAATTTTATTGAAGCTGTGTTTAGTAGCCATTTTTATTCGTTATTTTACTTTGCCGATGATTCTGCTACATAATACCGACGAAGGAGGGCATAGTTCAGTGACCAGTGACTATGCCTTCATCACTTGAACACTTCCCACAACAACTGATACAAAGGGACACTAACGCACATCAGAAAAATGCGTGGTGTTGTTATTTAATGGCTTTCGGATACAGGGATTGAACCCAGGATCTTTGATTTTGTACTCAACGTGCTAACTACTTCAGCCAACGCCACCCTTGTTCATACCAGAACCAAAAATATGCAAAACTGGTGCAAACAGTTCTATCTTTGCAATGCTATAGTGCGAACATGGAACCTTTAATAACTGAATAACTCGCCAAAACAGTAAAACTTATTCAAAGGTGGTGGTTCAAAAGTCGTTGCCACATTTCGAATATTATGGGGTGATTATAGTCGTCATAATCGACCTGCTGTGCAAGGAATTTAAGGTGTTAAAGGATTGTGCGAACCGTCGAAAATATCGCTAGTCCGCAGATCCGTTACCGGCAATTCGGAGCGCTATTGCCGTATAATAACCTATTTTTGTACCTGAAATATAATATTATGAATTGAATGATTTGTGGTTCAATCAAGATGGTGAGTTTGTCTTTATTGATGAGATGATACTATTTGAAGCCTTTATACTTTTAATGCGGCTACGGAACAAACAGTGCTTAAGCGAATAATCCTTTAACATTGGAGCATTTGAAAACCAGTAATCGCCCAGTTACCGCCGAGATACTACCTGACATGTGCGATAAAGTGGCCGAAAACTACCTCAAAAGGATCGACTGTTGCAACCCAGCTAGAGGTGGCCAGTTAAATGACATTGTATTTGGTACGTAATGACATGGTGCAAGCATTAAAACAAAATCGAGGTAATAAATAAAAGTTTAACTTAAGTTTTGAGACCGAAAAATTGATATTCCTATACGAAAAGTTGCAGCCTATGCACACAATGTGTCTACATTTAAATTAAAGACCAGCACAAGAAGTCTTATAAGAACTTTTAACACATGAGGGGAATTTCAAATGCTTTACTTCAAGGAAATCTTCTGAAACAAATGCTAACCAACGTTGTCGGCAATATATTTGTTTAACTTATTGCAGGTACAAGAGTAAAGAAGAAAATAGTTCGTGACTGTAAAATTTGTGGTGTTTGTGATTTTTTCTCTCATTGGTGCGTATGCATGTACATACCTTCATAATTTGTGTACACACACACCCAAAAGTACAATATGCAAAATAACAAGCATACATATATAAACAGTACCCTGCAGGAAATGTTAATAGTAAAATTATACTGATTATCTATTGACTATGTCACCAGTACTACTGACAAATTATACCCCAACTATTGCTATCTACTTTTGACATTTAACACAGGCTTGTCCTACGAAATCTACCGGTAGACTACGTCAGTACTCAATAAGTAGTTCTTGTTGGCCCATGTGTCGAAAATATCAATAGTAAGATTGTACTGACTTACTATTGACGATATCATTAATACTATTTTAATTTAGTTCAAACAGGTACAAATATTTATTTAAGTAATGTAATTAAAGAAATTAAAAGCAAAATAAGGTACAAAATATTGTATATTATTTTTTAAGTTAACATATCTTATTGTTGAATTAAAAAAAAGAACTTCGTTTTGTTTTATATAAAAAACATTTATATACATTTATAAGCTCATTTCTTCGTGGCTGGCTGAACCTTTTAGATACATATGTTTATGGTTTATTAATGTATATTAGTCCTTTGGAAAAACTTCTTTTAATTTAACGAATTCAGCAGATATCTTAGAAATGTTTTGTTTTGGAGTCCGCATTTCTGTTCTATTTTTAATAATTCTTATTAGCATCTTTCGTGTTACTCCAAGATCAATTAGATGCATACTGTCTAATGGAGTTTGCGTTACCATTTAAACCAAGAGGAGTTTTTTTGTCCTTGAATATATGGTGTTTTGGGTATTTTCTTGAAGAAAAGTCAGCATCAGAAATTAAAGTGCCACTAGAGGTACTATATGTAAGCACATGTCCAACTTTTTTCGCAACTTGTATGCACTTACTGCAACCATGTGAAGATGTATGACTTGGGATGCCACAAACGAAAGCTTTAGCCGGCGTGTCACATGATAGACAGCGGAATACAATTTCAATTTTCTTTTCATTTAATATTAAACCATCTCTTTTTTATTTTCAACAAATTCTGCCAGAAAGCATCTAGCAGAAGTTTTTGAAAGTTGAATGCAACAACGATATACATGTATGTCTGTAAAATAAAAATTCCCCCACTGAGTCTTTCAGCCGATTCTAGCCGGCGGCGCCGACGTCAATAACAACAATTGCCGTCAGCTACCCATCGATTTTAAGCCCATCAGCTTGATGATTTGTTTTTAACGGTCAATAATTTTCTCTACCTATCAAAAACAAAAGCAAAAAAAAAAAACAATTTGTTGACAGTGTCACCAAAAAGACACCATAATTGTTGACAAAATTATTGACATGGATACACTTAACCCCACGTTTCCTTCAGGGTACTTATTTTTGTTGTTTGTTTAAACAAGACGTTTTGGCGACATCGCTTGTTAACCGTCATATACACGTGCACCAATACAACCATCGTGTTTCGTTTATAGTACGACAGCATTTATTATTGGCTTAGTATAATGCATGCCACGAGAGTACATTTAAAAAACACGACGTATTTACATTTCAAGACTGCTTACGCAGGCCACTAATACATATAAGTACATTTTGAAAAAGTATTTTAATTTATATAAATGCGAAATATTTGAAGGTGTGCAATGCTGAACTATGTAGTTATACTTAAATATTAGGTGAAGATGGTCCTGCTGCCGTCTCCAAAATAATTAAGTACGAGGCGACAAATGCTGCTAGCGGCATTTTAAGTCGTGTGTTCGTGTAGCTTGCTGTGGTGAATGTGTTTAATGCATTACAGTAAAATTAAGAAACTCTCTGTTAAACACACTGTAAATAATACATTAAAGTTGAAATATCTCGTACCACAGTATAACCTAAGTTAAGCTATTATTCCAAATAATAGTCCTGAAAAATTACAAAAATTAGTTGAGATTTTGAGACCTGCACAAGAAGTCTTATAAGAACTTTTAAGACATGAGGGAATTTCAAATGCTTTACTTCAGGGAAATCTTCTGAAACAAATGCTAACCAACGTTGTCGGCAAAACATTTGTTTAACTTATTGCAGGTATAAGAGTAAAGAAGAAAATAGTTCGCGTATGCAGATTATGACAGTACCATTAACTCAAAATCGGCTTATCTCGACTCAAACACTTTTTCCTTTTTGCCACAAATATTAAGATGCCCGCAAACAATCAATCAGCGCATCGGTTTCAAAGATACCTGGTTAGAATGTTAGCAACTTTGTGTTTGTATATGTTAACACAAAAAAAGTTTATTTCCCTTATTATTAAATTTCAACGAATTAACCAAAATGCTGACACTAGCGCAGACGGTTAAACAGGTCAACAACTTATGAAAGTTGCAAAACAGTAAACAGCGCGTGTCATTACGATTACCATGCAATTTTCCAATATCTTATTTTATGTTTCGTTTGAACTAAAAACTAGAATTAAGTTCAGTTGTAAATTTATACCTTTGCAATTAAGTTCTAATTATGTGCTTTTAAATAAAATAAAATTAAGTGAAAATAAAAAAAATGTTTTTTTTATAAAACTAAACTAAAAATACATTAACTTATATGATATCTAACTACAGCATCCGAAAATTATACAAACTTTGTATTGATACGTTTTGGAAGTCAGCTAATTTAAGGCATTCCTTAAGGTAAACCCTGCGTAAGCGTGACGACTTTCGATATAAATATGTTCACGTTAACTGGAGTGCACTGTATATAATTGCATAAATATGGCATGGGCTTTATTTAATTAATGTGTAAAATATAACAAATATTCTTTACTGTTTTGTTTTTACTGCTGCGTTTTTGTTACTTCTCGCTTTTATGGGATAATTTACGAGGTGTGTATGTATGTACATATGTATTTGAGTGCAAATGCTATTTTTACTTCATCTGTCTCGTAAACTGGGTTCAATGAGGGTCACAATCTTGAAAATCATATTTTCTTTAGCAAACGCTATTAGCAACTTGTTGGTTTTTGTTTAATTTGGTTCTTATACCAAAAGTTATTGCTTCTTCACATTCTTTAATACAGTGGCCGTCTTGTTTATGTTTAATTGGTGTTAGAGGAAATTAATGGCTGCGGTTGAATTTCTACGTATGTACATATCGTGTGACTTGAACATACATATGTATGTATGTATGTACATGTCTGATATACATACATACATAAGTTTATGCATGTATATCACAAAATATCAACAACAGTGTGATATTAACTTAAATGCTAGTTTTAAGGACCTTATGGCTTTTATTTTATGGCAGTAATGTGAAGATTTAATTTGTCAGGCAATTCCATTTTAGTGCTTAAATGTATATAATTTTTTTATTACAATATAATTTTTTATTATATTTGTACTGTAAAGGAACATACGCATATGGTGTATTTTACAATTAATTAATATTTACGCGCAGTTAAATGGTGAAGGTGGTCAGAAAATACGATTAAGAAATACAGCGAACTCAAGTGTAGGTATGTACTAGAGGCCTGCGTAAGCAGTCTTGAAATATAAATACGGCTTATTTTTATTTAAGCGAATTCAACTGTAGGTATGTACTAGAGGCCTGCGTAAACAGTCTTGAAATATAAATACGTCTTATTTTTAAATGTATTCTCGTGGCAATAATAAATACTATCGTGTAATAACCCTGAAGGAAACGTGGGGTTAAGTGTCCCAAGTCACCACTTTTGTCGAATATTTTGGTGACATTGTCAACAGAGCGTCTATTAGTATTGTTCTTAATGTTTTATTGGTTTGTTGAAACCAAAAGCGACGTAGAGCAAAATTTAAGTGTTTATAAAAATTAGTTTAAGAAAGAAATCAAATTAAAAGGTGAATTTAAATGTATTGAACACTAATTAAAAAATATACACAGAAAGAATTTGCAAAAAAGATATTAAATAGCAATCCATATTGTAAAAAATTGAAAATATTAAAATTAAAAATTTTAAGCGAAAGTGCCAATTGTGGAAATTGTTTTACCCTGTGGAAGATTTTGTACCATCAGTTAAATATTTATCATAACTGCGGATTTATTCGTAAGTGTTTGAATTTACTAATTCAGCGAAACATAAAATTTTTTATAACATATGTATGTATGTGTATTTATTTAATAGAAATGGCAAAAAAAATCCTTAGTTGCTGGTGATATACTGAACGAATAAATGAGTTAATCTCGGTTATAATATGTTTTTTAATTTTAAGTTCCATTTTTTATATACTTGTTTAATAAAATACCAAAATGTAAACAAAATATGCAATTTCATTATCAAAGGAGTATACTAGGATAACTAAAATGTGCTAGTCTAGACTATCTGTTTCCAATGTCTTCATATGGTTGCTAAAGAACTATCTAATCAGTAGTTCCAATGTCAGTAGTTGCTTTTCAATGACACGCACATGTTAAATGTCTATAGCAAACAGCATTGAGTGGAGTATAATTAGTCAGTATTACTGGCGACAAAGTCAATAGTGATTCAGTACTGATTCACTAGTGACATTTCCTGCAGGGAAGAGAAGCACGTTGGATGCATTAGTGTTCGTGTATATAAGTGTTAACAAGCGATGTCGCGATGACTTCTTTTTCATAACTAACAATCAAAAGAAGTAGTGTTGATGCGTGTATTCTTGTTATTTTACATATTGTACGTTTGGGTGTGTATGTAAAATGTGTATGGTAAACTATTATATGTTTAAGGGACTTTTTTTAAAACATGTGTGCATTTGTATATGCGCAGAAATATAAAAGATCATACACAAAACGTGTGTGCATATTTTCATAATCGCGATTACAATTAAAAAATATGCGATTAATCGCGATTATCGATTAAACACGATTAATCATTTTTTCTAAGACTAAAATAAATTGCGTCATGAGTTTTAGTCGAACTGTATGGGTTTAGCCAAAGAAATTTATTTATTTTAAGTTCTCGTTTTAATTTAATTTTTCAATTAAATTGTATAAATTGTTAAACACTTAAGATAAAGTTCGTAAATCAGAACTTATTAGTATCAAAAATAATACACTACGCTCGAAATCAAAACATTTCAATCTTAACAGTCTGGTAAATACGAAAAATCTTGATTCAAGGATAAAATCTTAATTCTTTTTAAGATCGCAGTTAAGAGGGTAATCTTGAATAAGATCTCCTTTTTAAGATCGAATTCAAGATTTTTTTCTAAATAAAAATCTTAACTTAAGATCATATTCTTAAGAATTTAAGAATATCATGTTAAAATTATGACTACGTTCTTAACTTTAACAATTCATTCTATAAATTAAGAATTTATGCTTAAATTTGAGAACGTCAATCTTACCGAACAAATTTAAAGATTGAAATGTGAAAATTTATACAATCTTAATTCAAGATTTTTGTTCTTAAAATTAGATTATTAGTTTTTTATTAAGAACAAGGCGATTAGCTTCTCTGCAGAAAACACCGAGAGTCCATGGTGGGAATCGAACCCACGACCTCTGGACTGAGAGGCTAGCATCGCTACCACTCAGCCACAGGGGTACCCTATTACTGTACGAATTGTACGTATTGTGTTAAATCAATGTTTTGATAGGAAACTTTTTCTAGGACGAAGCATATGTATGTATTTCTACTTTCTGAATTTATTTTTTATTTAATTTTTTATCCACATTTAATAAATTTATATCATAATGAATGAACAAGTTAATATAAAAACAATATTTTTTATACCGTTTTTTTTACAAAATTGTTCATTCATCATTATATAAATTCATGACTTGTGTACACTCAGTTATAACTATAACCTTTATTAGTATTTCTATGTTTTTTGTAATAATGAAAGGTCTCAAGATAAAGCAAACTTCACCTATCTGACAACCACATGAAAAAATTTGTATCGATCTTAATGAAGTTTTTGAGATATTACGACGTTTTTGGAAGAAAATTTAAACAATAAATAAAATATAATAAATTTAATAAGTGCTTAATTCGAATTTTAATTATCGTTTTGCCTTCTTATATTTTTATTGTATTAAGGTGTAGGAAAATAAAATAGATGCATATGGAATATAAATCGTTTCTTGTGTTTTGTGTTAGTTTCTGAGCCTATTCGCTTATTCTATTGGATTTTTCAAAATTTTGTGTAAATTCGCAAATGATTTTTGAAAGTATGTGCATAAGATAAGAGGTTTGAAACTTTTTAAATGTATGATTGAAGTCTAGTGATGATTTCTTAAAGCGACAATGAAATACAAACATACGAGTATACATACATATATGCTGTATTAAAAGTATTAATTTTAATTTTTTATGCGTTGAATTTGAACTGTATGCAAATTTGGCATAAATTCTTTGCTTAAAAAGGAAGGAATTTTTAATCGTAATCGAGCGAATAATGGGTGCAATTACTATTACGATTAAACCTAAAACCTGTGCAATCCCTAGGGTGTGCGTATGTAAATGCATGAGGTTTGTATACGCTCCCATGCGTATGAAAAATCAAGCATCACAAATACTTCCGTCACGAAGTATTTTCTTCTTTACTGCTATACCTGCAATAACTGAATCAAATGTCTTGCCAACAGTGTTTCTTAGCGTTTCTTTTAGAACATTTCATTGTAGTAAACCATTAAAAAAATCCCTAATATCTTAAAAGTTCTTGTAAGTGGGCTTGTGCAGGACTTTAATATGTACATACGCAGTAGATAAGGACAACTATCGATAGTGCCACTATTGAAAGTTTTCGATAGTTTATAATATTTTATCATGTACCTGATATTTTTTTATCATGACAAATCTCAAATTCGATATAGGAAAAACGAGCTAACATAAAAAAATAATTTTTCAATATAAAGTTTGACTTTTCTTGTTATAAAAATATATCAGGTATAGACGTAGCGTTTCTTAGTTCATCTGATAATAAAACTTAAAATAAGTGCGAACAGTGGAGGAGATTTTAAGACATCCAGTTCTTTTTGTTTATAAAAAGCAACATATTTAAACTTTTTGATTTCAGTGTTGCGTTCTTTACTATCGATAGTGACTAGAAAAATATCAGTTGCTTTCAAGTATTCATCGATTAAAGAATATAATCATCGATAGTGTCATCGATAGTTTTCGATCTCTAATACACAGAAAAAACTATTCGCATAAATTTTTTTAAGCAAAAGTTGTTTTGAAATAAAATTTAGTTTTAGTAAAAATTTTTTACTGCTCCAGTAAATTATTTGTTCCAATTTTATTTTATGCAAGAAGCTGTATATGCAGAGTGAAAAATTCTAATTCATACAAATAATATGTGTAAAATTAAACTTGTAAAAAGATTGTTAAGATCAGATTTCTGTTCAAATAAGGCAATGGCATACTGAACAGAACATTTATTCGTTTGGTTTGCTTTTTAATTTCGATAAAATTTGTTTGAATAAAACAATTTGTTGTTTGTTTTTTTTTTCAAACAAATTATTAAAAATTTTTGAAATTGAATTTGCAAAGTTCTAATTGGGCCTAATTTGAAAAAATTAATATTCGATTCAGAGAATTTAGTGTTTGAATTGAAAAATTAGTTTTTTCTGTGTATGTATGTATATGAGTTTTTTTTTCGCCCATGTTAAGAAACCGCACTACAAGAAATGAGTGGCAAAAATAAATAAGTAAAACGTTTTGCTATTTACCCTCTAGGATGCTTGAGTTTAAATGTTTAATCAGACATGCCATACTATAATGCCATAGCCATATAAATTTATATTTGCTGCGCCTATTAGTGCTGCCATAAGCATAAACAGCTGCTGTGTAACCAGAAAAGAGTTGCTTATGCTTATGGCGAAAAACCAAAATTCAATTCGTTGCTATGATTATAGCTAGGCCTATGCCAAGTCACCCTTAAATACGGTTTTACCCATAAGTTTGGTTCGAATAGCTGTTTTGTATGGTTGCGGTTATGACACGTTTAATTCAACCTTAAGTTTTTCCAAGTAACACAAGGCAGCTGAGTGATAATATCTGTGGCTAAAAAAAGTGTTTACGTCGAGATAAGCTCATTTTGAGTTAATGATAAATTCGAAATCTGCATATTTGAAAGTACCCCTGGTCAAAATCTTAATTAATTTGTTTGATTTTGCAGGAAGTTATAGCACTATGACTTGCGACTTATCCTTTTTAGACTTCAAGTCTCATTTGGAATAATAGCTTAATTAAGGTTATACTTTGGTAAATTTCAAATGCCTTATTCATAGTGTGTAGAACGATGTTTCCCTAAAAATATAAAGGTTAACAGAGAATTTCCTAGTTTAACTGCAAAAAAAAATAAATTTCTGAAAATCTACTTGAATGCCTAAAAGTGCGCTCCTGCAAAACAGTAAAATAAGACTTTAAGCACTTTTTCCTAGAGTTACCAAAAAAGTACTAGCGAGTCTCTGTTTAAAATGTCTACACATGGTCCCAAAATTCCCAAAATAGCTATGTATCTAGTCAATAGTACGAACGTCAGTAATAGATTTTCAAGTATTAGTGGTGATGTTTTACTGTTGACACTTCCTACACGCAAAGAAAAAATATGGTGGAAGTAATCAAACAGCAGCATACTGTGATTGAATTATATGGTTGTAGTTAAATCATATTATTGTCAATAGAAAGGCAAACTTTTAATAATATTATTATGTAAGTTACTAATAATATTATCAACAAAAACAATGAAGTTTGTTACACCTAATCTTATTATTGTAAATATGACAACATTATTGTTAGATGTAACTAAAATATAATTGAGACTCACCATACATACCATGTTCTTATATTATAATAATATTGTTAAATACGACAAAAGTATTATTTAATATAATAATATTTTGTTTTTCAATCATATATTTATTGGTAGATCCCCTGTTTAAAACAGCTGTGCGTTAAATCCGAAATAAAAATAAATTAATATTTCTGAAATAAAATGTATGCATAGAAATATATTCTTTTATATGTGTGTATACCCGAAATACAGACATGTCTGTGTAAAGAGATAAATATATGTACGTATATGTTTTTATTTATCTGCCTTTTTGTTTGTACTTTATTTAATTATTTAACACGACGCGTGCAATACCGATAGCTTACAAACGAAACACTGAACTGACAGAAGATGTTCCTGAAAAAGATTTTTTTAAAATAGTATGGTTTTGGATAACATTATGTAGTTAATTACATTATTTTATTTTTAAATAATAACAAAAATTATGTTGCAGTCATAAATTTTTAACAAAACTATATTGTTAAACTCTAACCATATCACACATTTTTATGAATATAATAATGTAATTATAAATTCAAACATAACATTGCTTGCCGTAACATAATTAATGTTTAAAATAACAATAACTTGTTTTCAAAGACCACAGATTTGTTTCTGAGAACATAATATTGTTTTCTCAACTATTCTACAACCATATCTTTTTTTTGCGTGTACATAAAGTTTATTGGGGACCAACCACAAAAGTACGCTGATGAAGAAGGTATAGCAGACTTCGAAAACATTTAGTTGATCCGTTCAACTGTGTGTTAGTCCAAATATTTACAACTAACTTTGGTGTAATTTGTTCATTGAATGCTGCCTTTTGATTTAAAATCCAACAATATACTGATAAGTTTAGGTAAAAAACTAAAAAAGTGAACGTAAAAATCATTTTTTGTCTAAAGTCAAATATCTTCTAAGATATGAGAGATACGAAAACACGTCTTGGGAGATTATTTATTAAAAATGTTAAGCTCAGCTCTAAACGCTTTATTCCATAAAATTCTGATAATTTTTCTAAAAGTTACAAGGCTCAAAAATTGTTTTTGAGACTCAGGTGTTCAACTTAGGTCCACTGTAACTCCTGTCCAGAAACTTGTGAAAATATGTGTTATTAAGTCTAATGCCCTAATTCTGTTCGACGATTGTGCCGTCTTGTCTATGGACGGAAAAATCCCGCAGTTGTGATTCTTTAAAACAATAATTGGTTATTGTCTATGCTATAAGGTTCGTGTATTTGCTTTATGATTTTGCTCCAAATATTATTTCCAACACACATATTTTCATATATTCTTCAAACTTTTGTATACAACTTTAATTTAACTTTTATTTTTTAAAAACATGGCAATAATATTTTTATATTTCATTATCAGAGACAACAACTATTTTTTAAGAAAATAATTTACTGAATTCAAACACAAGAACTCAGAAGTATTATAAACAAAAACTTCCTATTTCTTCTTACTGAATTAGGGTGTAAGTCCTTTTCTATGGATGTTCGAAGTTTTATATAAATCCAATCAGTAGTTTATAAGTTCCAGATCAATTACCATATATTTTGCTAAAGTTCCCATTGAGCTTCCGCTTGAACTCAATTTACAAACAATAAATCTTAACTCACTGTTATTTTAAGCAAAATGGATAAAACTCTGGCTTCAGATATCAGAATTAAAATAACATAATTGAGGTTAAAGAGAAAAAATGCAAAACTGTACAGTTTATGGAAAACTTATTTTTTAAGCGAAAAACTGATCAATGATTAGAAAACTGCTAAAATCTGAGAAAACTGCACATTTGGCAACGCTGGCTATGTGGAATCTCACTTGACCTTAGATTCAATGAAAACAAATGCTCAGTAAAGCCAAAAAATTTCGAAATTAAATTGTTCGATACTTGTTCGGAAATCTCATAAAATTCGAATGTTCGCTAAAGCTTCCAACTTCAAACTTCTCGCGATAGTTTTTCGGATGTGAGATCTGTAGTAGCCTGTTAATCTAGAGGTACCAAATTCAAACCATGAGAGCGCACTGTGAGTAAAAAAACAAACAAATACATACTTCTAAGTCACATGCATTTTTGCTTCGAAATATTAAATTAATCTTGAAAAAATTCAAAATATATAATAAATGATAAATAAACTTGTATTAATCGAGACTAGAGCAACTCTAAATTAAAACGTTGCATATTATAAAAATATATTTTGGTTTATTCAAGTGTAATTTGCTAAATATATCGATCAAAGGAGTATATGACTTAGACCACTTTCATAATTAAGGGCACACATGTGCAAAATTGAACAGAAAAAAATTTCCGCAATAGCCTAGTGAAAGTGCGCTAGTCTGTTGGTACCATGAAGGTACCATGAAGGTACCATGTTAAAACCCAGCAGCGTAAGTTAAGGTATTAAAAAAATAAATAATATAAGTAAGTTAAAATAAATTAATTAATAAATAAAAAATAATATTACTTTTTTATACTTTTTCTGTTGCCTTTTTGGGTATCGTAAATAGTTCGATATACCCTTTGATAGTGCTAGCGGAACTTCGGAGATCGAATGTTTTTTGGGACAAAAATTAATGTCAGGTGAACTTTTTTCGATTAATTTTTTAGTGTCATTCTCGATAGTTTTCCACGATAAATGTTCGAGATATATTCGAAATCGATATCAATAACGAAATTCTTTGTCAACCGGGTTGCTTATAAGAGATTAAGTTATTTTCTTCAGTA
Source organism: Tachina fera (assembly GCA_905220375.1). NCBI lineage: Eukaryota > Metazoa > Arthropoda > Insecta > Diptera > Tachinidae > Tachina > Tachina fera. The sequence goes on along the minus strand of LR999967.1, from coordinate 78,459,519 downwards.
CGTGTAAAAAGAGCTTAACGAAGTGCCCACGGGCTGCCTTTCGCTTATCTCTGCTCTAGGCATAGCAATAAAATTATGCGCATTAGCGGAAATAAGAGGGAAGAAGTAAAAATCTGGAGAATTGAGAAAAAGGAAGTTGTTATATTTCTTTTTGATTAAAAAATATTATGCCTTAGGCGAATAAAAAATATATAAAGTAACGTTTAATATCTGTGCAACGTATTTCAAAGTAAAAAGGGTGTTCTTTAATTTCGAATTACATATATACATATACATACATATGCTTATACAAATGAACTTAAGTACACCCTGTCGGAAATTTGGCTAACTTTAAACTAACTTTAAGCTAACTATTTCGCAAGTAGTACTGACTACACTTGGATTACTTCGTAATGTAATCAATTGACTACTTTAACATTGCAATGTCCTAGGCGGTAGTCAATTGGTAGCTAACTTAAAGTTGACTTTTTTAAACCAACTTGTAGTCAGTAAATAAAAAAAAATTTCTGGGGATCAAACATGTATCATCACAATTTGTGTACTCAACGGGCTACCACTCAGCTAAGGTACCATCTAGAATAACAACAGCAAAATGTTAACATAGAACTGAAATGAGTTTCAAAATAGCTGAGAATAAGTTTGTTAGCTCTCATCAAATTTAACTACGTACTCAACTCGAGAATTAATTTTGGGACTGTTCTAGATGACATTGCAGTTAGCTTTTAGTCAGTATAAGAAAAGTTAACTATAAGTTAACTATTTTTGTAAATTTACATTCTCCGATAGGGCATGTATGCATATAGTATACACGATTATATACTGTTATATGTAATTTAGTAGCATAATGATTGATTTATATTTTAATAATGCTTTCTACATGCGAGAAAACAAATAAAACATCAGTCATGTTTACTATAATGGCATTGAACCTATGTAAGTAAATCATATCAGATATCTTTCCTAATATTCAAATAATGTCCGAAAAAAATCCACTGCAAAGAAATCATGAAAATGGAGAGTTTGCGATCCTGGAGTAGTGAAAATTTGTATCATTTGTAATGATTTTTGTCATTGCCAGAAGTTCTCTGTTGTCGATAGGTATGGAGTTCTATAATAATACTTTCATCTAGGAAATGTGGCAAAAAGTAACCCATGTTTGTAATTTCTTTCTTTTTATAAGAACTTAAGCGCGAAACAGTATTTTCATGTAAATTCAAGTAAATAATTTTTAAATTTTAGACCAAGATAAGTTCATACATTTCTTTAAAACAAATTGATTATTTACAGGTATGGTGAGAATTTGTTAAAACTATGCAAGCATTATAAGGATTTTTATGACTTAAATAAGCTATCAGCAAATTAAAGATATCTATTTGTTGGCAGCAATGAAAATGTACTGCCCTCATAATAATAATTTACAATTTTTTTACTGGCTAGTTACAAAATAAACGTCTTTAAAACAGTGATCGCAAATAATGATTATTTTCCAAATTAAAATTGAAAAAAATCACACTAACAGAGAAGTCCTACGTGCACAAGAAATATACCAAGATATTCCATGTTACATGGACTACCTATAGATGTAATGATTTTTATTTTTATTTATTCCTCACAAAATAACAATTATTTCTTGATTTTTATTTATTCCTCACAAAATAAGAGTTATTTTGTGACTTTTATTTATTTTTCACAAAATATGAGTTATTTTTTGCTTTGTATTTTTTTTTGCTCAAAACAACTTTAATTTTTAAAATGAATAAACTACAAAAGAGTAAATTTAATTTATGCCCCAATTCAGAAAGAAGAATTAGGACGTTTTTGTTTGAGAATACTTAATGCCCTAATTCAGTGAGAAGAATTAGGAGGTTTTTTTTGAAATACTTCTGAGTTCTTGTGTTTAAATTCAGAAATTATTTTCTTCAAAAATAGTTGTTGTCTCTGATAATGAAAAATGAAAATATTATTGCCGTTTTTAAAACATAAAAATTAAATTAAATTATTGTACAATAATTTGAAAAATATATCAAAATATATGTGTTGGAAATAATGTTTGGAACAAAATCATAAAGCAAATATACGAACCTTCCGAACGGCTCTATGTATAAGCAAAAATTGGCATGAAGTTAGCATAAGTGGCAAAATTGAAGTTGATCTTAAAGAGTTTTGCGATGAAACTTTACATTAAAAATCACTCTAGGACTTAAAGGTGGGTTAAAAGTACGTAATGCTAACGTTTTTAATGTCAAATTGTATCGAGGAGCTCGTTAACACCGAATTCAATTTCGTCACTTATGCTAACTTCATGCCAATTTTTGCTTATACATAGGGCCGTAAATAATTATTGTTTGACAGAATCATAACTGCTGCTTTCTTCCGTCCATAGACGAGACTGCACAATCGTCGAACAGAATTAGGGCCTTAACATATAAGATTTTTTTACAGACTGTTGCTATAAAATCAAATTTAAAACGGGTTATATTAATTTTAACGAAAAAATTACGCTTTCTAAATTTTAAAAATTAAGCAAAAAATAAAAATCAAGAGGTAACGGTTATTTTGTGAGTCACAAAAGTCACAAAATAACTCTTATATTGCGAGAAGCAAATAGAAATCAAGAAAAAACGTAAAGTAATTTTTAAAATAAAAATTATAACCGTATCGGTACAAGACTTTAATAACATATCGTTCCCTTATTGCAAAAGAGCGATAAATCAAAACAAGCAAGCATTGCAGAAAATAAGTTTATGTTTTAATTTTATATATTTTCTTTTTTTAGGAATAGATTTTATAAAATTAAATTAACTTTAACGACTTGTTGTGCATTATGTTTTTTTATACATATATGGGCATATCCTGGAGTCGCGAGCGTACGTTCGTACGCTTTTGATGTAAAAAATATATAGAAACCAAATCTTTTGCAAGATTTTTTTTGGGATTTGATATCCTTTTGGAAGTTCTATGTTTAGTGCAAAAGATGGATTTCATCGAGCTTAAGTTTTCATATTGATAGTTATAAAAATATGGCTTCGAAAATACGCAAAATAGAAGTCAACCTTGGCTGACAATACCCAGTGAAAAAAAATGGAAGTCATTCTAGTGGAACTAGATTTTCATTGCTTCCAAAAAATCGATATTTTTAATTTGCCGAGAGTGAACCAAAAACCATGTAGAAGCTTATTTTAGTCACACAAAACCTTGTAACTCCTCCATAGTGTTAGAAAATACTCACCAGAATTTAAAAAAAATTTATTTTTTTAAAGAAATTTATAAACTATTTTTGGTCCAAAATTTAAAAGTTATTTGCTTAAATTTACATGAAAACACTGTTTCGGGCTTAAATTCGTATAAAAAGAAACGAATTGTTAAAAAAGGCAACTATTTACCATTTTTCCTAGATGAAAATATTATCATAGAACACAGAAAAGGGAATTTTTCTTAATATCGCTTCCAATTCAGTGACCAGGCATCGAAAAAGAGAACTTCTTGCAATGACAACCCTATGTAAAAATCATTAGATCGGATCGAAATTTGCACTACTTCCGCATCGTAAACTCTACATTTTCATGACTTTTTTTGCGTCTCTTTTTTTACTGGGTAGTAAAATCTGCGAAATGGAAGATACTAATGAAAAGTGATTCATTTTTTTTAAAGTGTATTAAATGTTGGTCTCTACCATTATTTGCACAATAAAATATCTCTATTGGTGTTTGTTTAATTGGCTTAATTACGGGTTGCGAACGTACGGCTCGCGAACGTACAATTTTTCCACCCTGCCATTTCCCATTTTGGAATTTTTTTTCGTTCTCCTTACACTTTTTCTTCTTACTTGATTGTAATAGCGAGATTTTGAAGAAAGAGTGCAAACATAAAATGTCTTAGAAGCCTAATTTCCTCAAGTAAAACAGCTGAGATGTGTTATGAAACCATTCTATTATAAGAACATATGGTTTTTTATAATTATAAACAATGAAACACGATGATTATCAACATTTTCTTTTTCCATCCTGGTTGACGATTCGGTGGTAATGCCCATATGTGATTATTTATTGTATCTTCAAAAATAAACTAACAATAAGAATTCAAATCTTAAATTTAAAAATAATTATTTAATAATACATTACAGTCGTGCTTAGCAAAAAAAATATTTTCAAGCAGTTTTATCTGCAAGATTATATAAATTAAATTGATTAAAGAAGCGATATGAATGTAAATTTTTTAGATATTTCATTGTTTGCTCTTAAAATAATAACTTCAAAGATAAGCCGATACATAGAATTGAAAAGCATACCATGTTCTTGTGTTCTTTTCTTTGATGTTTCCAAACAATTTAAATCAACCTAAATATTGTTAACGATTCTTACGTCAATAAAATTTCCAAGTTTATTGACAAAATTTCTTAGATCATTTAATAAAACATTATCTTTTACCGCATAAGTGTTATCTAATTCTACATCGTAGTTGTGGTCATTCGCCGCAATATTCTTATCATCAAATAATCGTGAAAACAAAGTATTTGCGTATTCTTTGCAACCTCGAGCTCATTATTTAGTCATATAAATAATAAAAAGTTAGTTAATGTTATATAATGTAATAGTTTTTACCCTCTAAGAAAAACGGCACGAAAACGAACCGCTGGCTGGTAATTTTTTCATACAAGACTAGGAAAACGAACCGATTTTGCGATACTTAAATGCACCGTAAACGTTAAGTTCGTAATAATAGAATTAAAAAAAAGTAGTGGTTTGAATGTATTGGTAGTACGCCAAGGCTACGCTAAAGTAGTACTTTTACGTAACACTAAAGCAGTCTGTTTTCGTAATCCCTGAGTGTTGCGTTTACGTGACACTGCAGCGGTACGTTTTTGTAACGCATAAAACGGCACGTGTACGTAACGCTGAAGCGGTAAGTTTCAGTATCCGCAAAACGTTCTGTTTCCGTACTGGGGGCTTATTATGTAATCAGAATCGAACCGAAATGTGATCGAATTTTAATATTAATAACATACGAATTCGAACCGTTTCCATTTCGAATCGAATTTCATAATAACCCCACTGAATTTCTCTATCGAAATAATATAAGCTTTTTTATACTGAAGAATTAATGGTTTATGTTATATGGTTTAAGTTATAACAGATAGGAACATTTAAAATTAAAAACTAAAACTGGCCGGATTTTACTTCAACCTGCTAATGTGATGAGTAGTAAAATATATTTTCAAATTAAAAGTAACATGATTTTTTTTTTTGATTGCGAGTTTCCGCTGCCGGTCCTTTGCATATTGGAACCACTTTTTGGCGACAGCAATAAATTCGGAGATCCTGGCGATGGGAAATTTGTCCATTGTACATTCTATATTAAAAAATTAATGAGACGTAATGATCAGATATTCCATTTCAAATTTAAAATTGTTTACCTTTTATTATATTCATTACCGTGAATGCATGTACAGAAGTATTTTCATGGTGACCAAACCAAGAAAAGCTACATGCTGCTTGGTCTAGAAGTACCGTTTTAAGACAATTCCGCACGTATTTTTCTAAGAATATGTCAGTTATTCCATTCAATATCAACTAAAACAATGCAAGTTTTCTGTCAAAATGGCTGCCCCAATAAGCAAAAACAGTTAATGCAGTCCGTTCCCATTAAGAAAAATCAGTTCGTTTTCGTATCGCAAAAGCGGTACGAGTTTTACGCGGAATTAATTTCTTCTTATTTTTATATGAAAAACTATGAGAGTGTTAGTAAAATGGCGGTCCGTATGCGGTTCGTTTTCGCTTTGCAAAATGCATGACGTTTATTTTTCTTGGAGGGTATACAAAGTATATTTCGAATTTTACTATTTGATTAAAATTATTCGAACAGTCCTTTAACTGAACTGAAAAATTTTTGTTCATTCGAATAAAAATATTTATTGTTCCTATGACAATACTACTGCATATCATCAATCGCCCACGAGATGGGAAATTACTTTTGAAATTCGCTTATGTATATTTGCAACAAAAGAAAGCATGTCAAATACGTTTTGTTCAATCAGTAAATTTTTTTAAAATTGGGTATAATCTTGTTTTGGAAGTTTCAAAAGACTTCGTTATCTAATATAAATCTTTACTACAATATTTCAAAGAAAAATTGGTTTGAAGGTATTCTGATGAAATGAAATTTAAATAGAAAAAAGATATAATCAAAAGCATTTAAATATCGCACAATTAATCCAATAAAAAGAAAGGAATTATATTAGGTCATATCTAATTCCTTAAAAAACAACAAACAATAAATACAAGCGCAAATGCAAGGAATATACATAAATAGAGTATGCAAAGTAGGTATTTGTACACCCTCAATAAAAATAATAAAACCCACTCACAGCCTTGTAATAAATTCAATTACTTAAATTACTTATTTCTTTCCAGATTTTTTTTTAATATTTCTACAAAAGTATATTTTATAACAATATTATTTTAAGAAAAGCAGAATTTACTTATTTTAAAAACATAATTCATATTCGTATATACATACAAAAATTTAAAAAAAATCAAATTAAAAATTGCAGCAGTTACAAAAGAAAAACTAAGCCTTCTTTATACTAAAACTAATTTTCAAAAGTCGTCAAAATCCCGATAAAATATTAAATAATCGTTATTTCTGGGAAAAATCGTCAAAAATTAAAAATTTATATATATTTTATTTTATATATTTACTAGGAAATAAAACGTTAACAAATCATATTCATACATGCATTTTATCTAGGCGCAGTCACTGTTTATACGGTATAGCAAAACTACAAAAACTTTTATAAAAAACTTACTTATGTTTATAAAAAGAAGTAGTGCAAATGTAAGAAATTTCCAATTATTATTTGTTTTAATTGTTTTTATTTGCTTCTGTCAACTTTTTTTTTAATAGAATTTATTTTAATATTCGTATGTATGTAGATGAGTAGCACCTGGTACAATGAATAACACATTGCTTATGGTATGAATGGTATGGTTTAATACACCATTGGAAGCGGCTTGAAAAAATTGTTCAGATGATGTACTTTTTTCAATACGTTGTCTTGAGAAAAAATACAAAAATTTTCAAAAAAAATTCAAAAATATATATTTTTAAACACTAAGGGGTTGTTAACCCCTCAAATATTTTGGGAGTTCCTATTAAAAAGACCAATTTTTCATTTAGCAGAGATAACAAAGTCCCTGTTTTAACTCCATACAAAGTACGTAGATTTATTTGACATTTACAAAACAACATTTAGTTTTTAATGTATGAAGAGGTTATTACCTCGTTTATACGTAAATCTTATTTGCAAATAAAACTATTTGCAAATACTGAACTCAAAGTTTAAAAGTAGATAACATACATTAATATCTGTGAATTATAAGGCCACACATTGTTAAATTTGTATTAAATTTCTTAAAAAACAAAAATAATTGGCAACATTTTACACCTTATTTGCAAAACGTGGCGTTATTTGCAAATAGTTTTCGTGACTTATTAACTTAAAAATAAAAAAGTTATACGGCAACGCTTTCGACATTTATTTGCAAATAAGAAGTACGTATAAACAGGATATATGTTTTATTGTTGGTTTTGAAAAATGAAATCAAAATCAAATAGAGATAAATTTAAATTAAATGTATTATCTTTGCGTACGTATTTATGTATGTGCATAATAGTCAATGATATATTGCTAGTCTTTCTAAGGGGTGTGTTTTTTAGAGTGTCACAATTTTGAGTTGGCAGCACTGCTTTATTTGAGCACCATTGAACAGCTGATAGTTTACTTTTTACGTTAGTTAGTCTTGTTTTAGAATCTGTGGTTTTTCTTGAAGTAGTTATCTTTAATTCTCTTTAAAAACTGCTTGTTTTTTTACAAACAGACGGTTTCTTGTTCAATTTTTCTATTGTTTTAATGCAGCGATTGAAAAAACAAATAAAAATTTAAGTAACTTTTCTGTACAAGCAAGTCAGTACCTCTCCTCTTTCTTTACTCTCTCTCTCTCACTACTATAAACTCAGACTTGCTTCAAGAAAAACTTTCGAATCTAAAACATGACTTAACTTTTAAATTTCATTATAAATCCGTTTTCATCAGAGCAACGCATGAAAATGATTGAAATTTTTAATCAAAATAATCCTAGTAAAAAAAGAGACTCCAAAAAAGTCATGAAAATGTAGAGTTTACGATGAGGAAGTAGTGCAAATTTCGATCCGATCTAATGATTTTTACATAGGGTTGTCATTGCAAGAAGTTCTCTTTTTCGATGCCTGGTCACTGAATTGGAAGCGATATTACAAAAAATTCCTTTTTGTGTTCTATGATAATATTTTCATCTAGGAAAAATGGTAAATGGTTGCCTTTTTTAACAATTCGTTTCTTTTTATACGAATTTAAGCCCAACACAGTGTTTTCATGTAAATTTAAGCAAATAACTTTTAAATCTTAGACTAAAAATCTATGAACTAGATTTCTTTCTAAAAATTAATTTTTTTTAAATTCTGGTGAGTATTTTCTAACACTATGGAGGAGTTACAAGGTTTTGTGTGACTAAAATAAGCTTCTACATGGTTTTTTGATCACTCTCGGCAAATTAAAAATATCGATTTTTTGGAAGCAATGAAAATGCACTTCCGCTAGAATGACTTCCATTTTTTTTCACTGGGAATTGTTCTATTCGTCAAACGCATCGTGCACTTCTACCATTTTATGACGTATATAATCGATAAAACTCATTTCTCGTTGAATGGGTACGTAAATAAGCAGAATTTTTCATTTGGAGTGACGAGAAACACCATTTTATCCACAGAAAATTACTGTTTGGTGCGCTTTATGGGATAGCGGACTATTTAGACCATATGTCTTCAAAACTCGTGATGGTCAGAATACAAAATGTTGTTGAAAATCGCAATACCAGGTTGCACCTTTTACGGGCCAGCCGTGGTGGCCACATGACATATGTCATAACTATTTCTCAATTTCATAAAATTTTCTTTCCAACAAACCCCATTTCATTGATATCAAATACACATATACTTACTTATTTTATTATAATTTAATTATAATAAATAACACACTTTATAAACGTGTGAAATTTCCTAACATTTTAAGTCTACTAAAGAGATTCTTGAGCAGAATCAAAATGCATTAACCAACAAACAAACATAAATCCCTGAATAATTAGAAAATACAAAGTTGTTTAAAATTAATGTTAGTATGCATGCTAAATGTTTCGGTGCGCAACAAAAAGCAATGAAGAGGAGGAACACTTCTGCCTGCAGTTATTATTTTAAATTTCTTTCCCAAACGGCTAATTTTGAAGGAAATTCATTAGCTTTTGGCACAAGTTTAAAAATATGGTTTCACGGATATTGATGTGACAAGCAACACATAGCCCCTTTCACATGCATGGGTGGAACATCATACATATGTATGTATATAATATGCATATGTATGCATTAGTGATGCACGAATATTCGTATTCGTATTCGAATTGTTGAATATTCGGCCATTTTCAGGCGAATACAAATGTATTCGTATTCGCCAAATTCAGACGAATACGAATACGAATATTTTTCCAAAGAAATTTAATAAATATATGCCTAGACGAAATTTAAATAAATGACTAAAAATTTTAGTTTGTACAAATACATAATTTTTTTTTATAGAAATTTGTGCTTTGTATCATTTTCAAATTATTTTCAAGGATGATCATTAAAATTTTTGGTACTTTTTAATAACTTTAAAGTAAGCCAACAAGAGAGTGAAGTTCGTTTTCATAACAATTTTTTAATATTTTATATTGCTATAATATTCGTAATATTCCTATTTGTATTCGTGAATATCGTTTGAAATATTCGCATTCGTATTCGTATTCGCGAATATCAAAAATTGACATTCGTTATATCACTAGTATGTATATAAAAGTTTTAAACGCCATTTTCGTAACATTTTTTGATGAAAATTTACTCAAAACAAAAAACTTAAGAATTCATTTCCAGCAATCAGAAAAAATTAAAGTATTATTTTGTGCCAGAATGTAGTTCAAGAGGAGTAATTTCGAGAAATAGTTAAAAATCTCACGAACCGAAAAGTAAATGGCAATAAACTTTGAATTAAAATCTACATTAATATGTACGAGTACATATGTTTGTTCAAAAATGTCTGCCTTATGTCCATATAACCGGTTAACCGATTAACGGTTAACCGATTGAATACCCTAGTATGTAATAAAAAGTACCTGTATTACTGGCACCAACTTCAAATAACATATGTAAAAATATTTTATTTAACTAGATCGATATTAGTTTAAGCTTTTTAGTGCTTATTTTGGAAGTCGGTTTAATTTTTTTAAACTTTTTTTAAAACAAGATTGTGTATTTTTAAGAGTTCAAGGTGAGTGCCAAATTTCGTAAATATTGGTTAAGTACAAGCATGTGATATGTTATACTAAAATTTAATAAGTGCCCCGCCCACTTTTTTGAACGCAAGATTGTGCCTTAATTTAAACTTAGACTGTGTGCCAAGTTTCATAAAAATCGGTGAAATAGAAGCTTGTGAAATATTATAAATAATTTTAATGGGCGTGACCACGCCCATTTTTTTAAGAATGTGTCTATTTTAGAGTTGAAGGTGTGTGGTAAGTTTCGTAGAAATCGGTTAAGTAGAACCACGTGAACTGTTATAATACATTTTAATGGGCGTAGCCCTGCCCATTTTTTCAACTTTAAAATTGTGTAATTACAAGAACCAAAGGTGTTTGCTAGGTTTCGCAGCAATCAAATAAGTAAAAGATCGTAAAATCAAATTAAAAAATTGTGGGCGTGTACCCGCCTACTTTTTATAGAATTAGACCAATAAGAAGCTAAACCCTCACAGATAACAAAAAAAGGTTTACAATCGGTCACAAATGTACCGAGTTATAAAGCTCCACACCAGTGATGGGAAATGAGATTTGCATTTCGGTACCAAAAAAAAAATTTTTCGAATACTTTTTTGATCCCGAGAGTACCAAAAATTATTATTTTTTTATTTAAATTTTGCTTACAAAACATTATATCAAATTAATTTACAAAGAAGTAAAATAGGAACACAAAGCGTATACGATAAGGCAAGTGGATTTTTTTTATTAAAAATCGTATAGCAAAAACGTAATCTATACGAAATTCTGATCAATTCTTTGAAAAAAAAGCATGTGTCTAAAATCAAATCCTATACCGCATACCTCGACATGAAAATTTATTTCCTCTCCTTTGGAAAAAAATTTAAATTAAACCCAATAAGCAATTTTGCTTGAAATCAAGTGTAAAACAAGTGTTATTCAAGCCACACAATCAATTGTCAAGGGTTGAATTATGCTTGATTTACACTTTAATTCAATAGCATTCTCCAGTGAAAAGGGAACTTGAATTCAATGCGAACAATTCATTTGTAGTACAATGTAATTCAAGCCTTGAATTATACTACAATCAAGCCGTGTATTACAATTGAATTCAAGTGTATTTCAAGCTGCAAAAACAAGGCTTTTAAAATAGAAAAAAAAAATGTAATTCCCTTGTTTTCTAATAAATAAATATTCTCTACTGTTTTCACAATTTTGCTCACCTTTGTGTTCCAAGTTCACTTTTATTTATTTATTTTTGATATTTTCACGAAAATTTCAGTTTTACTAATAAATAAATTTTGTATTTGACAAGGTTTGAACATATATGTATGTTGTTTGATTTTTTATTTAAAAATATTTTCAAACTTGAAAATTACTTGAAAAAATTCAATTCAACTTTGTTTCCAGCTCAATTTCAAGTGCTTGAATTTTAATTTTTTGAGTGCTTATTGGGAAACTTTTCCAATACATTTTCGAATCATTATTTTTTCTTCGACACAAGTACTCTCTGCTTTTAATTATTTCATGAGCTAGCATAGATTTATACATAATAATGAGCTCCCTATTTTTATATTTAAGGCCAATGCCTTTAAATAAGACAGTAGCCGAAACAACGTCTATCAAAAATGTCGAATCTATCGCAGCTATGGCAAAGTTTGTTGATGTCGTGTTTCTTGGTATATGGTATTTTTTGTCTTGTATGAGATCTTAAAAATTCAAATTCCGATCCAACGGTCACACTCGAGGCAGGTCTATATGAAGCATGTAGGCTTAGTACTGGCTCCTTAGATTGTTGATCAACGATGCTCAGCACGCATTCCGGAATCGTAAGATTTCTGGTAGTATGTTGGTCCATCAAGATTTTTTTGGGAACCAATCCGCATCAAAATTACCTTATATATTATTAAACAAATTGTTTAAAGTTTCAAATAATTCTGAAATTCTGATTTCTCTATGATACCAATTAAGCACAATGTTCAACCTTTTCAAAATAATTTTTTCATGAATTGTTGCAATATTAAGTTTGCTCCAAATTTCAATATATTTTTAGCAACTTTCGGAGAAAAACGCTCATACTATTTTTTTCTGTTTCTCTTTTTTCTCAACGCTCACAATAACTAAGCAAATTTTAATTTTATCAACTAACTTTGATGTTATTTGTTAATTAATAATTATCACATGTAATTTGGCTTAAAAAAGCGATACGAACTTTAGGCCATTCAAATCATAAATATAGAAATAAATTAAGTTCGAAAAATAATAATTAAGATTAACTTAAAATTTAATTAAATTCAATCACTTGGAAACCAGGTTTGATTTCTTCACGAAATTTGCTTAGTATTTTATGCAGATTTCGTTTTTGCTATACGATTTTTATACCCTTTACCAAAAAATGGTAAAAGGGTATATATAGGTTTGTCATTCCGTTTGTAATTTCTATATTAATAAGCGACACATAAAGTATATATATTCTGGATCCTTATGCATAGGGAAGACGAACAAGCGATGTCCGTCTGTCCGTCTGTCTGTGCGTGAAATCGGTTTTCCCAAGCTCCCAGAAGAGGTAGAGACTTCGTTCTCGGACTGGTGTGTCAGAAATTTTCCGAAAAATTTTGCTATTGAAAATCAGCAAAATCGAGCAGACGGTTTCAGAGCTGGAAAACTCAAACTCAATTTACCCATAGAAAATAACTACCGAAAACAAGTTTTTATTACTTTTTTATTAAATTAACATATTTTATACTTCGGTATAATTAAAATTTGTATTTATAATTAAAAAAAAATTTTAAAAATTTAACAAATTAAAAAAACGTTTCCAGGGTAGGGATGAGACGATACGAGTAAATACAAGTAAATACTCGATACTTTTTCTTAGAAACGAAGTACTTTTGGTATCGATAATCTACTACAGAGTACCAAGTAGGTATCGGTAAAATGTACTCGTATCGGTCAAATATACTCATTCCCTATTGGCTACAAAAAAGTTGATCACGACGCCAGTTTAACACAATTTTATTTGTTCGTGTTAAACAAAACAAAATAAGTTTTCTTATTTTATTGTTGTTTTCAATATAAATTGTAAGTCGATCGTTTTCTTTCGCAGGTGGGAAACAGGCCATAAGTTCGTGAAAATGGGACAACCCAAATCAAATATTTTATAAAAAAGACGATAAAACTGCGAGCTGCAAAATTTTTTTAAAAACGTCCGTTATTGCGGAATTAAAACGAATTTGCACAAACATTTAATAAAATGTCATCTCGACTCTATCTTCTGCTGTAGTCGAGCCCAAACGTAACGATTTTTCCATTTTGTTTGGAGTCTAAGTTTTTTATTTGGCGACATGTTGATTTTGTTGGCGATAAATGAATTTATTGGCGATAGCAAAATTGAACTTAAAAATTTTTATAATTCAGGAAAATTAGTTTGTTGAAGGAGTATTTTCATAAATAAATTCTACCAAAACTCGTCAGCAAGAATTTTAAACATTTAGTTTTTTTTTTGGTTTGCATTTGGTTTGGTGGGTATTTAATTTTGTTTTCATTACTTTAAATTATGTGAAGAGCTTGACCGATACAAGTAAGTACCGATGCTTTTTATTCGATACTGAGTATGTATCGATACTTCTGAACCGATGCCGTATCAAGTAAAAGTATCGATACCTTAGTGGTATCGTTTCATCCCTATTCCAGGGTTGGAAAACTTTAACTTTTTTCCTAATAATTAAACATATTTCATGTTTTCGGAAGAAGGCTATTTTCTCAGGAACGGTAAAAGCTACGCGTCTGAAATTTGGACAGTGTATGTAGAACTTTGGTCGCTACAACAACAAATATATAAAAGCTAAAAATTAAAGGGTGTTCCACAATGAGTGACGAAAACTTTTAAAATCCCATGTAATATACATACAATTGTATGTACATATATATGTATATTGGCACTTGAAATTCGTAAAATTAGTGTATTTTTATATAGGCTACAACAATTAACACTAAAATTAAAAAATTTAAATTAAAGGGTGGTCCATCAGTTAATGCAGTTTGACTATGTAATTTTGACAAATTGCTATATCTTGTAAACCGTAAGAGGTAAATTCTTGAAATTTTCAAAAACGGTAAAACTAAAAAATCCAAAAATTATAAAATCGCCACAAAAATCGCCAATATAAAAAAAATCGCTAAAATTAAAAAAAAACGCCAAAAACCGCAAAAATCGCCAAAACTAAAAAATTGCTTTATGAACAAAAATCACCAAAAATTAAAAAAAATCGCCTAAATGAAAAAAAATCGCCAAAATCAAACAAATCGCCAAAACGAAAATAAATCGCCAAAAATGAAAAAAATTGCCTATATGTACAAAAATCGGCAAAAAATAAAAAAATCGCCTAAATGAAAACAAATCGCAAAATTAAAATAAAACGCTAAAAAACCGAAAAAAATCGCCAAAACGAGAAAAACGTGTCAAAACTAAACATAAATTTCCACAATGACAAAAAAACGCCAAAAACCGCGAAAATCGCCAAAACAAAAAAAATCGCCTAAATGAAAAAAAATCGCCAAAACTAAAAAAAATCGCCAAAACGAAAATAAATCGCCAAAATTAAAAAAAGCTGAAAAAAATCGCCAAATCAAACAAAAATTTCCTATATAAAAAAAAATCGCCAAAAATTAAAAAAATCGCTTATATGAAAAATAAATTCAGTGAAGTGCGACTTTGACCCGCGCACGAAGGGTTCCGTACAGGCACGAGATATGTAATTCAATACGAACAATATAAACTATAGTTTTGGCATTTTTTTTTCGTTTTTAAGCGTTTTTTTAAATTGGGGGTTTTTTGAATTTATTGGCGCTTTCTGAGTTTTGGCACTTTTTTCACGTTTTGGAGATTTTTTTTTGGTTTTTGAAGTTTTTTTAATTTTGGCAATTTTTATTATTTTGGCGTTTTTTTATTTTGGCGATTTTTTTTTAATTTTTGGCGATTTTTTTTAGTTTTGGCCTTTTTTTTCGTTTTGAGGATTTTTTTCGGTTTTTGGCGTTTATTTTAAATTTTGGCGATTTTTTTCGTTTTGGCGATTTATTTTTAATTTGGCGATTTTTTTTTTTAATTTTGGCGATTTTTTTTCATTTTGATGATTTTGTTTTCACATAAACAATTATTTTGGTTTTGGCGCATTTTTCGCGTTTTGGCGATTATTTCGGTTTTTGGCTTTTTTTCATATTGGCGATTTTTTTTTCATTTAAACGATTTTTTCGAATTCGGCGATTTATTTTAGTGCTAATCTTTTTTTTTTTAATTTTGTAGATTTTTTTCGATTTGGCGATTTTTTTAAATTTTTGGCGATTTTTTTCAGGTTTTGGCGATTTTTTTCGGTTTGACGATTTTATAATTTTCGGATTTTTTAGTTTTACCGTTTTTGAAAATTTCAAGAGTTTACCTCTTACGGTCTCCAAGATATAGCAATTTGTCAAAATTACATAGTCAAAATTGCATTAACTGATGGACCACCCTTTAATTTAAATTTTTTAATATTTTAATGTTTATTGTTGTAGTCTATATAAAAATACACTAATTTTACAAATTTCAAGTGTCAATATACATATGTACATACAATTGTATGTATATTACATGAGATTTATAATTTTTCGTCGCTCGTTTTGGAGCACCCTTTAATTTCTAATTCTCATGTATTTGTTGTTGTAGTGGCCAAGGTTCTACATACTCTGTCCAAATTTCAGGTCCGTAGCTCTTACGGTTCCTGAGAAAATACCGTGTGACGGACAGACGGACAGACGGACAGACGGCCAGACGGACAGACGGACAGACGGACAGCGTAGCGAAAACAATAGGGTTCCTTTTTTCACCTTTGGTGTACGGAACCCTAAAAATCGGCAAAATCAAAAAAATTGCCAAAACGAAAAAAAATCGCCAAAATTAAAAAAACGAAAAAAATCGCCAAAACAAGAAAATAGTGTCAAAACAAAAAAAAAGAATCCCACAATGACAAAAATCGCCAAAAATTAAAAAAAAAATGGCCTAAATGAAAAAAAAATCGCCAAAATCAAAAAAATCGCCAAAACGAAAATAAATCGCCAAAATTAAAAAAAAACTCCAAAAACCGAAAAAATTGCCAAAATTTAATAAGCACCAAATTAAAAATAATGCCAAAAACCTAAAAATTGCACTAGAGGAAAATGTATGAATTTTTTCACAAAATGAATATGTACCTACATATCTCTGTGCTTATGTATGTATCTCTATACTACATAAACGCACTTTGGTAAAGGGTATATAAGATTCGGCACAGACGAATATAGCACTCTTACTTGTTTAATTTATTTTTTATTCAACCAAATCGACCCAGCCTAATATATATATGTATATGTAAATGTCTGTACATAGGTAAAAATTTTAGAGTTACAACAAGAAGAGTATTTAGACTTTAATAAATCTTTGGCCTGGATAAGACTTGGTACTGTTGGAATATCAAACATGTTTCTTTGCTTGATTTTCATGAGATTTTGGTAAGCGAGAATCCTTTCGACATTTACAGCAGAATGAGGTATGGACAAAATCCTGTAAGCTACTCTGGATTTATCAGGAAACATGTATTCATCTAATGCGTTTTTAGTTTTAGCCACTGTACACCAGAAACTGCATACTTATTCTGTTGTTAGTGGTTTCAGTTCTCCCATGTCAGCGAATGCTCCATATTGGTTGTTAATATTTTCTAAAATTTGCATTATGCTGGGAAACCTTTTAATTAAATTACAAGATAAAACATTTTCAGGGGGAAACTTGCTAAACCAAACTAACATTTCATTGTCAAACTCCACTTTTGCCTTCAGAACTTGACAGAATTATATGCAAACTTTTTACAATTTTCTTTAAACTGATTTAAAACAGTTATTTCAACATGACTTGTTAGATAAACTCCTGTGCTACAAAAAAATCATTGATTCAAATATGGGTTATGTGTATATATAATTGTGAAGGGTTACACTTTTCTAAAATATCTTTACTAACAAAGTTTCGTGCATTTGTCGAAAACGAAATTTAATTCTTAGCTAAAATATATGTATGCATACGCTCGTCTTCTGACTTCATTTCTAGGTTGGCCGTGAAAGTATCAAATGTGTTGCGGGAATACTACGGTACTTTTTCATGTCAAATAGTACCAAACAAAATTACGATCGTACCAACTTTCCCATCACTGCTCCACACCTAAAAATGGAGATGAATTGTTAACCTCCTTTTTTTGAAGTCGGTTAAAAATTAACTATGCAGCTGTTAAGTTCCTTTTTAGGGTTCCGTACACCAAAGGTGAAAAAAGGAACCCTATTGTTTTCGCTACGCTGTCCGTCTGTCCCTCTGTCCGTCACACGGACCCCCAGGGGAGTCTATGTATTTAGACTACGGGTGTTGCAATCCCGGGGCCCCAGCTAAGGGTAATGTGATTTTTTCCGCTGGCGGACCTTTGGCCCATTACCCGTAAAACTTATGTTGTTACTACCCGATCTCTGAAATAACAGAGCAAAGGATGTGCACATATTTATAAAAGGAAAACAATTGTTGTCAGCTAGGTGCAGCGTCACCTAGAACTGCCCCTGAGTTCAAAAGACGATAGAGGTGAAGCCCTTGTGGTGGAACTTTGAGGTCTGACCAGAGGCTACTTCTGGTTCCACGGGTGCCGGTGGCCCGACAGCCAAGCTGCTTTGAAGTTATTGAGTGCATGTAGAGGTCGTCAGTGTTCTTTGCTAAAATGCCGAGTTCGTCCTACCCCACGGGGTTTAAGGGATGATTTTGGTAGGTGTGGAGTAGGCACTGGATATTTGGCGACACAGGCATGCGTTCATTTCGGATGAGTGGTTGAGCTGTGCCGGCAATGGTTGAGGAATTCTCTTGGGGACCTCGCTATGGTGTATACACAACACTATAGCGTGGAAGCCAGAGAATTAACGTGGTGGCTGTGGTTGCTACCAAAATCGCTGGGAGAATAGTCTTGGCTTCCCAGTGTTAAATCAATGCTAGTGATTGGCGTGACGCGGTCAGCCAGACACTATTCTAGGTGCTGTTGCCATTCAACAGAAGCTGCTATGGGCACGGACATAGCAGCAGCTATGACTTCGACATAGCAGCAGAGTTTAGATAGCTCAAAGTACCACAGCAAGGTACTTGAATATAGTACAGGGATAACTATATACAAAGATTGCAACCTATGCGCCTTTTCGGAGTGGGCATAGGTTCATTCTAAAAAGGGTGCATGGGGGCGATGGTCTGGCGTCTTACCTAGCACCCGGTGCTTTGGCACCCGTGAGATTAGGCCGTCAAGGCAGGTGCTTACGAAAAGCTATTGCACATCTGTCCGTCACACGGACCGTAAGAGCTACGGACCTGAAATTTGAACACAATATGTAGAATTTTTATGAAAAACATTAATGGGCTATAAATTGTCCATTTCGTATACAAAAACTTAAATGGACTATATACGTCGTCTATATTTCATGCAAAGAATTTAATGAAATATACATCATCCAATTTTTATAAAAAAAAAATTTTTATGAAAAAAATTATATATCGTCAATTTTTCAAATGTTTATGAAAAAACTTAATGAACTATAAATCGTTCATTTCATATGCAAAAAACTAAAAACACTATACATCGTCTATTTTTCATGCAAAAAAAATTAAATGGGCTATGGATACAAAATATAATGGGCTATACATGGTTGATTTTTTAAATTTTTATGAAAAACATTAATGGGCTATAAATTGTCCATTTCGTATACAAAAACTTAAATGGACTATATACGTCGTCTATATTTCGTGCAAAGAATTTAATGAAATATACATCATCCAATTTTTATGAAAAAAATTTAATGGACTATACATCGTCAATTTTTCAAATTTTTTGAAAAAATTTAATGCATTATAGACCGTTCATTTCATATGCAAAAAACAAAAAATACTATACATCGTCTATTTTTCATGCAAAAAAAATAAATGGGCTATAGATACAAAATATAATGGGCTATACATGGTTGATTTTTTAAAGTTTTATGAAAAACATTAATGGGCTATAAATTGTTCATTTCGTATACAAAAACTTAAATGGACTATATACGTCGTCTATATTTCGTGCAAAGAATTTAATGAAATATACATCATCCAATTTTTATGAAAAAAAATTTTTTATGAAAAAAATTTAATGGACTATACATCGTCAATTTTTAAAATTTTTTTTAAAAAATTTAATGAACTATAAACCGTTCATTTCATATGCAAAAAACTAAAAACACTATACATCGTCTATTTTTCATGCAAAAAAATTAAATGGGCTATAGATACAAAATATAATGGGCTATACATGGTTGATTTTTTAAAGTTATATGAAAAACATAAATGGGCTATAAATTGTCCATTTCGTATACAAAAACTTAAATGGACTATATACGTCGTCTATATTTCGTGCAAAGAATTAATTGAAATATACATCATCCAATTTTTATGAAAACAAATTTTTTATGAAAAAAATTTAATGGACTATACATCGTCAATTTTTAAATTTTTTTGAAAAAATTTAATGAACTATAGACCGTTCATTTCATATGCAAAAAACTAAAAATACTATACATCGTCTATTTTTCATGCAAAAAAATTAAATGGGCTATAGATACAAAATATAATGGGCTATACATTGTTGATTTTTTAAAGTTTTATGAAAAACATTAATGGGCTATAAATTGTCCATTTCGTATACAAAAACTTAAATGGACTATATACGTCGTCTATATTTCGTGCAAAGAATTTAATGAAATATACATCATCCAATTTTTATGAAAAAAAATTTTTTATGAAAAAAATTTAATCGTCAATTTTTCAAATTTTTATGAAAAAACTTAATGAACTATAAATCGTTCATTTCATATGCAAAAAACTAAAAACACTATACATCGTCTATTTTTCATGCAAAAAAATTAAATGGGCTATAGCTACAAAATATAATGGGCTATACATGGTTGATTTTTTAAATTTTTATCAAAAACATTAATGGGCTATAAATTGTCCATTTCATATACAAAAACTTAAATGGACTATATACGTCGTCTATATTTCGTGCAAAGAATTTAATGAAATATACATCATCCAATTTTTATGAAAAAAAATTTTTTATGAAAAAAATTTAATGGACTATACATCGTCAATTTTTCAATTTTTTTAAAAAAATTTAATGAACTATAGACCGTTCATTTCATATGCAAAAAACTAAAAATACTATACATCGTCTATTTTTCATGCAAAAAAATTAAATGGGCTATAGATACAAAATATAATGGGCTATACATTGTTGATTTTTTAAAGTTTTATGAAAAACATTAATGGGCTATAAATTGTCCATTTCGTATACAAAAACTTAAATGGACTATATACGTCGTCTATATTTCGTGCAAAGAATTTAATGAAATATACATCATCCAATTTTTATGAAAAAAAATTTTTTATGAAAAAAATTTAATCGTCAATTTTTCAAATTTTTATGAAAAAACTTAATGAACTATAAATCGTTCATTTCATATGCAAAAAACTAAAAACACTATACATCGTCTATTTTTCATGCAAAAAAATTAAATGGGCTATAGCTACAAAATATAATGGGCTATACATGGTTGATTTTTTAAATTTTTATCAAAAACATTAATGGGCTATAAATTGTCCATTTCATATACAAAAACTTAAATGGACTATATACGTCGTCTATATTTCGTGCAAAGAATTTAATGAAATATACATCATCCAATTTTTATGAAAAAAAATTTTTTATGAAAAAAATTTAATGGACTATACATCGTCAATTTTTCAATTTTTTTAAAAAAATTTAATGAACTATAGACCGTTCATTTCATATGCAAAAAACTAAAAATACTATACATCGTCTATTTTTCATGCAAAAAAATTAAATGGGCTATAGATACAAAATATAATGGGCTATACATTGTTGAGTTTTTAAAGTTTTATGAAAAACATTAATGGGCTATAAATTGTCCATTTCGAATACAAAAACTTTTATTAAAGAATTTAATAAAATATACATCATCCAATTTTTATGAAAAAAAATTTTTTATGAAAAAAATTTAATGGACTATACATCGTCAATTTTTCAAATTTTTATGAAAAACTTAATGAACTATAAATCGTCCATTTCATATGCAAAAAACTAAAAACACTATACATCGTCTATTTTTCATGCAAAAAAATTAAATGGGCTATAGATACAAAATATAATGGGCTATACATGGTTGATTTTTTAAATTTTTATGAAAAACATTAATGGGCTATAAATTGTTCATTTCGTATACAAAAACTTAAATGGCCTATTCGTCGTCTATATTTCGTGCAAGGAATTTAATGAAATATGCATCATCCAATTTTTATGAAAAAAATTTAATGGACTATACATCGTCAATTTTTCAAATTTTTTGATAAAATTTAATGAACTATAGACCGTTCATTTCATATGCAAAAAACTAAAAATACTATACATCGTCTATTTTTCATGCAAAAAAATTAAATGGGCTATAGATACAAAATATAATGGGCTATACATTGTTGATTTTTTAAAGTTTTATGAAAAACATTAATGGGCTATAAATTGTCCATTTCGTATACAATAACTTAAATTAACTATATACGTCGTCTATATTTCGTGCAAAGAATTTAATGAAATATACATTATCCAATTTTTATAAAAAAAAATTTTTTATGAAAAAAATTTAATGGACTTCATCGTCAATTTTTCAAATTTTTTGAAAAAATTTAATGAACTATAAATCGTCCATTTCATATGCAAAAAACTAAACACACTATACTACGTCTATTTTTCATGCAAAAAAATTAAATGGGCTATAGATACAAAATATAATGGGGTATACATGGTTGATTTTTTAAATTTTTATGAAAAACATTAATGGGCTATAAATTGTCCATTTCGTATACAAAAACTTAAATTAACTATATACGTCGTCTATATTTCGTGCAAAGAATTTAATGAAATATACATCATCCAATTTTTATGAAAAAAAAATTTTTATGAAAAAAATTTAATGGACTATACATCGTCAATTTTTCAATTTTTTTTAAAAAATTTAATGAACTATAGACCGTTCATTTCATATGCAAAAAACTAAAAATACTATACATCGTCTATTTTTCATGCAAAAAAATTAAATGGGCTATAGATACAAAATATAATGGGCTATACATTGTTGATTTTTTAAAGTTTTATGAAAAACATTAATGGGCTATAAATTGTCCATTTCGTATACAAAAACTTAAATGGACTATATACGTCGTCTATATTTCGTGCAAAGAATTTAATGAAATATACATCATCCAATTTTTATGAAAAAAAATTTTTTATGAAAAAAATTTAATGAAATATACATCGTCAATTTTTAAAATTTTTATGAAAAAATTTAATGAACTATAAATCGTTCTTTTCATATGCAAAAAACTAAAAACACTATACATCGTCTATTTTTCATGCAAAAAAATTAAATGGGCTATAGATACAAAATATAATGGGCTATACATGGTTGATTTTTTAAAGTTTTATGAAAAACATTAATGGGCTATAAATTGTTCATTTCGTATACAAAAACTTAAATGGACTATATACGTCGTCTATATTTCGTGCAACGAATTTAATGAAATATACATCATCCAATTTTTATGAAAAAAAATTTTTTATGAAAAAAATTTAATGGACTATACAGCGTCAATTTTTCAAAGTTTTATGAAAAAACTTAATGAACTATAAATCGTCCATTTCATATGCAAAAAACTAAAAACACTATACATCGTCTATTTTTCATGCAAAAAAATTAAATGGGCTATAGATACAAAATATAATATACATGGCTATACATGGTTGATTTTTTAAATTTTTATGAACAACATTAATGGGCTATAAATTGTCCATTTCGCATACAAAAACTTAAATGAACTATTCGTCGTCTATATTTCGTGCAAAGAATTTAATGAAATATACATCATCCAATTTTTATGAAAAAAAATTTTTTATGAAAAAAATTTAATGGACTATACATCGTCAATTTTTCAAAGTTTTATGAAAAAACTTAATGAACTATAAATCGTCCATTTCATATGCAAAAAACTAAAAACACTATACATCGTCTATTTTTCATGCAAAAAAATTAAATGGGCTATAGATACAAAATATAATGGGCTATACATGGTTGATTTTTTAAATTTTTATGAAAAATATTAATGGGCTATAAATTGTCCATTTCATATACAAAAACTTAAATGGACTATATACGTCGTCTATATTTCGTGCAAAGAATTTAATGAAATATACATCATCCAATTTTTATGAAAAAAAAAAATTTTATGAAAAAAATTTAATGGACTATACATCGTCAATTTTTCAAATTTTTTGAAACAATTTAATGAACTATAAACCGTTCATTTCATATGCAAAAAACTAAAAACACTATACATCGTCTATTTTTCATGCAAAAAAATTAAATAGGCTATTGATACAAAATATAATGGGCTATACATGGTTGATTTTTTAAATTTATATGAAAAACATTAATGGGCTATAAATTGTTCATTTCGTATACAAAAACTTAAATGGACTATATACGTCGTCTATATTTCGTGCAAAGAATTTAATGAAATATACATCATCCAATTTTTATTAAAAAAAATTTTTTTATGAAAAAAAATTTAATGGACTATACATCGTCAATTTTTAAAATTTTTATGAAAAAAGTTAATGAACTATAAATAGTTCATTTCATATGCAAAAAACTAAAAACACTATACATCGTCTATTTTTCATGCAAAAAAATTAAATGGGCTATAGATACAAAATATAATGGGCTATACATGGTTGATTTTTTAAATTTTTATGAAAAACATTAATGGGCTATAAATTGTCCATTTCGTATACAAAAACTTAAATGGACTATATACATCGTCTATATTTCGTGCAAAGAATTTAATAAAATTTACATCATCCATTTTTTATGCAAAAAAATTTTTTATGAAAAAAATTTAATGGACTATACATCGTCAATTTTTAAAATTTTTATGAAAAAACTTAATGAACTATAAATCGTTCATTTCATATAAAAAAAAACTAAAAACACTATACATCGTCTATTTTTCATGCAAAAAAATTAAATGGGCTATAGATACAAAATATAATGGGCTATACATGGTTGATTTTTTAAATTTTTATGAAAAACATTAATGGGCTATAAATTGTCCATTTCGTATACAAAAACTTAAATGGACTATATACGTCGTCTATATTTCGTACAAAGAATTTAATGAGATATACATCATCCAATTTTTATGAAAAAACTTAATGAAATATAAATCGTTCATTTCATATGCAAAAAACTAAAAACACTATACATCGTCTATTTTTCATGCAAAAAAATTAAATGGGCTATAGATACAAAATATAATGGGCTATACATGGTTGATTTTTTAAATTTTTATGAAAACCATTAATGGGCTATAAATTGTCCATTTCGTATACAAAAACTAAAATGGACTATATACGTCGTCTATATTTCGTGCAAAGAATTTAATGAAATATACATCATCCAACTTTTATGAAAAAACTTAATGAAATATAAATCGTTCATTTCATATGCAAAAAACTAAAAACACTATACATCGTCTATTTTTCATGCAAAAAAATTAAATGGACTATAGATACAAAATATAATGGGCTATACATGGTTAATTTTTTAAATTTTTATGAAAAACATTAATGGGCTATAAATTGTCCATTTCGTATACAAAAACTAAAATGGACTATATACGTCGTCTATATTTCGTGCAAAGAATTTAATGAAATATACATCATCCAACTTTTATGAAAAAACTTAATGAACTATAAATCGTTCATTTCACATGCAAAAAACTTAAAACACTATAAATCGTCTATTTTTCATGCAAAAAAATTAAATGGGCTATAGATACAAAATATAATGGGCTATACATGGTTGATTTTTTAAATTTTTATGAAAAACATTAATGGGCTATAAATTTTCCATTTCGTATACAAAAACCTAAATGGACGATATACGTCGTCTATATTTCGTGCAAAGAATTTAATGATATATACATCATCCAATTTTTATGAAAAAAAATTTTTTATGAAAAAAATTTAATGGACTATACATCGTCAATTTTTCAAATTTTTTGAAAAAATTTAATGAACTATAAACCGTTCATTTCATATGCAAAAAACTAAAAACACTATACATCGTCTATTTTTCATGCAAAAAAATTAAATGGGCTATAGATACAAAACATAATGGGCTATACATGGTTGATTTTTTAAATTTTTATGAAAAACATTAATGGGCTATAAATGGTCCATTTCGTATACAAAAACTTAAATGGAATATATACGTCGTCTATATTTCGTGCAAAGAATTTAATAAAATATACATCATCCATTTTTTATGCGAAAAAGTTTTTTATGAAAAAAATTTAAAGGATTTAATCGTCAATTTTTCAAATTTTTATGAAAAAACTTAATGAACTATAAATCGTTCATTTCATATGCAAAAACTAAAAAAAAATTTACCTCGTCTATTTTTCATGCAAAAAAATTAAATAGGCTATTGATACAAAATATAATGGGCTATACATGGTTGATTTTTTAAATTTTTATGAAAAACATTAATGGGCTATAAATTGTTCATTTCGTATACAAAAACTTAAATGGACTATATACGTCATCTATATTTCGTGCAAAGAATTTAATGAAATATACATTATCCATTTTTTTATGAAAAAAATTTAATTTAATAAATTTTTCAAATTTTTATAAAAAAATTTAATGAACTATAAATCGTTCATTTCATATGCAAAAAACTAAAAACACTATACATCGTCTATTTTTCATGCAAAAAAATTAAATGGGCTATAGATACAAAATATAATGGGCTATACATGGTTGATTTTTTAAATTTTTATGAAAAACATTAATGGGCTATAAATTGTCCATTTCGTATAGAAAAACTTAAATGGACTATATACGTCGTCTATATTTCGTGCAAAGAATTTAATGAAATATACATCATCCAATTTTTATGAAAAAAAAAATTTTTATGAAAAAAATTTAATGGACTATACATCGTCAATTTTTAAAATTTTTATGAAAAAACTTAATGAACTATAAATCGTCCATTTCATATGCAAAAAACTAAAAACACTATACATCGTCTATTTTTCATGCAAAAAAATTAAATTGGCTATAGATACAAAATATAATCGGCTATACATGGTTGATTTTTTAAATTTTTATGAAAAACATTAATGGGCTATAAATTGTCCATTTCGTATACAAAAACTTAAATATACTATATACGTCGTCTATATTTCGTGCAAAGAATTTAATGAAATATACATCATCCAATTTTTATGAAAAAAAATTTTTTATGAAAAAAATTTAATGGACTATACATCGTAAATTTTTCAAATTTTTTGAAAAAATTTAATGAACTATAAACCGTTCATTTCATATGCAAAAAACTAAAAACACTATACATCGTCTATTTTTCATGCAAAAAAATTAAATGGGCTATAGATACAAAATATAATGGGCTATACATGGTTGATATTTTAAATTTTTATGAAAAACATTAATGGGCTATAAATTGTCCATTTCGTATCCAAAAACTTAAATGGACTATATACGTCGTCTATATTTCGTGCAAAGAATTTAATGAAATATACATCATCCAATTTTTATGAAAAAAAATTTTTTATGAACAAAATTTAATGGACTATACATCGTCAATTTTTCAAATTTTTTGAAAAAATTTAATGAACTATAAACCGTTCATTTCATATGCAAAAAACTAAAAACACTATACATCGTCTATTTTTCATGCAAAAAAATTAAATGGGCTATAGATACAAAATATAATGGGCTATACATGGTTGATTTTTTAAATTTTTATGAAAAATATTAATGGGCTATAAATTGTCCATTTCGTATACAAAAACTTAAATATACTATATACGTCGTCTATATTTCGTGCAAAGAATTTAATGAAATATACATCATCCAATTTTTATGAAAAAAAATTTTTTATGGAAAAAATTTAATGGACTAGACATCGTAAATTTTGAAAATTTTTATGAAAAAACTTAATAAACTATAAATCGTCCATTTCATATGCAAAAAACTGAAAACACTATACATCGTCTATTTTTCATGCAAAAAAATTAAATGGGCTATAGATACAGAATATAATGGGCTATACATGGTTGATTTTTTAAATTTTTATGAAAAACATTAATGGGCTATAAATTGTTCATTTCGTATACAAAAACTTAAATGGACTATATACGTCGTCTCTATTTCGTGCAAAGAATTTAATGAAATATACATCATCCAATTTTTATGAAAAAAAATTTTTATGAAAAAAATTTAATGGACAATTTTTAAAATTTTTATGAAAAAACTTAATGAACTATAAATCGTCCATTTCATATGCAAAAAACTAAAAACACTATACATCGTCTATTTTTCATGCAAAAAAATTAAATGGGCTATAGATACAAAATATAATGGGCTATACATGGTTGATTTTTTAAATTTTTATGAAAAACATTAATGGGCTATAAATTGTCCATTTCGTATACAAAAACTTAAATGGACTATATACGTCGTCTATATTTCGTGCAAAGAATTTAATGAAATATACATCATCCAATTTTTATGAAAAAAAATTTTTTATGAACAAAATTTAATGGACTATACATCGTCAATTTTTCAAATTTTTTGAAAAAATTTAATGAACTATAAACCGTTCATTTCATATGCAAAAAACTAAAAACACTATACATCGTCTATTTTTCATGCAAAAAAATTAAATGGGCTATAGATACAAAATATAATGGGCTATACATGGTTGATTTTTTAAATTTTTATGAAAAACATTAATGGGCTATAAATTGTCCATTTCGTATACAAAAACTTAAATATACTATATACGTCGTCTTTATTTCATGCAAAGAATTTAATGAAATATACATCATCCAATTTTTATGAAAAAAAATTATTAATGGAAAAAATTTAATGGACTAGACATCGTAAATTTTGAAAATTTTTATGAAAAAACTTAATAAACTATAAATCGTCCATTTCATATGCAAAAAACTAAAAACACTATACATCGTCTATTTTTCATGCAAAAAAATTAAATGGGCTATAGATACAAAATATAATGGGCTATACATGGTTGATTTTTTAAATTTTTATGAAAAACATTAATGGGCTATAAATTGTCCATTTCGTATACAAAAACTTAAATGGACTATATACGTCGTCTATATTTCGTGGAAAGAATTTAATGAAATATACATCATCCAATTTTTATTAAAAAAAATTTTTTAATGAAAAAAAATTTAATGGACTATACATCGTCAATTTTTAAAATTTTTATGAAAAAACTTAATGAACTATAAACCGTTCATTTCATATGCAAAAAACTAAAAACACTATACATCGTCTATTTTTCATGCAAAAAAATTAAATGGGCTATAGATACAAAATATAATGGGCTATACATGGTTGATTTTTTAAATTTTTATGAAAAACATTAATGGGCTATAAATTGTCCATTTCGTATACAAAAACTTAAATGGACTATATACGTCGTCTATATTTCGTGCAAAGAATTTAATGAAATATACATCATCCAATTTTTATGAAAAAAAATTTTTTATGGAAAAAATTTAATGGACTAGACATCGTAAATTTTGAAAATTTTTATGAAAAAACTTAATAAACTATAAATCGTCCATTTCATATGCAAAAAACTGAAAACACTATACATCGTCTATTTTTCATGCAAAAAAATTAAATGGGCTATAGATACAGAATATAATGGGCTATACATGGTTGATTTTTTAAATTTTTATGAAAAACATTAATGGGCTATAAATGGTCCATTTCGTATACAAAAACTTAAATGGACTATATACGTCGTCTCTATTTCGTGCAAAGAATTTAATGAAATATACATCATCCAATTTTTATGAAAAAAAAATTTTTATGAAAAAAATTTAATGGACAATTTTTAAAATTTTTATGAAAAAACTTAATGAACTATAAATCGTCCATTTCATATGCAAAAAACTAAAAACACTATACATCGTCTATTTTTCATGCAAAAAAATTAAATGGGCTATAGATACAAAATATAATGGGCTATACATGGTTGATTTTTTAAATTTTTATGAAAAACATTAATGGGCTATAAATTGTCCATTTCGTATACAAAAACTTAAATGGACTATATACGTCGTCTATATTTCGTGCAAAGAATTTAATGAAATATACATCATCCAATTTTTATGAAAAAAAATTTTTTATGAACAAAATTTAATGGACTATACATCGTCAATTTTTCAAATTTTTTGAAAAAATTTAATGAACTATAAACCGTTCATTTCATATGCAAAAAACTAAAAACACTATACATCGTCTATTTTTCATGCAAAAAAATTAAATGGGCTATAGATACAAAATATAATGGGCTATACATGGTTGATTTTTTAAATTTTTATGAAAAACATTAATGGGCTATAAATTGTCCATTTCGTATACAAAAACTTAAATGGACTATATACGTCGTCTATATTTCGTGCAAAGAATTTAATGAAATATACATCATCCAATTTTTATGAAAAAAAATTTTTTATGGAAAAAATTTAATGGACTAGACATCGTAAATTTTGAAAATTTTTATGAAAAAACTTAATAAACTATAAATCGTCCATTTCATATGCAAAAAACTGAAAACACTATACATCGTCTATTTTTCATGCAAAAAAATTAAATGGGCTATAGATACAGAATATAATGGGCTATACATGGTTGATTTTTTAAATTTTTATGAAAAACATTAATGGGCTATAAATGGTCCATTTCGTATACAAAAACTTAAATGGACTATATACGTCGTCTCTATTTCGTGCAAAGAATTTAATGAAATATACATCATCCAATTTTTATGAAAAAAAAATTTTTATGAAAAAAATTTAATGGACAATTTTTAAAATTTTTATGAAAAAACTTAATGAACTATAAATCGTCCATTTCATATGCAAAAAACTAAAAACACTATACATCGTCTATTTTTCATGCAAAAAAATTAAATGGGCTATAGATACAAAATATAATGGGCTATACATGGTTGATTTTTTAAATTTTTATGAAAAACATTAATGGGCTATAAATTGTCCATTTCGTATACAAAAACTTAAATGGACTATATACGTCGTCTATATTTCGTGCAAAGAATTTAATGAAATATACATCATCCAATTTTTATGAAAAAAAATTTTTTATGAACAAAATTTAATGGACTATACATCGTAAATTTTGAAAATTTTTATGAAAAAACTTAATAAACTATAAATCGTCCATTTCATATGCAAAAAACTAAAAACACTATACATCGTCTATTTTTCATGCAAAAAAATTAAATGGGCTATAGATACAAAATATAATGGGCTATACATGGTTGATTTTTTAAATTTTTATGAAAAACATTAATGGGCTATAAATTGTC
Source organism: Tachina fera (assembly GCA_905220375.1). NCBI lineage: Eukaryota > Metazoa > Arthropoda > Insecta > Diptera > Tachinidae > Tachina > Tachina fera. The sequence continues at coordinate 78,428,503 of LR999967.1, read as the reverse complement.
CATTTCGTATACAAAAACTTAAATGGACTATATACGTCGTCTATATTTCGTGGAAAGAATTTAATGAAATATACATCATCCAATTTTTATTAAAAAAAATTTTTTAATGAAAAAAAATTTAATGGACTATACATCGTCAATTTTTAAAATTTTTATGAAAAAACTTAATGAACTATAAACCGTTCATTTCATATGCAAAAAACTAAAAACACTATACATCGTCTATTTTTCATGCAAAAAAATTAAATGGGCTATAGATACAAAATATAATGGGCTATACATGGTTGATTTTTTAAATTTTTATGAAAAACATTAATGGGCTATAAATTGTTCATTTCGTATACAAAAACTTAAATGGACTATATACGTCGTCTATATTTCGTGCAAAGAATTTAATGAAATATACATCATCCAATTTTTATGAAAAAAATTTAATGGACTATACATCGTCAATTTTTAAAATTTTTATGAAAAAACTTAATGAACTATAAATCGTCCATTTCATATGCAAAAAACTAAAAACACTATACATCGTCTATTTTTCATGCAAAAAAATTAAATAGGCTATAGATACAAAATATAATCGGCTATACATGGTTGATTTTTTAAATTTTTATGAAAAATATTAATGGGCTATAAATTGTCCATTTCGTATACAAAAACTTAAATATACTATATACGTCGTCTATATTTCGTGCAAAGAATTTAATGAAATATACATCATCCAATTTTTATGAAAAAAAATTTTTTATGAAAAAAATTTAATGGACTATAGATCGTCAATTTTTCAAATTTTTTGAAAAAATTTAATGAACTGTAAACCGTTTATTTCATATGCAAAAAACTAAAAACACTATACATCGTCTATTTTTCATGCAAAAAAATTAAATGGGCTATAGATACAAAATATAATGGGCTATACATGGTTGATTTTTTAAATTTTTATGAAAAACATTAATGGGCTATAAATTGTCCATTTCGTATACAAAAACTTAAATGGACTATATACGTCGTCTATATTTCGTGGAAAGAATTTAATGAAATATACATCATCCAATTTTTATTAAAAAAAATTTTTTAATGAAAAAAAATTTAATGGACTATACATCGTCAATTTTTAAAATTTTTATGAAAAAACTTAATGAACTATAAACCGTTCATTTCATATGCAAAAAACTAAAAACACTATACATCGTCTATTTTTCATTCATTAAAGGGTGTTCCAAAACGAACAACGAAATATGTTAAAATCCCATTTTTTGTATGTACATACGTATGTTGACACTTGAAATATGTAAAATTAGTGTATTTTTGTATAGACTACAACAATTAACACTCAAATTTAAAAAAAATTAAATTTAGGGGTTGTGCATCAGTTAATGCAATTTTGACTATGTAATTTTGACAACTTGCTATATCTTGGAAATCTCCTGAAATTTTCAAAAACGATAAAATTAAAAAATCTGAAAATCATAAAATTGCCAAACCAAAAAAAAAATTCAAAAAAATCGCCAAAACGAAAAAAAGTCGCCAAAACGAAAAAAAATCACCAAAATTAAAAAAAAATTTCTGACACTAAAATAAGTTGCAAACTTCGAAAAAATCAACCAAATGAAAAAAATCGCCAAAATTAAAAAAGCGCCAAAAACCGAAAAAAATCGCCAAACGCGAATAGGCTCCAGTAACAAAATAATTGTTAATATGACAAAAGAAATCGCCAAAAAAAGAAAAAAAAATTGCCAAAATTAAAAAAAAATCGCCAAAAATGAGAAAAAAAGTGTCAAAACTACAAAGAAGCGCCTATATGAATAAAGTCGCCAAAATGAAGAAACGCCAATAACCCAATATTAAAAAAAACGCTAAAATTAAAAAAAATCGCAAAAACGAAAAAATCTAAAAAAAAAATAAAAAAAAAAGTCAAAAACCGAAAAAAATCGTCAAATCGAGAAAAAGATGTCAAAACTAAGAAAATGGCCAAAATGGAAAAAAACTCTGAAAACCGAAAAAATCGCCAAAACAAAAAAAAATCGCTAAAATTAAAAAAACCTCAAAAACGAAAAAAAATGCCAAAACTATATTTTATATAGGCTACTAAAGTTCGTGTTCGTACGGAACCCTTCGTGCGCGGGTCAAAGTCGCACTTTACTGAATTTTTTTTATTACTTCCTGTTCGTATGATTACATTAATACACTCATACATAACTCACACCGATTTCATAACGCGGTGTGCATCTTACTCAAAATTTGTGATTGTATTGTGAAAAAGATTTTTATCCCCTAGCGTATAGATATTTACACATTAAAAACTCCTCTTGTATTCTTGGGCATCAAAAGGTCCCTGAAACAAAATCATATTTAATTTATCCTATCACGATCGTTATAAATAAGACATATTACATAACATCGTTATAAAACTAACAACTTAAGGAATTTAGTTTATGTAATTACGCGCGAGTTGGTTTTTAAAATTTGTATACCATAAAATTATTAATTTAGTCAAGAAACAAAATATTTATTTTGCTGCCAACAGAGTAAAACTTTTGTGATAACTGTGATTAAAATTTATCTCGTCACACTTGTGAAATGCTCGTAATGTAAATTTGCATATACGCACGTAAAACTTATATATATGATTTATTACATTTTTCATTACACTCCCTCTCTGCATGTGCAAAGAAAACGTTAGCACTTATTGTTTATGAACTCTTTGAGTTTAGTCAGTCTCTCGTGCGTGGTTAAAAAAAACTAGTACATCCATTAAAGAATATTTATAAATGGCAAAGGATGACTTGTTAACATGCAGTTGTACCCTGTAGGAAATGTCACTAGTAGTTCACTATTGACTTTGTCGCCATTACTCGTACTACTGATGAATTATATCTCAGACAATGCTTTTTGCTGTTGACAATTAACACGTGCGTATTATTCATTGAAAAGCAACTATTGTCGTTGGTACTACGGACTAGGTAGGGACGATATATAGGCATTGGAAACAAATAGTCATTAGTACATTTTAGTAATTCTAATTTTCACTTTTGATTATGATATTGCACACATATTTTGAGAAAATATGTAAAAAAGTGAACTAATATATAAAAATTATATAATTAGAGAAACTAATTCATTCATAAGTTCAGCATTACCCGCAAAAATTCAATGTTTCGTTGAATTATTAAAGTTAAACACTTACGTATGCATCTAGGCATGTGACAAATCTTTAACTGATGGCACAAAATCTTCCACAGCGCAGTAAAAAAATTGGAAGTAATTATTCGGAAAGTACTTTTCTCTACTTCCAAAATCAATATCTGTGTCTTTTGGACCTCTCAGAAATGGATTATTAGCTACATCCACATAATTAATTAAAAAGCTATTTGTTATTAATCGACTTCAAAGAAAGAAGGAGGTTACCAATTCGTCTCTATTTTTTTTAGGTGTGTAGGTTCATAACTCGGTGCATTTTAGACCAATTGTAAATTTTTTTTTGTTTGTTGGGTATAGCTTTCCATTGGTCCCATTCTAAAAAAATTGGGCGGAGACAAGCCTACAACTTTTTAAACTTGATTTTACGATCTTTTACTTAATTGATTGCTGCGAAACCTAGCAAAAATCTTTAATTCTTAAAATTACACAATTCTAAGGTTGTAAAAACGGGGTGTTCTTTTCAACCGATTTCTACGAAATTTACCACACGCCTTGAACTTTAAGATAGACACATTCTTTTTTAAAATAATTGAGCAGGGTTACTTCCATTAAATTTTAATGTAAAATTTCACAAGCTTCTATTTCACTGATTTTTATGAAACTTGGCACACAGCCTAAGCTTAAATAAAGGCACAATCTTGCGTTCAAGAAAGTGGGTGGGGCACGTGCTTGTGCTTAATCAATATTTACGAAACTTGGACACACCTTGAACTCTTAAAAATACACAATCTTGTTTTAAAAAAAAGTGGGCGTAGCCACGCAATATAAAATTTAATACTATATTTCACTAAAAAGCTAAAAATAAAATTAAAAAAAATTAAACCAACTTTAAAAATAAGCACTAAATAGATAAAAATAATATTGATCTAGTTAAATAAAATATTTTTACATATGTTACCTATTGTGTTGTTTGAAGTTGGTGCCAGTAATACAGGTACTAAGCATATAGGAACATGACCGGTAAAAAAATTGCAAGAACTTTTTATGTACATACATACATATATGTACATATGTATGTGCTTAGTTACCAATTTTGCTGCCACCAACTTCAAACAACACTATAGGTAACATATGTAAAAATATTTTATTTAACTAGATCAATACTATTTTGACCTTTTTAGTGCTTATTTTTGAAGACGGTTTAATTTTTTTAAGTTTTATTTTTATTTTATGAAGTATTACATTTATTTATTTTAAAAAAATATATTGTTAACATCATCAACAAGACTTAAGATTCGCTAAAAATTGATCAAAAAAGAGAAAATTTTGCATTGCAACCGTGTGTAAAAATCATTAGAAAGTATCCAAATTTACACTACTTCCGCATCATAAGGTAGTTTTTTACTGAGAAGATAAACAAAATTTTCAGAAATAACACTTTCACTTAAAATCGTTTTACATTCACTTATTAGGTTTTTATACAATATGGATGGGTTCTGTTGTTTTTCTGTAAATAATTTTTATTGATTTTTTGAGTTATTGTTTAATATATTTATATTAAACTTTTAAATTTATTTCGTAGACTAATTTTTATAAAAAAAAAATAAATTTTGCTTCACCAAACCTTTATTTTCAACAAATCAATAAAAAATTAAGAAAAAGCATAAATAGTTATTTGTATTAGACCCATGCGAAAGACAATTAAAAAGAACTTTCAAGACATTAGGGATTTTTCAATTACTTTATTACAGCGAAGTCTTCTAAAGCAAACGCTAAACTACATTATGAGGGCAAAACATTTGTTTAAGTTATTGCAGGTACAGGAATAAAGAAGAAAATAGTTCATCATGGCAGAATTTGTGATGCTTGATTTTTCATACGCATGGGAGCGTATACAAACCTCATGCATGTACATTAGGGTGGCCGTTATTTTATTTTTTTGATTTCTTCTACTCTTTTTAGATTTATTTTGACTATATATACTTTATATGTATGAAATAATTTAATATATATAAGCTCTTATTTTACATGCTTAAAATAAAAAATCTCCATATAAATATAATTTTGTTACATAAAATTGTTGTTATTTTGTTGGTTATTTTCCTTATTATTTTCTAAAATATTAATTTAAGCAAAAAACTTTCTTTGAGACTTATATTGTTGAATTGAGGCGCTAAAATATTGCCATTTGTCATATTCTTGTAAAATGATTTTTTTAAAAGATAGTCATGTGCAAAAAATTATATTGAAAAATTGGCTTGAAGGTTAACTTTGAAGGTCGGACGCACCCCCTAAAATGCAACTTATCGGCATGAACTTTTTTGTATTTTTTTTACATAAAACTGAACCGATTTGGGGGGTTGGAGTAGAAGAAATCAAAAAACAAAAAGTCTCCATACAATTAACGGCCACTCTAATGTACATACGCACTAGTGTCCTCCCTTAAACATATAATAGCTTACCATCTACATCTTACATACACCCTTTCAAACGTACAATATGCAAAATAACAAGCATACACGCATCGACACTACTTCTTTTGAGTGTTTGTTAGGAACAAGAAGTCTTCGCGACATCGTTTCTAAACACTAATATACACGAACATCAATACATTCATCGTGCTTCACTTATTATACGACAGCATTTATTAAAAGTTTAGTACATTCACACTTATTTTATGTTGGTGCTTGGTTTTTTTAATGTAATATATTTTGCTCTTCTTATAGCAGCGCTGCCAAGACATACTTGTAAAACTCTAATTCGAGCCAATTTCTCCTGTTCAAAAAGATATTAAGGCACATTTGATGTATTTTAAATAGTTTAAGATATGATTATTCAAGCTCTAAAAATAAGAAACCTAGAAATTAACCCAATTTAAAAAAATCCATTGTTGTCTAGTAAAATGGGACTACACAACCGGCACATATGAATAGTCTGAGATTAAAGTAGTAGCCCTGATTGTAGTAACAATTGACTACACATTAAATAAAAATACAAATTTTGTTGCCCTTTTCAATATTGTGAGAGCACTCGCAGGATTGCACGGTTTCGAAGATTTTTGGTTAAGTATAATACATGCCACGAGAATACATTTTAAAAACCAGACATATCTAAATTTCAAGACTGTTTACGCAGTCCTCTAATTTGTATCTAAGGAAATGTGCCCTTTTACATTTGGGAAATTGAAAGAAAGACAGACGATGTTTGTCGAAGAAGTGGCGAAGATACATAGTATGTAGTACATGACATTTTACGTTTCTCTTTTCTACTTTTCGCAATTTATTATTGTTGCTTCATATGATTTTTCTCTTTTCAACGGGTGTAGGATACTTGATGTGTATTATCAAGGCATATGGTATGTATGTGTATTAGTGTAACTAGCAAACACGAAGAAGAAGTAAACAAACTACAAATTTTCTGTCTGTCTATTAATGTGCAATATGTAAAAGCTTCGGGCCAGAGCAAAGGAGAATTGAAAAAATTTCGGGCAAGAAATGTCTCAAATGTGAATTGGGACTACGAAACAAAAACAAAATAAATGTTAATAATGTCGAAAAAAGATCACAAAAATAGTGGACAGAGTTGTTGACTTTGGGACACTTAACCCCTCGCTTCCTGCAGGGTATGTATCACACACTTCTATACATATATTTATGTATATGTATATGGGTTATTTTACGGCTGTTGCGAAAATATGGTGGAAAGCATTATCTTTTAATGTGAAAATAAATGATTTTTATTTTCTTCATGAAAGTAAATAATTTGTTACACGATGTGTATCCATGTATGTATGTGTGTACAAAATACATATGTACATAAATATGTATATATGTATGTATGTATAACGAAAAGATTTCTTTCATACGAATTGTCTTAAGACAAGCCCCAAAAACAAGACCGACAATCGCGATTATTCCTTTAAAATTTTAAGGAAATTACATTTTATGCGATTGAATGCATATGTATTTACATACATATGTGCCCTTAATTATGAAAGTGGTCTAAGTCATGTGAATTTTTGCATCGAAATATCAAATAAATCTTTGAAAAATTTCAATAAATATTTAAAAAATATTAAATAAATTTATATAAGTCGAGACTAATACAAGTATAAATTAAAATGCTGCTTAATATAAAAATACTTTTTAATTTATTGAAATGTAATCTACTAAATATCTCGAGCAGAGAAATATATGACTTAGACCACTTTTATAATAAAGGGCTCATACATATGTATGTTTGAATCAGGGACGGCATCGAGAATTTAAAAATTGTACCAAAAACTTAAGTTCAGTAATTTCAATTCTTATTGAATGAAATATTATTATTAATTAATGTGAGTTTCTAAAGAGGGAAGAATTAAACTAGACTTTAAAGCTCGGGGAAATACCGATATTTTTCTGTACATCCACGTACAATAAAAATTCAATAAGAATTGAAATTACTGAACTTAAAACTCGAATAAGAAATTATTTCTGATTAAAATTCACTACAGTTCGATTAAATCAAAAAATGTCTCATTGTACTAAAAACTTTCAAAAATTTTCCCTTTTTGACCTTAATTGTACGAGTACTAAAAGATTTTTTTTCGTTCAAATTACATATTTTTATCTGTTTTTATTGAAATAATCGACTTTGTTCTGACTACCAAAACGTTTTCACAAAGTTGAGGCCCAACTATAATCTGAATAAGCTGGCTTAAGCTAATGCCAGAATTGAAAGATAAATAAAGATAAATCTGTCAAATATTTAAGGAATTCAGATGTGACTTTTAGGTGGCCAGAATGTACTTATATGCACTTAAGTATTCTTTAGCCATAGCTGCACATATGGGTATTGTTCACAATTTTTTAGTAATTTTGTTTCTTTTTATAACTACTAAATGAATGAAATTCAATCAAATTAACTTGTTTGAATATCCTAATCTATTAAAAATTCAAGTATAATTATATCCACCATTTTATTACTTGTTATGTATTTATGAATTTATGTTCATTACATACATATATATATAAATATGTATATATATATATATATATATATATATATATATATATATATATATATATATATATATATATATATATATATATATATATATATATATATATATATATATGTATTGTAAAACAAAGAATGAAAATAAATATTTTGCTTTCTTTTCTGAGTTTAAAATAAGAAACAATAGAAAAAATATTTGAAATCAATGAATATTTTCTGATGCTGTTTGCTTTAGTTTAAAAAATGCACAAACAGTGTTTTCCGTGCGGAATGTGCGTTCAGATTGGCACTTAGCTTAAGCAAATGACATTTGACGAAACTTGACAAAAAATTCCATAAGTACATTATAGTTTGCCACATACGTTTAATATGTAACCGCACAGTTGCTTACGTTCGCTTATTCATATTATAGTTGGGCTTTTGCTTGTAAGTAAGAATATAGTTGCATCTGAAATTTCAAATACACTAGCATCCGAATTTAGAAGAAAAATGATTTGGAAAAGAGCGAGTTCATCACAGATTCTGCGTGTCAAAATTGTTACAAATTCCCTGAGAACATTTTTTGACATTTGATTCAAATTTGACCATCCTATGACTTGAGAAAATGGGAGTAGTACCAAAAGTAGGGAGTATGTATGTACATATGTATAGTGAAAAAAAAAACTATGGTGTAAATGTTTATATTTTCACCATTTTCGTAATGTATCGTCTTAATATTTACTGAATTTAACTGGGACTGTAGCAAACGGCCGTGAACAAGTTCGATGTGATGTGTATCCTGGACCTAGAAAATAGTATAAATATAATAATAATTGTTCCCTTTAATGAGACTTTCAATCCACTCTGAAATCAGTCCCGTAATTATACTTAGATATAAACCTAAGCTCAATTAGTATTTATGCTTTTGAAATATGAGTGTCCCTGTGTTCGGCCTCTATAGCACTTTAAAAGTTTTTAATATTAAGGCGGTTTTTTAGTAACAAACAACTCCCTTAACATTTATTTTAATTTTTATTACCTATATTTAAATAGTCAATATTAGTATTTCTTAAAACTAATCTTGTATAAAATTGGTTAACATATGAATTAGAAACAAGTTCGTACATTTTTTCTTAGGTTTTTGCTTACGTTGGGGTGAATATGGATGGGAGGGTAGGGTGGTGTGGTGGGTATGAGTTATCAACCACTCTCATTTCATCCATAAATAGTTCTGAGATATTTATACAGCCGTCACGATGAAACCTGTACTGGAAGTATTTTTGGCCGCCGACTCCATACAGCTCCGACCAGTGTGCTCTGGTGTTAAATGAGGCGTAGTAAATTTTTTTGAGACTGTGGTTAGTAGCAATTTTATTAGTTATTTTTCTTCGCCATTAATTCTGCTACACAGCAAAGGGGGTCGCTCTGATGTTACATTAGGATTAGTATCTGCTGAATTTCGCAAAATTTCAAAAATAATTTGATTATTCTAAAGTTCGTATTGCTTTGTAAGCCTTTATTCTAAACAAGACTTTATTCTATACATGTTAACTCAAATTTGGTCCAAATGAGTTTCCGATGGCAAATAGCTCCCCTATGCAATATTCATATGTAGTATACATTTTGGAATCAAAAAAATTACTATTTTTTGGTGAAAATAAATGCTAACTCCCATGTAGATTTCCAATATTTTTAAAAAAATTTTAATTTATTATAAATTTATAAGGATTTTGATATCATATGGCCAGTTTTTGAGATACGGTCACTTTAAACATATCATTACATAGGGGTTCCGATAAAAACAGATTGGTAATGTATGTAAAACTTTTAAACTGTTAATAGAATAGAAACATAATGTATTCATTAATTATACACGCAAAGAAAAGATATGGTTGTAGAATGGTTGAGAAAACAATATTATGTTCTCAGAAACAAATCTGTAATCGTTGAAAACAAGTTATTGTTATTTTAAACATTAATTTTGTTATGTTAAGCAAAGTAATGTTTGAATTTAATAATTACATTATTATATTCATTAAAAAGTGTGATATGGTTAGAGTTTAACAATATAGTTTTGTTAAAAATTATTGTTATTTTTTAAAAATAATATTATGTAAATAACAATATAATGCTATCCAAGACCATTCTATTTTAAGTTTAAAAAAAAATCTTTTTCAGAAACATCTTCTGTCAGTTCAGTGTTTTGTTTGTAAGCTATCGGTATTGCACGCGTCGTGTTAAATAAATAAATAAAGCACAAACAAACAAAAGGGTTGGCAAATAAAAATATATACATACGTACAAACGTTTATCTCTTTATACACACGTGTTTGTATTTCGTGTATAAACACATATGTAAGTATACATTTCTATATATACATTTAATTTCAACAATATTAATTTATTTTTATTTCGAATTTAACGCACAGCTGTTTTAAACAAAAGATCTACCAATAAATATATGATTAAAAAACAAAATATTGTTATTATATTAAATAATACTGTTGTCGCACTTAACAATATTATTATTATATAAGAACATGGTATAGTGAGTCTCAATTATATTTTAGTCACATCTAACAATAGTGTTGTCATATTTACAATAACAAGATTAGGTGTAACAAAGCTCATTGCTTTTGTTGATAATGTTATTATTAACTCAGATAATAATATTATTAAAAGTTTACTTTCCTATTGACAATAATATGATTTAACTACAACCATATAATTCAATCATAGTATGTTGCTGTTTGATTATGGTTACCTCAACCATATTTTTTCTTTACGTGTAGTTAATGAAATAAGCTTTCGAAATTGATAACTTGGAGTAACCCTGTTACACTAATGAGTGAGTTAGAGAGTGCTAAGGCTGACTACCTCGAGATGGAAGAGGCTTTCAGTCAGGCTTAAGTAATTTTTTTAATGGTATTTGAAGTTTTTTCTTGTAGTTTTTCAATTCTTATATATCTGGTATTTAGTAAAAAATTTCACAAATTGATTAAAAAATAAATAAATTAAAAAAATTTTAATTTTTTTCCGAGAAAATATGCTAACTCTAAAGAAATATTTGTTTTTTGATCGACCTCATAAAAATACGCAGCCCAGTGCAAAATAAAATATTTTCAGACCTATAAATTAGTAAGCATATTTAAATATCATTTATTTTTACAATAATGAGCGAGTTAACTAGTTTTTTTTTCGCTCTACTGAAGAGTTAGCTTTTTTGAGTTGACGTATTTTGAATATAGGCTCATGAAAATTAAATAGTGTTATTTTATCCGATAATTTAATGAATTCAAAATGAAGTTTGGATAAAAAATCTCAAGCTTATGAAACCTTAAAGCCAAATTAAAAGCTGCCATAAGCGAGCTTTCTAGCTGATTATTTTCTTGAAATTTTTTGATTGCAAACGAAATGGTTTTCAGGATATGGTTGATATCCTTGTTCATTTAAATAAAAGAAATAATTGATTTAAACAATGACTTAATAAAATCTATATATCAAACAACAATGATAATTGACAAAAAATACTTAAACAAACACACAATAAAAAATTAACATTTACTCCTTTAACTTAAGGCAGAGATTTGAAAAGGATTCCTACGCCTTTTGAAAGCGAGAACATTATATAAAAAAAACACATCCATGATTCATTGAGATTCTTTCTCATGGAAAGATACCACATTAGGAAATTGTAAAACAGGATACGCTTTGGGGCATCATTTTAAAGACAAATAAAGCAAATATAAAAAACAAGGATTGTAATTCTATTTTTGAGTAGATTTATTTTGTTTTTCTTCAAAACTTTTGAAGTTTTGTTATGCTTATAAATTTGCTAATAAATTTTCTTTTATTGATATAAAAAGCAAAAGAAAAAGACTTATTTTTTAAAGTGCTCACTCAGTTCTCGTTTATGTGTACATTAAACTTTTAAGCACATTTAATCCCTTTAAACTTTTTCGATTGCTATCTCGCAATAAGGATTTATTTAGTGCTTGTTATCGCTTTCAATTCTGCTGTAGTTCTCCTGTTTTCTTTCTATTCGAATGCGGGACATTAATATTTTGCCAGCAAACACTTAAATAAAACTTCATAGAAATTGTTTAAATTTGTAGAAATTAGAGCTGCAAAAAAAAAAATTAAATAGAAAGGCGCTCGTTTAGAAATGTGCGTGTTCAAGAGGGTTTTTTCGTTTCCTCCCTTCCGTTTGTAACCAAATGTCGTTTTGTCATCATCGCCATTAGCGACAAGTATACCAGTAAAAGAAATAAATAGAAAATAGAAAAAGAAGACCAATTGAAATAAATGATTTTTCACAATAAAGTGAATTTAGTTGTTTGAAGTTGTTTCTTTTTTTTTTTGTTAGGACGTCTTGTTTGTTGTCATTTCATGTGAAACAAATTATGAAACTTTTTATTTCATATAAATAAAATTATTCTAAAAACTGGTATAATTTTGATTTGAGAATATGAATGAATATACCATACATATATTCTGGGAAAAAAACTCAGTCGTCTAAATGGCCGAAATATAAATTTGTTCTATTACTTGAGAGTTCTCATTGCCAAAGAGTTGTAAGGAGTTTTTATTGCATGGAAAACAAATTATAAAGTTATAAACGACTTAAGGCTAACAAATGGAAATTGTTTTTATAGTTATGAAAGTATGTATGTCTTGTTTTGCAAGAGTTGCTGTAACAAATACTGTTTAAAAATTGCAATTTGTTTGCAAAATTAGTTATAAATTATAGCTTGGATTTATTTAAATTATAGCTTAGATATATTAGAGTACAAGAGTTAAATGTAAATTAAGACACTGAATACTACAATTATTATTTATTTATTTGTTTATATAATACATATTTTAATTGAAATCATATTAAATCTTAAATTTACAATCCTAACATGTCAGACTCTGTATTATGATTAGTTAAATATATAAATAAATTTTGTTCCAAATAATATATTCGTTAAATTTTGGGATTTAAAAAAAAGCAATAAACTGAAATAAATATTTCATAACATTCAAAAGTATATACGGGTATGTAAATACATATGTACGTATGTATCATTCTTAAATATTTATTTATGAAAAGGCTTAGTTAGGTCTATGAGCATTTCCAGTGATAGAAAGTTAACAAATTAGAAATGTGAAGCGATGGTTAGATAAAATAAAATGAAAAATTTTTACTTGTATTAGCAAAGGGAAATAGCTGCCACAGATGTATGAAACATGTTCAATGAATTTTTTATGTACTTTCTCCTTAGTATAACAAATGATAAATTTTTTCAATATGCACTGTCTTCGTATTAAATATTCTAGTATTCTCGTTTCCATTTTAATCTTAGTGGAAAGAAACATGAATAATGTACAAAATATTTAATTTGCATAATCCATATAAAACAGCTTAGATCTTTGATTGTTTTTTCCTTGTACTCGCAGCGCACAATATGGCAAATGAATGTATAATTTTCTTTGCACAGAATTGTCGAAAAGTGAGTGGGGGAGAAAAGCAAGATAATTGATAATTATTTCGAAACAAAATTGTGAACTTTTCCTTGTAGTCCTCGGCAATGTTGTTTGACTAGACCGTAACGTTCTTTTAAGTGTTCACTTAACCAAACTTTAACTTTTGTTTCAAGATAACTTTTTCATATTAATTTATTGCAATAAGAAAACAAAATCTGTATTAAATAAAACAAAGAAAATTCATTTAAATACAATGAATTCAAGCTTGTGCTTTTTTATTTCATGTTTAAAATTAATTCGATTACAACTAAAAAAGATCTTAATTGATGTGATTAATCAGTGTTGCCGCTGAAAATTTTCATAAATATGCAACAAAATGGGAGTTTCAAAAAACAGGACACAAAAAGTGGCTAAATGCCAAATTTGGAATTTAAAATGTCCTAAATTACTTCACTGAAGTAGATAATACAAACATGGCTACTAGTGCAAAAAAAATTATCAGCGAACTTGCATTACATTTTAAATAAAATCTTTCGAGTATTGTGCAGAACGGTAATGCATTTACCAACACATACACACCTTTTCGATGGCTGTCAAACACAAAATAAATGACGCAGATTGACTTTTCAGTTAACATGCGGAAGCTTCAAAAAATTCTGGAATAGATGTTGTAGATTTTAATTTATATATACAATTTTGCTTACCATTACTCAAATCAATAGGGAATAAAAAATGTAATAGAAATAAAATATATACGGCCTGGTTCTGAAAACCATTTCGTTTTGAAACCGGCAAATTTTAGGGAAGAAATCAACAATAAAAAGCTCACTTATTGCAGCTTTTTAGTTGGTTTTAAGATTTCATCTGCTTCAGATATTTTATCCGAAATTAATTTCGAATGCACAAAATTATCTGATAAAGAGAACATTGTTTTCCGTTTTTGAAACTTTGCGATTTCAAAACTAAATGGTTTTCAGAACCTGGCCGATAGTTCATTGGAGAAAGCTCAAATTGAAAGGTAAAATATAAGAGACTATGGTCAAAAAAGCACCTATTTAAATGGAATAAGCTGTGATAAATGATTAATTCTTGTAGAAGCATTGGAACTCGGCTTGTCAAGTTTTCCAGCTCAAGAACGTTCAAGTTAATACTGATAAAATTATTTTTATTCAAATAAAATGAAAAGTTCAGTAATTTCAATTCTTATTGAATATATTCAAGTTCAGTAATTTCAATTCTTATTGAATGAAATATTTTTTATTAATTAATGTGAGTTTCTACATTTACATTTAAGTTAAATAGCTGATGTTAATAAGAATCTCTACCCAAGTAGATAGACTAGGGTGCTGATGAAGTGCGTGGCTGCACAGAAAAGTATCGGTATTTCCCCCAGCTTAAAGTCTAAGTTTAATTTTTCTTCTCTTCTTTAGAAACTCACATTAATTAATAAAAAATATTTCATTCAATAAGAATTGAAATTACTGAACTTGAGCCTAACTATGAATTATTTCTGATTAAAATTCACTACAGTTCAATTAAAATATCTAAAAATTTCTCACTTAATACATCATGGGCACGTGACAAAAATATGTTCACTTGGCAATCACTGTTCACTTGGCCATCACAGTTTCAGAATGCTGGAAATCCAAGTAAAAACTGTAGAATGCAACAACAAGTAACATAGACCACTACAATAATACTTACATGCATGTACCGATGGTACATCGAATAAGTAAAAATAATTAATGTGATGATCGTAAAAAGATAAGTAAGAATAGTTAAACATACTGAGGTAGAGTAAAATAATTTCGTGCTAACCTAAATAGAAAAATGAAAAATTGGAAAAAACAGAAAATTAATAGTGATACTTATAAATGTGTTTACCAAAGGTAAATCAATTGTATACACAACAATCGTTTCTCATATTCCGTTCATTGTACATTTAAGTTAAATAGCTGATGTTAATAAGAATCTCTACCCAAGTAGATAGACTAGGGTGCTGATGAAGTGCGTGGCTGCACAGAAAAGTATCGGTATTTCCCCCAGCTTAAAGTCTAAGTTTAATTTTTCTTCTCTTCTTTAGAAACTCACATTAATTAATAAAAAATATTTCATTCAATAAGAATTGAAATTACTGAACTTGAGCCTAACTATGAATTATTTCTGATTAAAATTCACTACAGTTCAATTAAAATATCTAAAAATTTCTCACTAAAATGAAAAGTTTTTAAGTTTTAAGTTCAATCAATTGTTAAATAAAAATCAATCGCTCAGAACTTTTTCAAACAAAGTTTTTAAATTTTGAAAAATTAAAATGATTTAACTAAATTTTTCAAATTAATTCCGTTATTGGAATGAATTAGAAACTGTGTCGCATATTCATATTCAAAGCAAAGTATACTTTAAAAATTGCAAACAAAATACTGGCTTTAAACTCAGGTTGTATTACTATAAAAATACTAAACTTTTAAAGTATATCTTTTTTTTGACTATGAATATGATATTATATTTTTTTAATAACCTACAAATTACATTACTCGAATGATTAAAAAATTAAATATTCCTAACTTTCCCGTTCCAGATAGTGAAATAGAGGCGAGGTGAATTTATTCCGATTATAAGGGTTGATTTTTTAAGATCTTTCGAATTTAAAAAAAAAAACATACAATTTAAAGAAATTAATGAAATATTTATTTGAGTCGGTAGAACGATCTATATAATTAAATTGTTAAAGATGATTTGATGTAAATTTTTACTGCGGATATGTCTAAAATGGCTGATACGCTGGGTCCAATTTGGCACAATTTCTCCATCATATCGCCGGTATCTCCCGAACAAATTCTTCAAAATTGTCTTCCAATGTCTCAACCATTTTGGGCTTGTCCCTATAGACATAAGCTTCAACATAGCCCCGCAAAAAATATTCCAAAGGCGTTTAATTGCACGATTTAGGCAACCAATTGGACTCTCAATTGGGCCTTTTTTTCCGCGTGATGTGCGGCAAGTGGCACCGTTTTGCTGAAACTACATATCAGCTAAGTCCAGCTCTTCCATTTTTGAAAAAAAAAAATAATAATAATAACAGAGTCCCAATTACTGCGAATGGCGACGAATTAATAATTCATGGTCATCACCAACACTGGCGGAATACATCTGCGGTATTTTCCTCTGTCCGCACTCTGCGTAGGCGTGTTGATGGTTTACCACCTCAGAAGGTCGCTCAAATTGACCATAAAATGGAAGAAGTGCAGGGATACATTTTTTAAACTGAGCATGCATTTTTATAATAATATCCAAGCGTTGTCCATTTGTAAGTCGATTCATGCTGAAAGTATAGACCAAACTGGACATGTTTAACAGTAACATGGAACACGGAAACAGCTGAGTGGGCAAGTGGGGCAGTGTTGCCAAAGAGAAAGTTGCTAAAAAATCACCCTTTAGATAGTGAGGAAGTGGCCAGATGAATCATTTCTGATTATATATGTATGTCTGCATTAAGGTTCAGTTAGCCGACTTAAATGTAAAGTAACTGCAACAGTAGGAAATAGCTGATCAATTAATTGTACAGCGGAACAGTGGTTTTATTGTTAAAATAAACATAGCCCATCCTTATGTATTTCTATCTGCTGATTACGATGGCATCAATAGTATTTTCTTTAGCAGCTCTAGTTTTAAAAATATAATTTACACAACTTTTTTATAATTCACTTTATGTATGTCACAAATGGTCCTTCAAACTGTAAAATACTTTCTGAATTATTAAAAAGCATTAAATTCTCTTTCATTTGAATAGTGTATTTTTCCTAGTCCTTAAACAATTTTTTATTCAAATTTTTTTCAATTAAAATAATTGATTCTTAGGTAATTTTGACCACTGACTACTAAAATAGCTTTATTACTTTTATCATGCCTCGTTTCAGAGATATTGTACGATATAAAATAAAAAACCAATACTTAAATTTCTCTTTTCTCACGCCATCAAAAAAAATTTGTTTTTTATATCAGGCTTATCAGCTTAACAGTCATTGATGAAATTATTACTTATGAGAAATTTTGTATGGAACAGTCCATGATACAATAATATAAAATAAAACCCTTTTCTCTTTTCGTCGCCATATTAACCTTCTGACTTTTGTCCCAATTATTTTTTACTCTCAAAATTAATGGTACCGTATTCAGTTGTAAAATCCGAGCTTTTTGTTTATTTTTTGAATTTTAAAATTAAAAGGAAAAAATTTTCTAATCAAAAAAATTGGACTAATATATTACAATATCTGCACTACCAAGTAAGGTGACAAATGTTCTGCGAAGAAAGAGAGTAGCAACAACAGCAACAGTGGTGTGCGGTAAGGAATTAAGCGGTCTAACACATACGTATGTACATGTGTAAGTGTTTATTAGTCTTTCGAGCAATTGGTTGTGAAGAGTGGCCAACACAGATTGAAATTGCTCATGTGATGTCTGGATTTAGTGGCGTTGCAACATTGTGTGGTGCCATGACGTTGGCACACAATGGAGAACTTGTCAGCGGCAAGTTGTTAAGAGTGAGGTTTTGGGGCATGGTGTCGGTTAATCTACACATATACGGAAAGAAAAAATATGGTTGAGGTAACCATAATCAAACAGCAACATATTATGATTGAATTATATGGTTGTAGTTAAATCATATTATTGTCAATAGAAAAGCAAACTTTTAATAATATTGTTATCTGAGTTTATAATAATATTATCAACTAAAACAATAAACTTTGTTACACCTAATATTATTATTGTAAATATGACAACACTATTGTTAGATGTAACTAAAATATAATTGAGACTCACCATACATACCATGTTCTTATATTATAATAATATTGTTAAGTACGACAACAGTATTATTTAATATAATAATAATATTTTGTTCTTCAATCATATATTTATTGGTGGATCTTTTTTTTAAACAGCTGTGCGTTAAATCCGGAATAAAAATAAATTAATATTGTTGAAATAAAATGTATGTATAGAAATATATACTTACATATTTGTGTATACTCGAAGTGCAGACACGTCTGTATAAAACGATAAACATATGTACGTATGTATATGTTTTTATTTATTTTATATTTATATACCCTTTTGGTTTTTTGTACTTTATTTATTTATTTAACACGATGCGTGCAATACCAATAGCTAACAAACGAAACACTGAACTGACAGAAGATGTTTTTGAAAGAGATTTTTTTTAAACTTAACATAGTATGGTTTTGGAAAACATTATATTATTTTTAAATAATAATAAAAATTATGTTGCAGTCATAAATTTTTAACAAAACTTTATTGTTAAACTCTAACCATATCACACTTTTTTATGAAAATAATAATGTAGTTATTAAATTCAAACATTACTTTGCTTACCGTAACAAAATTAATATTTAAAATATCAATAACTAGCTTTCAACGACCACAGATTTGTTTCTGAGAACATAATATTGTTTTCTCAACCATAGTACAACCATATCTTTTCTTTGCGGGTTGGCAGGAACTTATTATTATTGCAGCCGCCAAGGGTTGGGTGGTTTCAAGCGAGTCTTGTGAGTTTCTTTCGATAGGCGTCAACTAAGTTCCCGAAACCCGGCCAGATGAAATTAAACTTATCCAGAACGGTTATGGTGATGTCAATATTATTGAAAAGGTTGCTGGCATGCAAATATTCTCATACATATGTACATATTTATGTAAATTTAAATAATGTTTATGGAAAATAAAAAAAATTTAATATTTCCAATACACATATAATGGCTTCACAGATTGAATGTTATTTTACATATGTGTCTCTATGTATCTGTGTGTCTGTCCGTTTCTGCGTACAGACCAAACGGACCGATTTTGATTTAGTTTTATATGTTTGAAAAGTGACTTTATCGAGAGGGTTCCTAGCTATGTTTTAGGAAAGTCGGTTTAGCCGTTTAGAAGATACCACATATTCTCTAAAAATATTCGGGGGATTTTAAAATTATTAATATTTGTTCTTATTTAATCGCCTTATGGATTTTTTGTTTAAAGATTTTCTACATCAAAGGCTTAAGGAAAGATAAGCAAAAAAATCGTTATTCAACGAAGCCACTATTCGACATATCACCTTTTTATTGATCAACGGCTTAACTTAAAAAATGCTATTAATTAAACTCAAATTATACATTTCAAAAAGGATTCCAAAATAAAAGTTACCATTATTTGTACTATGTGACAATGTTTTCCTCTCTGTTTACAAAAAAAAGAGTATTCAAATAATTTGGGTAAAAGTCATAATTAATTTTAAACGTCAAATGTGGTTTTACCTTTATATTATTGTATCAAGGAACAGTCCAGAAAATTTTTATATTATTTGTTGTTATTTTATTGTGTATTAAAAATTTTCAGCTGTTATGAAATTAAAAAATTACAATTCAAAAATTTGTATTTTAATGCAAAATAGTTATAGTGATCAAAAAATAGAGGTTACGTTTTATATCAGTGTCGTCATTTTATAAAAAAAAATTTTTTTGTAGCGTGAAAAAGGAGATTTTTAAAGTTTTTAATATAATGCACAATATTTCTAAAACAAGAGGGTATAGAAGAAAATTAAAGCTACTTTCGTAATCATCGGACAAAAATATTAAGGATGAGCTAGATAAAGATTAAAAAAATTCAGTGAAGTGCGACTTTGACCCGCGCACGAAGGGTTCCGTACGGGCACGAGATATGTAATTCAATACGAACAATATAAACTATAGTTTTGGCATTTTTTTCGTTTTTGGGTTTTTTCGGTTTTAATCGTTTTTTTAGTTTGGGGGTTTTTTTGAATTTATTGGCGCTTTCTGAGTTTTAGCACTTTTTTCACGTTTTGGCGATTTTTTTTGGCTTTTGAAGATTTTTAATTTTGGCAATTTTTATTATTTTGACGTTTTTTTTATTTTGGCGATTTTTTTATTTTTAATTTTGGCGTTTTTTTCATATAGGTGATTTTTTTTTTTGGTTTTGCCGATTTTTTTAGTTTTGGCAATTTTTTTTTTCGTTTTGAGGATTTTTTTCGGTTTTTGGCGTTTATTTGAAATTTTGACGATTTTTTTCGTTTTGGCGACTTTTTTAAATTTGGCGATTTTTTTTTAATTTTGGCGATTTTTTTCATTTTCCCGATTTTTTTTTAAATAAAGAATTATTTTGGTTTTGGCGCATTTTTCGCGTTTTGGCGATTTTTTCGGTTTTTGACGTTTTTTTTCATATTGGCGATTTTTTTTCATTTAAACGATTTTTTCGAATTTGGCGATTTATTTTAGTGCTAGAATTTTTTGATTTCATTTTGTCGATTTTTTTCTGTTTGGCGATTTTTTTAAATTTTTGGCAATTTTTTTCAGGTTTTGGCGATTTTTTTTTGGCTTGGCGATTTTATAATTTTGGTTTTTTTAGTTTTACCGTTTTTGAAAATTTCAAGAGTTTACCTCTTACGGTCTCCAAGATATAGCAAGTTGTCAAAATTACATAGTCAAAATTGCATTAACTGATGGACCACCCTTTAATTTAAATTTTTTAATATTTTAATGTTAATTGTTGTAGTCTATATAAAAATACACTAATTTTACAAATTTCAAGTGTCAATATACATTTGTATGTATACAATTGTATGTATAAAACATGAGATTTTAACCTTTTTCGTCGCTCGTTTTGGAGCACCCTTTAATTTCTAATTCTCATGTATTTGTTGTTGTAGTGGCCAAGGATCTACATACTCTGTCCAAATTTCAGGTCCGTAGCTCTTACGGTTCCTGAGAAAATACCGTGTGACGGACAGACGGACAGCGTAGCGAAAACAATAGGGTTCGTTTTTTCACCTTTGGTGTACGGAACCCTAAGAAGTATAATAAAAAAAGTTTAAGGACTAAACTAAGAACACACGATTTTTAACACCCTTGCAATAACAACAATATATCCTGGCATATGAAACTTTAGAGAAACAATTATCAATAACAAGATTTTGTTGTACCACTTTGTACTCAATATGATGATTTTGTTCTTTAAAATTTTGCATTTGTTTATTGTAGGTAGTTAAATTTAATATATAATTTATAAATTAAGTATTCCTTGTTTCTTAAATAACATTTTGTTATTTAAATTTTATTATTAATTAATCATAAAACTTGAATTCATACACATTGAAATAATATTTTATAATCAAATTAAATTAAATTAAATATAATAAAATTGTATGAAAATTATTCAAAATAATTATTAACAACCGTCACTACATTATTTTTATTCATATATCGCAAATATACATAAATAATTCATGATTCAATATAAAATAAATATTAAAGTGATGCGAGCATTTGTTTTTTTTTTTTAATTTTAAAGAGTAAAATCTTAAATATAAAGATTAATTCGGCCTTTTAAGTTTTCTATTCGTTTTGTGTTAAGTAAAATGCAGAGAAACGTAAAAAAATTTTTGATAACTTTACTAAAACGAAAATAAAAGTAAGGAAGAAAACAAAGAAATTACTTTACAAGGCATAAATTTAAGGATTCTTTTATTTTTTTCTCCGTTTTAGCTGCTCTGTTTTTTGCGGCTTCGAAAACAATTTAAAATATTTTCTGTTTAACGTGCCAGGGTTTCAGTTTAATGTTTGAATTTTCCAGCAGGTTGCCAAGAATGATTTTATTGTGCGTTATTTCAATAGCAACAAAAAGTAAGTGGAAACTCACTACACGTCCTCATTTTTTACATTATCAAAAGTTGCACACATCCATACAAACACACAAATACACTCACACACACGCACACGCAAATACGCACAAAAGAGGCGGATATATTTTTTTATAAAATTAAACTTCATTAATTACACAATGCTACAACAGAGAAGCGATCTAGTGGGAGTTGTATGCCTGGTGAGGACATATAAAAACTGTTTTCAAAGATTTTAAAACACCCTCGAAAATTCGAGTTATTTTAGTAGTAGTAATTTAATATTTCTATCTTTAATTTTTAATTTTTTTTAATTTTATTAATTTAAGACTTTATGACATTATGATCATTCATTCATAATTTTTTTTATTTATTTTTAATTTTTTATTTTAAACAAACACAACCCGCAAAGCGATTAGCTTGTCTGCAGAAAACACCCAGAGTCTATGGTGGGAATCGAACCCACGACCTCTGGACTGAGAGGCTAGCATCGCTACCACTCAGCCACAGGGGCACCCACACACATTTTTCGACCGTTTTCAAATATTTAATAAAGGTTTTGAAAAGGCATCAAATGTATGCATAATTTGTATATTCTTAGAGATCGGGTAAGTTTTTTATCAAACAATTCACATGTTTCTTACGTAATATTTAAATTCCACAATTGAAGGTAAGACGCGAATTACTTTTGTGCGTGACAAAAAAAAACGTACTTTAAGGCAAAATTGTTTTATTCGTTTATTTGTTTTTTTAGCTCATTGAAAATTAGCATTAGTGCTAGAGTTAATGTCGATGTCGTGGACTGCGTCAAATGTCAAAAAAAAGTTGAATCGTATGAAATTGTATGAGAGCAGTTAATCCCAACGCCGTAAGAAATTCGACGGCGAAAAAGTCCAACCTGTATCAACTTTTTCGACGTCGTTGCGGTGTTGCTCAATGTTGTTGTATTTTAAATCTTGATGTATATTCAATGCAGTAGTACAAAGCTGTGACAATTTCGGCGTTAAGACGCCGTTAACGACGTCGACATTAACTCTAGCATAACTTTTGGTTTTGTATCTCTGTTATATTTATTAATTATTTTCGACAATTTCGTTTGCATAATTTTTTTACATAGTGTCCACACCTGATGAATTTATATCATAATGAATGCAAAATTGATATCTTTATGAAAATTCATCACGAATAGAGTCACTTTATTAATATTATGGCAACGTTATGATATAATCCTCACAAAAACATAAATGTGAAAAAAGGCCAAGTGTCTTTCCAAATCTTCGGCCATTAAAAGTAGTGAGATAAACATTTTTACCAAGCACTGTAATATGATATGCATTATATACATTTGTAACCGTAAGAGTGTCATATAATTTCTAGATAATATGCTAACTTGACAATATTTTTCCCGATATAAAGAAATAAACAAGTATGCATTATTCTCTTCTTTTTTAGAAACGTAAAAATTATGCGAAGTTGGCAGATTATCTAGAAATTAAATGACACTCTTATGGTTATAAATTTATATAATGCATAGCATATTACAATGATAGGTATTGTGCCAAACAAGAACTTGGTCACTGCCGTGCGCCTAGATAATTTTTTCATAAACTTAGCTTAGCCTCTCGATCAAGTCACCTTTCAAACAGAAAAAACTAAATCGAAAACGGTTGAGCCGTTTGGTCTATACGTGGACACGGACAGACACACACTACAAACTTATAACACCCCTTATTTAGTGTGTGGTTAAAAATTGGTTTTTAAATTTTTAATATTGTGAACCGTTTGTCAATATCTTTTTTTTAAAGATATACATATGCGGCCCTATGTACATATAAGATAAAATGGCCTGAAGTTAGCATAAGTGGAAAAATTTACATTATATTAAAGAGTTTTGCGATGACACTTCTCATTAAAAATCATGCTAGGACTTAGAGGTGGGTTTAAATTAGGTAATGGTACCGTTGTCATGTCAAATTCTATGGAGGAACTCGTTAACACCTAATTCGATTTCGTCACTTATGCTAACTTAATGCTAATTTTTGCATAGGGCCGATAATTTTCTGTGCACTTTTTCTACCAAAATGTACTACTTTATTTAAAAATATGTGTTTCAAAATAAAATATATTTGTGTTGTTAAAGTTTTCTTTTTAACTAAGTTAACAAAATTAAATAAAAATAAACCAAAAAAAATTGATATTGCTTATTTTGTAAGAATATGCATGTTTTTTAATCTATATTTTCATTTGTTTTGCTCTCAGTATAGGGCGAAATATCATTTTAGACCATTTTTCAAAACGCGATATCTCGAAGAATCGGAAAATGTCGGAAGTGAAGTGAAATAAGATTATTAAAAGATTACAAATCGTACAAAAATAAAATGTTGTAATGAAAGTGGACATATTTGCAAATTTTTTTCTTGACGGTCAAAAGCAAAACATTTTTCATGTTTTTTATAATATTTTGATCATATCCCTTTTTTAGTCAACCATTTTAATAAAAAATTTTTCTTTATTATGTTTTAAATGTTTAAAAAAAATTAATTGAATAGTGCAAATAATGTGCTAACAGCATTAATTTCTGTGGATGACGCGCAATATCGAAAAGTCCACAAAAAAAAACCCCATACAAAGTTTGAACATTAAAAGGCTGTAGCTTATTCAAAACTTCTTATATTGGATTTTTCATAATGAAAGTCTTACCTCTCATTTGATATATAATATGTTAGCTTTTGTAATCTAAATATTTTTGACAGACAATCAGCACGACGTTGCTACGATTTTCAGCGGGTACAACTAACAACAGTATAACATTCATTTACCAACATTTTAATGTACTTATAACATTAAAATCATAACGCCGAATGACCGTTCTCCGACTCTTGTTTTTAATATTGTCACAATACTCTAAATACAAATCTACAAGGTTGTCTTAATGGAAATTTCCCAACTTGAGTAAAATTTTTGTATATACTGTGTTAAAGCGGTAAAGAATAATTTTAAACGGGATATTTAGGGAATTTTTGTATTTACGGTTTTGTAGTAGTATAGGATTATTGTAAACTATTGGGAAACTATTGTCGATTTTTTGTATATACAAAGCTGCAGTGGTATAGGATTACTAAAAACGTAGTATTTTTAAACGTTAAGTCATATTTTTGTATTTACAATACTGTGGTGGTAAAAAAATTTTGGAAGATTCGCAATTTTGTATTTACAATGTTGTGGTGGTACATATTTTTTGGGCAAAGTCGCAATTTCTGCGTGGGTACACTGAAAGGAAAATCATTCATTCAGAGAATGAAACGGTTTCATTAAATGTTCTTCATTATATTAATGAAACTTTTCATTAATACAATGAACAATTACATTGTATACATGAAATCGTTCAATCTCTGCTCTCCATGTGTTCTTCATTGTTCATTGTATTAATGAAAATCGTTACATTGTTTAAACGAATTTTGTTTTTAGCAAATTTGGGACAAATATAAGTAATTTACGCAAATTTTATCTTCTTACTGTATACAGTTTGCAAACATAAATAAATTAAAAGTTATTTTGTTAAAAAATATTTTATTTTCATACTTTTCTAATCCCTTTTAATTTCAAAGCAGTGTGGTCGTCATAAATGCAATGAAATCATTTCATTTAGACAATGTAATATTCTTCATTGTATGCCAGATATCTCTCTCTTTCTCTTTTTTTATCCATTCACGTGCCTCACCACTATACAAACACAAGAAGTTTTTGCCAAACATCCAATAAACACTTATGTTTGTGTATTGTAATTCTCAACAACATATTAAGAGTTTTACTATAAACATGTAAGTTTTTGGGCTTACTTAAAACGTTATTTGGGTTGAACTCTAATGATGAGTTCCTTAAATTTTAAATGTTTTACTTAAATAAATACAAACATATTTATGTACATATATTAAGTACATATATACTTGTATATATTAAATAAAATAAAAAAAGGCTATATATATTTTTTATTAAGTAGGTGGTTTGGAAGGGATATGATTTTATGTTTTTTATAGAAAAATTTCATTAATTACTGCTTATAATTCATTATATTTATATCTCATCATAACTTTAATGAAATTTTCTTTATATTAATGAATAAGCTTCATTAATAGTATGTAAAAACTTCATTAAATCAATGAAACATCTACATTATATTTATGAAAAAGTTTCATTGAAGTAATGAAATAGTTTCATTCTATTTATGACATATCCGCCAAAATTAACTTCATAAATACAATGAACCATTCTGCATTGATCCAATGAAGGGCTTCATTAGCTGACTTTTAATGAAAATTTTCATTAATACAATGAAGAATTTCATTGTCTGAATGAAGAGTTTCCTTTCAGTGTATTTAAAAATTTACAAACATTTCATTTTAAACCCCAAGTTTGAGTATTTCTTACTATTTCAGATTATCAATTCATTTTTAGAATTTACAAGTCTTCTTCCCGTTTTTTTTTACATTTACTACGCATTGATACCGGAAACGCATTGTTTAGTTAAAATGTCTTATTTTTTTCATAAAATAAAGATTTTGAACTCTCGCTTAAGGATACGTACTGCATGTATTATTCTGTAAATTTTTACTGAACTCTATCGATATTTTAAATAAATCTTAAAAATTCTACTTCTTAAAATAATATACCACAACCCTCATGTTATATATAAGATAAACTAAAATAATATACCACAACCCTCATATTATATATAAGATAAACTGGACATACAATGCCAATTATTTTCCTTTTAAGTTTCGTTCTTAAAAAATATCACTTGTCAAGCAATGCAAAAACCAAAAAATGTCTATACAAAGTAGGTTTTTCCCGGACGTTAATTCTTTCCGAGGACAGAGATGCCAAAAAGAGGAAAGTGTAAGTTTTTTTTTAAATTTATCTTAAATAAAATCTTGTGCCAAACGTATTAAGCATTAAATTTTTATCATCGGGCAAAAAATTAAAAGTTCCCACATATTTAGTGAAAATATCCATAATAGATGACTACTGGTGGATGCCACAAAAAAGTCAACCTATAAAATTACATGTTTTTCTTAAACTAAATAGGGGATCCTGAAAACGAAAATGGCCTTCATTTAATTTTCTTCAGGAGCGTTTTCGAGATTCTGATGTTTTTAGTACATATGTCGTAACTTTTTATTTTCTCGTCCGTCCGATGATAATAATTTAACGCTTATTAAGTTGGCTAAGCAATTATATTTAAGATAGATGTTTAAAATAAAATCGAGACCACCTGGTAACAATTTACCTTTCTTCATACGAGTATCATAAAATTTTTGTTATAGGATATCTTATTAGTAAAATCGTATCGTCAAGTTGCGTGCCAGTTGACAAAAACCGTACCATATACAATGCATGTTACTAGTTATAAAATATGTGTTTTTAGCACTGCTTACAGCTTTTTCTGGAGAAAATGTCCAAAAAGCCGCATTCAAAGCCAAACATAAATGATGTGCTGAGCATACTGTTAAATTTTCTATAACTTGTCCACAAAGCTGAACGATACGGCAAGCTGTAAATTGGAACGATATGATTTTACTAATTCTACCTTTACTCTATTCCAAAAGCAATTAAGCATCTATTTTAGACCTTTTCTCTAGACCTCCACAACCAGCATGCAAAAATTTATATAAAACATAAATTTTTCTTTTAAAAATTTAGAATTTTCTGTGGAAATGTCCATGTACATGTACGTAAATAAAAAAAGAATTTGTAATTTAAGAAGAAATATCATCTCCTAATGCAAGCCTTTCTTTTTATAAATGACAATACAATGAGGAAAATAGCATTACATAATAAGGCCTGACAATGTCAAAAAAATCTTTATATTATTATTTTTATTTTAATATATTCTCTCTCTTCTTATTAAAATAAAAAAAGAAAAAAGGCGATACGATTTTAAGGCGCTTATGCCAGTTTTAAATCGCATATTCTTTTCTTTATATTTAACTTTGAAACCCCAAAAATTTTAAAAAGATGTCATTTTAGGCGTAAATAACTTTGACAAGGGACAGTAAGTAATTCAATTCAGTTGAATTTAAAAAATATAAAACTTAAATCTCAAAGAAGTAATATCGCTGATGGATGTTTGTTACGTTTCCTTGGGGTGGTTTTGTTGTCATAACCGATAAAAATTGTCATTGGTTGGTCATTTCCTAGTTAAGTTTTTAACTTAATATTATTTAAGTTGTATGTATGTATGTATGTATGTCTGTTTGTATGTATGTGTGAGTACGTTGTGCGAATGAGTGATATGTTAATGCACTAAGCATAAGTTGACAAATTATTTTGTATTGATGAATAAACTTGCACGCCTTTACTAGTCTGGTGGCATGTTGCTTAAATTACTTACACATGAGTTAAATCTGTAGTCGGTAAACTTTAATTAATTTATTTATAAAACATAACTGGGGCGTATGATAATTTTCAATATAATTTAATATTGAAAACATGACCAAAGTAGCAGTTGTGAAACATAATCTACACCTATACTTCGGTTAACACGATAGATACGTTCCTGAGAAAGTCGTGTAAATCGAAATTTTAAATTTTTGTTAAGAAATCGTGTAAATTGAAAATAAAAGCAGAATCACGTAAAAAATTGATTTTATTAAGAAATGAAATATGTATTTCAACTTATTTTTTAAAATATCAGAAAACTTTACTCAAAACACATAAAAATAAACCTATTAGAGACAAAAGTTTTCAATAAAACACATACAAATTTTGTAAATCGTGGTATTTCATAAATCTCTCATTTCATCATGTAAAAGTGAAATCGTGTAAATCGAGGGATAAGTGTTATTAAGTTTTAAGATATTTTTATTGTCTTACGCTAATATTAAACTTTAGTATAGGCATCCTCACTCAAAACAATGTAAAAGTGCACAACTCTTTAAATAATTCTCGATTTTACGTATAATTTGTATGCAAACTTGAGAACTGGTAAAAGAGTGTCAGGAGTTTTGGGCGATGCCTATTCACATTAAATCTCGCACTTTTTATCAGCACAACTGACAAGATATGAAAAAAAGAATTCAACTAAAACATGTTAAAATATTAAATGTTTCGATGATAAAAGAATATAAAACTGCTAAAAAATTATGTTAAAACTAAAAACATAAAAATTCAATTGGACCGGATAGCAATCCACCTAGTAGACTGCAAGTCTAATTGTTTCCATGCGAATAAACTATCAAAAGTGTGCTCATTCAATTTTTGATTTTGGCAAAAGTATTTTGGTTGCTATAGAGAGAATTTGGGTGGCATGGTGAAGTTTTGTTAAAAGTTGTTGCTCTTTTGTTGGGTGATAGCTTAGAGAGATCTTTTAGATGGGAACTCCTCAAACAATTTCAAGATAAGGCTAGAGATACGGTCAGTTTCAATGCTTTCTCATACCTAGCAAAAAAATTTCAAAAAAGGTAATCGAATTTGGAATTAAGCATTTTTGGTGGAAGCTCTTCCCTAATGGATTACCAACTTAATGATTTAAACAACACGTGATACTAAAATAATCGATTCCTGAGAAGTACTTACTTTTTTTTGGAAACTTATTCATATAAAATATTTAATTTCAAAACCACATTCTCCTCATTTAGGCCCCTTTCACATTAGGCAACTTTACTTGCGCAAGTATAATTTACATTTTTATTTATTTTCTTTTGAACTTGCTTCTATGTTCACATTCAGTTCATTTGTTGAGCAAGTTTAATTTTCTTATGCTCGAGTTTTCTTAATTTGTTGACGTTTTGTGGCAGAATTGCCAAGTTCAAGCAAGTCTGTACTCAAATCTCGGCAATTCTTTCCCCTTCAACCGACCTTTCCTCTCACACCCACAAACACAAGATTTGAGCAAGTAAAGTTGCCTAATGTGAAAGGGGCCTTAGCAAGTTGTACATAATTTTTTTAAATATGAGGTGATGTGATTTGTAAACGAGTAATGAAATTTGGTAATTCTGATGGTAATGTTTAATTTTTTGCTGGGTAGTTCATATATAATTTTACCATCCATTCTCATTCTGCAATTGGTCAAGACAATCGGAGGCTGACTACAAAATAAATAATGTAAATCATATGCTAAGTGGGTAGGATGCTACTCCCTAAGTTCGGGCATCGTGGTTTCGACTTCCACCAAAGACTCTGATCTTTTTCACTATAATGGATGAATGTAGCTTTTACAATTTTTAATTGTAATTGTAATATTTTATAATAAAATGATATATATTCCCAGCAAAAAATTACATATTACCAACAGAACTACTTACCATATAATGACTTAATTTTCTGATTACCAAATTTCATTACTCGCTTACAAATCACATTACGTAAAATTAAAAAAAAAATGATTTACAAGTTGCTAAATGCAGAGAATGATTTTTTAATATTAATTAGATTACGTGATGAAGTTTCCAAATAAAAAAGTAAGTACTTCTCAAGAATCGATTATTTTAGTGTCACGCCTTGTTAATATCATTAATTTGGTAATCCAGTAGGGAAGAGCTTCCACCAAAAATACTTAATTCCAAGCCCGATTACATTTTTTGAAATTTTTTCCTGGATTCTGCAAGAGCTCGTTATGTACAACAAACAATGATCTTCCATCTGTAACTATGGTGTATGTTTGTATATGTCTGTTCAAAAAATGTTGTTTTTCTTGGTAGGAAAATTCAATACCAGGTTGGACTAGAAACCAACAAGGTAAAGAATGCAGATAATGTTTCTGTTGGTTAGAACTTATCATTAGATTTTTTAACAGTTTCAAAGCATTTGTGGCTTAGTATCAGGCATGTTCTGTAAATCACAAGGTTCTGAAAATTACAAAAGTTTTAACTTTACGGTGTGATTTTACCCTTGCACAAACCACAAGAAAACAGC
Source organism: Tachina fera (assembly GCA_905220375.1). Taxonomy (NCBI): domain Eukaryota; kingdom Metazoa; phylum Arthropoda; class Insecta; order Diptera; family Tachinidae; genus Tachina; species Tachina fera. The sequence continues at coordinate 78,397,299 of LR999967.1, read as the reverse complement.
TGATGTTTTGTTTTGTAAATGCAAAGTCACAAAATCCAAAACACAAGCAAATAACAATTTTTCTTGCAAAAGAAAGTTGTTGAAAGTTGAAAGTTTAATTTTTTCATAATTTTATAAATTCTTTAATAGAAAATTACTCATTTTACTTTAAAAATCAATAAAAAAACATATAAAGTTATTCATTTAATTACTTCGTTGCGAATTTAAAAATAAAGTGACTGAAAAAATAACCAAGTGATTTGAAATCTACAGGCACTTAGCTGACCGGTTTAAAATCAGAAAAATTCAAAAAGTTTTGTAGGCAGAACATTTTTCTTGTGATTTAAAATCACTTTCACATTCATTACATGTACCTAAATTACATATTTTTGTATGTATGTATATGTAAATAGGTTGTGTTATTTAAGAAAGAAAAGTTATTTCAAAAGATTAAATGCAGGAATTTTATCTCGTGCGAGAGTGAGCACTCGCGCGTAAAATATCTCACACACGAGAAATTTAGTTTAAGTAAGGGCGGGCTTACATCTGTGTGTCAAATGCCACACAAGCGTAAAAAGAGCGTAACCAACTAATTACTAATGAAAAACTGTTTGATTCAGACATGTATTTATTAATTTAAACAGTTTCATATATAATTAATAGACAATTTTATAGAATCCAAGATGATTAGAAACAGTTTAAATCAATAAATACAAATCTGAATCAAACAGTTTTTCATTAGTAATTAGTTGGTTACGCTTTTTTGGGCAAATGACACCCAAAAAATGTTAAATCAAGCGTGAGTAATAATAAATTTGATTACTATTACGCGTGATTCAGGCGTGAAAGAATAAAATAACGACATTTGCATATCTCTGCTGTATATGATGCTCAGCGTACTACATTGTAATTATTCTCTAGCATTTTTATTTTTAATTTTATAGTATTCCTTATACTCTTATTGTAGAAATGTTTGTACAAATTAGAAACCGCATGATAAACTCATAAACAACGTTCTTTCCGTTTCATATTTTTCAGTAATATAAATTCTGGTACTCGTAGAATATAGCAAACAAAACGTTCTCAATAATCTTTCGGATGGTGATTATAATGGATAATAAAAAAAAAAATTAAAAAATAGAAATAAAAAAAGAATTTGCATACAGCTTTTGTTTGCATTACAATTCAACAAAAATCCTATAAAATGTTAAGGTGTTTTTTTATTACTTTTTGTTTATTTTTTAATATGTATGTACTTAATTTCCTTTTTTTAGTGCACATACTATGCAACAAGATACATAATTGTGTACATGTGAATATACTACATACATTAATACATATAACAAAAGAGAAAGAATGTTAATATGAAAATAATATTAAATGCCACTTAATACGCCTGTCAGTGGCAAGAATACTAAAACAAATTAAAATGAATTTTGTGTCAAAGTCATGCAAACACGAACGCGCAAATAATTTTTATTTACATATTTATGTAAATATTTATTTTGCTCTAGTCTTGCACGTGTTTTTTTTTTATTTTAGTATAATATTTCATTCATACCATTATATTGCAGTAAATGGGGAAATTAGCCAGAAGTATTATTATGTGAAACTATAGCAAACGTTAAATGGAAATAAAAAATATATTTAAAAAAAACTTTAAGCGCTTTTTATATGAGCAAAACCAATACTCATTGAGTAGATACTAGGGAATTTTGTGATATCAAAATATTTACGGAATTCACAATGAGTATCTTAAAATTTTAATGTGGTAACATTGTGCCATACAAAAGTATAACCTTAATTAAGCTCCAAATGAGATAAAAGAGATAAGTCGCAAGTCATAGTGCTTTAACTTCCTGAAAAATCACACAAATTAGTTGAGACTTTGATCAGCTGTTCTTTCAAATATGCATATTACGAAGGTTTCATTACCTCAAAAAAAGCTTATCTCAACTTTTTTCCTTTTTACCACAAGTTTCATATGTTTTTCCCAAGATGAACAGAGTACTACTTCTACACAATTTTTTCTTTAATTATAATTCATGCCTATTTTTGTTAAATACATACACATGTATTTTGACATAATTTCACATGTCAACAATCTTTTTCTAATGACAACTTCACTAGTTGAAATCCCGATAACTTTCCTATTATGCACGAGTAAGGATACGTTAGAGACAACAGTTCTAGTGTATTTCTGGTGATATCGTCAACGAAGGCGTCAATAGTTTGTTTTTCTTTTTTATTATGTATTAATGTCAAAAATTACATATGTAATAACCCATTTTTAATACACACATACATATGTAATAAACTATTTTCAATACATATTTTTGTAAATATTCAATACCATGATAACATGTCCTGACTTATATCCATGTTATTTAAAATTTTTTTCAAAATATATAAGAACTCTAAGACACACAATGTTATGTAAATGTATTAAAAAATATGTATTATCATTTCTTAAAACCATTCTAAAATTCTATATGTTAAAAAGCTCTTTTTTTCAATTAATATTTTTCATATTATCAACATGAACAAATTTTGTAAACTTAAACTTATTCTGTTTTCTTATCAAAAAATTTTTTAAAAAATAATTGTTATGACACACTTTGTTATTTGAAAATTGTAAAAAAATTATTTACACTTGAAAGAAAAAGAGGAAAAAGAAAAAATTAAATATCAATAAAACTAAATATCTAAAAAACGAGAAACAATATAAATCCTGAAGAAGTCAACCAAAGTCAAAAGGTTAACGAAATATTGAACCAATAAATTTAATATAAACTGACCTAAGGCTCAAAAAAAAATAGTTTTTTAATTTAACTTAAAAAAAGGTCGAAAAATTAGATAAAACTATTTGTTAATATGTATGTATGTGTTTAAGTTTGTTGCCCAACCCTTATAAAATTGTAAACGAGGGTCACTAAAATGTATTAGTGACTCTTTGGTTCAAATGACCGTAAAAGAATAGTGCTAAAGTCTACTGGTAGATTTTCAATGACAACCATATGTTATATGTCAACACGCGATTGCATTGGCTGGGCTACACCCAGTCAGTAGTACTGTTTCACTAGTAAATCACTACCATTTTACTATTGACATCGAGCGAGGAAATATTGTATTTGTAGACTAGAGCCCCTAAAATTTACTAGTGAAATTTTAGTGCTTATATCTCCACGTGGTCCCAAAAGAACTACTTACTCAGCAGTGCTACAGTCTTGTGATAGATTTTCAATGACAAAATAATGTTAAATGTCAACAGATGATACCATTGGCTGGGGTACACCTGGTCAGTAGTACTACTGACAATGTCACTTGTAAATCGCTACAATTTCACTATTCGCATTTTCTGCAGGGTTACTTTTCGATTGACACAACGCACTGTTGTGCTCTTGTTTTTGTTTATTTTGATTTCCTGTATTGTATTCATGCAACAAATGGCGACGAGAAGCCAAAAAACGTCGTGGCTTTTTTTCTTATACTTAACAAAGTTTTTGTTAAATTATATCATAACGCACATGTAGAAGAAACATAAGACTTCATATATCGCGTGTATTCATTATTTGCGTATTCCATAACGCTTTGCTCATTAACATTAGTCTATTAGTCAAGAGGTTGCTGGTTCGACTCTTTCCAAACATATTTCGTTTTAATCGCTGTCAAACAAAAAATCATTTCAAGGGTTGTGTAGGGAAACAACTTTGAAATTTAACATAAAAAAACAAATTTAAAAAAAAAAAATAAGAACAACAAACAAAGAAACTCACATTTGAATTTGAAAAACAAATTCATTAAAAATGTTTGTTTTTTGTTAACAAATAAATTGTGCATAACACAATACCCTGAAAGCAAAATAATACGAAAATGATTCAAAATCGTATTGCTTGGAAGAAAAATATTATTGCAGCAACAATCATATTTGTATTGTGGAAGATTCCCCCTTCGAGAGATTGTGCGGCCAGGGCGATACTTCGAAGAAATATGACTGCAATAATTCTAGAAGATACAACTGTGATATTGCCAGATAATCATCTAATAGGATTGTGTATGATATTGCCAGATTATCTTTAGGAAGATAAATTATTTATAACGATGTATTATCTGCTAAGGTAAAATTTTAAAATTTTGCTAAATTATCTGAAGGAAGAAAAATATATACATATAGTCTACTACTCCGGAAAGTCTCCCACACGAAAAATTAATGTTTTTCAAATATTGCGCGAACCTGCTTATTTTTGGGTTATATATATATATATATATATATATATCATAGCATCAAACGAACCAAATGTCAAGCATAGAGAAGCGCTTGGTCTATCATTACGAGTAGTTCAGTCAACTCGAACATGGAAAAAATCCTACAACGCAGAAAAAGGTAAAAACTTTACTTCATTTTTATTTTGCGTACGTTGTTTTGATTTCTCTGCTTAGATTATGAAATATTTCGATAAAAACATCATAAATTTTAGCAAAAATATTTTTAGTGGACATGTTTGGTCGCAATGAAATGCATCGCAAAAATAAAAGTAACGTTACCAGTGCAAAAGAAGAAAACAGTTTTTGTGCAGTGTCCAGCGTGTTCGCTAAATAAGTCTTTTACATTTTTGCTTAGTATTTTTGATGTTTTATTAGAACCAATATAAAAAACATAAAATTATGGCAGTTTTTATTTTCTAACGAAGCCATCTCACGTGTGTAACGTTTCCAGTGTTTTTGCAAACCATTTTTAATCAATAGGTGAAATTGAGCAAGGCTCAACAAAATTTACCGGCTTCTCTCAAGATTTTAAAAATTTGGAGTGCTGGACTATCATTTGAATTTAAAAACAAATTTATTGCTTACCTTGACTACTCAGCCGAATTTCTTTGCAACATCACATGGCAAAAGATGTTTTGATGGAATAGGTGCAACCGTGAAAATAATGGTGCGAAAACACATCAGAGCTCAGAATATCATTGTAAATAAACAAATTGACGCAATCAAAAATTGAAGTTGAAGAGGTAACAGATGTTGAATTTGACCAGATATGACATGAAAGTGGCTGAGAATTTCTCCGGTGCTAAAAATATTCGCAACATTTCCAATTCGCACCAAATTCAAGTCATTGATGGCAAATCTGTCGTCTTCTGCACATCCAAAGTAGGATATAACAAATTATCTCTTTAATTTGTGATTGTTTTACTAAAAAATATTTAATAAATTAAGATCGTTTCTAACACATTAAAAAAGAATGATATTTCCATAACAGACTCTTCTAAATAAATCTTAGATTGAATACCAAATGAATTTTTCCCATTTTTCATTTTACTACAAACATTGAAGTTTCATTTGCATCCCAGTGAAAAAAAATGGATGTCATTCTAGTGGAACTACATTTTCATTGCTTCTAAAAAGTCGATATTTTTTAATTTGCGTAGAGTGAGCTGAAAACCATATAGAAGCTTACTTTAGTCATACAAAACCTTGTAACTCCTCCATAGTGTTAGAAAATACTCACCAGAATTTAAAAAAAATTATTTTTTTTTAAAAAATTTATGAACTAATTTTAGTCTAAAATTTTCTTGCAATGACAACCCTATGTAAAAATCATTAGATCCGATCGAAATTTTCACTACTTAGCGATCGCAAACTCTACATTTTCATGACTTTTTTGGAGTCTCTTTTTTTACTGGGATGGTTTTGAACCGAGTTTTCTTACAAGTTAAGACGGGTAACGTTGCCAGTGTTTTGTGTAATGTTGCCAGTACATAAATTCTTGGGGGGAAAACAGCAAAAAGTAAAAATTTGGGAGAAGATACTTATTTTCATCTCTTCAATAGTTTTTGGGACGTAACATATTGGAATATGAAGGAGTTTGCTTTGGCAGATTAACAGATTTTTTGTGAAATGTAAAACAACTTCAAAACTCACTTCTCCGACCTGTAACGTTGCCAGTGCTCTTTACACGCTTCTAACTTCACCGTCTTAGAAGGTATCAAAAAAAGTTTAAATTATAGGTAGAGTTACTGTTTGCCATGGGCATATAGAGAAATAGAAAAATTCGTTGTTTTTTGTCAAGATATGAGCATGAAGAAAACAAAAAATTGTAAAAATGTAAAGTTGCCATTAAAGTAATTGACAATATGTATCTATATATGTATCTATATCGCATCTTATCAACAAGAGGGTATTAAATCAAAATTTTAAAATTTTCAGTAGAGACGAAAGACTGTTTGTTGTTACATTTTAGGAGAATTGGAAAATCCAAATACATCACGGTAAGCAAATTTCATTTGAAAATATATTTACATTGTTTTTATTTTAAAATCTTACGATTATTGGGGAAAAATATCTATGTTTTTAAAAGAGTCACAAATCAGATAAAATTTGGGCAAATTTGTCATAAAAACAGTAACATTTCGAATTAAAAATATAAGGTAAAACAAATTTTACCAACAAAAGAGTGGTCAAAACACGTTGAAATTTTTACAGTTGATAGATATTGATGTTGTTAGTTGATTTCTTGCAAATGTGAAATTTAAAAAAATTTGACTTAATACCTTTTTGTTGATTAAGTGCGATATGTATAGCAAACTACTATTAATTTAAATTTAAAGCAATTTTCTATGGTCAACTAAATTCAATTTATCATCACAGGAGTCATCATATGTTAAGTATAAAAGGAAATTTCCTGACATAATGTTTTGAAAATTTTCTTATTGTTTTTATTTAAAATTAAATATTTATTTTTATCTTCTAGTTAAAAACATATTGATATTATAAATTTATTGCGCATGTGATAAAACACCTGGCTGAAAAAATGCAACATTTTAATAACGCATAATAACTTGTTAAAGGAAAAAATAAATAGTAAACACATTTTGAATATGTTAATAAAAAAAAGTATTGCTCTGATGATTTTCGTCTAAATGACAAAAATAAGATATTGTATTTATATCTTCTGGATAAGATATCTTCCAAATGTTTGTAGTGTAATTTTAATTGGAAATAATTTATAGAAGGTACTTCCATTCTCTCATTTTTTCTTGACATTTTCTATCTGACAGGTATAAGTATTGTGAAGTTTCTGGCAAAATCGTGCTAGCATATTAATTTAATATTGCCACCTCTGATTCCAGTTTGTTTGAAAATTTTATTCAAAAATTATTTTAAAATTGTTTTTATTAAATACGGAATGTATAAATTAAACAAATACTTCCATATTTAGAAAAAAATAATTTGGGTTTACAAAAAGTAAGTTTGCGAAATAAATTTTGTATGGAAATTTGTTTGTTAAACGTTTACTAAGCCCAAAGTATTTTTTTATGAATAAAGCCTTCAGTGTTTAAGTTCTGTTCGACAATTGTTAAGATAATTACACATTTTTGTAAAAAAAATTCTAGGGGAAGACTTGTGTGTAGTTTCCACAATGCAAGAAAGCTACTTGTCAAGAAAATTTGTATAGAAATCACTTTAAAATTTGGGTGCTTCTCATATATTTTTTCCAAAAAAGTCGCTTGCTTGCATTGTGGAAACTACACATTAAATTTTTTACTATATGGCAACATTTTTTTTATTTCTCTCAAAAAATAAGCTTCAATAACATGAAATGAAATATGTATAAGTATAAAATATGAATGGAAGTATCTTCTATATTTTTATCATCGTTCTAGGTGCCTTTTTAAATACCCATCTAGCATTTGGAAGATAGTTTTTTGATTAATCACTTATACGATCAAAAAAGGCTTCTAAAATTATTCTCGCTAATGGGTAAAAATATTTTGATTTACAAAATATAAAAAATTGAATAGAAATTGCAAATTAATCATCCAGGCGGTTAAATTTGGCTATTATTTCCATTAGTTATTATCATGTTTTGAAAAATGCTTAATCAAAACCAAATCATGCACGTGTTTGAAAAGTGCTTATAATTATGTATTTTATGATCATATTTTACGCAGATAGATGGTTAAAAACTACCTGATATTTTTTTAAGTATAACTATTAGGAACATGATTGAAAGACAATTCGAAAAAGAGTCACAAATGAAATGCAATAAGACTAATAAATGATCAGAAAAGGATTCGAAAAATACTTTAAATACTATTAGAAGAGGGGTCGTAAATGGCTCATAAATGACTCATAAATGACTGGTGCTAAGGCCCAAGAAAACAACGCAAAAATAATAAAATGAAATAAGCCCCAATAAAATTTAACAATTTTTAGTTGGGCTTTATTTTATTTGTTTTGGTATTTATTTCATCTTGAGTTTGGTTGGGCTTTACTTCATTTTATTGAGTTTTATTTTATCTTGAGTTTGGTTTCATTGCACTTTTTTAATTATTTATATTGGGTGTTTTTTAAAAAATGTTTCTCTTGGGACTTGTTATATTTTTTTTTGTATTTTTTTATTGGGGCATTATTTTCTTGAGCCTTATTTCATGGCGACAAGAAGAGCCGCTGGTACTTACGTTTTTCTACCGACAAAAGTATACTTTATGATCAGCAAATGAGCGCATATTCTAGATTTTAATTGCACAAAGGATTTAAAAAAGACTCGCATTTGATTTAATTTTTAAAAAAATTCTGGCTGGGTAATATTTTAATTGCATTCACAAATAAATTAATTGTATTTACAAATCTTTTTCTTCTGTGTATGTATACAACATAACTTTATGTTCTTATACAAACTTATTTTCATGAGATTTTTGAACGTATTCTAAGTATTTGCAATCGCTTTTGATTTCGCATTGGCAGAATATAAAGTGTATTATTTAACTTCGCATTCGCCAAACTGATATTCATTAACTCCCTAATTGTCATAGTTGAAGCTTTAGGTAGATGACAAGTAAAAATGGTACAATTTACGGTTCAAAAACGTATTCAGATGCTTAGAATATATGAAAAATTTTTAAAATTTGGCGTTAAGAGTTCGCAAAACTAAAGTACACTGTTGGACAGTAGTTATTAAAATGGTTGAAAACTAGTGCTGTTGAATAAGTTTGAAGAATCGAACTCTTTTACCTCGCTCAAGAACAACTGGGAATATTGCTGCTGTAGCTCATTACATCAATTTTCATCCCCAAGGCTACATTAGCAAGCCGAATTTGTCTGATCGGGACAGTGAACTTTACTTTCTCGAAAATGAGACTGGAGCAACTGCTACGGTGAATGAATTGCCCTATTATTTCTCTTATGATATAACACCTTTATTTTGAAATTTATTTGCTGGTGGTTCAGCTTGGTCTATATACGCATTTCATTGTTGCTGTAACAAATCATCAGTAGACTTCAACCACACATTTTGAACAGTCACAAACCTCTTACTTTATGCACAGACTTTCAAAAACTATATGAGAATTCATAGAATAATAATATTTTTGAAAATCACAAAGACAAAATAAGCTTAGTAGGCTTTGAAACTCATACAAAACCCAGCAAATAATTTATATTCGATGTGAATCTATTTTATTTTTCTACACCTTCATACAATTAGAAATCCATTGGATAACAATAAAAGTAATTACAAGGCAAAATGAAAAATAAAATCTAAAATTTAACATTTAAGAAATTTATTATTCGACATATTGTCATAATTATATTTTAATTTGAAATTTATTTGCTGGTGGTTCAGCAGAGGTTTGTGACTGTTCAAAATGTGTGGTTGAAGTCTACTGATGATTTGTTACAGCAACAATGAAATGCGTATATAGACCAAGCTGAACCACCAGCAAATAAATTTCAAATTAAAATATAATTATGACAATATGTCGAATAATAAATTTCTTAAATAACACCTTTATAATTTTTTCTTTGAACTTACATTAAAAATAAAATGGGAGTCGTGTCTATGAAGTTATCAGAGAACATATTGCCGCATGCTTGCGAACGGCCGATAGATAACTTAATGGAAATAATATGGTTCTGCAAGCGCAGAACTTTGGCGGCAATTTGCCTGATATTGTTTTCCATTATAAATTTCATAGTCTTCAATTTATAATTAAATAAACATCCGGTGATTTTGCTTATAAATACTGTTTTTTACATACAACCAAAATTAAACCTCTCACTGTCAGACCCTTTATATTAGATGTAAGTAAGGTCATTATTACTTAAGAAATATGTTGTCAAGCTACCAGCAGCTCGAAATTCATGAACAGCTTCTTAAAAATATGTAAATTGAGTCTTAAAACATTGTGGAAGTCGTCTTTCTGTTGTTAATGCTCCTCCGCATAAGATTTAAAAACGTGAACAAATTAAAAGTGTAAAACTAAAATAGCTGATGAAATCCACGTTCCTAACGTGATGTGAATACACTTCATTTAATCCAAAGAGCTTTTTTAAGCTTTTAAAATTTTTGCTGACACAGTTTGTGAAGTTTGTCAGGCACATGAATGAAGTGGTCGCTATAGCTTTTTGATATATTTTCATAAATAATTATTATGTATGTTTGTATGTCTAATGGCAACCAACCGTTGTCAACACAGGCTCAATTTAATAAATAATTAAATATTTATTTAAAAAATAAATAAATAAAATGTATTTATTTCCAATATATTTTATGGATTTTTTATCATTGTTTTGTATTCTAGCTGCATCATATTTTCTGACTTACATAGATTACTCATTGTCACAAAATGGTTAGTTCCAGGTGTCAAAAACCAACAAAAAAAAACAATATAATGTTTAAATGAAAATATTCTAGAAATTGCCTCAATTTAATTTAAATAATTTCGTTATTGGCAGGTGCTCCAAAATAAAATACTATCGATCTTTAAGCTGTTAATAAAAAGCTTAACTCTACAGCCAATTTAATATTCCAGGTTGGGCAAATGCAGTTAAAAGAATTCCCCAGATGGCAATGAATCATTAGCTGGCATTTGTTTTCCTAAAGTTTGTGTAAGATATTTAAATTTCGAAGCATGTTTCCTGGGCTTATTTCAATGCTAAATTTTATATTGTGTTAAAGTCTTATTTTATGTTTTATGGTCGTGCAGTGGTGTGCGTCAACTGACATTTCCTAAAGCCCATAAGCCATAAAGCCAACCATAGATACAAGTGTTGATGGTTTATTTGCGGTCGTTAACAGCACATTCATATTCTAATAGACGATTGTAAAGGTAAAGTCGGAATAGGAAAGTATTTGACTAATAAAGTGAGCGCAAAGATTTGTGCTACAAGATATAAAATTGGTTAAAGTAGTAGACTTTTACTTCAAGTCGATATTTGATAGAAAAAGGAAATCATTTGAAGATTGATATTAGCTCGTCAAATATTTCCCTAATCTGAGTATAACTTAAGTTGGAAACATTCATCCCAAGATAAAAGTAAAATAGAATGTCAATATATACATGTGTATTTACAACAACAACAAGTATAAGGAAATTTGTATACGTATATACATACACGTACAAAGAAAACTAATGAATATTTATAACCCATTCAATGCTTCAGTTAACACTTTATTTCTACCAGATGTTATTGTTACATTGGCTGCTAATTCCGTGCGCCTTTTGTTGACAGTTTTAGTTTAATGCCACAACAGCTTTATTTAATATTCAAGTTCTTCCTCTTTTGGCTTTTAAGAAATAATGCGGTATAGAGGTATACAAAAATTTTAAAAGATTCCCCTAATAATGTTTTTATATAAACTAGTGATAGGATTTTGAATAATTTTTGATGTGTAAACATCTGTACGATAAAAATAAAATATTTTTCACAGTACAATTACAAATTTTGAGTAAGATGCGTTATCAAATCGGTGTGAGCTATGTATGAGTGTATTAGTGCAGTCATACGAACAATAAGTGCAGATAAACTTAACCAGTGGGGATAATTTTGTTAAAAAGTTGAAAAATATTAAATAAATAAAATAAGTATAAACTTTTAAATAAAAGAGCGTTTTAAATGTCAAATAATTGTTTAAAGATATATAGTTTAATAAATATACGGAATTTATAATATTACGGCCTTATTTATAAAAATAATTAAGACTATATAAAGACTTTTTAAGAAAAATTTTTATTAAAATTTTTTCTAAAAAGCATTTTTAAAGCCTTAATAAGTTTTATAAATAAGACTGTTATATTATAAGATATCTTCATTACCTACTGTTGTCTTACACTGAAGCTGGTGCACGACAATTGGGTAACAATCTTCATCTAATGCCAATTATTATGGGTGGAGATTTTAATAAAAATTTTGCAAAGTGACATTCGCAAGCTTTATCAAAATTTTTATTTGACGTTTTCCACTTGCATATGAGCAATTCAAGAGAAATCCCCACAAACAATAATTCCACCACTATCGATGCAGTTTTCCATAGATTTTTAAATACAATACAGTCAAAATATTTATATGTATATATTATTTTAGTTACCATAAGCCAATATTAAAAAAAAATTTCATTACTAGATGTTTACACATCTCCCCTGTGATCGGACTCACATTGCTTTTTTTACTCAAGTTGATGCACGCTCACGGTGAAAAATTCTTCGTGCTGGCTAATTTTTTTAGTTAACATTCATGTGTGCTTGACCTATAATCGCACTTGAGCGTGAGCTAAAAACTTTTTTCGTAAATAAATGCGCCAGGCCTATGCACATAGTGCATACTAGAGCTTTCCCTGCTAAATTGTACGTCAAAAGAGCCACCCCAGAAATTTTGGGAATTTCTTCGAAAAAAATAGTAGTTACGAAAACCCACCAAAGAAGCAGCCTTAAAATTAAAAACTCTCACAAAACATGATATAAAATTTGAAACCCAAAAATCTGGATCAAAAATTCTTGGGATATTTCTTAAAATTTTTTTCTGTAAAAAATATTTCAAAACAAAATTTTCACAAAACAAAATCTGTTGTTTTTTTTTGTTGTTGTTTTTTTTTTCACACGATTTTGGGTAGTCAAAACGAATAAATCTGCTGTCCGATTTGGAGTGGAATGCCCCATATACAAATAGAATTTACACGACGCGATTCGTCCTGTTTCTAATGACTTGAGTGGCAGTTTCTTTATTTGTACAAATGCCAAATTTATGCAATTCAAATAATTTTTTTAGTGGAAAAACAAGTTGTGTCGGTGGGGGGGGGGGGTGAACATTTACTTGGTCTCAGTTAAGACGGGCGAACATTTGGAAGGAAAACATCTAAAATTCTCTTTCGTTTTTTCCTTCGCGTTAACACAGACCAAAAATGTTGCCGGCGATATTCCAATATTATTGGATAATATCATCCATACATTTATGTATATGTATGTAGTATATATCGCAATGAATATGAAAATAAATTGTGTCGCCAAGTATCGCACGCAAACATGATTTTATCTTTCCCACCCGTAAATTGCTACCAATTTAAATGTTTCCCTTCCAAATGTTTTCGTGTCTAAACGTTGACTTCCATGATTCATACATTCTTTGGTAAACTGCATCTATAGTAGTGGAATTGTTAGTTGTGCGGTTTGTGGATAATTGCTCGTATGCAAGTGGAAAACGTCAAATAAAAATTTTAATTAACATCTTTACCCATAATAATTGGCATGAGATGGAGATTGCTACCCAATTATCGTGCATCAGCTTCAGTGTAAAGCAACAGATATGTTATAACATAATATATTATACATTCTTTAAAAAGACTGCTATATATCTTTTGAACAAATATTTGACATTTAAAAAGCTATTTTATTTAAAAGTTTATACTTATTTCATTTATTTTATATTTTTCAACTTTTTAACAAAATTATACCCACAGCCAACACTTATTACACTTTACAAGCAATTTCTTTTAAAATTAACATTTCTCCTGAAGGTATGCTTTAAAATTTGGTTGAGTGTATTTCTATGCAGCTGTAAGGTTTATATGTACTTCTTGTTCGTATGATTACACTAATACACTCATACAAAGCTCACACTGATTTGATAACGCTTTACGATCTTAATCAAAATTTGTGATAGTATTGTGAAAAAGATTTTTAACCCCTAGCGTATAAATATTAACACATCAAAATAACAGTAATGTTTTTTGTAAAATATTGAATATTTGAAAAATTAAGTCCTAGTTTTACTTAACGCCAAGTTGCAATAATGGCTCTTAGTAATAAGAATTGGTAAAGAAAATATGACAAAAATAGCAGTTTAGGATTTTAATTTGACTTTGCTGCACACAACGAATATTTTTTTTTTAAATATTTCAACAATACTCTTACACACGCAGTTGCCGTTTTACATCTATTGAAGCATGTGAGTGAACTTAAAAATGTAAAATACCAATGTGAACGTTGAAAGAATCAAACAGACCTACTTACATACAAATCCTTGAGTGGCATAGGGATTAGGTATAAAAGCTTTTTAACCCTATGCAAACAAGTCCGGCATAAATGTGTGTCTACCGGATATATCTTAACCATATAAAAGCACATACACAAACAAGCAAACTAAAGCTCACCGACGTAGGAGTAAAATATAAAACTTTCGTTTAAACTTTTTTTCTAAAATATTTTGTCACGCTTGTTAACAATGATTTTAATTTTGTACTCCTCTCTTTTCTTTAATGAAAATACGCCACTAATTGCCAACCACACACCATCTCCCTTATCAGCGTAATATTTTTCTCAAAATGCCACTTCAATTTGTATCTATTAAAGCTTTGCCAGTTGCCAGTTGCTCGCTGTTTTTTGGGTTTTCTGAAAATTCATTGAATTGGAAAATTTCTTGTTTTTCACTTCATCTAAAGTGAACAGAAGTGAGCATGTTATATACATATGTAGATGAATAGATTCATATACATACTACCGCTACTTGCAAAAGTTTCTGTGGTTGGAGGCTTAAAGACGTCAGCAAGTGTCGCATACATAAGTTGCAAAGAAAGTAACATTTATATAAATACTTTAACCCTTTAATGTTAATAAGATTTTTTATTGACACAGAAAAGCTTAATATATCACATGCAATGTAACTTGTAAATACTTTGGTGGCTGACGAAAATTATTATAATCTTTGTATAAGTGAATGAGTGCAATAACCAACTGTTAATATAAAATTTTCAAAAACCTTTAGCTTTTTTTATCAAAAAGTTAAGATTTCTTTAAAAATATTTTGATGCTGCAGATTTAATTTTTGCATATTTCTTAAATAATGCTTTCATATTTTCATTCAACGTGTCTCAAAATGCATTTATTTCTACCAAAAGTATGATTTTGTAAGATCCTGTCCTCTGCAAAGATGGCTTTCTTCCGAATATTTAATCGGACGAACCATTTTTTTTTTTAATTAAGGAAGTCCTTCATTTTCAAATATAACGTATAAGTGTAAAGACAGAAAGAGGCTAGTACTTGTTTTATTAGCAGTCGCCTGAAAGGATCTAATTTGAATCATTTTTTGTGTGAAATCAGTATTTAACAATTTAAGCTATAATATGAATTTAAATTTAAAATGACAGAAGTAGAAATTTCTGACGTTTGCTTCAAATTCATAAGTCTATTTTTCAACAGTTGTAGGATATGTCAATCTGTACATACTTTAATACATGACAAACTCTGTATTTTACCAAAATAAATGAGGAACTTCAATCAGCCGCCCTATTTGCCAATAATATATAAAACTTAAGATTCAGACGTATGCCTACTAAGAAGTCTTTTAATTAATGAAACTTACTAAACGGTCGTTTAAGGGTTAATAATTAATATTATTACAGTTGATATTTTTTATAAACGTAAG
Source organism: Tachina fera (assembly GCA_905220375.1). Classification (NCBI taxonomy): domain Eukaryota; kingdom Metazoa; phylum Arthropoda; class Insecta; order Diptera; family Tachinidae; genus Tachina; species Tachina fera. Next base: position 78,381,624 of record LR999967.1, on the reverse strand, counting down.
TATATATTTATAAAAATATGCTTCGTTTGCTTATTTGTGTATTTGCTTATTACCTTCCTCCTCTTTGTTATAATATTTCAAAAATATTCTACCACCTTTCTTTCCTTTTTTTAAATTCCAATCACTGTTCGCTTGTGCTCCTTGAACAACAACATGCTTCATCAATTTTAAGATAGCAACTGCTCATTTCAATAATGCTCATTTCATTAAACTTAAAAACAACAGGAATAATCATCGACAGCAATAATCATCGACATAATCGTTTTTGTTAGAGTTAGTGAAATTTGTATACAGTTCATTAGGTTGGCAATTAAATCGTTGGTTGCATTGAAAAGATTTTACATTCTGTATATTAACGTTTTCTGCATATAATTTAATAGGCAGAAAGTGGCCGACCCATTAATTGGCTTCAATGGATATCAGCTAAATATTTTTAGTTGGCCAACATTGGGCATTCAATATAAATATAATTGAATTTTACCAAAATCTAGGCGCACGGGAGTGCGCCAGGCCAAGTTCCGGCCAATGCACGCAGTGTGTATATTTACAGAAAGCCATTCGAGCTGTTTTTACCATCCTAATACCTTTGTTCCCCGCAATCGTAAAATTAGAAAATTTAAATCATAATTAGTATAAATTCATGTAACATCATATGCGAAGTTTAAAAGTTTTACAATGAAAGGTTCCGGAGATATGGAGGCGCAAAAAGTGCATATTTTAAGACATACTCACTGACCACAGACACACTCATCAAATTGATGAAGCACTTCCGCTATAGGTAGAAAGCTGAAATTTGTTACACGAGTAGATATAGGTGAGCAATGAACTAGGAAAATCTGAAAACCCAAAAATGTTAACCAGGGGGTGGGGCTACGCTAAAATTTGCGCTAATGAGCTGAAATTCGGTACACAAGTAGAAATAAGAGAGTACTTGCCTAAAAAAAAATCTGAAAACCCAAAAATTTTAACTAAGGGTGCGGGGTTACGCCCATCAAGCTCAGAATTAAAAAAACATTTCTAAAGCATTTAACTCTAGCGATTTTATTGAAATTTGGCACAAATGTTGCAATAATGCAAGGCTCTAAATTTTTACTGACAAAAGTGGGCGTTAACACGCCCATACAATTTAAGCCTCCTATTTTTTGTGTTTCGGGTCAGCACTTTTAAATGATTTATTTATCTTTTTACTATTATCCCTTTCCAACGAAACTAAACAGGAAAGATAACTACTAACAAAAAAAATTTGGGGTTAAAAAAAGTAGGCGGGAACATGCCCATAAGAATAAAAATTAAAATTTGCGCTAGCGAGCTGAAATTACTAGAAAAATCTTAAAACCCTAAAATTTTACTAAGGAGGGCGGGGCTGCGCCCATAAGTCTCAGAATTTAAAAAACAAATCTAAGGCGTTAAACTCAAGCAATTTTATTGAAATTTGGCATACATGTTGCAATAGTACAAGGTTATAAATTTTTTGTTGACAAAGTGGGCTTTAACATGTCCATACAATTTAAGCCTCCCATTTCATGTACTTTGGGTCAGCATATTTGAATATACTACATATTTATATATTTATTACTATCCGTTTTCAACGAAACTATACAGGAAAGATAACTAATGGAACCATCAAGTATTGAGATTGCAAAAGTGGGCGTTATCACGTCCATAAGAACAAAATAAATAAAATATCTCTAGTTAGCTGAAATTTACTAAACAAGTAGGTCTAGATTAGCAACTAACTAGAAAAATATGAAAAACCGGAGGGGGCGGTGATATTCCAATAAAAAATATTCCAAAAAAAATATTTGTCTCAAGAGATTTAATTGAAATTTTGCACAAATGTTGGAATAATGCAAGGTTATAAAGTTTCGTTGAAAAAAATGGTGTTAACACGCCCATACATTTTAAACCTCCTACTTCATGTACTTCGGATCAGCAGATTTAAATATACTATTTATTCAAATATTAATATCCAACGAAACTTGACATGTATGATTGTCATTGGCAAAAAAAATATTATTTAAAAAAATAGGGCGGGAATACGACCATAAAAATTAAATAATTAAATTTGCGCTAGAGAGCTGAAATTTGGTACGTAAGTAGGTCAAGATGAGAAACCAAATATAAAAATCTAAAAACCCAAATATTTTAACCAGGACTGGCAGGGGCAGCGATAATTTCCTACTGAAGCTTTAACTTAAAGCTATCATCTTATAAAAGGTAAGATGATAATTGAGCGCTGCTCATAACAAAATCTTGAGTTTAAAAAAGTGACGTAGAGTGGGGGTAACGGCCATAACATTTCAGGCTAGCATTTGTACTAGAGTGCTTAGATTCAATACACAAATAAATTTAAATTAGAGATCACCAAGAAAGATTTAAAATCCTTGAAGTTTCAATTGGGGGCATGGACACGCACTTTAAGCTCAAAATTAAGAATTAAAGCTAAGGGATTTAAAAACAGTAAAAATTTGAAAGCACCTATTGTTAAATTACTGAAGTAGGGCCACGTTTATCAAATTTTTATCGAAATATTATACGGTAGAGAAATGAAATTTTGCAAAAAAAAAATAGGCTTAGGTAAGTTACCAACTAGATAAATTTAAAACACAAGCTACTGTATTGAAACCTTGCATACACATTTCACTTATGCTAGCATTTAATTTTGCGTTTTCAAAAATACTTCGTCCTAGCAGACTTTACTACACTAAAATTTACACTTTATTTTACATATTTCTACTCAGATGACTCTTAAAAAATTAATCAAATTACTCGGTCCTTATTATGACAGGATGATGCACATATCACCCTACAACCCAATAGTTTTTTTAATGTAACTCTGCCTTTTGAACTGGCGCAGACATTATGAATAGAACTATATTAGACTAGAAATTTAAAGTTTAAAAAGCTTTATTAAGAAAACCTTCCAAAAAGTAGTCAGATCCTCACAAAAACATAAATGTGAAAATGTTCTTTTCTTTATATCGGGAAAAATATCGTCAAGTAAGCAAATTATCTAGAAAGTATATAACACCCTTACGATTACAAATTTATATAATGCATACCATATTGCAGTGATAGGTATTGTACCAAACACGAACTTGGTCAAAATTTTTATCTCACTACTTTTGATGGCCGAAAATTTGGAAGAGGGCTTGGCCTCTTTTCACATTTATGTTTTTGTGAGGATAAACTTTACACACAATATTTATAAAATGTCTTCTGGTAACCGTTAGTTTTTTTAAACAGGCAAAGTCCTTGTCCAGACTTGCAATTTTTGTTGCTGCAATTTCTTAAATTTTTGCTTTGAAATTGCATAAGTGCCCACATTAGAAAATTTATATTACACCACAAATTTCCCTGCAAAATTAAGAATTCTATTTATTTTTTGTTATATTAAATAAATAAAAAAATAAATAAATAAATAACACGAATTTCAAATCAGAAGAGAATTGCCGAGCACATGCAACAGTGTACCCCTCCCCAATCTTCTTACCCCTCTCACCCATAAACTCAAGAATTGCTGCAACAAAAATTTCAAGTCTGGACAGGGACAAAAAATTTTGACATTAATATCATAGCAAAAAAGGCTGCCAGATTAGATTATTTATATAAGAGAAGACGCTAATTAAAACGTTCTTACCACACCATCTGCGTGAGACAAATACTAGAATAAAAATCGCCAACTTTTTTATAAAACGCCAAAATATCGCCAATGCGCCAAATCGAAAATTAGGACGCCAAACTAGTTTTAAAATCACCACGTTTGGCGAGAAATGGCCACATATGACAGCCCTGAAAAGAGCTGCATTCGATGAGTAAATTTGTCGTTGTTGAGCTTCACACGACGAATTTACGCAACGAAATCTTATCGCGATGTCGTCGATGTGGACGAAATTTGTCCTTCGTCCCAGTTGTTCGCATAGTATAAATCTATAGGAGAGTTCGTCACGCACGACAAATCTCGTTCGACGTTGGTTTTAAGTTAGTTTTCTAATTCATAAATGTGTTTAATTTTTATAGTATACGATACTTTTTACTATGAATAATTGGCATTACGTTTTAATCATATCAAATCTATTCATCTTATGTTTGGCTCTTGAAATGTTATTTTATACTGAACAGCTCAGGAAAAATTACAAAGTAATCTGGTTTGGAATGAAGCATTTTTGGGGGTTAACACTTCTCTAGTGGATTACCAACTTAATGATTTTAATAAGATGTGACACTAAACTATTCGATTCTTGAGAAATAATTACATTTTTTTATTGGGAAACATGTTCACGTAATCCATTAAATCTAAGAGAATCATTCCCCTTAATTATCAACTTGTACAGCATTTTTAAAAAATTTATATAATGAGATTTTTAATGGACTAATGAAATTTGGCAATCAGAAAAGCAAGTCATTATATGGCAGGTAGTTCAGAGATTAATGTGTAATATTTTGCTGGGCATATCTTTAATACCCATATGTATGTATATATACGTACAATGTAAATTTTCAACGATTACTGTAAGTGAAAAAATTAAATCCCTTATACACAATTTTTCGTTTAACTGCTTATCTTCTAATATAGTCTAGTAGACTTTAATTAATTTTTTTATATGTAATATACTTAAACTTAGCAGACTAAGTTACAGACTTTTGAAGATATCTTTATTAAACAAGCAAAGAAAAGCAAAACAAACAAAAAAGAATCCTGTTGGCAGCAACAGGTGGTAATAATTAATTTATTAAGTATTCAAGACGCACATCGTAAAAGAGTTTTAATTTAAAATTTCTCCATTATGGATTCTGCTTAAGCAAATGGTACTGCTGTCTTGGGACCAATGTCTTATCCTGTTCATTTATTTCTGTTAAAAAAATCAAACACATAAAACAATTTTACATATATATCTATGTATGTACGTATCGTCACCTGAACTTGTTATTTTTTTCTTTTTGAAATCGAGTTTTTTACATATTTTGATAGAAGAACATTTCATGCGCTGATGAATGCCAAAATCTCGATTTCAAAATAATAATGAGTAAGGGATTTTCTCTATTTAGGTAACGACATGTATGAACATATATGCTAGTGATGTAACGAATGTCAAATTTTGATATTCGCAAATACGAATACGAATACGAATACGAATATTTCAAACGATATTCGCGAATACGAAAACGAATATTTGAAACGATATTCGCGAATACGAATATTATATGCAATATGAAATATTAAAAAATTGTTATGAAAAAGGACTTCACACTCTTGTTGACGTACTTTAAACTTAATAAAAAGTACCAAAAATTTTAATGATCGCCATTGAATAATATTTGGAAATGATACAAGGCACAAATTTCTATAAAAAATTAATGTATTTGTACAAACTAAAATTTTTAGTCATTTATTTAAATTTCGTTTGGGATTTATGCATTTATTTATTTAATTCCTTTGGAAAAATATTCGTATTCGTATTCGAGTGAATTTGGTGAATACGAATACATTCGTATTCGCCTGAAAATGGGAGAATATTCGACAATTCGAATACGAATATTCGTGCATCGCTAATATGTATATATGAATTTATATAAATAACATCAGTAACTTTATGAAAATAAATATAATTTCATCACCATCTTTTTTAACATTTCACAATATTTCTTTATTTGCTCTTTCAGCCTTTTATGTCACAGAACACAAAGGCTGCAATAAATGATATGACATTAAAAATACCGAGTGCTATAAATATATGTGTCTTGCGTATACGTAAGTACACTTGCACTTGTAAAAATTTGTAGCCACAGGACACGGAAGAGGATTTAAATTGGCTTTAAAATCTATAAAGTTTGATTGACATTACTTGAACATTTCAGTAGCATTTATAAATTTTCCTCTAGCAATATGCATTAGGACTTGAAATTTATTTTGTGTTGTCTTTTGTAACTGTATTAATATACGAATACAAAATAAGGAAACATTCCACAAAAAATCGTCTCTGTGTGATCGCAAAGAAAATGGAAGTTTAAAAATAAAAAATATTTTTTTTTTATAAATGATGCTTTTTGCAAAATGTACCTCCTGCAAAAGGTACTATTTGCAAAAATTATTATTTATAAAAGGTACATTTTCCGAAAAATATTTTTTTTGCTGAGGCTAATTTGTTGTATTAGGTACTTTTTGCAAAAGGTGCTTTTTGGAAAAGATACATTAAAATATTTTTCATGAAAGGCACTTCTTATAAGAATTAATTTTTATAAAGGGTACATTTTGTAAATTTTAATTCTTGCAGAGCTTACTTATGAAAGATAATTTTGAGAAAAATACTTTTTCATAAAAGTTACATCTTGGTTAAAGCGTTTTTTTTTGTAAATTGTACCTTATGTAAATAATACTTTTTGCAAGAGCTACTTTTTATTAAAGTACTTCTAGTCAAAATTACTTTTTACAAAAGGTATTGTACATTTCGCAAGAGTTATTCATTGTAAATTTTGTTAAAGTTCTTTCTTATCCCAGATAGTTTTTGTAAGAGGTGCTTTTTGAAAAAGTTGTTTTTGATAAAAGGTTCTTTTTGTGAATGGCACTATTTAAGTTAATTTTTTTTAAAAAACCTTCTTTTCATAGAAAGTACTTTTTGAAAACTAATTTTTATTGAAGCCAATTTTTGTATAATATACTTTCAGTAAAATATTCTTTTTGTTAAAGCTGCTTTTTGTAAAAAGTACCTTTTGCAAAATAAGGTTTTTTACAGAAATATTTGAATTTTCATTGCAAAACACCTTTAAGCTAATTGAAATACCATAAACCAAAACAATTCACATATTCCATTTGCAAAAAAAATTCGTATATAAGGCAGAAATCTACATCAACTGGTACCACACACAGTGGACCAAACACAGAAGAACGCTGATGATGAAGGTTTAGTGGCCATCGAAAACGGCTGGCTGTTCCGTTCAACTATGTGTTGTCAGAATATTTACAACTAACTTTGATGTTATTTATTCATTAATAATTATCACATGTAATTTGGCTTAAAAAGCGTTACGAACTTTAGCCCGTTCAAATCATAAATATAGAAACAAATGAAATTCAAAAAATAATAATTAAAATTAACTAGAAATAGAAATTAGTTTAATTTGACAGATAAAAGTACTATAGACAACAACCTGCGTCCAAGCAGTGGGCCCAAACGGTCTCTTTACGCGGATCAATTCATGTTTCCACAACTGCAATAGGGAGATGAGAGAGTTTCTTAATTTTACAGGGGTAGCCCTTAGAACAATCTGAATGTTCCAACAAAATGTTGGTGGTATAGGAGGATGGAGACGAGTATTCTCCGGTGCTGTGAAATAACGCCCAATAAAATAACGCCCAAATAAGAAAAGGAAGTAAGGCCCAATTAAATTAAAGAATTTTTAATTGGGTTTTATTTCATTTTAGGCTTTATTTTATCTTGCATTAAGCTTTTTTATTTAGGGTTTATTTCATTTATAGAGGGTCTTTTTTCATAAATTTGCTCTTAGGCCTTATTTCATTTTTTTGGGTTTTATTTTATGGTGGCTTATTTCATTTCTTATTTGGGCCTTATTTCATAGCGCCTATTTCCCAAGAAAAAATTATTATTATGTTTTAAATTTTTTAATCAGGCTTAAGTTCAGTAATTTCAACTCTTATTGAATGAAATGTTTTTATTAATTAATGTGAGTTTCTAAAGAAGAGAAGAAAAATTATATATAGGAGAGGAGGGGAGAGACGGGTATCCTTCATGCAAAGTAATAATTAATAAATTTATAAATATAATTATTTATACATGTAAAAGAACTACCCAAGCAGGAACAATACGCATATTAACCAAGAAAACAAACAAAAATTCATAATTTTTTCACACATGCTCGTGATGACTTGCCTTTCATTGAATAAATTCGGCTACGATTTATTCAAAAATGGATTTTTTAGCAAACCTAAGAAAATTAGCTAAAATAACAGACATTATTATTAAATCAATATATATATATGTATAAAAGAACAGTGATTTAATTACTATGCTTCGCACCAATTTGGAATGGTCTCCGGCTAAACAAGAAGATCACAAAAGAAAATTTTCGAAATATCCAAAGGGACCAATTTGTGCTTTGGTACTTTTTAATCCGTTGAACGGATTTGGATAAAATTTGGTACCCATATAGTACTTGACGCGGAGTTAAACATATGTTACTTTTAGGAAAGGGACACATTGGTATTTTTGGTACTCTTTATTTTCTTATAATTTTTTTAACATTAATACTTAAAATATTCTCTGGGCGATAAAAATAAAGATGGACAGTAATGTTTGTACTTTTTGGTTTTTGTACAGCGAAGTCTGCTTAGACAACTATTTAAATATAAATAAAATTTGAAGACAAAACAAAGTTTCGCGGGTAAGCTATTAATAATATTCACATACCTGCGCAACTAATCAATGGTTATCTTAAAATTTGTTGTGTATTACTCCTTAACCAAAGTACACTTTACACTATTATATCGTTAAAACTGGGGAAAAGGGTACCCCCAATACAAGTATTAACAGAATGGGGGCAGCAAGGCGCACCGGATGTATCTAGTTATACAAAACGGATCAATAAGTCCCGGACTTTTTGAATGAAACACAGTTTTTTATTTGCGAAATAAGAATTTATTTTTCCACATAATCTCCTTTTAACTTATATTTTATAAGGCAGGCGCAGCAGTTTTAATGTGAGTTTTATCCACATAAAGTTAGCATATAAAATTTATTAAATATTACTTTATGTCATTTTTTCGAATGTGTCAATCATTACTGATGGGTGGAGCTTGTAATTTTATAAGCACCAAGGGCTTGCATAGATAATTTCAGTTAAAAAAATTTTATTTTCGAAATGGTTTGAAATAAATCATTTACTTTGAGGGGACTTATCCATTTGCAAAATGTGTGGCATATCATGAATAAATTAACATAATTTGCTCAAATCACCATGACTTGATGCCTGTGGAAACATACCATTACTTTCTAAAAATTATTTAAGTTAAAAAGGATTTAATTAACCAAAGTTTTTAGATTTTCCGCTTATTTTTGAAGTTTTCTCTCACAATGTTCAATTTTAACATTTGACATTTTTTGCGTAGTGATGTAAATTTTTATGAATTTGATGCAAATACTTTCAGTTTTCACGGTACTCAAACTTATTTTAACTTAGCCGTTAAATGACCGTAATTGAACCCTATGTGCGCCGTGTGGCCTTGCTGTAGTCAGAATAATCAATCTCATAGTCCTAATTTACATTATGCAAGTCTTATTGCTAAGCTAGTTAGTTTGCTGGGGGAGAGAGAGAGAGACGAGGGGAAAAAACGTTTATATTCCCCTAGACTCTCTCTCTTCCTCAAACTAATCAGCTTAGCAAATAGGACTTGCAGGGTGTAAATTAGGATATATAAACATGTGTATTCTACTTTTGACATCTTGGAGTCGGTATCCTGCTGTGGTGAATATGTTTAATGCTTAATGCTTTCAATTTTATATATTCTTTGCTTGGTTTTCACACCCTTTAATGTTAAAGGAATGTCAAAATCGATTCGATATATTAATCTATATGAAAGTTTCTAAATATTCTTTCTTTTAATTTGTCTCCGCAAATAAGAAACCGGGTGCATTCATAAGATGTAGCTGAAAGAAATAAAGATACAAAATTAAATTATATCCATCAAGCCGATTCTAAGACGTAGCTGTTGGGGCCAACAGTTGCCAACAGCTTAACAACTGTTGAGCTCAAGAGCTACGTCTTATGAATGCTTCCAATGAATTCATTATGCTATAAACGGTTAAGAAAAATTTCTTAAAAATTACTTATGCAAAGAGACAAATTTCATTTGTGGTGAAATATGTTTATGTATCTAAAGAATAATTCAAAAGGATGGTCATTATTATTTTTCACTAAAGTAAAGAAGCATTTCTAAGATTCAGCACCATCCTCATGTCTGCCTAGTTTTGTTCCATTTCGTTGAAATCGTAGTATCATATTGCGCAAAATAGATTTGTTTAACTAATTAAATATTTGTCTGCCACCAGAATCCTAAATATAATTACAAAGTATGTTTACAACACAACATCCATAGCATATTAATTAATAAATAATGCTATAGACTTACAAATATTTGTAGTTTTTATGCCTTAAAGCATAATTTTTTGTTCATTTATGGTTCTCCTTGCTTATTTTTTCCGCCAGGTCTTAATTATAAATAATCTATTGACAATTTATCATCATATATTTTTGTTTTCTTGTGTTTTATGCTGAAGGTAGCATTTGTAGACGACATTTTGAAGGAATGAATAAAATTCATATTTTCAGGATAGAAATTGTATCACATTTCATGCTTAATGAAGCAGAATCAATGAATAAATAGAATGTCATTAATTTTGTAAAGACATTAATATTGGGTAAAAGTAATAAAAAACAAAATATGTTTTTATAAATACTTTAAGACACACACGTACACATCTTAAATAAACAAAACAAATATTTGTATATTTGTATTTTTATAGATATTTTTAAAGCTTAATTAGGGCACTAGTAATTAAAACAATTGTCATTAGTTGTAATGGTAATTAGATGATTACCTGTAACAATTGTAATTACAATTTAAGGTAATTGCTATTGAAATCCTAAAAATTGCTATTGTAATCATTACAATTATAATTGTAAGCGTAATTTTATTTCGATAACAAAACAAGAGCCTCAATATCCAATTACATAATTGGCTTAATCTTAATGAGTATATTAGGAAAGGTTGAGCTTTAGAATGAAAAAATAAAAATATAAATAAAAAAAAATACAAAAATGTAAATAAGTAAAATTTTGAAAAGATTTTTAAATATTTTGATATTAAAATCTATGAGATAGTTTTTAAAAATTTAAAGCAATATCAATAAAAATTTATTGGTATTGCTAGTTTATACAATTTCATTGTACATCAATGAAGTTATTTCAGAATTTGAAAGTGCAATCACTCAATTATTCAAAAATTTTAAACACCAATCAACATACAAACTAGCTTTCAACACGACGGTGTACGTAAAAAATTAGATATATTTTATTATATCTAGACACTAATTTGTGTTCTCTTAACAAAAATTTTCTAATACAGCGAATGTTTTTAAAATTTAACACACCTTTACTTTGTGTTGCTCCAGTTGAGCGGGTTTTTTTTTAAGGGATGGTAGATGCTACTTTCATAAATAAGTGGAGTGATAGGCTGAGTTTACATCTGTTATTTCATGCGTTGTCATTTTGTTGTGTCATTTTCATAATTGTGCAGCGCCGTTTCCATCAAGTTATTTTTATAACACACAATTTTGATGTGTCATTCGAGAAAGAGTCCCATCCTTTAATAATGGCTATACGATATCATAGTCTACTTCAAGAACTAATTTTGACATAACGACATTTAATGCCATTTGCTTTATCATTGTGAGACTTTGTTTTTCGTATTCTCTATTAATTAATATTTATTTAAATGGGTAATTGCAAAATTATTCGATTTGTTAGTGCCACTGTGTGTTTATCAATAATAAGAAAATAATTAGGAAAGTTTAAGAAACGGCATAGAAAGTGGTGCATTCCAGTTTACGGAAGAAAACTGGTTTACAATTCCAATAATTCCAACGAAATTTCTGTTCATGCAGTTTTCTTTGCAATTGTATCCCTATAAATGCTACATATATATACGATTCCATACAGCCTAACAAACCTTCACAAGCTGAATTAGCTTCGTCGTCATTTCATGCGTGCTCAATATAGCAAAATGTCAACACGCTGACATTTACTTTTTGTGTCTGCAATTCTGCCAACTTATTTTCACTATGGCCACAAAAAGCGCTAAAATTTCCTATAGTGGAATGGTTTAGGTATAAATAACAAAAATATGACAAAAAATCTTAGTGGGCGTGACTCCGTCTACTTTTCTTAATAGATACATAGATAAAAACCTACTTAACCGAACAAGGGAAGATTAAAACGCAAACTCCCAACGAAAATTTTCAAAAAAGTTAATCGGGTTTGGAATCAAGCATTTTTGGTGGAAGCTCTTCCCTATTGGATTACCAAATTAATGATTTTAACAAGGCAACATGTTTTTTTGTTTTTGCAACATGTTCACGTAATCTATAAAATTTTAAAGAATCATTCATTTTCCTCATTTACTAACTTGCACATAATTTTTTAAATTTTATGTAATGTGTTTTGTAAGCGAGTAATGAAAGTAAGTCTTAATAAATGCAAGTAGTTCTGATGGTAACGTGTAAAGTTTTGCTGGGATTATAGCTTTATATAATTTAACTAAAATCGCTTGCTTGAAAACCTTAAATTTTAATTCTGAGTTTTAGGTTTTCCGATTTTTCTGCTTACTAAAAATAGCGTAAAATATAAGATTAAATTTTTAAAGGCGTGCATCCGCCCATATATTTACACTCGAAATTTTTATTATGGACACTGCTGATGCATGAAAAGTTAGGTAGGAAGAAACTAATGAGACATACATACAAACATACATAAATTATGTATAAAAATCTGCACCCAAGAGCAAGCTATGCTTGTGCTTACACCCAGTTTTAAAAACTAAAAATTATGGCAATTATGGCAATGCAATGAATACGGTAGGTTTCAATAAAATCCCTTGAGATAAAAGTCTTTAATAGTTCTCTGATAGTTAAGGTAGCTAGTTGACTCGCCTCCTCTTTATTGTTTTTATTTTTATTTTTTAAAGAGAAGTAACACTCAGACAATAAATACCTATTAGGTGTTACCTTCTTTGGGAAAGGGATAGAGATAAAGAAGATAGGTGGTGAAGGAAAACTTCCTTATTTAACAACTTTGCTTTTTGCACGTGTGTTTTATAATGCTGTGTTCCAGCGCCTCTGGTGTCAATGAGGCGCATTAAATTTTTGAAGCAGTCTTTAGTAGCCATTTCATTGGTTATTTGACTTTGCCGATGATGCTGCTATACAAAAACGATGAAGGTGGGTGCTCTCTCTTGATACATTAGGATTACTATCTGCTGAAGCAGGCATACTTCAGTGACCAGTACCATCCTTCATTACTTGGTATTTTCTAAAACAACAGATACAAAAGGATAGTAATACACATAAGAAAGATGCATGGTGTTGTTATTTAATGACTGTTGGATACTGAACTCGAACTAGTTAGCCAACGTGCTAACTACTTCAGCCAATGCCACCACCTAAGATTTGTCTAGTTGGTTACTCACCCAGACCTGGGTATCAAATTTCAGTTCTGTAGCTAATAGTGGAAGTGCTTCAAAATATTGGTAAGTGATTCAGTGAGTGAGTCTGTAAGTGAGTATGTTTTGTTATGTTATTAGGCAGCCTTCTCCAATATCTGTGCTGGATTTTATAAGGAGAGGCATACAAATATTAATTTAACTTAATTTACAGATCCATGGCCCCAAAATATCCACAATCTTATCGCTATTTTATTCTATCTTAAATATGAACTTAAACTTAAACTCCACATTGCCACACTCTATGCATAGGCCGTAACTAGGTTAGAGATTGAAGAGATCACTACGTTTCATCATACGACATCTTTCAAAAATCTTACACTTCGTTTATAGAATACCAGATATTTTATTACTTATATATAAACTCTATATTATCTTACACATATACGACTTTATTCAGTGCAATAATACAATTTAGTTGCAACCATAAAATTCAGTCATAACATTTTTTTTTGGCTTATGTTATGGTCTGTTAATACCAATTGTATGATACAAATATATACATACATACGTAGGGTTTGTAGCTTTTTATGTAATTTTACTGGAAGTTATTTATAGAATAGATTTATATGTATGTACATATGTGTGTATTAGTAATACTTGTATGTATGTTTATTTGTAGATGATGTAAGTAGATACAGTAAAGCAGCATCCAATAAGTTTAATATGATATGATGTCCAAATTTTATGATGCAAAATAAAATTTTCTACGTTCTATACCAAATAAAGGAGAAAAAATAACACGTACAATATACATATATATTTACATACGTATATATACATACATGCACATACATATATGTATATATGTATATATATTTACTTTATGCTGGCAATAAAAATGTTATTGATTTTGTCACAGCCTTTGGCCACTTGTACAGCTTCTTTTTTATGTGATACGGAGTTTAACGACAAAAAATAACATTCAGTTTTATTTGACCATTTCGGCAAACACATCATATAAAATACATTATTTGAAAAATGTCACTTGTAATAGTTTTAGGCAAAACATAAAAAAATAAATAAGTAAAAAAACATCACACAGAATTAGTTTAGTCAAAAATAAACGAAATACTGAAATACATACTTTTCACATTAAGTTACATATACAAAAATTTCAGGGCATTTCTTTCTTTAATCATGAAAACATTTTGCAGACTGTTTTAACCAATAGTGAATAGAAAATTTATTTTGTACTGTTGTGTTTTATGATATTAAATGCCAATATGTACAAGTGCATAAATATTTCTTTTTAAAAGACTTCTTAATAAATTTTTGCATTTTTGACTAGTCTGAAGGGATTCTCATCGATATTCTCGACAAAAAAATCCTTCAATTATTATCCTTTGGCAACAAATAAGAGTAATATGTGGCATTACCGCACTACAAAGCCAGTTATTTTGCTTGTTTAATGACATGTTGTTTTCTCTTTGTTTGTTTGCTTGCAATCATAAACGAAATTATTGCAATTCAGCAACTTCAATAAATATATTAAAAAAAGTTTACAAATATTGTATTTGTAAACACAGATTTTGTTTTCTGTTTTTATAGTTGTATTTGCTGTAAAGTAAAACTAAAACTGCAAATGTTATGTTTCATCAAATTATGTAATGCTAGATTGCAATTAAAAAAATAATATTAAAATAAATATTGTATTTGGGCATTATTTATATTTTTCGAAATACTAAACTATTAAATACTATTTTCTTTATATAAATTTTGTTTGAGTGCAGTATTAATTGCATTTTTATTTCAACTGCCCGCTGTTTTATAAGAAAAAGCTTTTTATAGAAAAAAAAAATAAGTTCAACTACGTTAATATTACCTACTTTGTTTGCGCGCGGAGTTTTTATTCCTGTATTGGATAAAAAGAGAAAAAAAAATCGTGATAGCAGAAAACCGAAAAGTGAAAAAGATCACGCTAAATTTCTGTTGGGCTGATAGTAAACTCTGCAGAAAACTAAACTGTAGTTTCTATATTATAAGCAGTCAACTTGCCTGGAAACCTTATAATATAGAATGTAACGACAAATTTCCCCAGGTTGCCGGGTCAGCTTCAGAGGAGTCTAGGTAACGTGTGTAGTTGCATTAAAAAATTGTTCACATCCAGTTTTTTTTACTAAAGTTACTCTTATTGATTATTCTATTTGTTTACAAATGCTTCTCGAATGGTTGACCTTCAAGGTGACTATATGAAGAGTCACTGGAGTAACGACCACAGAGGTTAAGATTAAATTAAAGAAAAAACTTGACATCATAACTAACCCAGAAATAAGTTTTTTTTATAAATTCGTTTAAGGATTAAAGACATACTTATTCGCAATTCAATTTTGTACATCGAAATGGATTTTTTTATAAAATCCTCCGGAAGAGATTTTTGTGAAATCTGATAGGGGAAACTGGTTCATTTAAACCCCATGGCAACTTTTTTGTTTTAATAACTTTTTCGTTAATTAATTTTTTTTCTCAGATTATATAATATACAAATTAGAAAATTTTTTACACTAAATATAATAAATTATTGTTATTAAATTAAATAACCACCGTTTTCAGCTTCGCACTAATGCGATCGTTTTAGAGCATTTCCTGTAACATATTTCATAATTTTTAGGCTATAGCATTCAAATTTCTGCAACAATGTTTGCTTTGAGTTCAAGGATTGTCTCTAATAACTGCAAGGAAAATAGTCGGGTTGGAAGCACCCGATCGCTCTGGCCATATAATTTCCAAATTTCTGGAAATTATTCGCTCTCCAAAAATTTGACTTAAAAGTGCCATTGTGTCTAGGGCAGCAAAGGCAGTGGCTCCTGCTAAAACCACATAACAGCTTTGTTTTCAAGAGCAGGATGTAAACAAATTTCTATCAGAAACCGATACCGCTCTTCATTTACGGTTACAGCACTTCCATCTTCATTCTCGAAGAAGTAAAGCCCAATAATATTTTCAAATGTGATCCAACACCATATTATACGTCTAAAAGCGTGTGATAACGATAAACTAAACAACAAACCATTGCTTGAGAGGACAAAACTCTGACGTTAAAATGTCAACGAAATGCTCTTTGCGTTAAAATAATTGATCTCTGATTTAAATATAAAAATTCTATTATTCTGGTTCTTTGTACAGTTGTGAATCTCTCCATTACTTATTCTCTAAATAATATTTATATAATCTGAAAAAAATAATAAGAAAAATATATAAACGAAAAAGTTAATAATTTGTTAAGCTACATGGTAACTTTTAAGCGACCCATCCATTAAACAATATTATTGCATATTATGTTGTACATATTATCGTCGTTTTGATCTATGTCAGGAAGGGTGGTGCTTTATCGTACCCACACGGGACCCAATTGGGTACATTGTGTTTCGTTTTGACCTATACTATGCAATAAATGGCACAATATTTTCAAAGAAAATAATGCTCAATAAAAGTAAAAAACATTGAACAATGTTGCATCCACATTACACAATTGTATTAATTGGAAAATAAAAATCAAAAGTCTTTTGATATTTGCCAATATATTGTGCAACCTTCTAATATGACATACACATTGGCGATATTGTTATACTATACGAAAAATTGCACAATTACATTGCAAGTATATGGACCGCTTTAGTCCACCATGTAGTTTCTAAGCTTTACCTTCTTTCGTTACATATTATTTTTAGTATACCAATCACAACTGGTGCTAAATTGTATCCTCACAAAAACATAAATGTGAAAAAAGGCCCAGTAGTAAAAAAAAAGTAAAAGTAGTGAGATATAAATTTTGACCAAGTTCTTGTTTGCCACAATACATAACACAGAAAAATTTTATGTATTATATAAATTTGTAATCGTAAGGTTGTCATATAATTTCTAGACAATCTGCTAACTTGAAAATATTTTTACCGATTTAAAGAAGTTAATAAATAAAAATGTTTCTCTCCTTTTTTAGAAAAGTAAAAATATTGCCAAGTTAGCAGATTATCTAGAAATTATATGACACCCTTACAATTAAAAATGTATATAATACATAACATTTTTCTGTGTTATTTATTGTGGCAAACAAGAACTTGATCAAAATTTATATCTCACTACTTTTATTGGCCGAAATTTTGGACAGGAACTTGCCCTATTTTCACATTTATGTTTTTGTGAGGATATATTGTTTCGTGCAGCTCTTTAACAAGGCATTGCTCATGCGTATACGTAATATTCTAAGGTGATTATCATATTTATCATACTCAGTCATTTATTTGCAAAACTGTTGTATACTTTAGGGAGTTATATTATAAAATGAACAAACGGTGATTGAAAATTTTACTATTACTACGTTCACACGCAGCATATCGCATGTAAAAAGTATATGTAAAGAGTAAATTAATTTGGTGCAAATTGTGAATAAACTTGAAAGTTCATACATGGCAACTTTTGGAAGCCATTCGAATACTTGAAAGATAAGCATATAAAGACTCATAGAATTTTACCGAAATGTTTAATTATCAACTGCCAATGCTTGTATTAAATATTAAAAGCAAATACATTTTTTATAAAATAATAAGAAATCTTTTGTAAGAAAATCTAATTTATAAACCTGTCATTAAGCCTTAATAATTTTTATATAAAAAGTTGTAAAAATATAATTTATTGTGGACCAAAAATTATAGTTAATTTTCCTTTTTGCTTAAGACTAGCCGTATACATTGTTAGATGAATCAACAATAATAAAATGTATGGCATATCTGTATAAATTTGATAATAATTTCAAAATGAAAACGAATTGTGGTCCTGCGATTGTCAGATGTCTGGCAATTTGTTATCAGCTCTTAGTCTTATAGATAATGGATTGACAACCTTTTTTAAGGAAACGATGTCGGACTAAAATTGTCAGTTCAAATGGTTGTGAGAAATTCTTTGCAGTTTGGAAATGATTCCACACCCAGAGATGGCAAGCTTCGGCACCCTATAGGTAAACTTGTATTACAACGTGCTGCCTAGCAAATTCTATTTCTTAAACTGGAAGTCTTCTTTTAATTTCAATATCACTTCGTTATCATTGCTTTATTTCTTTAACGAATAAAGAACAAATTATTCTCGTTTTTCTCTCGTTCTTTGAATATTTCTAAGCAAAATGGGACAATCAATACAATTGCTTGATTCATTATTCTCGATGCAATAATTCCTCACTGAAACAGAAACAAGAAACAGATCTGTAGATGTTATGCGCCACTGTGCAACATGCATATGTAAATGAGGGCTTTAATATTTCATTTCATAAAACATCTCATAAAGTTTTAAGCAAATTTCAGCAAAAACAGTCCAGCAACAAATCCTCAGCTTAAACTTGGTTTAAAATTATTTTATATTTGTATGTTTGTGTATCTTTTAACTTTCTAACTAAAACAATTAAACAAACATTTTACTAATTCTCTGTAACTTTTTTATTTATTTCTAGCTTTTAAAACTAATCAAAAACTAATATTTGTGAGTTGTTTGGCAACGAAAAAATAAAGTGAAAACAAACTAACAAATATTTCTATGGCAGTTTAGTAGCAAAACCAAATAAAAATTTAAAAATTTGAAAACCAAGTTAAAAATTCAAAAACAAAACATATAGTGTACAAAATCCTCTCCTTCTCTTCTTTTTTCCTGTATCTTCTCTTGCTATTTCCGACTTAACTTTTACAAGTCTTTTGCATACATGTATGTGCTTTGTTGAGCTATCAAAGGTTTTGCTTTAAATAAAAATGGCAGATTTGGAACGCATAAGACTGGTGATACTTGGAGGGGCTGGTGTGGGCAAAAGTTGTATTGTCAAACGTTTCCTATTTAAAACATACACAGACAAATATCGTGCCACTGTTGAGGATTTATACAATCGGGAATACGATTTGGGTGGTGTCACACTAAAGGTGAGTAACAACTAAAAAATATAATGTATGAAGTATGTTATGTAAAGTGATTTTTAAAGCTTATGCCAGCTTTATGTTTAAAAAATATTAATAAGAAATAGATTTTAAGTTGAGTATTAGGAAAAAGCTGTCTATACTGCATAGAATTTCTTTGCAGGCAAACCATAAAAGAGTAAATTTCAGGTTTTAAAATAATTCGTCCCAAGAACGCAATATTTTGATAAATTCAGTTTTATTATTCAGTTTTATTGTTATTATTATTATTTTATACAGAAAAAAATTATCGGCTCTGTTCTGTAAACTGAATCCAAGTAAATTTCTAGTTTTTAAAAAAATTAATAATGATCCTGCAGGCGTGTTTAAAATCATACACGATAACTTTCTTTCACTCATGATATATGAGAATCTATAAAATAAAAAATTGTAAAATGAAATCTAAAAAAATATTTCTATTGTCCGAGTTAGTTTTTAAAAATTGTGCGATTTTAAATTTATTGGTTTACAGAATAGGGCCGTTTGAATGACACGTTTTTGTTTCAGCAATCAGGTTTTTAAAACTGATTTGAAATTTTATTATATATTTACTTATATAGTACTCGTAAATTATTAATTATTATTATTATTACTGATGTTAATAATAATCTATACCCAAGTAGATAGACTTGGATGCTGGTGAAGCACGTGGTTACACAGAAAAATATTCCCCAGCTATAGTTTAATTATTCTTCTCTTCTTCAGAAACTCACATTAATTTATAAAAATAATTATTTTTATAAGAATTGTAAATACGGAACTTTAGACCAATTAGGAAATCATTCCTGGTTAATAGTAACTTATTTTAATAAAAATTTGTTCTGCACATTATAAAACTTTTGTGAATTTTGGATTTTAGTTTTACGAATTATGTGATGGGTTATATTTCAGTAAAAATATTATTTGGTTTTTTTTAATTAAGTAATTGACCAGAAAATAAAGTTTGTTGTTTCAGAGTTAAGTAAAAATATGGGATTTATACTGTAAAATACATAAAATAAGATAATAGAATTTAATAGCAAAGATTTTTGTAAAACACTTAAATCCATAGTAAATTAAGCCAATTTTTTTGAAAGAGCACCACAAGCCACACGTATTACAGCTAGACGGTCACAGCTATTTTCAAAAATGCTTTCCATAGGACCTAATACAAACCCATTGAGTATGACATTAAAATTTAAACAAATTTTTACAGCCTGTTTTTAAAAGGAGAATCGTTAGATTTTAAATTTGGATGTAACAGCCTCCAGTTTATTTCATGTTTTATATCACGAAGGTGTTTGTCTCTTTCATGACAAGGAGGGCAATTAAAAAAAATAAAGTTGTATTAAGTAATCCAATATCCTAGCGAAAACATAAATTTGAAAAAAGGCTAAGTTCCTGTCTAAAATTTTAGCCATTAAAAGGAGCGAGATAAAAATTTTGACCAAATTTGTCTTTGCACAATAATTATCACTATAATATGCCATGCATTTTATAAATATGAAGTTGTCAGGGTTTTATAGTATTTCCAGGCAACCTGCTTACTTGGCAATATTTTTACCCTTGTAATACAGAAGATAATAGCAGAATATTTATTTACTACTTTGCATGGGGAAACATTATTTACTAAAAATTAATAAGAACTCGTTAAAAGCCACAAACGAAAGACCATTGACTTGCAACACAATTGTGCTTAGAGCATAACAAGCAACATAGCACAAATCTTCATTTATACTTAAATAAAAAATTAACAGATATAAAAAATCTAGAGTTAAGATCTTCTTACATGAAATATATTTAATTGCAAAAAAATTTTTTTTTTGGTTATAATTTTCTAAAAAATATTTTTAAGTTTTCAACCCTGGAGCCATAATTTTTATTTTTCTAAGTTTGTATAATAATTTTTTTCTTTTTAAGAAATGCAATATATTTTATTAACAAAGAAACAATTAGTTTTATAAGAGTTTAGGTTTTCCAGGTCTGGAGGTTTGTTTTTTTATTTTTATAATTTTTTTCCAAACTATTTCTTTCTAAAACATAAAGTATAAATAATTTGTAAACAAAAAGAAAATTAATAATTAGACCTAATTACTTTTATATACAACATTTATTGTTTTCAACCCTGGAAATATATTTTTGGATTTTTATAATTCCTTATACCAATATAGTATTTTTTACAAAAATTATATAAAGTATGCAAAGTGAATAAAAAAAATTAAATAAAAAAATGTTTTATTTAGTTACTTTAATATAAAAAGGTAAAAGTTTCCAGCTCTGGAGCTGTGGTTTTTATTTTTATAATTTTCTGCATAAAATTTTTCTTTCCAAAACATAAAATACATATAATTTATGAATAAAAAGAAAAAAATTAATTAAAACTAGTTACATTTTAAGTTTCCCAACCCTGGACTTATCCTTTTCGATTTTTAGGGTTCCGTACACCAAAGGTGAAAAAAGGAACCCTATTGTTTTCGCTACGCTGTCCGGCTGTCCGTCTGACCGTCACACGGTATTTTCTCAGGAACCGTAAGAGCTACGGACATGAAATTTAAACAGAGTATGTAGAACCTTGGCCACTACAACAACAAATACAACAAATGAGAATTTGAAATTAAAAGGTGTTCCAAAACGAGCGACGAAAAATGCTAAAATCTTATGTAATATACATACAATTGTATGTACATATGTATATTGACACTTGAAATTTGTAAAATTAGTGTATTTTTATATAGACTACAACAATAAACATTAAAATATTAAAAAATTTAAATTAAAGGGTGGTCCATCAGTTAATGCAATTTTGACTATGTAATTTTGACAACTTGCTATATCTTGGAAACCGTAAGAGGTAAACCCTTGAAATTTTCAAAAACGGTAAAACTAAAAAATCCGAAAATTATAAAATCGCCAAACCGAAAAAAATCGCCAAAACCTGAAAAAAATCGCCAAAAATTAAAAAAAAATCGCCAAATCGAAAAAAATCGACAAAATTAAAAAAAATTCTAGCACTAAAATAAATCGCCAAATTTGAAAAAATCGTTTATATGAAAAAAATCGCCAATATGAAAAAAACGCCAAAAACCGAAAAAAATCGCCAAAATGAAAAAAATTGCAAAATTAAAATAAAAATCGCCAAATTTAAAAAAAATCGCCAAAACGAAAAAATCGCCATAATTTAAAATAAACGGCAAAAACCGAAAAAAATCCTCAAAACGAAAAAAAAGTGCCAAAACTACAAAAAGTTGCCAAAACCAAAAAAAATCACCTATATGAAAAAAAACGCCAATATTAAAAAAATCGCCAAAATAAAAAAATCGCCAAAATAAAAAAACGCCAAAATAATAAAAATCGCCAAAATTAAAAAAACTTCAGAAACCAAAAAAAAATCGATAAAACGTGAAAAAAGTGCCAAAACTCAGAAAGTGCCAATAAATTCAAAAAACCCCCAAACTAAAAAAAAACGCTTAAAACCGAAAAAACCGAATTACATATCTCGTGCCCGTACGGAACCCTTCGTGCGCAGGTCAAAGTCGCACTTCACTGAATTTTATGAAAAACATTAATGGGCTATTATAAATTGTCCATTTCGTATACAAAAACTTAAATGGACTATATACGTCGCCTATATTTCGTGCAAAGAATTTACTGAAATATACATCATCCATTTTTTATGCAAAAAAATTTTTTATGAAAAAAATTTAATGGACTATTTCAATTTTTCAAATTTTTATGAAAAAATTTAATAAACTATAAATCGTCCATTTCATATGCAAAAAAACTAAAAACACTATACATGGTCTATTTTTCATGCAAAAAAAATTAAATGGGCTATAGATACAAAATATAATGGGCTATACATTTTTTTAATACATATATTTATTTATTGTATCTTCAAATATGAACTAACAATAAGTGATCAAATCTTAAAGCTAAAATATAATTGTTTAGCCCGACCAGTGTCGGCCAAAACTTAGTGATAATTTAAATAATACAAAGTAGTGATAATCAAAAAGGAAAATTAAATGTATTTTCAAGCATTCCCATCTAGAGTGTTGAGTATAAGAGCCTTTGTCTCCCTCTTTTTTAGGCGGATGTGACCATTAAAATTCAAAATATTACGAGCAAGCGGATTAGGATGTGACTCGAGTTTTGTTAAGTATTTGCCTGCGTATCTTGCAATTTCTTCAGTCACTAGTGGCATTCTTAAATCACGATGCAAATTTGAATTCTTAATATACCATGGAGCAGATGTTATTAACCTTAAAATTTTGTTTTGCCTTCGTTGGATTCTCTCTACATTGGAGGCTGAAGCAGTGCCCCATAACTGGATACCGTAACACCATATTGGCTTTAAAAGCGACTTGTATATTAAAAGCTTGCAGTCTAGGCTGAGTGTTGAATTTCTGCCAATCAACCAGTGTATTTGAGATAACTTAAGTTTCATCTGAGTTAGCTTAAAGTCAATATGATGTTTCCATGTAAGTCTTCGATCAAGGTGTATACCAAGGTATTTCACGTGGGAACGTTGAGGAGTATTTTGATTGTTGATTCGAATAGGGGAACAAGTATCTCTTCTTAGGGTAAACGTTATATGGACACACTTTTGTTCATTTACCTTAATTCTCCATAAGTTCAACCACATTTCCAATTGTGTAATATGTTCTT
Organism: Tachina fera; assembly: GCA_905220375.1. NCBI lineage: Eukaryota > Metazoa > Arthropoda > Insecta > Diptera > Tachinidae > Tachina > Tachina fera. The sequence continues at coordinate 78,357,756 of LR999967.1, read as the reverse complement.
GTAAATATCGGGAAGCCTCGTGAGGGTTTTCATGCATACTCAGGCAGGCTGTATCATCGGCAAACGTAGATGTATGGACATTGCTGCTCAAAGGCATATCACAAGTATAGATCAAATTCAAAACTGGCCCCAGTATGCTACCCTGTGGCACACCGGATGATATAGATTGGGGCAGACTCATGAATTCTCCTTCCACAATCGTAAACTTTCGGGTAGTTATGTAGCTTTCTAATAAATTCAGAAAATTTATTGGTAAATATGATTTTAATTTTAAAATAAGGCCTTCGTGCCACACTTTATCAAAGGCCTGAGAAACGTCAATAAACAGGGCAGAACAATACATTTTTTCTTCAAAAGTTCTTCTTATAAATTGCACCAATCTATGAGTTTGTTCAATGGTGCTATGCTGACTTCTAAACCCAAATTGATGGTCTGGGATGCACCCACTATCAGTTAAAATTGGGGACAATTTTGTCATAAGCAGCTTTTCGAAGAGTTTTGACATTGTTGATAGCAGACTTATTGGCCTGTATGATTCTGCCTTGGTAAGGTCTTTGCCCGGCTTTGGAATACTTTTGATTTTTGCAAGCTTCCAGAGTTGTGGATAATACTCCAGTCGTATATGGCATTAGAAATAAACAGCAAGATTCTTATTGCAATATGGGGCAAGTTTATCAGCATATTGTTACTTATTCCATCAATACCTGGAGCTTTCTTCGGGTTGAACATGGTTAATTTTTTAAATATTTATAAAAACATTAATGGGATATAAATTGTCCATTTCGTATACAAAAACTTAAATGGACTATATACATCGTCTATATTTCGTGCAAAAAATTTAATAAAATATACATTATCCATTTTTTATGCCACCAAATTTTTTATGAAAAAAATTTAATGGACTATTTCAATTTTTAAAATTTTTTTGAAATAATTTAATGAACTATAAATCGTCCATTTCATATGCAAAAAACTAAAAACACTATACATCGTCTATTTTTCATGCAAAAAAATTAAATGGGCTATACATACAAAATATAATGGGCTATATGGTTCATTTTTTAAATTTTTATGAAAAACATTAATGAACTATAAATCGTCCATTTAATATGCAAAAAACTAAAATCACTATACATCGTCTATTTTTCATACAATAAAAATTAAATGGGCTATAGATACAAAATATAATGGGCTATATATGGTTAATTTTTCAGGGTTCCGTACACCAAAGGTGAAAAAAGGAACCCTATTGTTTTCGCTACGCTGTCCGGCTGTCCGTCTGTCCGTCACACGGTATTTTCTCAGGAACCGTAAGAGCTACGGACCTGAAATTTAATCAGAGTATGTAAAACCTTGGCCACTACAACAACAAATACATGAGAAATAAAAATTAAAGGGTGCTCCAAAACGAGCGACGAAAAATGTTAAAATGTCATGTAATATACATATAATTTTATGTACATTGACACTTGAAATTTGTAAAATTAGTGTATTTTTATATAGAGTACAACAATTAACATTAAAATATTAAAAAATTTAAATTAAAGGGTGTTTCCAAGATAATGCAATTTTGACAACTTGCTATATCTTGGAAACCGTAAGAGGTAAACTCTTGAAATTTTCAAAAAGGGTAAAACTAAAAAATGCGAAAATTATAAAATCGCCAAACCGAAAAAAAATCGCCAAAACCTGAAAAAATCGCCAAAAATTAAAAAAAAACCGACAAAATTAAAAAAAAAATTCCAGCACTAAAATAAATCGCCAAATTGCCAAAATGCGAAAAATGCGCCAAAACCAAATTTAAAAAAAATCGCCAAAACGAAAAAAAACGCCAAAATTGAAAATAAACGCCAAAAATCGAAGAAAATCCTCAAAACGAAAAAAAAGTGCCAAAGCTAAGAAAATCGCCAAAACCAATAAAAAATCACCTATATGAAAAAACGCCAAAATTAAAAAAATCGTAAATAAAAAAATTGCCAAAATAAAAAAACACCAAAATAATAAAAATTACCAAAGTTAAAATAACTTCAAAAACCAAAAAAAATCGTCAAAACGTATAAAAAGTGCCAAAACTCAGAAAGTGCCAATAAATTCAAAAAACCCCCAAACTAAAAAAAACGCTTAAAACCGAAAAAACCCAAAAACGAAAAAAATGCAAAACTTTAGTTTATATTCGCTAAAGTTAGTATTGAATTACATGTCTCGTGTCCGTGCGGAACCCTTCGTGCGCGGGTCAAAGTCGCACTTCACTGAATTTATTTTGATTTCTTATAACAATATCTATCTTTTAAGCATATAAGATATGTTTAATTTATAAAAAAAAAGAAAAAAAAATGTTTCAGTAAATTACTTTTATATAACAAAAAAGTTAAAGATGTCCCAACCGCAAAAGTCTTCTTAAATTTTTTAATTTGAAATACCAATTTTATTCGTACTGAAGTATAAAATAAGTTTATTTAATAAAAAATAAAAAAAAATTATGTGAATTGAATTCTTTTTATTATTTAGCTGGTGAGGCCTATATTGTCTTATGTCAATAAAAACTCAATTTTATTACATATTTTTCCCGACGTTTCGTGAATTTTATGTTCAGTTCTTCAGGAGTTTTTGTTAACAATCGAGTTGTGTTGTTATTAAAACATCAAAAATTAAAACATATACAAGTTTACTTGAACTAAAAAATTTACAATATTAAGAAAGATGGTTTAAGCTATTCTTTATTATCACACTATAAATAATAATAAAGAATAATAAGAATAATAAAGAATAATAAAGAATAGCTAAGACCATCTCTCTTAATATTGTAACTTTTTTAGTTCAAGTAAACTTGTATATTTTTTAATTTTTGATGTTTTAATAACAACACAACTCGATTGTTAGCAAAATCCCCTGAAGAAGTGAACATAAAATTCACGACACGTCGGGAAAAATATGTAATAAAATTGAGTTTTTATTGACATAAGACAATATAGGCCTCACCAGCTAAATAATAAAAAGAATTCAATTCACAACAAATTTTATTTGGCCAAAAATATAAAAAAACAACAAAAAATAATTATATTTATATGGCAAAATAAAGTTAAAGCTTTCCTGCGCTAAAACCGTCTGCTCGATTTTGCTGATTTTTAATACCAATCTATTTTGGACTATTTCTGATACACCAGATTAAGAACAAATTTTCTGAGGGCTTCGGAAAACCGATTTCAAGCGCAGACAAATGGACAGATGGAGAAACGGACAGATGGACATGGTTTGTTCGTCTTCCATATGCATAAGGATCCAGAATATACATAATTTATGGGTCACTTATTAATGTTGCAGATATTGCACACGGAATGCAAACCTATATATACCATTTTACCATTTCTTGTAAAGGGTATAAAAAAGTTTTTAGGTCAGTTTTAACAAATTAACATTTCGTATGCTAAAACCCGTTTCAACATGTCATGTCAAGTCTGACTTCTTGTTCTTCAAGCAACAATACAATTTTTAAAACACAATTTAAGTTTTTCAAAACAAATGAATTTTTAATGACAGATTTCTATTATTGTATTTCTGTTTTAGCACAAAACTAGGATTGCCTTTTTTCGAGTTCAATATACATATAATAATGTTTGAAAAAAGATAAATATTGTGTGAAAATTGCATAAAATTATCTTTTATTATCTTTTATACCCAAGTCTTGGGAGAAAATTTAAAATTACTACTACTCTTAAATTGAAAATTTTAAACTCGTTTTCTGGCAAACAAATTTTTTGAGTTATGAACCTGCTAGCATTTGGAAGATTGTTTTATCAAAAACCACATAACTAAGTCTTCCTCGAGAACTTTTGACGATTAAAAACTGATTAAACACTTGCGCGCTTGAAAAAATACTCGAAAATGAGTCGTGCTTATGCTTTAAAAGTAATTTATTTATTTATTTTAAAATATATGAGTCATAAATGAGTCGAAACTGATCAGAAAAGTGGGTAATAAAAGACTCCTCAAGAAGAGTCGCATGTAGGGTACCATTTTCTCCCGACAAAACTATCTTTTATGCTCAGAAAACGAGCGCATATTCTTGGTTTTTGATCACTTGAAAGTATTAAAAAAGAATCAAATTTAATTAAAAATTTCCAAAAATGCTAGCAGGGGACGTTATTTTAGTAATTAATCGATATGTATGTATATGTGAAGCATATATATGACAAAATCATGGAGCGTTCTGCGTTGTAGATTTTGTCTTCTTTAACAAACTGCCTTGTAAATTTCGGCTAATCTATTGTATTTAGGCTTACAGCCAGTTTATAGAAAACGACTTCTAGCTAATACAAGCTAAAATTTTAGCGTTTTTTTTCGAGTTTGTATATCGCTATTATGTTTCAAATATGTGTGTTAAACAACGTAATACTCGTATCTATCAATTTATTTTAGCATTTACGCCTTCAATTTTGTTATTTCAATCATTCTTACAATTAAATATATTCACAATAAAAGCAACCAAAGAGGAGGAACACTTTCAATATAATAGTTGCAGAATGTTCTCTAGCAACATTAATGAAAGAAAATATGTATAAATTTGAGTTTGTATAACAGGTTTATAGTGATAACACACTGATGAAATGTGAAGGCTAGAGCTTTTTTGCTTGCCAAAAAATTTAGCCAAATCAAGCCAACCATAGAGAATAAATTGGTATTTTGTAACAGCAACAACTCACGAGTAGTAACGCATCACATTCGTTGGCGTGGCAACTAACATCATGAAAATTACTTTTCGACCATGCTGTTTTCAAGCAGTGTGTGTCCAATCAGTTCGCCAGCTTGACTGCAAGTCATTTAATAATGTTTAGTACGATAAAAAGTTATTTCAACTCCTGGGCATTTATGTACAAACATACACACATATGTACATTAGAGTGGCTCACAGGAAAAATATTTTTGTTATCCGTTTTAGAGTACTTTACACATCTGGCATTTTTGCGTTGTCGTTTTGTGGTGTCATTTTCAAAATGTGGAAAATGCCATTCACATTGTTTTTATGTGGAATGCCATACAACGAAAAATATCTGAAATGACAAACGTTGTAGCTAGTACTCACTTTTGCATTATGTACATATATATGTATATTTTTAGGTATGAAATACATATATGTATATATTTTGAATCAAAAACGTGTTTCACGAAATTTATTATGATTTCTGAGATATAAGGCATTCATTTTGCTCCATATCCACTATTTTTAGGTTTAATAAGTATTGTTTTACTGTACACGCCACTGTTTTGCGATTGCGTCAAATCCTTCATACAAAAACGTACGAAGTAAAGTTAACTCTTGTTTTGCTTCATTCCTATAAGAAATGAAGAATAAAAAAAGAAGATAACGTAAGCAAAATTAAACGACGGCTGTTATGTAAAAATATCATCACCTAGACGTAGCCGTCGATTACATGTTTGAATATAAACTTATTAAATAATAATAAAATGAGAAATGTTTTAGATTCTTTAATTGAACTGTAGTGAATTTTAATCAGAAATAATTCATAGTCATGCTCATGTTCAGTAATTTCAATTCTTATTGAATGAAATATTTTTATTAATTGATGTGAGTTTCGAAAGAAGAGAAGAAAAATTAAACTTAGATTTTAAGCTGGGGGAAATACCGATACTTTTCTGTGCAGCCACGCACTTCATCAGCACCCTAGTCTATCTACTTGGGTACAGATTCTTATTAACATCAGCTATTTAACTTAAATTTACAATGAAACGGAATATGAGAAACGATTGTTGTGTATACAATTGATTTACCTTTGGTAAGCATATTTATAAGTGTCACTATTAATTTTCTGTTTTTTCCATTTTTTAATTTTTCTATTTAGGTTAGCGCGAAATTATATTACTCTACCTCAGTATGTTTAACTATTCTTACTTATATTTTTACGATCATCACATTAATTATTTTTACTTATTCGATGTACCATCGGTACATGCATGTAAGTATTATTGTAATGGTCTTATGTTACTTGTTGTTGCACTCTACAGTTTTATTTTAGTTATTCCAGCCTTCTGAAACTGTGATAACCAAGTGAACAGTGATTGCCAAGTAATAATAAAATAAACCATAATTAAATTTAATTTCATTATTTATATTAAATACACTTCTGGACTGTGGCAACGATATAAATATACATATATGGAATGATGCGTTAACCATTTTACATACGCAAAGTTTACTTCTAAAAGACTTAATTCAGCTGGGATAAAAACAGCAAGTGATAGCATTCCTCTCTCAGTCCTTCACACAGCTGAATAAAAGAATTTTCAAAGTAAACCTTGCGTGTCTAAAAAGGGTTCATCTTCCGATAAAATATATTGAGCTTATAATGCACTTCTGCATTATTTTTATGCATATCCATATAATAACTTGTTCTTAGCACTTCTTCCTTTATATAAGTACTTAGCAAAAAATTAAAAATTACCATCACAACTACCTGCCATATAATGACTCACTTTTTTGATTTCAAAATTTCATTACTCGCTTACAAATCTCATTAGCTTAAATTTAAAAAAAAATGATGTATAAGTGGCCAAATGAGGAGGATAATAGTTTTAGATTAAATATATTACGTGAACAAGTTGTCAAACAAAAAAAGGGAGTAGAGGGCATTGTAAAATTTCGGAGTTTTTCATACGAAAAACAGCTGTTGTACAGTTTGTCAAATAAGTGTTACAAAAATCATAAAAACTACCCTAACAAATAATTACAAGTATTTCTTTTGGGAGATTTAGTTTATTTTTTCTTAGACAACTTGTTGTTTATCGAACTTGAAGTGTGAAGTCAAAATCAGCTGTTTATGGTTTCAACTTTGTCTGTGTTTTTACCGAAATAGAAAACTAATTTTTCTCCACTGATAGGAAGCACACAAAAAAAATCGTAGTGTTTTATTTACCTGAATTTAATATATTTTTAGATTTCTATTGACTATTTTGACGTCTGTTTTAAGTATCGCTCATTTTTTTCAAAGAACCTTATAACTCAAAAAATTTAGTTTTTGAGTTAATGATGCTGAAATAATGTTCACGAGTATGTAAAAATTTCGTACAAATATCTGTTTCCTCAAATATTGAAAGCAAAATAAAATTTCTTTTTCCATTAAGTTGTGTGTAAAATGAAAATTTCAAAACAGTTTTTTTTTCGAGTTATGACATTCTTTGATTAAATGAACAATTTGATGATTTTATTAACTTGCATTAGAGATGAGCGATATTTCGAAACCTGTTACTTTTCACACCGACTAAATTTATCAAGTATAATGTTTTGGAAATATATAGTTCTTTCATACAAACACTTTATGTTCCTGTATGCTTAGTTTATGTTAATTAAACAAACACATTAATTTTTTTATACCTTTAGTGTTTGTCCAGAATAAATTGTCAAATCATGTCAAAAAGTATTTTCTTGCAACTATGTATAGGTCTCACATTTTTGTCTTTGAAATTTTATTGTCTCTCTACATCTTATGCGACAATTTGCAATATTTGAATATGGTTGATTACTAATTTTTTGTGCTTGTCGCTGGTCTTATTAGTATTTATCAAAATAGCATTACTAAAAAAAAAATTAAAGCGGAAAGGCTAAAATGTGTTAAACCGTGATCACAGTCACTGTTTAATTTTACTGCTGCTCTTCTTATTAGATTTTTTCAAAGTAACAGAACTGCTACAAACAAAATATTGCTAAACTGTGATCACATTCACACAAATCACGTTCACAAGTAGCAGCATTATTAAAAAATCATATTATAGCTCATCACTAATTTGCCTGTTGACCCACCCTAATGTAAACTTAAATGTTTGTTGATTTCGCAAGTATGCTGATGTCTATTCAAGTATTTTTTTTTTATTTATTTACTCGCACACAAAAAATGTGTGATTGGTATTTTCCAACCTTTGTGCTTTTGGTAGAAACAAACGTGCCATAGTAGACAGCATGATATAATGTGCCCATTAATTTACATAAAAGCTTAATACTGTTCGACCACTTTCGTCTGTGTTGGAAGTCATTCAAGAAAATTCAATTTACTTTAACGTGCAGAGAAAAAAGGTAATGATGTGTTGTGGTGCTTATGCTCTTTTGTTTGTTTGTTTGTTTCTAATTAAACCGGTAAATAAATAAAGTGTTAGAGAGTTCTGAAGTAAATTAAAGATTTTTAAGTGACTTTGGAAAAACAGAAGTTAAGAAATTCGGTTGTATTGTGTTTAGCATATGACCACATCATTTGTAGACCGTCTTATTTTTTATTTCTTTTTTTTTTTTTGTGAAAACATATGTCTTCACTTTTGTCCCACTACCGCAATAGTTGGTGGGACAACATCCACAAACTTACCTGTTTGATCTTACGTATATAGTGCAGACTCGGTTAACGCAACCCCCGATAAGCGCAAAACCTCGATATTCGCAAACACCCGAATTCTTAACATTAGTGACCCTAATAACGCAACTTTTCAAGAAACAAAACCTTAATTAACGCAATTTTGCAAACAAAAATAAAACCAATTTTAATTATTATTATTCTAAATTCATTTGTTTCTTTAGTGTTATTTGTTCGTTAATAATTATCACATGTAATTTCGATAAAAAAGCGATACGAACTTTAGCCCGTTCAAATCATAAATATAAAAACAAATAAAGTTCGAACAATAATAATTAAAATTAACTACAATCAATAGCCATTGGACTGTGGTAAAAGATAAATAAATAAACTTTATAGTAACAAACCAAAAAAAAAATGTCAAACAAAAATAAGCAAATTAATTAACATGTGCAAAATAAGTAAAGAACAAACGACAATGACAAGACTGATGTAAATTTAGAGATGGCAAACTTGAGCTTTCGTTACAAAAAAGCTTTCAGCAAATTAAAGCACGATGAATTAAAACAATTCAAATATTCCATTTGCATAAAAGTTACGTATGTATATAAAGCAAAAATCTTCAACAACTGACACCACAGACAGTAGAGCAAATAAAAAAGAACATTGATGACGAAGGTTTAGTGGCCTTGGAAAACAGCTAGTTGTTCCGTTCAACTATGTGTTAGTCAGGATATTTACAACTAACTTTAGCGTTATTTGTTCATTAATTATTATCACATATAATTTGGCTTAAAAAGCGATACGAACCTTAGCCCATTCAAATATATATATATATATATATATATATATATATATATATATATATATATATATATATATATATATATATAAAATTCTCTCTTTCTATTGAGTTTTTACTCTAGTTGTTTTATAAATAAATTCAAAAAAATTTTTGCATGGTGCTTCTGTTTTTAAAACGAACGTAGTATAAGTAATTTTTTTTTGTAAGTGGTTCTTCCAGCTAGATAGCTTTTCTTTTAAGCTGGCGATGTGATTTACATCATTATTACTCATACGCACTGAGTTGCAGTTCTCTCTGTTCTTATCAGTATCCAAAGAAGTATGCTACAGGTTTTGTTTACAGATCTACGTATGAGTGATATTTAAATGCAGCTTAATAAATTACATTTACTACCACTGTTACCAGAAAATTTTATCAATAAATCTGCTAAAAAAAATCTAAAAAATTTTAAAATTAATTTCAAAAACTTGGCAAATCTGCAACAATAGAAACTCCTTCATTTCGAATTGTTTTTCATTTTGTTTTCGAATTAACATAAATTATCTTGCTATACAAAAACATATGCTGATATTATAAATTGTTTAATAAGAATACACAATAACGGAAGGATAGGGACAAATATATTTACAAGTTTTCTACATAAAACTTAAACAAAAATGGTACATATAAATGAAAATATGTGCAAAGAAATATACATACATGCATATCGCACACTAAATCATAAACAGACATAACACAAAAAATCCAAGATGCTCAGGAGTGGCAAAAAAATGTTCAAGAAGACTTTGCTGCAAAAGAAATTTTTGCGATCCATGAAAAAATAAAACCATTTTCATAATTTTGAGTTGTGGCTGTTTATGATTTACTATGCGTAATTTAAATATATCTCTGTATAGATTTGTTAGTTTCTTTCTAACATTGCTATGTTGGTGGTGGTGTGGTTACTGCAAAATTAAACATCAAGATATATTTGTTTGTTAGTGTTTCTGAGAGTGACAACGTGGATATTTCAAAATCGGCAAAATTCAGAGAAATCTGCAAGTCTGGCAACAACAATGTGCAATTAAAAGCTCGCAGGAACTTTAACGGTTTTTATGAAGAACTTGTAGTTAAGGTTCACATTAACTCTTAATCATAAATTGTGTAGAGGGTGTATATCTCGGATAGCTCGAAAAAGATTAACATCATACCATTTTTAATTCAGAAAATTTTTTCCCATTACTGCTCATATTTAGTAAATTTAGACGGTTGTCTAACTCACATCCCAAGCTGATTTTTATCTGGAAAGAAAAACAATATTTTAAAAATTTTTGGTTTTCCTCCAAATTCTAAAATTTATGAAAGGCCAAGCAAGGCTCTGAGTTAATTTTTATTTTTAGTTTATATTATTTCTAGTTTCCACAATGCAAGCAAGACTAGTCCAAAAAATTTGTATAGGTATCATCCAGAAATTTATGTGTCTTCATAAATTTTTTCTAGACAAGTCGCTTGCTTGCATTGTGGAAACTACACTTTATTCTTTAATTTTTAAAAAAATATGTCATAAAAACACAGTAGAAAATTTAACACTTTTTCCACTAAAACCATGAATCTTCCACTTGATAACAACCATCAGTACAAATTAACATACGTCAGAATGTGAAACTTTTATTTATTTTAAATACCAAAATATTTGTCTTTATTCTTTATTTTAATTAAATAAATGCTTTTGTTTTAAAAGTTAACCTTTAAAACCAAAAAAACTTTTACTTGGTTTAAAATAAGCTTTTTAGTGGAAAACAGGCATAGACATTTTGTACTCGGTTTTCGGAACACTCTGAAAAGAAAAATGTTTATTCTTTGCATAAATCAAATCTGCATATGGTGATTTTTAAGAACTTTATGATTTGATTTAAATGAAATCTTTATTTGAATTGGTAGAATGATCAATATAATTCAATCTTTAAAGATGCTTTCATGTAAATGTTGACCGCCAATATTAGTCTGAAATGGTTCATATGCTGGGTACAATTTTGGTATAATTTCTCCATCATATCGCTGGTATTTCAAATATAAATTCTTCAATATTATTTTCCCGTGCTTCAGCCATTACAAGTTTGTCCTTATAGACACGAGCCTTAAATTAGTCTCGCAAACATTTGTCTAAGGGCGTTAAGACGAATTGACCGGCCCAAAACGTAAAAAACACTCTTCACCGAACTCCCCTCTCAATCGTGCCATTCTTTCGCCTGATGTGCTGCAAAACCAACATTTCAGCCAAGTCCAGTTCTTCCATTTTGGGCAAAAAAAAGTTAGAGAGGCCTAATTGCTACGAATGGCGCCGAATCAAGAATTCACGGACATCAACAACACTGGCGTATACAGTTGCGATATTTTTTCTCTCCGAACTCTTCGTATGATTTGTGTTTGTGGCTTAATTAATTTAATAAATTATCGGCCTGTCCCACGATGTCACTAGAAATCGTTCGATCGAATACTTATATTAAAAACTAAAACAAATTTTCTAATTTTATTTTGGTGCGGAGTTTAATCACAAGAACTCTGAATAGAACGTTGTTCGAACTGACCATAAAATAAAAGAAGTGCCCGGATACACTTTTTTAACCGAGCATGAATTTTGATAATAATAATTTAGATTTAATAATCTGAAAGAAACAAATCAGCAAAAGTTATAACTCAATTTATGGTTAAATCTTAGACCAACTTTAACATGTAATATGATACACGAAAGCAGTTCAGTTGCTAATAATCCCAAATTGTTATTTTACTTATTCAGAAAAATATTTTTTTTAAATACAGTGAAATTAATTATTGAGGGGTTTATCTGGATTCTAAAATAATTTATAATCTTTTTTCAATTAAAAACGTTTAAAAATCCATCAAAATTACTCCACTAAATTCAAATACTTATCTAAAATTTGCCAGCAAACAGATTATAATTTGTTTTGTGTATGATTTAATCAGCAGCAGTAAAATGATTGAAATGAAACTGTCATTATTTTTTATGTTTTGTGTTAGATGCTATCAATGTCTGTATTGAATTTCTCTCAATTAATTTTTAGCAACCTTTCATACTTGTTTGTTAATAAAATTTAAAATCAATAATTACTCTACACTGCAAACAGAATTTGTTAATTTTTTTAGTAAAAAAATATAACCCTTTCTATCATTTTTATAATCTCAAAAAAACATATTCAAGAGTACAAGAATACATTTTTACATGTAGTCCATATTGTGCATTTGAAGTTATGCAAACATGTAAGCTCATGTCCAGGGAAACCAGAAATATACCCCAAAAAAAGAGTTTTATGCGCATTCAATATGCACTAAAAACTTCGAAATATTCACTGAAAACTCAAAAAATATGCTCTCAAAGATAACATAAATTGGATTATTTGGAAAGAAAAATTTAATTTTAATTCAGCAACTCAGTAAAATTTGCATATAAAACAAGACAAAAATAAAATAAACAGAAGAAGAAATCAATAAATATAATAAATAAATTAATTAAGAACAAAATTTTAACTTTTACTTCAAACGCGATCGCGATATCATATTTAAAACATTGGAACTGTATTTTTGTTATTGCAATAAACAAAAACTATTCACTTAGATTTAAAATAAAAAATCGCCGCCGGTCACATCTAAATAAACGTTTATACATTGAAAATATTCTTTTTCAACCTCAACTGATGTAATCGGCGCAGCGTTCGTCACAATTACCAAACCATGTTTTTATTGAAATAAGCGTTCAGTGAGGATGTTAAAACACATGTTACATCTGTTTAAGTTGAAATTCGGAATATTCAAATTAATAGTATTTGTTCCAGCATTAAAATTTAGCAGAAAAAAATTGGATATGGAAGATTTAAAATTTGTCTATTTTTTCTTGTTTCGTTTTTCTTTCACAAGACTGTTTACAAGTGAGGGAAAATTAAAAAATTTTAAATCGTTCATTTTAAATTTTCTTCTTCTTCTAAATTTGGATGTTAGAACACATACTATTAATTAGTATATTCTAAATTTCAACTTAAACACGTGTAGCATGTGTTTTACATCAGAACTCACAAGAAAACGTAAGAAATAGATTCGGAAGCCAGAACATACACAATGGCCTTTTTTAAAGTCTAACTTTATAACTAACTTTATACTACTGTTTCTTTCAGTACAATATGAAATTTTGACGAAAAAAAGTAAAAAAATTTACCAAAAAAATTTTTTTTTTAAATAAAATTTTTTTTTAGAAAGTACCAAAATATGCCCTAAAAACGCCAAATATGCTCTAAAAATTCGAAAAATGCTCAAAATATTCGTGTTAGACTGAAGTATGCAAAAACATGCTTTAAAGGGTAAAATATGCAAAAATATGCACTAACAATTCGATGCCAGAATTCATAAAAAGTTGTGAAACGGATAAATATCTTAATTCCACATTGATATATCAAACAAGAAAAAACATGCAATTGCATATTTGTGGTTTCCCTGTCCATGTCTGTACATGCACATATGTACATAGTACGAGTATGTATACATACCCAACAAAAAAGACACATTACCATTAGCACTACTTGCCATATAATGACTTACTTTTCTGATTGCCAAATTTTATTACTCGCTTACAAATCACATTACATAAAATTTAAAAAAATAGTGTACAAGATGCTAAATGAGGAGAATAATTTTTTTAATTCCAAACCCGATTACTTTTTTGAAATTTTTTGCTGGGTATGTAAATGTTAACTTTTGGTGAAATCCAAAAGAGCTAAAACTAATAGTTTTAGGCAATCAATTCAAATTGTAATTGTAATCGAGAAATATCTATGCCAACTAAAAAGAAATAAAAGTATAATAAAAGACTTCTAAATACACATTTAGGGTATTCACAAGGGTGTCTTAAGTGTCCTAAATGTCTTAACATTTTAAAATAGAACGAAATTTTTTTTTGCTGTCAATACCAAAAGTTGGTCATAAATTCAATTCGTAATATTTTATTCGTCTGTGTTAACCAATAAGTTAATTAGTCATGACAAAAGCATACGCTCGGTTGATGCAATCAATTTAAGAATTGTCCGAATCATATATTTGTTACAATTATGCCCTGATAGCAATGAACATGGATTGTTTTTTGTATGAATAGAAAATTGATAGTGTGAACTGAAATATAGTTCATGCAAATGATATTTTATTGGCCTAACCATTTTCCAACCAAGTAAGTTGGTTGGTTGGTTACCTGTTGGTAGTGTGTTTAAAAAAATAAAAATATCTGCTAGATTCTCTCTTACATAGACAAATGTTTATTGTTCTACAGTCATAAAATGAAATGTTGTTTTAAATTGTTTTCAAATACCAAATAAAACAAACACTGAAGTTGTCGACTTATTAAGGTGTCACCGATAGAAACGGGTGAAAGGATTAAAATTTTGCCGTAAATGTAAAAGAAATTACATTTACTTAAATTCTTAATTTATAAGCCTTAGAATATTTGGGTTCCCTTTTCAAACATGCTAAAAATTATTATTGTTGCAAAAAGCATTAAGTTACAGACAAACAAAATCCAGTTGAAGGTTGTCTATTAATCAAAAAGAAAATGTGTGGGGAAACATTAACCTAATTCATTACAAAGGTGCTGAGAAGAAAACAGAAAATATAAATGAAATGAAAATAACAATTTAACAAAAAAAAATTTCACATACAGCAGCTCAAATCAGATGAAAATTTAATGTACCGTTTGAAAACTGCACTGTGGCACATTTTCGGAAAAAATCAAGGTTTTACTATCAGGTAGGTCACAGAATTTGTACGAAAGGGAAAGTTTGTTTCTGCAGCTTTTTATTTGGTTTTCTGTTATTAAATATGGCAACTCTATTGAACAACTGTCAAACAAACAAAACAAAAGTAAATAAAATAGAAGAAAATTTAAAAAAGCAATTAATAATTTTTTTAAAGTTATATTGCAATCTTGACCGATTCTAAAGCTGCACTTCATGCAATTGCTGATATTGACAACCCGAATTATATTGCATCAAATATTCGCTCTAAAATTTGTTCATCAATTATTAGGTTTACTGAGTTTCATTAGTTTCCTGGTCATGTTGGCATTGCTGGCAACGAATTAGTGGATCAGGCAGCCAGAGAGGCACGAAGGGTTGGTTCTTGCATGACGGTGGGCTGGATGTACACAAACGTAATTTGTGCCATTGGTTCTATGCTTAGCAGTGATTGGCAGAGAAAATATGACACAATTCGTACGAAAAATGGTATTTTGTATGGGCTACTTTTCCCTATTGTGGGGAAACTGCCATGGCTTTTGGGTACTGACTTTGGCTTTTCTAAATTTGGACTGGCTGATCTGAAACTTGCTACTAGAATCCTATCTGGACGCGCTTTCTGCAATCAAACTCTCTCAAATATGAATCTTGTACCATTCGATTTGTCTGAAATTTCTAATGTTCCTGAGGACGTTTCACATATAATTTTTCATTGCGGCTTATATGCTCTTCAAAGAGTGAATTTTCCTACTATTTGTTAATCAATATCCTTGGAAGACTTTTTCAAGGATGGCAACTTCAAAGATATTCTTACTCTAACTGAATTTGTGAAAAATATTGGCGTCAGGCTGTAATATTATATTTATATATACATACATTCATATGTATGCATGTATTTCACTTAAAAAAACAACATTATTTTATTTTCATCAATTAACTTTCCTTTTACCGGATCGGACTAATTGATATTTTTTTATTATTTTTACCTAGAGAAAATTGGTTGTCCATAATTGCTGTTGGCGTTTTTTTTCGGCCAAATAATTCTCTGTTATTATTATAGACGAACTTTAAAATAAAACAAACAAACAATAAAAAAATTTTGTGCATTTTCTTAATTAATTAAATAACTTTTTAAATTTTATTAATAAAACAACATTTTTAAACACCGTTATGCCAGATATTTTAATAGTTGAAGATTTTTTTTTTTTTTGAACATTGTTTTTTTGTTTGAAAATTTCTTTTATGTAAGTATGTGCTCTTAAATGATCAATTTCACTTTTCTATTTTTAAAAGTAGTTTTTTAACTCTTTATAAATGTATTCGCAAAAGAGAAGAAAATATGTATGTATGGACTCACTTAGTCCCTTCTGGATCAAAACAAAGCTCCTGACACACTAAAGTTGAGTACACATTATGGATTTTTATGGTATCGCATTGTTGTGTACTTACTATTCGCAACGTTTGTTATTTCCGGTATTATGCTTTGTGTGGCATTGCTTTTTGCATAAAAAACATAAAGGGAACGGCATTGCACACATTTTGAAAATTACACCACAAAATGACAACACAAGAAATTTCAGATGTGTACTCGGCCTAACATCATTATTATCCCAAATGGACAGAAGTCCTGACTATATCACAACTTCGTTAATATATTTCCTCCTCCGTCTGACGCAATAGTCCGGGTTTACATGATAGCAAAGGAAAAATAGCAAATTCAGTATCCATTGGAAAACATAAAGTTGTACCAACCCTTGTAAGCTTATCAGGCCTAAATTTCCATTGAAAACATCTATACCCCCAAAATTCAGATGATCCTGA
This sequence comes from Tachina fera, assembly GCA_905220375.1. Classification (NCBI taxonomy): domain Eukaryota; kingdom Metazoa; phylum Arthropoda; class Insecta; order Diptera; family Tachinidae; genus Tachina; species Tachina fera. Next base: position 78,341,011 of record LR999967.1, on the reverse strand, counting down.
CATTAAACGGCCTTCCCGTCGTCGTTAAAAAATGGTGAGCACTCGAAAGCTCTTTTTTATCTTAGGAGCTGTAAGTAATGGCTATGCGGGTTCGACTAGTATATTTTAGTATATTTGTTAATGAGGGTTATTGATGTGATATTCACCCTTTTACCAATCCGCAGCTTATCGAAATATAAATGTGGAAAAAATTCCTTTAAGTAATCGCTGATGTATTCTCAATAAACTGTTTGTGTAAAAATTTGAGTTTACTGAAGTTTGAATAAAAAAAATTAAATTACTAAAATCGTGACACTAAAATAAAATTAGTAAAAAATACTTAAAGAAATGCTGCGTACTAAAGGTATTAAATCGCATGATATTATATTTATTCCATCAGCTTTGTTCAATTCGCAGCTTCAACATATTCAGTTGTGGAAAAAAAATTTAAAAAAAAATGCTGGGTTTTCCTCTTAAATAGACAATGCACAATTTGCACAATTGTTGTCCTGTGGCGTAAAATTGGCAAGGAAACGATCCAGGGCCTGCTTGACTTAACTCATCATAGGCTAAATCGTTACGTTCATGATCGTATCGACAATCGTACGAAAATAAATTAAGTGATACGTTAATCGTATAAGCTAAATGGGGGTTCAGTATGTTCACGTGTGTAATAATCCGAAATTGGTGTTTTTACGCGATCAGTACGTTCACGGATGTGACGATTTGACCCCTAAAGTACGATTATGCCAAACATAAAATTAACGAAGAGCATGAGAAAGAAGTTTCTAGAAGTCAACTATTTTCGTAAAAGGAAATGTCAAACCAATCTAAACACAAATCAAGTAAAAATTTTCAAAATGTTTCAACAAAATATGATATACAGTCAGATCTCAAGAATTAGAACTCTCTAAAAAAATTAATTGTAAATACAATTAATTTTTTTGTTATATCAATTAAATAAATAATTGATTTTGAACCTACAACAATTTTTGTAAATACAATTAACGAAATTGTGAGTCAAAGGAAAATCTGAAAAGTATTTTCCATTAAATATATTAATCAACAAAAAGGTGGTTGAAATTTATTTATTTTCTCAACATTTATTTTTGTTAGATTTGAAGTTATTTTAATTAAAGTTGTTGTTGTATTAACAGTGCTAATGGTTTGATTCTCCCATTGATTATCATAATTGTTATATTAACAATGTTTTTTATACACAATCACAATCTTCGAAATGATTTTTTGCTTGTCTGCAAAAAACACTTTATTAGTACGAAAATAATGAATACACACAAAACATGATTTCTTGTTTCTTTTACATGTGCGCATTCCATTATGATATAATTGATTTAACAAATAATTTTGTTGAGTAAATTAATTGACTACAAAAATTTAAATTTGTTGTATCAGCAATGATGATTGTTAATTTTTAAAGTACATATTAAATTTTTTTTTTTGGGTGCATTTCAATGATATTTTTAACAAAAATTTTAACAAAAATACTGTAAATTGAAGCACAAAATAGCATTTCACATTTCGTAATTCCTGCAATTTCCATAAATTTCATAAATTGCCAGCAATTATTGGAAAGATGTGAGAAAAAGTGTTTCTGTAAGATTAACTTATGACAAGTTTCTCGCAAGAACTATCAAAACAACTCTCATTTTAAATTGCTGCACGAACAACCAAATTTGTAGAAAAGCACACATATGAATTCTTGAATTTTGTGTGTAAAAATAAAAAAATAAACTAGTTGAAAAGATATTCAACGAATTGTTGTACTGAAATATTATTAACAAGTCGATATGTTTATGCTCGTATTTTTTGGATTTCTTTGTGTAAATGTTTTATATAGAGACAGTTGATAGAAAAAATTTCTTTCAAGCATTTTACATTTATTTTATATTTAAGTTCATTATTTTATTTTATTTTATTTTTCTTTTAAGTTATTTCTCTTTTTTGTTGTGTTATTTTCATCTGACACTTGAATTATTCCAGTTAAAAAATAAAATCAGTGTTGTCTGTTTTCGTATTCAAATACAGAAACACTTTTTTTTCTTACAAATCGAGCCACAATGGAATTTTGTGTTTCACACTTCATGTGATCAATTTCAAGATACGAGAAATGCAGAAACGAGCTACATAATATACCCTGTAGTAAATAAAATAGTTGATTGACAAAAAACACTACCTATAAATTAATTATTTTGAAAGTGACTACAAATTGGTTTAAATCTCATGCAGATATCAACCAAACATATTGCATAGAAGCACAAGTAAAAAAATAAATAAAGCAAAATAAGTAAATGAAAAGAAAATTAAAAAAAACATGCCATGAAGTCAGATGTCAAATGTTTGTGTTGAAAAAAAAACTAAATAATTTTAATATTAATATGTATAATATTTTCTATGAGCAGGAAAAACTTTCGTATGAATGTTATGTATTTTTGTTTTAAATATAAAAATACTAATTATTTCTATATATCAATATACATGCATATATTCATTATATATAGTCTATACATATGTATGTATGTATAATATATACAAATGTGTGTGTAGACTTACATAAATATTTATTCAACTATAATAGATATTAATTGACTTCAGAGTGGTTGAAAAATAAGTAGTTAGTAGTCAATTTAAAAGTCATGCAGAGATGGACAATTGACTGCAGCCTATGACATGCTTATGTTAAAATAGTGAGTCGACGATAAGGAAAAAAGTCACTTAATCAACTAGATGTGGTTATTGAAAAACTAGTTTGAAGTTACTTATAAATGGGTTTGAGTTCCTATAGGGTAGTGAGTGAAATAAAAAAAAACGCTAAGATTGAAAACCACAAAAATTAAAAAAAAATTATTTGTAATATATGTATTTAATTGTTCTATTTTTATATGTATATATGGGTTGTAACAAAAAAAAAATAAGAGATCCTGATTAAAAAAAACGTACAAAATTGAGAGTAAAACGGCCCACTGTGTGTGTTTTCAAACAGTAAAAAAAATATATTTGTATGGTCTTAAGAACACTGTGAAACAAAATTTAATGAATCCTGAAAGTACATAAAATACAGATGATGTTAAAGTTTTTCTCGATAATTTCTTTTATAGTTTTTTTTTAGAAAATGTTGCAAAAAGAAGGTATTTTCAAAGTTACAAATTACAAAAAAAAATTGTTGGTATGTTATATTAAAATTGCATATGTGACAGAGTGTAATCAAACACTAAATTTCTGTTTGAAGAAGCAACCCAGTTGACCATTTCTGCAAGACATAATCAAAGGCACGTGTGTGACATATGTACATCAGCGATAGTAAAAACCAATTATTATAGACGTTTTCGAGTACATAATGGGGACTGCATGGGCGATACTATTAATTAAGTTGTAGTCCAAGTTTGTATACTCAAAAATAAAACCTTAACTAAGACTTCCTAGCATTTTGGTCATTAAAAAATGGTAAAACTATGAGGTTTATGAAACAAATTTTCTATAGAAATTTGATTAATAAACCTTTTGTAAATATTTTTTATGAATTAGGCCTTTTGTCTTATAACACTTTTATCTAAACGGTTTTCAAGTCCATTCTATAGAAGGCAAATATATAATTATTTTGAAGACAGCATTGAAGAAAACGTCATCTATGACCACCTGGCCAAATGGGAAGCCTCCGATATTATATACATGAGTATGTACGGATACTTGTACATAGATACTTGTGTATATGTATGTACATACATATATCTACACATACACTCATTCATGAAGAGAATTCATTTCATTATGCACACGCAGTCACAACAATGAGTACAAACATTGATGTGAGTGAATTTTTGTTTTCTTCCTTTATCGTAAACACACACTTGTGCCTCCTTTCATGATAAATTTTCCTAGATTTTGATTAATGATGCGTTGAAATAATAAACTCAAAAAGTGGATGAGATTTATAACAGGAGGGACTTTAATGGCTTCAATTGAAATCGAAAAGGAAATTTTTTTTATAAATGAAGAAGTGCCTTAAAGTCGCTTCGCTACTCATCTAAACATTAAGGAGCAGTTTCATAATAAAACTACAATTTGTTTATAACTTTTTTGGCTTTTGTTATAAATTTAATTTCTATTAAATACATTACACAGGAATACATACATATATATGTACATACATATGTATGTATGTAGGTGTGTAATATGTAGTATATTTTTTTTGCAAATTTTTTCATAGAGAAATACCAAATTGTATTTATAACAAACTGCACAGAATTCACTACTACTGTAATACATAGAAGGAAAAAATAAACAACAATTTTTATTATGTTATTTTTCCAACAAACCATTGATTTGCTCATCCGAACGGCACAATGACTCTAATTGAAGCGATGGTGTGTAACAGTGATAAAGCAGAAACGTTTTCAAACTTTTAAAAATTCTTCCCATTTAAATTTAAAATCTAATGCTGACTACACATAATGGCTTTTTGTGACATCCGAACAATGTGCACTAGTAGCAGCGTTGGCCATTTCCGGTATACATACATATTTAGATATCTTATAGTGTTTTCACACTTTAAGTTAAAACTTGATTTTAACGTTTAAACAATTAACAGCTGATTTTTCAATCACACTGCAAGTTTGTAAAATTCAGGTTTTAATTCGCAGACTGTCCAATAACTTTGCTCAAAATCAAATAAATCTCCTGCAGAAATGCGTGTGTTTGTTGTTGAAATGTATGCTTTTTATAATACTTATTTGACAAACTCTACAACAACTGTTTTTTTTTTTGTATGAAAATCTCGAAAATTTTACAATGCGATGTAAAATGGGAATGGTTTTATTTTTTGTAAATAACAATTTTAAAATTATGAAACTACACTAAAAAAAAGACATATACTATTATTAAGGAAAAAAAAGTTACTAAATTTAAGTAAAAAAAAATTATAAGTTTAACCCCCTGTTTCCACAACACGGACGGTCGACTTGAGTAGAAAATTTATATGAAAATCAAATAAATGAGTGCTTTTCATATAAATCTTTTAGACGAGTCACCTGCCTGACTTTTTGGAAACAGTGTATAAGTAATTTTTTCTAAATTGCAGTAAATTTTTACAAAATCCTAGTAAAAATTACCTAATATGAGTAAAAAGTTCATATTCTTAAAAAATAGTTCATAGAAATACACACAAAAATTCTCACATTCAAGGACAAGTTTAGTGGCTTAAAGGAAATACTTACTAAAAATTGGAAAACGGTTTAAAAGTTTAGGGAAATTGTATCCTAAGAACTTTTCAATCTCGTATTAAATCAAAAAATAAATGTTAGGAAATGACTTACTCCTAATTAGTTCATCAAAGAAAGATATAAAAAGGTATTCAAAATTTTAGAAAAATATTTACCAGTTTCAAGTACTTTATTCTTTAAATTATAAAGTAAATTTTTCATTTGGAATATTTAACCTTGAAATATATTTTTTGTAAATAAAATTAAATTTTAAAACTCAAAAATTTCAATGCTTTTTCAGGCTGCCCTGTTAGGCAATTGGTTAGAATGCTTGCCTAGCAGTCAGAAGGTTGTTGCTTCAATACTTGTATCTTATCAAGGAATTTACATATATGTATGTATGGTGAAAGGTGAAAATTTTACCTAATTTTAGAAAAATTTTATTTAAATATAAAAACATAGTTCCTATAAACTAGTTCATTCATGAACTAGAAATTTAGTAAATATTTTACTGGTTTCAAGTAAAAAACAACTTTGGCGTCATACGACAACTTTTTTTATTCAAGCTTAGAAAGTTTTCCAAAGTCTTAGTTAGTTTTTTTTTGCGTGTAGTAATACAAAGTGAAGAAGTGCTTAGAAATTAAGTTATTGTATATAAAAAATTAACAAATGCATCACAAAATAAAACATTTTTATCGGCGGATCGATATTAGTCATATCGTTTATTTTCACTTTCCATAGGTCAATGAAAATATTTTCGTTGTTTTCCTTCCAAAAAAATTTGTTTAAAATAATTTTTTTTATTGTTGCTGCTGCATCCATTTTTAAATAGAAAATCTTCCAAGCGACATCTATTGTTATTCACTGGCATAAGCATTACCAGCTGCTTCCAGTAATTTTAAATTGGCAGCACTGAATTTATCACAGCAAAAACAAGGTTGCATTTCATAAGACGAACTTAAAACCAATTCTAAAATGGTTTTAAGATAGTTTTAACAAAAACAGTTTGTATGTATGTATGTTTGTACTTTGCTAGTGTAATAACGAGCATCCATGTATGCGGGTCTCTTCAACAACCAACATGAAAATTATAATTGGCTGAAGTTGGCAGTTAGAATCCCACACTTACTTTAACCCTTCTGCCCTGTATTCTGTAATTCGCTAAAGTTAAAAATCTATAGTTAAAAATCTATGAAGTCGATTTATCAATTTTCGTTTACGAATGCAATTTTCAAATGTGGTTTGATAAATCAGCCAATGACTTATAAATAAAATTCGCCGAAATATTAGTGTTTTATGTCAACGCCAAACATTTTTAATTCAGAATTTTGTTGATCGAATTTAGCTTCAGCTTTATCGAGTTAAATAATACTAGAGCTGAGGCCTAATTTCTGTACTCGTGATCGGAATTGCATTCGAATAGAAATTAATTTCGATGGTAAGAAATTTTCCGATGATGTCACTCGCTATCAAGCGAATCGAGTTTTTGTTTTAGTGTTGGGAAAAGGTAAATATATTTATATATAAATTCATTTCACAACACTGAATACTTTGTAAGCAAAAGCATATGTTTGTATATACATATGTATGTGTGCAAAAACATATGTATGCACGTAGATACAAACGTATATGCAGAAAAAAGAAAAGAATATACGTAAATGTTATTTTTATTTTAATTTAATTAATAACTTAATAATAATAAATTAGTGTAAAGCTAGAGAATAGAGCACTAGCCACATTTTAAATTCTCTTATTGGTTGACTAGAAGCAGTTAATTTGTTATTTAGATGCTCCCAGAGTTGATTGATTTTTTTTATTTCCCCCGACAACTCTTAGGCAAAACATTATTTGCCAAGTCAGTGTGTTTTGTTATATTTAAAGTCAACAAGAAATTCTTTAATTTGTATTTTTTTATAAGTATATTTGTACATTCATTCATTTATAAATAAATAAGTCTAATATTGAACATACATTTTGTTTTTCATCACTTTTTCTATGTTAAACATGATTTCGAATGCCATTTTGCTTGCGAGTAAAAACACGAACGGTTGCATTCGAATGTATGCACGTTCCCGAATGCAGTCATTACAAATTTCGATATGTGTTACTCGAAACAGAATGCGAAAATCCCAAAAGTTAGAAAACTCGCACATTCGAGCAATAACTCGCTCGCAATCGAATGCGGGAATTAGGCCCCTGGTGTATTATGATATGAGACTCTGCTGAAACCTTTATAGTTGAACTCTGCGAAAGTCAAAAAATTTCTCCATTCTATTTCTTCCTAATACAGAGCAATAACACTGAAATTTTTCTAAATTTTGAAAACGCCAATATGTGTATATTTGTCTTCTCTTCTGCTCTGTCTTAAACAGTCCTCAGATTCTTGTGATTTTTGTTTTTGTGTTGCCTCAAGCAAATTCTGGCCACATCTAGTTAAGAAGACGAAACAAACAAAAAGCAAGAAACAAATATTCTTTGATCTTTACTAATTAATTTATGCATTTTAATTATGAGTAGTTGCTGTTACATTCGCATTAAGGCTTTAATATATACATATATACAAACATAACAAAATTTCCTGAAAATTAATATTGATTTAATAAAAGCATTTATTATTAATTCATGAGTGCATATTTTAGTTTTATAATTTTCCCACAGCAAGTCATGTAAAGTAGTTAATGACAAGTTAATAATAAACGTATTCATTAAATTTCTCTGTTTTAATTTAACATATTATTAATACCAATCAGTGTGCTTACTAATTGTGTATAATTAATACTTTTGACATTTGATTATTCAATGTGAAGTTCTTATGAGCATACAAATGTCTCGTTTTATGAAACAAACAAACATTTCTTGCCGCTAGATTGTATCTAGCAAATATGTAGAAAGTAGAAGCACGTACACAAAGTATAATTTAAGTTTTACTAAGCATGGATCTATGGTAATTTTCTAAAGATGAATTTCCATCTTAGAAAGAGATCATTTTTGTATTTTGATGGTCATGGTCCTAGCCACTTCGATTTTCAACTTTGCAACTTCTCGCGAAGTTTTGCAATGTTCGCGATGAAATCGAGTTTTTGCCAGTATTCTGCTTCTTAACAGGTTTCGTGTTAGACTTTGCTATTATTTGGCTGTTAGAAAGGTTTTGCGAATTTTAGCCATTTTCGCATTTTGTACCGAATTTTTTTCAGCATTCCTTAGAGTTACACCCCTTTTTAATAAAAACGGCTCGTTTTAGCGAGATTAAGCAATTTTGATTTCTTGCTTGTTTCCAATATTGCGTGATTTATTCCAAATTTCAACCTTTTTTTAAGTTATTTGCATAACTTGGTATCCACTTTGTACTCTATTACCACTTCTTATATCTTTTCTCTAATTTAATTCTTATTAAAGCACAACTTTTAAGAATGTTTTAGCGTAAATACCATAATTGATGAAATTTTCAAACAATAACTTGCATTAGAGGCCGTAAAGAAATGAACAAAAACTAAAATATCTGATTCGAACATCGAACATGTTTGCATTCAAAAATAATAAAACCGACTTATTTTCATGACACCAAATGAATTCAATATTGGTTTACAAAACAGACTATCAGCAAAACCGATTATTATTTCGTTGTTGAGAAATGAGGAAAAAAATTAATATCTGTTTTTATACCCTTAACCAAAAAATGGTAAAAGGGTATATATAGGATTGTCATTGCGTTTGTAATTTCTATAATATTAATAAGCGACACATAAAGTATATATATTCTGGATCCTTATGCATAGGGAAGACGAACAAGCGATGTCCGTCTGTGCGTCTGTCCGTCTGTCTGTACGTGAAATCGGTTTTCCCAAGCTCCCAGAACAGATAGAGACTTCGTTCTTGGACTGGTGTGTCAGAAATTTTCCGAAAAATTTTTCTATTAAAAATCAGAAAAATCGAGGAGACCGTTTCAGAGCTGGAAAACTCAAACTCTATTTTCCCATAGAAAATAACTACCGAAAACTAGTTTTTATTACTTTTTTATTAAATTGTCTTACTTTATACTTCGGCATGAATAAAATTGATATTTATAATTTAAAATAAAATTTAAAAAATTTAACAAATTAAAAAGACGTTTCCAGGGTTGGAAAACTTTAACTTTTTTCTAATAATTAAACATATTTCATGTTTTAGCTATTTTCTCAGGAACGGTAAGAGCTAAGGGTCTGAAATTTGGACACAGTATGTAGAACTTTGGTCGCTACAGCAAGAAATATATAAAAGAAAAATATTAAAAGGTGGTTCAAAACGAGTGACGAAAAGTTTTAGAATCCCATGCAATATACATACAATTGTATATATGTATGTATATTGACACTTGAAATTTGTAAAATTAGTGTATTTTTATATATACTACAACAATTAACACTAAAATTTAAAAAAATTTAATTAAAGGGTGGTCCATCAGTTAATGCAATTTTGACTATGTAATTTTGACAAATTGCTTTATCTTGGAAACCGTAAAAGTTAAACCCTTGAAATTTTCAAAAACAGTAAAACTAAAAAATCCGCAAATTATAAAATCGCCAAAAATTTAAAAAAATCGCTAAAACGAAATATGAAAAAAACCGAAAATATTGCCAAAATGAAAAAAAGCCCAAAACCGAATAAAATCGCCAAAGATTGAAAAAAAATCACCAAAATCCGAAAATTCGAAATAATTAAAAGAAAACCAAGAACCGAAAAAATCGGCATAACTAAAAAACCGCCTAATAAAAAAATCGTCAAAATTAAAAAAAAAAGCCAAAACCCGAAAAAAATCACAAAAACAAAAAAAAGCACTGAATTAAAAAGAAAATCAAGCACTTAAATAAATCTCAAAAATTAAAAAACCAATATGTAAAAAATCAGCCTAAATTAAAAAACAACGCTAAAAACACAAAAAAATCGCTAAACCGAGCAAAAAGAACCAAAAATTAAAAATTAAAAAAGCACTAAATTAAAAAACGCCAAAAACGAAAAAAAAAACGCCAAAACTACCAAACCTTATTAAAAAAACGCTTGAAACCGAAAAACACCCCAAAAACGAAAGAAATGCCAAAATTATATTTTATATAGGCTAAAGTTCATATAGTATTACTACGGAACCCTTCGTGCCCAAGTCAGAGTCGCACTTTATTGAATTTATTTTAAGTAAATGGAGATGGAAATAAAATTTATCTCTAAATTACAGTCCTAACTATAAAATTAATTAAAGAACATTTTCCTTTGTCCTCAAGAAATTCAAAAAAAATTTTTAGGAATAAACGTTTACATAATACCACTATATATAACTTTTCCAATGGGATGTTTAAATTGAGGAAATTAACAATTTTGCAAAATCAAAGATTATTAAATAAAAGAGTTACATAGTTTACTTGGTATGGAGGTACAATACTAAAACTATTTTCGAGGTTCGAAGCTTTAGCAAACATTAGATCGAATCCCATGCCAAGTGGGATATTAAATAATGTTTTTATTGGATAGTGTTGATATAACGGCATTTTTTGTTTGTTTAGCTATAAGTGCAATAAACGACTAACTTATTGATCAATTATCAAGAATTAAAATTACTCTTAATGCACCAAATATCTCAATAAATGCGCTTCATAATTAAACTTACTACTAATATATATATAGATGTAGTCAATTCCTCAATAATTGCATATGAACTTTTATCCAAACACCGAAGTATAAAGAGATGAACCGTTTTTTCTTGCTCTCCTGAAAACTTGTATTTTTTTTAGAAACTAAGGCATCGATTTTCAACTTATTGCTAATATAAGAAATTGCACTAGAGCAAAATTATGAATTTTTTCACAAAATTAATATGTACCTACATATGTCTGTGCTTATGTATGTATCTCTATACTACATAAGCGCACTTTGGTAAAGGGTATATAAGATTCGGCACAGCCGAATATATAGTTGAAAATATTTTTTTAAAACAATGTGGCATACTACAAAAAACTGCTCGATTTTCACACACAAAAACAAAAGTTTTATTATTTATATACAATTAATATCTAATATTTATTTACCATTTCATAGTGTTCTGAATTAAGCTCTGTTGATAACACTTTTTTGATAGAGGAGTAAATTCAATTAAAACAAACACATATTGAATTAAAACTTTAATCAAAAATATTTTTTTTCTAATTAAGCACTTAATTGAACAAATTCGCAAATAATTTTTTCTATATAATGAGAAACACATAAGTAATAAATAAGAATTTGCTCAGCCGAAATATAATTGATTATTTTTATACACTTTTTTATTCAAGCATTTGTGCAAATATTTATATTTATTATAATCAAATGGAAGATTTTACGATTATACTTAAATTATCATATGAATTATGATTGTCTAATATTATTTATTTATTAATTCTAATTACAGGTAGATATATTAGATACATCGGGTGATATGCAATTTCCTGCCATGCGTCGTTTATCAATTGCCACTGCACATGCATTTATGCTTGTCTATGCCACAACATCCGGTTCCAGTTTTCAATGTGTTAAACAATGCTTTGAAGAAATACGAGAGCAAAGAGCTGATTTTCAAGTAAGTCAATGAATGAAATATGAAATATTTTGTTAGTAAATGCATAATAATATATTGAGTAAAGTGCAACTATGACTCGCACTCGGAAGGTTGCGTATGGGCACTGCATACTATACTATACGAACTGATGTAGACATATCAAAAAAATTAAGTATTTGTTAAACTTTTTTTCATTTTTTGGCAATTTTTTAAGTTTTAACACTCTTTCTTCATTTTTGAATTTTTTTTCGTATTTAGGATCTTTTAGTTTTTTTACGTTTTCACTTAATTTTTTTATATTTTTTCCGTTTTTGGCTACTTATTTTAGTTTTAGCGATTTATTTTAGTTTCGGCGCATTTATTTTGTTCTGGCGACTTTTTTAACTTTTTGGCGGATTTTGTTCATACCTTTGATATATGAGTGCCCCTGTGGTCGAATAGATAATATGTTATGTCGATGGTTGTTGATTCTGCTTGAAAATTATATATAATTGCATTTATAACAAGAAAAAAATAAAAGTTGTCATTGTTACAGTTAAGTGTCGCCATGACATTTTTAAATAATTTTTAAATCAGGGTTCATTTACTAAAAATTGTTACGAACTTGTAAAAGAAAGTGTTCATTAACTCAAAAAGTTTGCAAAGAGAGAGCGTCAAAAGAGAGAGAAAAAACTCCTACAAATAACTAATAAAAAACTAATAAAAATTTTACTTGAAAGAATTATTCAACCACTTGTTGTGTGTTTTGTTGTCAAATTAATTATTTCAAAAATATCTGAAAAAAGAAAACTGAAATATCTGAATTTCTTTGTTAAAAAACATGTATGCTTATGTATAGAAAATCATATTTTCTTAATTAATCGTTTTTCTTTCATTAAGCCACATAAATTCAATTTTAATGGCAAATATTCTTTTTTGATTCTCATACATATATGATCATAGGCATGATAGGCATTTTTAAAAATGCATAAAAATTGTAAAAATACATGAAACTGTGTAAAGAGTTTCATATTAAATGTCAATTTGTAAAAAAAATTGCAATTTAAAATATTGTCAAACAAAATACATCAGAAAAAGTAAAATCTTATCACCATTCCCATCCATGGTTCTGATATGAATAAAATTTTCTTGCAAGTTTGTACAAGTAAAGCGTTCATTTACTTTTTCATATTTAGGAGAGTAATTTTGAGAGTAGTTTCTGCTGGGAAAGTAAATGAACAGACCTATTGTTCTACACCGATTAGGTGTCTATGAGATAGTTGTGTGACAAGTCACAAGGTACATTAAAAGTATAAATTAATTCCATCCTGGGCCATCCCCATGTAACTGGTCCTTGGTTAGAACTCGAACTGATCACGGGACTAGTCTTGTGTCAATTTTTGTATTTCTGCAGGGTTTATTTAATCTTATTTTTTTAATTGATTATTTAAATAGGGTAGATAACATATATATATATATATATATATATATATATATATATATATATATATATATATATATATATATATATATATATATATATATATATATATATATATATATATATATATATATATATATATATATATATATATATATATATATATATATATATATATATATATATATATATATATATATATCTTTAGTTGAAAATAAGAGCAATTCTCTTTTAATAAACATTTTTAAAATGTGAGTTAATACTAGACATGAGCGCAAGATATTGAAAAGTGCACTGGCAGCTTTAGTGCAGAGATATATTGTATCTATTAAAGATGCCGATTTTTGGAATCCCTTTTTAAATGACATGAGGGCACCAAAAACAAATGAGTCTTTAAAAGAAAATTTGCATTAAAAGTGATAAAAACTATATTTGTAGTTGAAAATTATATAGCTTTTAATTTCTTTAACCGCAAATATGCAGTAAAAAATGTTAAACGACTTTAATAAATATTTTGTGGTGGAGCGAAAAATTCCCAATTAATGTAAATAAAATATTTAAAAAAAAAAACGAAAATACCTTTAAATCAGAAACACTGTTTTAACCCGCAAGCCAAAATACTTTATTGCAATATAGTCATAACTAAAAAAATAAATTCAGTAAAGTTCGACTTTGGCCCGCGCACGAAGGGTTCCGTACGGACACGAGATATGTAGTTCAATACGAATTTTAGCCTACATAAAATATAGTTTTGAAATTTTTTTTTCGTTTTTGGGTTTTTTTCGGTTTTAAGCGTTTTTTAGTTTTGGGGTTTTTTGCGTTTATTTTGTTTTGACACTCTTTTCTCGTTTTGGCAATTTTTTCTGGTGTTTGCCGTTTTTTAATTTTGGTGATTTTTTTGCGATTTTTTCACGTTAGCAATTTTTTCAGTTTCGACACTTTTTTTCTCGTTTACGATTTTTTTCGGTTTTTGACAATTTTTTTTAATTTTGGCGATTTATTTTTTATTTTGGCGTTTTTTTAATTTTGGCGATTTTTTTTACTTAGACGATTTTTTTAGCTTGTCGATTTTTTTGTTTTTTGGCATTTTTTAATTTTGAAGACTTTTTTCATTTAGTCGCTTTTTTAGTTTTGACACTTTTTTTTTCTAATTTTTTTCGATTTTTTTTTCATTTGGGCGATTTTTTCGAATTTGGCGATTTATTTTTAATTTTAATATAATAATTTTCGGATTTTTTAGTTTTACCGTTTTTAAAAATTTCAAAAGTTAACTCCTACGGTTTCCAAGCTATTGCAAGTTGTCAAAATTACATAGTAAAAATTGCATTAAGTGATGGACCACCCTGTATAAAAATAGACTTATTTTACAAATTTCAAGTGTCAATATACATACATATGTACATACAATTGTGTGTATATTATATGGGATTTTAAAATTTTTCGTTGCTCGTTTTTTGTTGTAGCGGCCAAGGTTCTACATACTCTGTCAAAATTTCAGGTCCGTTGCTCACACGCTATGTGTGATGGACAGACGGACAGACGGACAGCGTAGCGAAAACAATATGGTTCCTTTTTTCACCTTTGGTGGAAAAATAGTTTTACAGAAAATTAATTGAAAGATATTCATAAAACTTAACGCAGGTATTAAAGAGTATATGTACTTCTCTTGGGAGGTGAAAGTTAAAGACAATAGCATAAAAATTTTACACAAAATAAAATGAATTTTTTGAGATATAACTATGTTGCAACTATGCCGCGTTGCATAAGTGTAACTAGATGCATGTACTATATGCACAAACGTACGTGAAGTGAACGTATGTGTTTGCATTTTTAATACTTGTAAATAAAATTTTGGCATAAATAAATAAATTTGTATAAAGAATGTCTACCATTCTGTAAATGTATCGTAATGGTGATATTTTGCCATTTTATATTTGGTTTAACATGCGTTTTTGTTGTTGTTGTTAAAGCTTTTAATTTTTTTTTTCATACATTTTTTTTTTGCAGGACATTCCCATGGTAATCGCAGGCAATAAATCAGATCTGGCCAAAACACATAGAGAGGTCAAACTGGAAGAGGTAACAGACTGGGTTTATTGTGAATTGCCTCGTTTAAGGTGAGTTGTATGTTAAAAGTGATTACAAATATGCAAATAGTACATATTATTTTTATTTTTTCATTTTCATTTGAAAATATTTGCAATAACAAAATATCATTTAAAGTATTTATTGAGGACTTTAGTTGCTGACGATTGAGTTTTGTTTATTTGGTTCATTTATTATTCCATTCCCAAGCAACACTTAATTAGTTTGAATTTTTCCATTATGTTTCTAAATTAAGGAAAACAGCAGTAAAATTTTATTTTAAATAAATTGTTTTTCTTTTCTTTTTTTAATATAATGGAACCAAAATAAATTTATGTATATTATTTTAACATTTTTTGTAAGTAATTGATATTTTGATTGATTTTATGCGTGTGATGGCGAATGAAAATATTAAATTTCTACAGGAAATTAATTTTAATAAATATTTTGTTTTTTTTTAATTTTAAAAATCATTATATTATGTTGCACTGATTGATTGCCAATATCATTTACAGTAAAGTAATAAATTGTTCAGTATGACGAACGAAAATTAAAATACCAATTGCTGTGTTTTGAGTTCATTTTGGTATTAAAACAAATAGATAAATTATGTCAAGTCAAATTGGCTTTGCAGGTGGCAGCAATTCTACAAAGTTACAGCAATATAAAAAATCGAGACTTTTTCGTTGGCAAAATCGGAACAGAGTGATTTTGTATAACAAAATAAAATAAATTTTATTCAAATATTTGCAAGGCATATTCATGTGGACTAGACTATCCTTGAATCCACGAGTATAGTAAGGACGTCAAAAATTCACTTAAAAACGTATGTTGACATTGAGCCATATTCAAACTACAAGCTGCAAAATTAGCCACCTGTCCTCATATTCTGTAACTAACTAAAGCTATTGTTAAAAATCAATGAAGTCAATGAAGCAGAGCAGAAAATAAAAATTTACTATTTTTAAACACATTTTTTCAATCCACAAAACTAGACGTGTGTTTAATCGTTTAAAAACAATATACATATATACAATTATGAATAAAATTCAGCGAGAAATTTCTCCCTTTTCCAATTAGAATTTTTTGTTTACCCTATTACTTGCTATTAGTTGGAATTGTTCCCAGGGAAAAGTTTCTCGGGGAATTTTATTCATAATTGCCCTCATAGTCAATTATAAATATGTAAATGTGTGTATTTAAATGGATTCAGTAATTTTTATTACGATAATCGTATCAATTGCTTAATTCCCAAAACCTCTTGTATCTCTGTATCGCTTGTATTATCATATTAAATACAAGAGTGTAACATTTGTTGTATGAAGTTTTCATATAAAAATTAAATACTCTATTACACTTTTATTTCATATATTTTTAAAATGTTGTATTCAGAGAGAGGCTCTCTGAGATAATTTTTGTGTAGCTTGTTCTTCTTTTACACTACACAGAGGGTGTTCACAATTAAAAAATAAAAAATGTATTTGATACACAAATACAGGATAAAGATTGTTGTGAATTAAGCAAATATAATATGTATAAATAAAATTTATCGACTTTGCTATTCAGTAACATATTTTAACGGATGGAGGGAAAAAATTTTAATTACAAGATTAAATTCATTGAATTTTTCTTTATTATTCTTTGTGCTTTTCGCTTATTTTCACATTTTTTATACAGAGTAATCATATCACATTATCGTTGCCGCAAGATTTGAAAAATGTTGAAAAATATTACGATTTTCGGTTCGCAAAAAGTTATAGAGTCCAGGTATTGTCCTTCAAAGAAATATTTGAAAAATATATAAAATTCAACCCTATAATTAGAACGCAGTTTTGCATAACAGTTACAAAAAATACACTGATTTTCGAAAATCAGTGTGCACTTAAAAAATAGTGTCGTCTTTTGTGAACATTTAAATATAAATATCATTTTTTTATTTCGAATTACCTCTTAAGTTGAGATTTTTAAATATTTTAAACTTTAAATTGTTTATTTTTTGTTTGCTTATTATAGTAAGCTTTATGGTATCTTTAATTATGCGGTCAAAAAAAATTTATGTTATTCTTACACGCACTTAAACAAAAATTTTCATAGCAATTTCATGACAATTTGTATTTGTAATTAACATTTCATAAATGTGAAATCAAAAAATATTGTACTAAATAACAATTGAGAATTTATGGGCGGCGTGTCTCTGTTTCATTTGTATAATATTTACATTGTACACGCTTTATTATGCACATAAATTTGCAGTGAATTTTAATTCTCTTTAATGTAATAAAAAATTTGTAAATGTCACTATTTAACATTTGTATGCATATGTGCAATGTGTTATTTGTCTCTAAATTATTCAGGATTTTAGATATTTAAGAAGCATTCAAATGCGAAATGGTCGCTGTTAATATGATGGAATTTTATATTTTTTTTTTTCAAAAATTATGTACAATTGGCTGTTTATATGTACATTGTACATATGAAGTATGTGCATAACATATGCATGTATGTACATACATACATATGTATATATGTAACATATGTTTGTATGTAATAATATGATAGCTGACCTATTAGTTAGTTTACAATACACCATTAAGTATTTTAATGTTTGTTACTTTTTTTGTTCGTATTTCTAACAGTTTAATGTTGTGCAGAAAGAATGTCGTGACTTAAAGTAATAACTATTTTTCTGTTGCCTTTTTCTGCAATTATGGTGAAAGAAGGACGAAACCGCAAGCCGCACAATTACATATACAAAAAGTTTTAATTTTCCTTTTCTTATAATTTTCATATACATTCGTATAATATAAATGAGACAAGGCGGCACCAGTCAGTGGTATTCGCTTGTATGAATAAACTTTTGCAATTTCACTTAACTGCAGTCAAAGAACTTTTTTATTGTGCGTTTTATGCTGAAATGCTTTTGAAAACTTAAAGTTGTTTATAGGTCATTCCATATGCCCATAAAACCATAACGATAATGTCTTGGCTTACATACGCTGAAGGAAATGTCAATATTAAAGACGTATTGTACTCTAGGCAATGTTTTCAAAGATAGAAATTTTGCATGTACTTGTCAATGATAGTCCGACTATTATATTGAGCCTTAATTTTGATTTTATCGTAAGCTAGATGTTATCGAAAATTAACTTTTTTATTAAAATTAAAATTTAGTTTAGAATTATCAAATGTAAAATTTTATCATAAGCGACAATTTACTTATGTATGTATGTAAAACAAATTCAAATATTATAAAAAAAACCTTATCCTGACACATTTAATTTTTGTTGCTTGTGAGAAAAAGAAAAAATTGCTTAAATCGATATAAGATGATTTTAAGATAATATTTCCTTCATAACCTGCATATTTGAAAGTACCCCTGGTCAAAATTTCAATTAGTTTATGTGATTTTTCAGGAAGTTATATCAATATGACTAGCGACTTATCTGTTTTTATACTTTTGATCTTATTTGGAATAATTGCTTAATTTAGGTTATATTTTGATATATTTCAACATATAAATACTACTCATAATGCCAAGAGCAATGTTTGCTTAAAAAAAATAAAGGTTAACAGGGAATTTCCCAATTTAACTGTAAAAGATATAAATTTCTGGAAATCGACTTGAATGCTTAAAAGTACTCAAAGGCAAAACAGTAAAATATGATTTAACACTTTTGCCTTATTGATAACAGCGTAAGTCGAAAAAACTAGTTTCAAAATAAACCATTTTTAACACTTTTGCTGTACTAACGAATGTACGCAACATCCCAGCAAAAAATTACACATTACCATCAAAACTACCCAGTAAAATATTAGACATTACCATCTAAACTACTTACCAAATAATGACTTACTTTTTTATTGCCAAATTGAAGCTCTCGCTAACAAATAACAGTACCTAAAATTTAAGAAAATGCTGTACAAGTTAATCCTGGGAGTGTCACTTAATATATGACAGTAGTCAAAACTCAAATACGAAAAATATAAAAAGTCGCGAACTATACCAAAATGGGTATCACTCGACAGGTATTTTAAAATAATCTTTAGGTTTCACTTATGATTTTTCATTTCGAATGACCAATTTGATTTTTTTTTAATTATTTCATAAAATGCAACGCTAAGTGTTGATAAATTTCTTATGTATTTTGTTTGTGTAAAATCACATTTTGTCCATATAAAATTTGTCAATGTACGGCGTTGAATTTTACAGAATTAGTCCCATAGTTTTTAGAATATTTTGATCCTTATTGTAACCTTAAATAGACTTATTTTAATCTGTTTTATTTTCCAAGTGATGATGATGCAAAATCGAATAAAAATGATTGTCTTGTAAAAGTTTTTGTTTGAGACTTTTAAACTTATTATGTTTGTATGTTGTGATTCTCACTAACGTCTTAAGAGTCTTACTACACCAAGAAAAAAGATTAGTTGAAAAATGGTTAGGCCAATAAAATATCATTTGCATAAACTATATTTCAATTCACGCTTTCAATTTTCTATTAATCCAAAAAACAATCCATGTTCATGACCATAAGGGCATTATTGTAACAAATATATAATTCTGACAATTCTTACATTGATTGCATCAACCGACCGTATGCTTTTGTCATAACTAATTATCTTACTGGTTAACACAGCCGAATAAAATATTATGAATTGGATTTTACCACCAACTTTAACAAAAAAATTGTCCTTCTATATTAAGGTAAAAATAAACATTTTTATCAGTTGATGCCAGTGACTAAGAGGTTGAGTTTACTGTCATAGTTTATAGCAGAAAAGTAAAAATTAACTCTTGTGATTTTCAAATGTATTATGATTTATGATTTCACAAATGGTTTTTGAAATTATGTGCATAAGATAACATGTTTGTGGCTGTTTAAAATACTTGTTTTAAGAAATGCATATAAATATGCATCACCACCAGAAAATAAATTTCAATTAAAATAAACTTCATCTCTTAAATATTATTTGGAAGGTCTTGATGTCTCACCGACATCTAATTACTCTTTGTGGCGCGCTGCTAGAAAGCTTAAAACACCCGTTGAGTTTAAGCCACCTCTGCGCACATCTACCGGAGATTGGGCAAGAAGCGATACGGAAAAATGTAAAATATTTGCTGAGCATTTAAAATCCGTATTTACCCTAAATACATGTACTGGTGTTGCTGATTTGCCGTGTGTAGTTGCTCTACCCCCTCCAGCCTTAAAGTTTAAGATGCGTGATGTACATAAAGTAATTGCTGAACTCAAGCCAAAGAAAGCTCCAGGTATTGATGGAATTAGTAACAAGATGCTGATGAACTTGCCGCATATTGCAATAAGAATCTTGCTGTTTATTTCTAATGCCATATTATGACTGGAGTATTATCCACAACTCTGGAAGCTTGCAAAAATCAAAATGATTCCAAAGCCGGGCAAAGATCTTACTAAAGCTGAGTCATATAGGCCAATAAGTTTGTTGTCAACTAATTCAAAACTCTTCGAAAAGCTGCTCATGACAAAATTGTCCCCAACCTTAACTCAATTTATAAGAAAAACATTTGAGGAAAAGTAATATTGTTCTGCATTGTTTATTGACGTTTGATAAAGTGTGGCATAAAGGTCTAATTCTAAAATTAAAATCATATCTACCAATAAATTTAGTGAGTTTATTAGAAAGTTACATTACTACCCGGAAGTTCACGGTTGTGGAAGGAGAATTCATGAGTGTGCCCGAATCTATATCATCCGGTGTGCCACAGGGGAGCATACTGGGGCCAGTTTTGTATTTGATCTATACTTGTGATATGCCTTTGAGCAGCAATATCCATACATCTACGTTTGCCGATGATACAGCCTGCCTTAGTATGAATGAAAACCCTCACGAGGCTTCCCGATATTTACAAGAACATATTACACAATTGGAAATGTGGTTGAACTTATGGAGAATTAAGGTAAATGAACAAAAGTGTGTCCATATAACGTTTACCCTAAGAAGAGATACTTGTTCCTCAATTCGAATCAATAATCAAAATATTCCTCAACACTCCCAAGTGAAATACCTTGGTATACACTTTGATCGAAGGCTTACATGGAAACATCATATTGACTTTAAGCTAACTCAGATGAAAATTAAGTTATCTCAAATACACTGGTTGATTGGCAGAAATTCAACACTTAGCATGGACTGTAAACTTTTATTATACAAGTCGCTTTTAAAGCCAATATGGTGTTACGGTATCCAGTTATGGGGCACTGCTTCCCATAGCTTCCAATGTAGAGAGAATCCAACGAAGGCAAAACAAAATTTTACGGTTAATAACATCGGTTCCATCAAAAATTCTAATATACATCGTGATTTAAATATGCCACTAGTGACTGAAGAAATTGCAAAATACGCAGGCAAATATTTAACAAAACTCGAGTCACATCCTAATCCGCTTGCTCGTAATATTTTGAACTTTACTGGACACATCCGCTTAAAAAAGAGGGACACAAGGGCTCTATTACTCAACACGCCAAATGGGATTTCTTGAAAATACTTTTTTTATACTTTTTTATAATTTTTTTTCTTTTTTGAATTATCACTACTTATGTATTATTTATAACTATTAACAAGTTTTTGTCCGACAGTGGTCGGTCCTAATAA
This sequence comes from Tachina fera, assembly GCA_905220375.1. Classification (NCBI taxonomy): domain Eukaryota; kingdom Metazoa; phylum Arthropoda; class Insecta; order Diptera; family Tachinidae; genus Tachina; species Tachina fera. Next base: position 78,319,122 of record LR999967.1, on the reverse strand, counting down.
TTATATTTTAGATTTAAGATTTGAATACTTATTGTTAGTTCATAGTTGAAGATTTTTTAAATTATGTATTTCTATTTGCATCTATTGTTTACTTTTACCTCAGTAAGGAAGGCCAATTATTCTTTCACAGAAAACAATTTTGAAATTGTTTTAGTTATACTAACCATATTTTTGGTAGCACGAATAACTTTTATTTCAAATTCAATAATGTTAACTAATTTTTTCTGTTGCCGCAACTATTTGGTTAAGGGTTTTAATTAAAATATGGTGGTAGCACAAGAAAATTGCAGTCGTTATACCAGAATTCTACATAGTTGGTGCAACCGCCAAAATTCGATTGGCAACAAATTTGGTTATCTCAACGAATCTGTTTTCTCTGTGTAATATATGTGAAGGTTTTTAGCTAACATCAAAATCTTTTGAGGTGACGTCTACGGCAGAGTTTCATAAGCGCCAACAAAATGCATATAGACCGAGAGAATTACAAAAGTATCATTTTAGAATCTACTTGAGTATTGTCCTTCAAACAACTATAAAGGGTTACAATTGAAAATAAACACCAAACTCATACACCAACATACAATTCAATTTTAAACTAAATACGTATAACTGCAGACAATCAACGACTATGTTCATACACACTCCTTGATTTACGCAGCACAAACGACTATAATTAAAAATATTTACTTAATTTTTGCCACAGGCCCATGGCTATTAATTTTAGTTAATTTTAATTATTATTTTTCGAACTTCATTTGTTTTTATATTTATGATTTGAACGGGCTAAAGTTTGCCCTAAGTAGAACAAAAATAAGCAAATTAACTAGCATGTGCATAATTAGTACAGAATAAACGACAATGGTAAGATTGTTGTAAATTAGAAATGGTAAATTTGAGCTTTCGTTACAAAACACCTTTCAGCAAATTGAAATGCGATGAATCAAAACGATTCACATATTCCATTTGCAAAAAAGTTTCGTATATAAGCAGAAATTTACATCAACTGATACCACATACAGTGGACCAAACACAGAAAAACGCTGATGATGAAGGTTAAGTGGCCTTCGAAAACGGCTAGCTGTTCCGTTAAACTTTGTGTTGTTGTCAGACTATTTACAACTTAGTTTGATGTTATTTGTTCATTAATAATTATCACATATAATTTGGCTTAAAAATCGACACGAACTTTAGCCCGTTCAAATCATAAATATAGAAACAAATGAAGTTCGAAAAATAATAATTAAAATTAACTTAAATTAATAGCCATGGGCCTGTGACAAAAATTAAAAAAAAAGTATACTTAATAGTAACAATCCAAACAATTTTGCCTTGAGTAGAACAAAAATAAGACTACAATTAAAATTTATATAGCTGTATCAGCTGCAATCATACACATAAGTATAAAAAATACGAGTGTTTATTCAGCTACGCATGAGCATATATGGGAGGTTTTTATTTTCACAAGTATCAGAGCTGCCACAAAAGTGTATCGGTAAAATTCGAAAATGACGTCAGTGTTCAAATGACTGAATAACAAGCATAAAAGGTGCGATTTAATAATTCTTGACTGTGCTTAAAACGTTTCTTAGTAAATATTTACTAGAAATGCATTTATCACTTTACAAGCTAAAAAAATTTTAGCAAATTTTGCGAATAACAAATTTAAGAATAATATCAGTTGTTTAAAGGTTATAATTATCTTTTAAATCTATAAGATATGTTCTATGGACAAAAAGAAATATTTTACATTCCTTTGACACAGAAAATTTCATACGAGGGCGTATGATCAATAAATACACAATAATCAATCATTCGTATATTTTTTATAATCACTCCAACTATAAGTATGACAGAAATTCAGTATGTAAAATATGCGTATGCGTTGCTATTTATATTGGTAGAGTATTAGTGTTCTTTCATAAATCTAGTAGAGAGATATTCTGGTTTGTTGAAATTGGCTATAGTCATTTTAGTTTACTAAAATTATGAGTAAATAAGATTAACTAAGAAATAAGATAAAGTAAGAACGATACATTCTTTGGGTACTTATTGTCATTTCCAGGTACGTATCTACTTCATGCCTATGTCGGTGAATGATATAAGTATGTATATAATATAAAGCACTCTTCCTTGTTTTTTCTATCACAAACAAAAAAAAGAAAAAGTTATTTTCTAACTCAGGTCTAGAGTTTGTTGCATTCATAGTTAGTTTCTGTTTTTAAAAGCAAATAAATTGTCTGCTTAGAATAATTCAATTAAATATTTTCGGTGTTCCGTCAATTTATATTTGCAAGGATTTCTTTCTTTCAAAACTGCGTGTAAGAAAAAAATTTATTCATTTTGATTTCTATTACGAGTACATTAAATTAGAAATTTGAAATGAAGAAATAAATCTATTCTTTAATGAAAGTTTCAATTCAATAAGAATAAAATATTTAGAGCAATTAATCAAACTAAAATAAATATAACTTGTTACCCTTAATACTTAAACATATAAAAATTTAAAATAAAAAATCAAGTTGAAGATAATAAAAACAATATTTTTCATATAAATTATAATCTCTTTATACACATAAACACTTTTAAACTTAATCGTACGTTGATTCCATATCCAGCAAACATATAAATAGCAGGTCATTATTAAACCCAGATTTCACAAGTACAATAAACAAATATTTAAATAATAAATAAATAAATTAACAAAAAGTAATAATAATAATTATAATAATGTTTGTTTCTCTATTTATGACTCGATTATGGTAAAGCTCGTATCGCGCTGAAAGTTTCATTGTTTTTAATTATTGCCCCATATACTTATATTTTTGCAATTCTACATAACTTGTTGGTAGCTTTTGTGTAAGCATTGCGGTTTTGTAAGCTTTCTAGTATTTTGATTAAAGTCTACTCGGAACTTGCCTAAACGACAATGAAATTCTTCTAGCCAACAGCAAACAAACGTTTTTTGATGATTTTGTGCCGCATTGGGCGGGGCTAGGAAATTAAAATGAAATACATATGTATATATTTTTAATTAACTATTTTAAATTTAAACGTAAATATAAAATTTTTTATTACATGAATAAAATATTTAATTTAAACTAAATTCAAAATCAATGAATATATTGTTTGAATTAAACAATGCAGTGATAGCAACATTGACTAGAATTCAATTAAATTTGTATTGAATAGATTAAGCAAATGCTGGTCTGAAAATAAGATTGGAAAAAAATGTAAAACTCATTTTTAAATTTAAGTAGTTTGTATGCTTCAGTTAATGTTTTATCTCGAGCTCCTAATTGCATTAAAAACATGAACAAAAACCAGATTTTTCAATAAAATAAATGACTTGCTGTTTCAACTAAATTGATATTATTATTGGAAAAAATATTTTTACGTAATTTAATTAATTAATTAATCATTTTGCTTTTTTTATATTAAGGAAGACAATAATTTCAATACATTTTTAGTAATGTTTTTTTTTCTGAATTTACAAATAAGGTCTCGCATACGTCATAATGAAGTTTAATTTTATATGTCTGCTTAACTATATTAAGAAATATTTGTAATAAAAATTTATGGCAAATAATACAACAGGTAGATATTTCAAAATATTTGTATTTAGTTGCTTGCTGGGTAGTAATAACGTGTAGAAATGTAACTACGTAAAAATGTTTGTATGTGCGTATGTGCATATGTATAAACAAATATGTCTGTGCAATAGTGTGACGTAAGCTAAGTTGTGTCAAAGAGCATTGTACTTTCCTGAATAACAATGACATAGAAAAGATTGCGTGCAAACAAACGAGTACGAGTAAACAGAAGGCATGCACACATGCACTGGTACTTATTGCACGCCTGCCTCAAGGAACTTTCCCTACCGCACACACACAAAACTTCCATATACATACACACATAAAGTTTGTGTTTGCAACAAATGCTTTTGTTTTTTTTTTGTTGGTATATGTGTATGTATGTATATGTGTTCTAAATATTGGTCGTAAAATGTAAGAAGCACACAAATGCGTTTAAGAGCCTTATGAGAACATTTAACTATGAATTTAATGAAATTATCAAAATTAAAACAGAAGATGAGAGGAGAATAAAGAAGAAGAGGAATTTAAATGCAAAGCACTGTGTTTATTTTCATTAGAAAATATTGTTGGCAACTTTTATGTTTCACATATTCAATTTTATGGCGAATTTATTTGTTTTTTATTACAGAATCTGTCTGTGTGAAATTCGCTCCAGTAAAAATAGAATACAATTGATTTTATAGCCCAATGAAATTTTATTAAAACTTGCTCAACTTAAACTGTTAATGTTATTTGAAACGCATAAGTGTGTATGACTGCAGGCCGCTAGTTTCACAAGTGTATTATGTACATATGTGGAAACATACATACATACATATGAAGGTACTCAGCTAACCAAAACATTCGTAAATAAATCGCATTCGAATGTTGCGCAATCATTTTTCGGACAAAACACTCGAGAACGACTATCGTAAACGGAAAGAGAAAGTGCCGCTAGAGCTCACTCGTCGCTCAGTTTGTGGCAGCAAATCTTTCGATTTCGCTGCGAATCAATAGCGAACCGTTAGCAATATAATTAGCAATCGATTTCATTGCTTCTTAATAGAAAAAAACGTTATTCCTCTTTTGTTGTACATGCAAAAAAAATTATTTGAGAGAAACAAATTATTTCTTGTTGCTAAACTTTTTTGTACGAGAATGTTTCGAGATTTGTTGGCTACAGCAAACGTTCGTTTATTTTCGAAACTCAGGTTAGCTGGATACGTAAAGAGTAAACATACAAGTGTTTTCGTTTCTTAACATACTTGAGCCGGATTTATATCTGTGTGCCATGTTCCACACATGCTTAACAAAAGCGTAACCACTAATTACTAATTAAAAACTGTTTGATTTCGCCCCGTATTTATTTAGTTAAACAGCTTAATACATAACTAATAGACAATTTTATAGAATCCAACGTGTTCGGAAACAGCTTAAATCAATAAATACATGTCTGAATCAACCCGTTTTTCATTAGTATTTAGTGGTTACGGCTTTTGGGCACTCGACACACAAGAAACTCAGCCTCACATTAGTATATACGAGTATACATATAATAGAGGTGAGCACAAGATGTTTACTTGCTTAATATTCATGGTGTACAGAGTTGAATTATTCTCTCTTTTTAGTGGTGCTCTTTATTTTATGAGAAAACTAAATTTGGTATTCTTTTTTAGCCAAAGTATTCAATAGCATTTGTTTATCTGCCAAGCAGTGGAATTATTTATTATAGTATCGAAGCATATTTCAGTAGTGCATACCGAATGATAATTGTAAAATGAGCACACAAGTGAAAAAATATATAATATATAATATATATTTATAATTTATTAATTTAAGACTAAAAAATAAAATAAATAAATAGTAAAATAAAAATAATAAGGGCAAACTTGCGAAACTTGTTTCATGAAGCCTCTTTTGAACTTTTGAGCAAATAGTTTATCTAAATTTGAAGGAAACGTCAAAAATTTCATTTAATAAAAATAATATAAGAAAATCGCAAGTGATTTTTATGTATGTTTCTATAAAACAAAGAGAGTGTGCGGGTGTCTCTAAAAATTCCTAAAGAAAGGCAAAAAAGAAAGGAGTTCTTGCTAACAAAATGCACAAATCCAAAGCTTAAGCTTACGAGTCAAAATAATTGGGCAAACTTAAGAGGTTTGTGTAAGCAAATTTCTATACAATTTTTTGACATTTTATTTACGAAAATTTTACACCCTGCAAAATTTCATAGTTTACGAGACTCTTAAACATTCTCATGAAAACCCTTAATATTTTTCACAATGGATATATTTGTAATAAAATGTTGTATTATCACTTAATATCTTATAAAATTTTGAGCTTGTGAAATGAAGTATTCAGCACTATGAAGTGTACAATAAAAATATTGCACACTTGGCACAACTGTCGATTCAACTCTTGTTTTTAGGTTTTGTGTATTTTTTGTTTCATTGTTCTCTATTTTTGCTTTGCACTCAATTACGATCAACACTACAAACAATATTCGCTGTTTAAGAAAATACAATACTGTGCACTTTTTCATGGCTTGTGCTCACTTTTAATACTTACTAGTGATGTGCGTAATGTAAATTTTTAGGGTTTCGTACACCAAAGGTAAAAAAACCCATTGTTTTCGCTACGCTGTCTATTTTCTCAGGAACCGTAAGGGCTACGGACCTGAAATTTGGACAGACTATGTAGAACCTTGGCTGCTACAACAACAAATACATGAGAATTAAAAATTAAAGGGTGTTCAAAATTGAGCAACGAAAAATGTTAAAATCCCATGCAATATACATACCATGGTATTTACATATGTATATTGACATTTAAAATTTGTAAAATTAGTGTATTTTTATATAGAGAGCCTGTGCCAAACGGTAGCAAAGTACTATTGTAAGTAAATTTTTGACACTTCTGAGGTGAATAAAATTTCACTAGCCCCAGGGGCTAGTAGAATTTTTGTCACAACAGATAAATTTTTGACAAGCAGCAAGTAAGAAGCATGGTATTATAAAAGCTAAAACCACCACCGTTATTTCAAGCCGTCGCGCATTACATAAATTTTTAATTCCCTTAAATGTAGTTAGACTGTGGAAAATGCATTGTTAATACTAAAAATAGCCTTTGATCAAATCTTTCAGCAAAAAAAAAAACCAAATTAACGTAAACATTTTTTCATTTAGTTTGTGGCTATATCATACAAACAGGTTAAAACCGAAAAACAATTAAAAACGCAACTAATTTTCTTCACTTTCCTGACTTTAGCTACAAATCATTACCTCAAGTCTTCAAAATTGTTAATTTGATCTAAAATTTTGTTATATATGGATTTGCGTACTTGGTTCCTAAGGTTTCTTTAAATTCATTTCTGCCTTTAAAGCTCAAATACTCCTCTGGGCACTGCGTAACACACTTCAAAACCATAAGTGAAAATTTTGAATTACAGTTTTTTTAACTTTTCCCCAAATATTTATTTTTTTTATTCGAAATTAGTTTAAAATAAATGTAGGATATATAATAATTTAAGAGATACGTCCCATTGCAAAACCGGAAATGACAATTTCAATAAAATAAATTTAATTTAACCTCAAAATGTTTTTCTTCAACAAATATTAACCCAGACTGTCTTTATTAGTCTGCGAAGGATTTGAAATGGGATATCTATTAGCTTTAAGATTATACAAACTTATGAAATATATGCTGAGCTCACTTACGAACCTTAGAGTAACGATATTGAATTACAAATTTTTCTGGCTTTGCCCCAATTTTAGTTGATGTTGTAATGACATTTGTTATTCATTTATTTTACTGTAAAAAATGTTATAAATAAAATAGCAGACATTCTGTGAAATACGTATTGACTACATTGAAACTATTGAAAAAATTGTCAAAGTTATTCCAACTTCGTTAAAAAAATGTGTTTTTGCAGTTGATATTGTTTGACCCATATTTACTATGCAAGGAAAAAAATATTTTAAAAATTTGCGCAAAAATATGAAAACACTTTAGAGCTTACAACTTTTTTTTTAAGAAATAATAAAAAAATATCCTTTTTCCCCCAACAACTTTGTTTGGTTGCAATATTTAGTCAACATAACAGCGGACTTAAGGCTCCCACAAATGACACCTCGCAAAAAATGTGCAAACAATACACGAATAAAAGCTGAATTTAAAAAGTTTCAACATTAAATATGTATGATGTGGTTGGTGTTAATAAACAAAAATTTTGCATTGAATGTGATGTAACAGCAGGTAAGATTTCGGTCGTGATGAATCTTTTAGATTCTTGGCAAAGCGAAAAATAATGAAACAAAAACTGAGTTAAATTTGATAACAAAATTGTAGATAGTGTTTTAATGAAAAAATTCACTGGTTTATATCGTACACTTAGGGCTAATAAATCAGTCAATGATTGATTATATGTATTTTATTTTTAAATTTGATTTAAATACAAAATTTAGTTTTTCACCACAAAATTAAATGAATCTTAAATAGCCAACATTGTGCATTTAAGTTTTGTTTAAGTTTTACCATATGTTTTGCGCATGTATGTGTTTTTTAATGCATGTACATTAGGGTGACCGCAAAACGATTCCTCTTTCCAGAAATTGAGATAGCTTAATGCTAAGAATACAACTGGGACGAACAACGAATTTCGTCCACGTCAACGAATTCGTCCATAAGCATTAGCTGCGTAAATTCGTCGTGTGAAGCGCAATAACGACGAATTTACTCACCGAATTCGTCTCTCATATTTGGCAAAGTTGGATGTTGTGTGTACAAAAACAGAGAGAGAGAGAGAGAGAATTTTCTCTCAATTTTGATTTTTCGTCGTTCGTCGGCGTGCAAAATAGAAATAAATCTATCTCAGAGTTCGTCACGCACGACGTATTTCGTTGTACGGCCGTGATGTGTTCATTTTCATATGCACAAATGTGTTTTATTTTTTATGACGAAAGTTCGCACCGAAAAATTCGTCGTTCGTCCCAGTTATGTTCCTAGCATAAGCTAACGACGTTAGCTTGTGCCGTTCGTCGCCCGAATTTTGAAAAAAATCCAAATTTTCGGCAAAAAATCTCACATATGGAGCCATAACTCCAGGGCCATATTCCAAAAAAAAAGCTTATCAACTTTTCACTTTGCTTTTCTCAAATTACATTATTTGGCAAAGTGATAAATGTTTCTGTTCCACAATATTCTTTGCAAATTTCACTTTGCACTTTGCAAAGACTTTGCTCTCTTTGTAAATTCTTTGCACTCTTTGTAAAGTATTTGCGCTCTTTGCAAAGTCTTTGCATTCTTCCTGCAAAGTGAGGGTGCAAATTTTTCCTGAAAACGTTTAACTTTATCTTTGCATTTCTGTCTTATTACTTTTCACTTTGTATTCATAAATAGACCACCTTGTTAAAATTAGCCCCAAAATAAAAATTAAAAACACTTACACTGTTTCATGTGATTAAAAAAAATATTTTATTTGCTAGTTTTCAAAACAATAAAATAATTATTAAAAAATATATAAACTATTGTAAATATATATATACAACCATATACATAAAAAATAAAATTTATTTCAAATCCATTTTAAGAAAACGTTGAATAAATAACTTCAAATAAAATACATTTCAAACTTATTTTAAACTTTATGAATATGGGGGTTAGAACATATTGAAGTTTTCATTTCATTTTGAATGCTAATAAAATAGATAAAAAGGCTGCTTGTGAAGAAGTTTTAAAAAATCCCAATCCCAATTTTAAACGTAACGTTTTCAATGTGTTATCCTAAAAGTGTTTTGCTATATTTAATAGACTATATAAAAATGCCTAAAACAAGTTTATAAAAATATAATTAAACATAATAATATAATTTAAAACTCAAATATTTTTTTCTTGTTTGCACATCTATTTATGTACATACGAACGCAATGTAAACGTTTAATGATTATTATGTTTGAAAATAATCGAAGATTTATCCACAAATTTAATTTTATTGACAATTTTTTTTGGACAATTTTTGACAAACTTATTAAAATTTGCTTTGCAAAAACAGAATTTACAGTTATTGTAGAACGAAAAAGCATAATTTATACCAATTTATACCATTGCATTTTTCAACATTAGCTTTGAACTTTGCAAGATAGAACGTACGTGGAACAGGGATCGCAAAGAGAGCATAAAAGTTGCAAAGACCTTGCAAATTGCACTTATCAATTTCAACTTGTCACTTATCAAATTTTACAGTTCTGAGGAACGAAAAGTTTTGCAAATTGTCGAAAAATTTGATAAGTGCAGAGTTAAAAGTTGATGAGTTGTTTTGTGGAATAGGGCCCAAATCTTTTTTGGCCTTTGTATCAGCCGTAATCGCTTCTGTTTGCACCTTTGAAGCTTGTACTTGCTCTTTTAAAATTGCTATTTTCTCTCGTTTTAAATTATGTGCTGTTGTTAACTCTTCCAGTTTTCTTTCTTCAGTTTTGTAAACTATAAATCAAATTGTGGGGCTTCGTGTGGAGTTTTTCTTTTTTGTGAGCGGCTGCTTGCTGTACTGCCTCTGGTGGTCACAGCAGTTGAAGTGCTTGGTTCTGTTGATACAGTTGCAGCATCTACTGATATAGCGGAGTCGTTTGCAATGATATCCGGTTATTTGTCACAAACGATAACCAATGGGGTAACATCAAATCCCACTTCAGGCGCTCCGTCTCCGTCAACCGCTTCCAAGGTCGTTAATTTTTAAACGTCCTCTGCCAAAGGAGATAGCAATTTTACCCGACCTAAGCCATTGATGCCACTCGTCTGTTCAGCTCGCTTTAGCTGAGCGTATTTTGCTCTAGTATGGAGCATAAAATTAAAAAAGAAATTTATTCATTGGACCAAAAGTTAGCAAAAAATAACACTAGTCATTCCAATATTTTCTCCATTTTAGCCCATCCTTCTGGGTCCCACCAAGAGAGTTAAGGCTCATCGCTAGCTGTTTCAACTTCTCATCACGAAGCCTCAAACCATCCACACTCACAAATCTGTAAATATGTTTGTTAAATTTAGTTTTTCTTCTTATTTTGTATTATTGAATTTACTTATCTTGAGCAATATGAATTTTTTCTTCTAAAAAATTTAACAAAAATTCTTTTTGAATTTCACTGGCTCGTTTTCTTCTTGTGGCCTTCTCCATGTTTTTTTCACTAATGAATGGCGTATGTAAAAAAACTTGGCATGTGAAACGGTTTTGGTACATGTTTACACTTTTTCCTAAAACAAAAATCAGCAATGATGTGTAACTGTGAAAATGTTTTGTTTCATTCCACTTGTTTTTTTCATATGAAATCATTTCAACTTTCCTTTAATTTTTTCACTGAACTAGAAGCAGAAACAGTATGAAAAAATTAAAAAATGTTTCATTTCACATTATCACAGAACCATGTCACGTTTTTGGGGCTAAAAGCTGTTGTATATCAGTTTGACTTAACATAACAAAAATTGTGTCTATAATATAAATTTTGAAGAACAAAATTAGCTTTCTTTAGAGATATGAGATCCAGTCATTCTAATATACATACATATATATGTACTTCGGTAAAAGGTATATGAGACTCGACACAGACGAATAAACATAACTCTCGTACTTGTTTTTTCTGGAAACTCTATTTTTTAAATCAATTTAGAATCAACGAAATTAATATGCAGGCATTATTATATAATGTAAAAGTAATAAGCAAACAAACAAAGTTGCATTCGTTAAACTCGTGTATTGTACTTGAATAAACCATATTTCTTAATGAAATTTCAACATACTCTTTTTTATAATCACAGTACTTGCGGTCAGACAGCAAGTCCTTTGGCCTGTTAATATTTTCAATTTCCAAGAATGAACCAATTCTCATACTAAGTGCTCACATACTCACTCACTACTAAATAAATAAATTTTATTTAAATTATTGCGGAAAATACAACCACAAAGCAGACTGTCTGTTAAAATGAAATAAACTTGAAACAAACAAATTTTTAATATTAAAATATCATACAAATGTTTTGCAATGCAAAGTGAATAATGCATGTGTGTGTGTTAATTGGTTTCCGGACAAAAGCGTGAATTCTTGCACCCACAAAACAAAAAATGGACAGCAAAAAAAGTTAAGCATTCCATTTCGAACAAATGGGAATATATGTATGCTATATGTATATTTGGATGTATTCAGAGTTAGGAAAAAAGTTTCAGATATTTAAGCAGGGTATACATGATATGGAATTGAATGGTGAGATGTCTACTAACGTAAAAAATTACGTTACTGTAAACGAAGAATATATGTATTAATATATCGTAATATATTGATATTATAAACGTTAAAAAAATCTTATAAGGTATAGAAAATAGCTTCAGGCTGTCAATAGCATTCAGTTGTTTTTGACTGCGGGTAAACAAGTTCCAAATTCTTTGTTTTGGCCTGACATCGATGTTGACAGCTTTAATAAAGGTGATTATAATTTAAAAAACTACTAACATTTGAATATTGAACACTAGAGAAAAAACTTTAATATCGAATCCTATATGTTCCGATTTTTTAATTGTTTTTAATTTTATAATTTTTTAATAAAATATTTACTTTCTTTAAATCTATAGAAATATTTCAGTAAAAAATTTTAAGTTATTTAAAAAAAAACAAATCCTAATTTTAAAATCAATTTACTAGCTCAATTATGAGACATATTCATAAAAATTTGCAAAAGGTTTATAAAATAAATTTCTTTTCGTATGAACATACTATGAATAAGGACTTATGAAATGAGATTAAATTAACTGCTTTTAAAAATGATTTTAATGAAGAGGAATCAATGTGAACTGCTTAAATGTTTTCCATAAACTCTCTAGTTTTATAACAAAAAAGAAATTTGACAAATAAAGCAAAAAACATGTTAAATTGCACTTGTTGTCAGACTTATTGCAAATTTAAAAATATTATAAAGATTTTGAAGATTTGTTAGAACAATTTTTCTGATTTTAGCAGAAAATTGCCTGGCAACAGTTGTTACGAATAATAATGTATCGCAATGTGTAAAGACCCAGTTAGCCAGCCGACTGTAATGGAATGTAACTGCAATAGTAGGAAACAGCTGATCGATATTGTTATGTGAAAAATAATGAAAATGGTTATAGCGAAGTAATGTAACGTAACTACTTTTCACATAAAAATATCGATCAGCTGTTTCCTACGTTGCAGTTACATTACATTATAGTCGGCTATAGGTTAAGTTAGCCAATTGTATAATGTAACTGGAACGTAGAAAACAGCTGATCGATATCCTTATAGGAAAATTAGGTTACGTTACTGTAAAACAATTACCTTTCACATAACATCATTTCCTTTCACATAAAAATATCGATTAGCTGTTTCATACTGTTGCAGTTACTTTACATAACTGGTGAACTGAGCCTTTACATTTGGCTAAATCAGCCTTAAGTTGTTTGATACAATCATATTTATTTGCATACTTGAGAACAAAAATAAATATGTATGCAATGTACACTTAAGCACGCGAACATAATTTCTATTCGTTGTTCACTTACATATATACATACAAAGAAGTAAAACATACAAAGGTCACGCATACTTGTAGCTGATTCCGTTAAAGTGTGTCATTTTCCACTTACACTTTCACTCATACTTCGGCAAGCGCTCTCATGCTTGTACTATAGCATTGCAGAGATAGAACTGTTTGCAGCAGTTTTGCGTGTCTTTGGATCTAGTATAAACAAATATGTTATTTAGCGTTTCTGTTAATAGTTGTTAATGTTGATTTTTTTAAGCTATTACTGTATAGTTGGTCAATGAGCAAATGAGAACAACACATTTGTTTGTATTTGTTTTTCTAAACAAATAAGATACATAAAACTGCTTCTACCATAAGTACATTATGGTGTGTTGAAAAAAAATTTACGTGACTGACGAATGAATGAATAAAAGTAAAATTTCACATACATACATACATACATATGTATGAGAGTATATGACACACGAAACACATGAGCTGCAAATACAAAAAAAAATTAAACACAATACGAATGTGTTTAGCCTTGTCTGCATTTACATACATACATATGTATGTACATATGTAAGTAAATGATACATGAAACACATGAGCTGCAAATACAAAATAGAATTACACACAATACGAATGCCTTGTCTGCGCCACAAAAAACTTTACGAACGTGCTCACGAACATCTGCTTATCATGTATTTGTTTCAACAGTGGTTTTTTCATATACATATTTGTGTTACAACTAGTACTTTTGAGCTAAAATAGATGCAAACAGTTCCTCAGCAGCAATTGTTATTTGTTTTTAATTGTAATGTAATTTGGAAAAGCACGCACACACAATAACTCTTATACTAGTTCTGTCGCTCACACTACAATTATATGGTACATACCATAATATATTTGTTTTGGCTATACAAACAAGTATACAAAAGCAACACTTTAGTACGTAAACTTTCTAAAAAAAACTTGTTCTATATTTGCGACTAAGAGAGTGTGAAAGAAATACTTACACTATCAACTTTATAGCTGTATGTATGTAATACTGTGTATGTATGTATGTACGTCTGATTGGGTAAGTGTGTTGGGATATTTTTGTTTTTTTTTAAACCAGTGCAATCAATAAAAAAAAACAAAATAAACAAGCATATGAAGAACTGTTAAAGAAGGAAGAGAGAGTACTTATAAGTAAAAATATTTTAAAATAGTTATACCTACTGCGTTGTCTGCTTGGAATAGACTAGACTAGTATATTATTATATATATATATAATTATATATATATTATTACATATTAACAAAATGCCGATGTCAACAACAGCAATTGCAAATTTTTATCTATCAATTGAACGTTTATTTTTAAATTAAAAAAAGAGCAATGTGAGTCCGATCACAGGGGAGATGTGTAAATATCTGGTAATGAATTTTTTTTTAATATTGGCTTATGGTAACTAAAATAATATAAATAAATTTTTGACTCTACTGTATTTAAAAATCTATGGAAAACTGCATATATAGTGGTGGAATTATTAGTTGTGGGCGTTTGTGGAGAATTGCTCATATGCAATTGGAAAACGTCAAATAAAAATTTTTATAAAGCTTGCGAATGTCACTTTGCAAAATTTGTATTAAAATCTCCATCCATAATAATTGCCATAAGATGGAGATTGTTACCTAATTGTAGTGCACCAGCTTCAGTGCAAGGCAACAATACGTAATGAAAATATGTTATAATATAATAATATAAATTCTTTATAAAGACTATTAAAATTAACATTGTTCGTGAAGGTATACTTTAAAATTCGGTTGAGTGTATTTCTATTTAGCTGTTAAGTTTATCTGTACTTCTTTACTAATACACTCATTCACGGCTCACACCGATTTGATAACGCTTTACGATCTTACTTAAAATTTGTGATTTTGCTGTGAAAAAGATTTTTACCCTCTAGCGTATAGATGTTTCCACATCAAAAATTATTAGAAATATCTATGATTTAAATTTAAAGCATTTGATGGAATAAGTAAAAAATGTAATTGAAAATATGTTAAAAATCAAATCTATTAAATAAATTTAGCAACTCAATAATTGAAATAATAATAATTGATGACCAGAATAAACATAAAATTGTATTGAATAAATTAAGCATAAAACAAAAATAAATATAAGCTCAACTGTCAATTTAAATATTATTTAATGCTCTTAATATACACACATAAATAAAGTTATCTTCCCATATTATCGAAATAAAAAACAGTCATTTGGCATGGAAAGGAATAAAAAAACTCATCCTAACACAAGTTTAAACAACCATAAATCATTATTATTTAGTATGTATGTATGTGTGTAAAATGAGGGTAAGAAAAAAATTCATATCAATTTAAAGCACGATTAAGTCGGATATTTTTTTATTTGAAGCATATCGCTCAAAAAAAGAGAAAGGGGCGTAACATAAAAAACAATGTTTGAAACTAAACACAGTTTAATACAGGGAGGCCCAGAAAGACCGAAGTGGTGTGAATTCCTTATAACTTTTTATTTAAGACATATTTTTTTAATTTTTTGGTTTTTAAATGCAGTAAATTTATAGGGAATATTTTTAAATTAGTTATTAAAAATGATATCCCGCAAGTGGTGGACATTTTCTGCTTCGCACAAATGTGTTCTTTCCATTTCCATTATTCATAACTTAGTTATGAGTGACGAAGCCTCGTTAACAAACAAAACTTTAGGATATGGGATATTGAAAACCCGAGAGTACTTCATCAACGACAATTACACCCAGTTAAGTATACTGTTTGATGCGGTGTTTCTTCAGAAAGGATCATTGGCCCATATTTTTTTGAAAATGAACGAGGTGTCGCCATTTCCATCAATGGTGATCGATATCAGGCCATGTTGGAAAATTTGGTAAAGCCAACCGTGGAAAACCATCCGCAAATATGGTTCCAACAGGATGGACCCACAGCGCACACTTCCAGGGCCACAATGGCTCTTTTACGCGACATCTTTGGTGAAAAAATAATTTCGCGTAGAAGCAATTTTAATTGGCCTCCGCGTTCCCCGGATTTAACTGCTCCAGACTGTTTCCTTTGGAGTTATGTAAAAGGGAAAGTTTATGTTAATAAGCCTAGGACTATTGAGGAATTAAAAACCAATATTCGAGACGAAATTAACAACATAACACCGGAAGTTTTGCGAAAGGTCATTGAAAATGTGTTGGAAAGAGCACATTTGTGCGAAGCAG
Source organism: Tachina fera (assembly GCA_905220375.1). Classification (NCBI taxonomy): domain Eukaryota; kingdom Metazoa; phylum Arthropoda; class Insecta; order Diptera; family Tachinidae; genus Tachina; species Tachina fera. Next base: position 78,302,781 of record LR999967.1, on the reverse strand, counting down.
AAAATGGCCACCACTTGCGGGATATAATTTTTAATAACTAATCTTAAAATATTCCCTATAAATTTAATGTATTTAAAAAACAAAAAACTAAAAAAATATGTCTTAAATAAAAAGTTATAAGGATTTCACACCACTTCGGTCTTTCTGGGCCACCCTGTATATTTAAATTTTTGCATACTTTTACCTAAAACCAAATCCTTGTGTTATCTAATATTTTTTCAATACTTATATTTATTTATTTTACATATCCTTAAAAATGAACTATGTAAGTCCTGATTCACACACATCAGGTCTGACTCGTCAAGTCTTGTGTTCTTAGGAGAGAGGGGAAAAGAAAGTGGAGAGGGGTACAGACTTGACCGTACCAGTCAAGTTTGCTTTTTCGTTTTGTTTTGTCATTCGTAATACTCTACTACAACGCAAATTGATGAGACTTGATGACTTGACTTGACGGTGTGTATGAACGCAAATGCAGGTTCAAAAGAAAATTGAACTAAAACTGATCAGCTAAACCTGATGTGTGTGAATCATGACTAAATTTAATTGTTAGAAGCAACCAGTACTTAGCGATAGTAGTGAATAATACATAACAGTCAATATGAAAAAAACGCCAAAAACCGAAAAAAAATCGCCAAAACGCGAAAAATGCGCCAAAACCAAAATAATTGTTTATGTGAAAAAAAAATCGCCAAAATGAAAAAAATAGCAAAAATTAAAAAAAAAATCGCCAAATTTAAAAAAAATCGTCAAAACGAAAAAAATCGCCAAAATTTAAAATAAACGCCAAAAACCGAAAAAAATTGCCAAAACGAAAAAAAAGTGCCAAAACTAAAAAAATCGCCAAAATCAACAAAAAACACCTATATGAAAAAAACGCCAAAATTAAAAAAAATCGCCAAAATAAAAAATCGCCAAAATAAAAAAACGCCAAAATAATAAAAATTGCCAAAATTAAAAAAACTTCAAAAACCAAAAAAAAAATCGCCAAAACGTGAAAAAAGTGCCAAAACTCAGAAAGCGCCAATAAATTCAAAAACTCCCAAACAAAAAAAAAGCTTAAAACCAAAAAAAAACCCAAAAGCGAAAAAAATGCCATAACTATAGTTTATTATTTTCGTATTGAATTACATATCTCGTGCGCGAGTCAAAGTCGCACTTCACTGAATTTATTCTACTTCTTAGGGAATTAGGTGTTGAAAAGCCTTATTCATAAAAAAATATTTGTAATATATAAAAAGAGATCTTTTTTGGTGTTGAAAAGCCTTATTCATAAAAAAATATTTGTAATATATAAAAAGAGATCTTTTTATGAATAAAAAACTAAATATTTCATAAATTCAGTAAAGTCCAACTTTGATTCGTACACCAAGAATTCCGTACGGATATATAATACTATAGGAATTCTAAAAATTTTTTAAATTTTTGGATTTTTTCCGGTTTTTTAGCTTTGACGTTTATCGGGTTTGGCGTTCTAGTTTAAGCAATATTTTTTAGTTTTGCCGATTTTTATTGTTTTTTACGTTTTTTTCATTTTGGAATTTTTTATTTCATTTTGGGCAATTTTTTCGCTTTTTGATGATTTATTTGAGTTTAGAAATTTTTTTGTCTGGCGCTTTTTTCGTTTTTGCGATTTCTTTCGGCTTTGGCGATTTTTTAATATTTGGATTTTTTATTTTAGGCGTTTTTAAAAAACCTCTTACATTTTCCAACATGCAGAAATTTGTCAAAATTACAGTAAATTATGGAACACCCTTTAATTTTGATTTGATAAATTTCAGTGTAAGCTGGTGTACTCTGCATAAAAATACAATATTTTTTCAAATTTTAAGTGTCTATATACATATAATTGTATGTATATTACATACGATTTTAAGATTTTGTATTTATCGTCTTGGAACACCCTTTAGTTTTTAACAGCAAAGTTCTACATAATCTATGAAAATTTCTGGTACGTAGATCTTACGGTTCTCGAGAAAACACCCTGTGACGGACAGACGAACAGACGGACAGCGTAGCGAAAACAATAGGATTCTTTTTCATCCTTGGTATACGGAACCCAAAAAAAGTATGCTTGCAATTATGTATAAAACTCTTGGAAATAGCCTAGGAAAGTTAAAATTTAAACTTTCACGGCAAAATAAGAAAAGATCAAATAATGCAATAATGTCGTTTTTACAAACTCAATCCTAACTCGCTTTTTAATTTTGTCATTGATTGTTGTTCTATGTCCTTTTTGTACTCAGCGTGCAATATATACTCTTTAAAAAAGCTACGTAGAGACACATGTAATGATTTATATTTCTTTGTCAATTTAAACCAAATAAAACAAGAAAATATGGTCAGAGGAAAAATCAAAATGAAACAAGAACTTTTTTTCTATACTAAATATCCTTTATAATCTTTTCCTAGTTTTGTATGGCATAAAAAAATAAAAGAGTGCGTTCATTGCAAATTGTAGTCACGACAATTGGTTGTAGCTTTGAAATCAATGTGAAAACAAATCGACTGCAAAGCAACAATGTTTTCATTTATATTATTGCTAAAAAGAAATCAAAAACTATAAAAACTTGTATTTCCCTGACCATAAATTAAGGCAATAAGAACAAGTTTTTGATTTCGGAATACCAAAGAACACTTTATTTAAATTGCATTACGAATGAATTTGTTTGTAAAAGAAATATCTTAAAATATTTCTTTTTTATTATATTAATATTTTAAACAATCACTTAAGAAATAAAAAATAATGGGTTCGGCTTTTAAAAGTATAATATGAATGATGTTGTTTCAAATAATATGCACAATATCTTTAATAAATTCAAAGAAGTGTGACTCCGACCCGCTCACGAAGGGTTCCGTACACAGAAAGAAAAACGCCGTACTAAATTAAAATTTTTTCTACTTACTTTTAGTACGAATCATACTTAAAAGTTTAAGTACGAATAGCACTAACATTAACGTAAAAGAAACCGAAAACGGGATCACTTTAAAAAACCAATCCTAGAGTTTCTTAAATTGAGTATGAAGAGATTAAAGTTCTTAAGTTGAGTAAAAAACGTATTTAAAGTTTGACTGTGTGTACTTACTTTATAAACATATTAAAAGAAGAATAAAAAACCTTTTAAACAAAAAATTTCAAGTTCGTTAGTGTGCTTGTGATTGAAATTCAATAAAATAAAAAAATCAGTACATTGAAATAAAAATAATTATTGTACTTCTTAACCGAAAATGTTTTATTTAAAAGTGACTAAAGTGACTAGGCGCGTTTGATTTTTCTCGTGTGCAAAAGTGTGTTTTAATAATATCTGTATAAGTGAACAAAATAAAACTATATCAATATTTAAATGTGAATAAATAAGGAATTAAGATAAAAAGTGAACGCAAAGGACGACTCCAAACTGAAAAAGCTACTGAAGATTTTAGATTACGAAGCTGTTTCAAGTGTAAGTAAAAATATGAGATTTTTTTATCGATTGTGCGTGTTGTTTTTAACAAGTTCCGTTTTACACACGGCAATTTTAGTTGAGCAACTTTTTAGTTCATAGTCGAAAGAGGAAAATTTTCATTATCTTCTCTTTCATCTTCCATAAGCTCAAAAGTTGCTCAACAGAAATTGAAGCCAGTGAACCCAGTATAATAACTGCTTCTGCTCCCGGCTTTGCAAATAATAAAACAAAATGCACACTTTGTTAACATTATAAAAATGTCCGTAAAAGATTTATATACAGAAGTATATTTTAATCTGTAGTTTTTTTAAATTATATACATAATTATACATTGAGACATATTAGGTAAAAATAGTAAAAAGTAAGAAAACTTTTTGCAATGCATGCCTCATAAGTTTTCATCGATAATTATTTTCTTTTGCTCAACTCGCTGTAAGACCGGACTCAGAAACATGTTATGGCTTCTAATGACATAGTTTCGCTTAGAGCACTGATGAGGTTGCACTTTTTGAGCGATGACGATTATAAGTGTAATCAGCTTAGAAACGTGGGCTTTAGTTTAGAGCAAAACATATAATTTATTCATTGACCGACCAAGTTCCTACTATTATTTATTAAAAAAGAATTCCACAAACTGCTTAAATATCCTATATATAAATTTAAAATCTACCATATTTTTATTCCATAGAACTGAAATTTTGGACTCATTTAGCATTCTACCATCACAATTTTCTGCCAACAATGTTACTGATACATGTAACAGAGCAACGTAAAGGAAGCAATATCCGCTTTTGGTCTTCGTATGGAGTTTGCTAAAAGCTTTTCAAGTGAAATAAATTACATGTAGTGTAAAAATATGTATAATAAATATGGACAATAAAAAGTGAAATTAAAAATTTAAGTAAATTTCTTTATTCCATAAATCAAGTTAGGATATCTTATTTTGGATTATTTCAAGTACGGATTGGGGATTGAATCACCCCTATTTTTAACTTTAATCAATCTCAGATTTTCTTTAGTCAATCTCGTTTTAAGAGTATTTCAAGTACGGATCGGCGATTAAATACACTAAGAAATTCTTGAATTAAGCGCATTTTGTGTTTGATTCAATCTAAGGTTTCCTGAAATCAATCTCGCTTTGGGCTTATTTCAAGTACGGAGATATGGATAAAATTAAGTATTTAGTACTTAAATAATCCGTACTTGAATCAATCATTCTGTACTTGATTTAAGTAAATCCGTACTTACCGTACTTATGACACCGTTTTTTATTGATTTAAGTACGGATGGATTGAATTTTATTTAGAGTGTACGGACACTAGATATGTAATTCAATTCAAACTTTAAGCCAATATAATATATGAAGTTTTGGCATTTTTTTAATTTTTGGGTTTTTTCGGCTTTGAGTTTTTTAGTTCTAATGTTTTTGCGATTTTTTTAAGTTTTGGCACTTGTGTAGTTTTTGAATTTTTTCTCGTTTTGGCGATTTTTTAATTTTGGCGATTTTTTTTTATTTAGTTGATGTTTTTAGTTTTTGCACCTTTTTCGCGGTTTGGCGATTTTTTTCGGCTTATGCGTGTTTTTTTAATTTTGGCGATTTTTTTCATTTTGGAGATTTTTTCGGTTTTTTCGATTTAAGTGTTAGAAAATTTGTTCTATTACTGCACAGATATCTATCGTGTAAGTAAAATTTTTTTAAGGCAAACTCGTAGGTAAAAACCTTGAGTAGATTACCTAGTTGTAGAAATAACGAACATTAGCGTAATAAAATTAATTGTAAGTAAAAGTATATTGTAGAATTATGTATAAATAGCTAGTAGAAAACAAAAGAAAGACAGTTGCAGTTGCAGTTACAGTTGTAGTTATACATATATGCAGTAACATTTGCAAGATTTAAAGTAATAATAAAGAATACCTGCGATTCCCAAGGACCCTTTAGGTTATAAACAAATTAAATATTATGATAAAATACTCTTGACTCATACCAATGTTATTAACATTTTAAAATTTTAATAATTTAAAGACACACAATGTTATTTAAAAGTATTAAAAATATGTATTATCATTTCTAAGAACCTTTCCAAATTCTGTGTATTAAAAACTTTATTTTCCATTAATTTTTTAATATTATTAACATGAAAAAATATTATAGACTTATACCTATTTTGTTTTAGTACCAAAACTTTTCAAAAATTATAAAAATATTTGACACACATTGTTATTTTAAAATTTTAAAAAATAATTTGTAATTGAAAGGAGAAAAGAAAAAAGAAAAATGCTAAATATTAAAAACAAAAAACAATAAACATATATACTAAAGAAGTTAACCGAAGGTTAACGAAATATTGATAAAATAAAAGACAAATAATACCAGACCTAAAACTCAAAAAAATATAGTTTAATTGAATATATAAAAAAGGTCGAAAAATTAGATAAAATAATTAAATATTAGACTTGTTCTTCATATAACAAAATACCTATACCTGCGACTCCCAAGGGACCCTCCAGGTTACAAGTATTATAAACATAAATACACCATAAAATTGTAGTCTGTATAAAAATACACTAATTTTAAAAATTTCAAGTGTCAATATGTATATGTACAGGCAAATCTCGGTATAACGAATCTCGCTTTAACGAAAATACGATATAACGAACGTCCAAATTTTTTACATTAACAATCTTATATATATATATATATATATATATATATATATATATATATATATTTTATACTGGATATAACAAATGATGAAAAAACATCGCAAAAAAAATGTGTGCCCTGTATAACGAACGTAAAAAAAATATTAAACAAAATCTACAGCAGCAGTGCAAATGCAAAAAAAAAATTGAATTCCTTTAGGGCGACTTTTTGGGTTCGAGATTAAGATTAGTTTATTTCTCTAACTAGCTAATCCCAAAAATTAACTTAATCTCACATAATTGAGTTTGATGTTTTTGAGTGGTAGTTTAAACTTCTTGTTATGTGCAGTATTACCATACTGAGAAACAAAATAGTGGCAGCAATTTCTATGCAAAAGTAATACATGTTATCAACAAACTTTGATTTTTTGTTGGAAGAAGAAGAAATTGTAATATTTCATTATTTACAAGAAAATATTTCACGTCTTAAAGGAAGTATGTAAATAATATAAAATACATATGTATATTTATGTGTTTTAAACTATTTTATCATATAATTTTTACAAAAATTTATATGTTTCAAAAGTGTTTGTTGTCAATACTAAAGTAAGATTAAACCACCACGATTGGTTGCTTAAACTAGCAAGTAAACCAATATAATCGACTACCCAAAAATTGCAAATGAAGATTATGGTTAATTTAATCTCTAATCTTCAACTCAAAAAGTCGCCCTTAGTTTGTATTTTGTAGCTTATATGAAAATAAATTACCTTCATTATTGTTATTGTATTGTATCATGTCTACAATAATAATAATAATTTAAATAACACTTGAAAAAAATCTTTGCGATACAACGAAGTTTTCGGTATAACGAATGGGCCTACCATTATATCGTTCGTTATACCGGGATTTGCCTGAACATACAACTGTATGTATATTACATGGGATTTTAAAATATTTCGTTGCTCGTTTTGGAACCCCCTTTATTATTAATTCGCATGTATTTGTTGTTGTAGCGGCCAAGATTCTATTTATTTGGTGTACGGAACCCTAAAAATGTATGTAAATATGTGTGTGTGTTAGCTTCGTCAAGTTTAATGACATTTCACACGCGTGTATACTACGGCGTATGAGTGTTATACTACTTAAATAAAATATTACTCATACAAAAGGTGCCCAAATGGTTTTTGCATCAAGCGGGATGATGTGAGTATTTTATCAAAAAGCGGGATTTAAAAATCCGCGTAAATTTTTCGTTTTAAATCATACATGCTAAATTAATTTCAGATATGATATTTTAAGCTCTAAAATATAGAAAACTACACAAAAGTCTGAAAAAATTCGCTATTAGTGGATTTAATTTTTCGAGATTTTAAATCGACTCGATTTGCAGAACAGGCAGGGGTCAAATTACGGCATTCGATACGACTCGTAATTTAAAAATATATTAATAAGATTTATAAGGAAATATTTTTAAATTACAAATCGTATCAAATGCCGTCATTTTCCCCAGGTATACTTTAGAAAGCCGTATGTTTAATATTTACAGTTTCATATCTAGTTAAGAAGCACTGTTTTCAACTCAAAATAAATTAAAATATTTGAAATGTTTCTTGTTTTTATGATTAAGCAATATATAAATACAAGCATTTCGTGGTAGATAGTGAAATATATGCAAAATTGACTTTGAGGCTTTTGAACTTATTATGTTTGTATATTTTGCGTCTCAATAATATACACCCAACTCTTTTAATACACGATGGATACGTTCCTAAGGAAATAGTGCAAAAAATCATGTAAAAAATACATGCAACATATGGTAAATTTGGTGAGACGTTCGGTATCTTTAAAGAAATGTGTACTTTAAAAAATTTAAAAACAGGGAGTGTTATTAAAAAATATATGTATACTTTAAATAACGAAACTAGTTCATTTGCATAAGAAAAATAAAATAAAATTTATTCCGAGCATGAACAAAATCAGAAAAGTGCACACACATACTTGGTATATATTATGCAGGGTGGACAAATTTAAGGTTAAGAAGTAAATTGGATTTTTATTTATAAATTCTAGCACGTCGGCAGACGTGCACACTTTTCACGAAATTATGAACCACATTTTGGTTCCAATGCAGCGGTGAATTTCATCTTTCAGAGCGACAGTTTTTTCTGGTTTGTTCACGTAAGCTTGGTCTTTTAAATGGCCCCAGCGACATTAAATCCCAAGAACGAAGCAGCCAACTGATATTGCCGAATCGAGAAATTACGCGGCCGGGAAATTTTTCATGCAATAACTTAATTGTTTGGCAGCTGTGTGGCTTTTGATGCTGTCTTGATGAAACCAATAGTGACTGACGTATAATAGCCAGTTTTGGCCACAAAGAATCAGTAATCACTGATTGGTAGTGCAGAAAATTCACGGTGAAGGCATTTCTTTGCTCATTTCGAAAAAAAATATACGGGAAATTTATAAGTTAGCAGGCTGCTGGTTAGGATAGAAAGTTAGAGTCCAGATCACTTGGGTCCAATATGATGATCCCTTACCCATTCCGGGTGACCAAAAACCATACGACGACTATTTGTGGATTTTCTGAGCCCCATATGTGACAATTTTATTTGTTTACATAAGCGCCTAATAGAAAATTGGTCTCATCAATAAAGATGGTTCTCTTGAAAAATTCGTTGTTTTCAATCTGTTTTTATACCCTTTCCCAAAAAAAGGTAAAAGGGTATATATAGGTCATTCATTCCGTGTGTAATTTCTACAATATTAATAAGCGACACATAAAGTATATATATATTCTGGATCCTTATGCATAGGGAAGACGAACAAGCGATGTCCGTCTGTCCGTCTGTCTGTACGTGAAATAGGGTTTCCCAAGCTCCCAAAACAGCTAGAGACTTCGTTCTTGGACTGGTGTGTCAGAAATTTTCCGAAAAATTTTGCTATTGAAAATCAGCAAAATCGAATAGACGGTTTCAGAGCTGGAAAACTCAAACTTTATTTTCCATACAAAATAACTACCGAAAACTAGTTTTTATTACGTTGTTATTAAATTAACTTATTTTATACTTTGGTATGAATAAGATTGGTATTTATAATTAAAAAAAACTTTTTTAAACTTTAACAAATTAAAAAGACGTTTCCAGGGTTGAAAAAGTTTAAAATTTTTTCTAATAATTAAACATATTTCATGTTTTAGGAAGAAGACTATTTTCTCAGGAACGGTAAGAGCTACGAATCTGAAATTTGGACAGAGTATGTAGAACTTTAGTCGCTACAACAACAAATATATAAAAGTTAAAAATTAAAGGGTGGTCTAACACCAGCGACGAAAACTTTTAAAATCCCATGTAGTATACATACAATTGTATGTATGTATGTACATATGTATATTGACACTTGAAATTTGTAAAATTGGTGTATTTTAATATAGACTACAACAGTTAACACTTAAATTAAAAAAATTTAAATTAAAGCATGGTCCATCAGTTAATACAATTTTGACTATGTAATTTTGACAACTTGCTATATCTTGGAAACCGTAAGAGGTAAACTCTTGAAATTTTCAAAAACGGTAAAACTAAAAAATCCAAAAATTATAAAATCGCCAAAAATTTTAAAAAACGCCAAAACCGAAAAAATCGCCAAAACGAGAAAAGCGTCTTAAAACTAAAAAAAGTTACCACAAAAATCGCCAAAACAAAAAAAAATTGCTTATATGAAAATATATCACAAAAAATTAAAAAAATCGCCTAACTGAAAAAAACGAAAAAAAAATTTACAAAATTAAAAAAACGCCAAAAAGCGAAAAAAATCTTCAAAACGAGACAAAAAGTGTCAAAAAATTGCCACAATGAAATAAAAACGCCAAAAACCGAAAAAAAATCGCCAAAACCAAAACAAAAATCGCCAAAATTAAAAAAATCACCAAAATAAAATAAATCGCCAAAATTAAAAAAGTACCAAATTAAAAATAATGCCAAAAACCTAAAAAATCGCTATAACAAGAAAAAAAGCACCAAAACTAAAAAAAGTACCAAATTAAAAATAATGCCAAAAACCTAAAAACGAGAAATAAACATCAAAACTAAAAAGCGCACCAAATTATAAAAAAGCCATATAATCACAAAAACGAAAAAAGCACTAAATTGGAAAAAATCTAAAATCTAACACTTAAATAAATGACTAAAATGAAAAAACCAAAATGTCACAAAACCGTCAAAATAAAAAAACACCAAAAACTTAAAAATAATTGCTAAAACGAGAAAAATGCACCAAAACTAAAAAAAATTGCCCAATTAAAAAAATGGCAAAAACCAAAAAAATATGTAAAACAAATAAAAGCACCAAATTAAAAAAACGTCAAAAACGCTAAAAACGGCAAAACTAAAGAAAACCCTATTGAAAAACGCTTAAAACCGAAAAAACCCCAAACACGAAAGAAATGTTAAAATTATATTTTATATAGGCTAAAGTTCATATAGTATTACTACGGAACCCTTCGTGCGCAAGTCAGAGTCGCACTTTACTGAATTTATTTTTAGTAAATGAAGATGGAAATAAAATGTATCGCTAAATTACAGTCCTAACTATAAAGTTAAATAAAGAACATGTTCTGTTTCATTTCCCTAAAACCGTTCCTTTGAGCTCAAGAAATTCAAAAAAATTATTTAGGAATAAACTTTTACATAATAAATACCACTATATATACCTTTTCCAATGGGATGTTTAAATTGGGGAAATTAACAATTTTGTAAATTCAAAGATTACTAAATAAAAGAGTTACATAGTTTACTTGGTATGGAGGTACAATACTAAAACTATGTTCGAAGTTCGAAGCTTTAGCGAACATTAGATCGAATCTCATATCAAGTGGGTTATTAAATATTGTTTTCATTTGATAGTTTCGATATAACGGCATTATTCGTTTGTTTAGCTATAAGTGCAACAAACGAGTAATTTATTCATCGAGTATCAAGAATTAAAATTAATCTTAATGCACCAAACTCGTATCTCAATAAATGCGCTTTATAATTAAACTTACTACTAATATATGTATATAGACGTAATCAATTCCTTAATAATTGCATATGAACTTTTTTCCAAACACCGAAGTATAAAGAGATGAACCGTTTCTTTTTTGCCCTCCTCAAAACTTGTATTTTTTTTAGAAACTAAGGCATCGACATTCGACTTATTGCTAATATCAAAAAAAACATATTTAAACCAAAAATACCGAGAGGTCACTTATTAAAAATTGCACTAGAGCAAAAATTATGAATTTTTTCACAAAATTAATATCTACATACATATCTCTGTGCTTATGTATGTATCTTTATACTACATATACTACGCACTTTGATAAAGGGTATATAAGATTCGACACAGCCGAATATAGCAGTCTTACTTGTTTTAATGGTAAATTTTTACAATTAAAATTCTTTGTTTCGGAGTGTTAAAATTTTCTAGCTTTAATAAAATAAAAAAAGTTTCTAAGCCGAATACGCTTATTTTTCATTTATGATTTTCAAAAATACCAGTATTATTATTTGTGAATTCTCAAATATTTTTGAAAGTCTCTGCATAAGATAAAAGATTTGTGACTGTTCAAATATGAGGTTGAAGTCTACTGATAATTTGGCTAAGCACCAATGAAATATATAGACAATGCTTAACCACCAACAAACAAATTTGAATTAAAATAAACTTGTGATAATATGTCGAATAATTAGTTATTTCAAAATGGTGTAAAAAATTGTGTAAACAAAGAATTGAATGTATACACTTATATATGTATTTGCCAGACTTCTGCATAATAAGTTTTGCTTATAAAATAAAATACGAAATCGGTTAAGGGAAGAAGAAATATGTAAAAACTTCCATCGTCAGTCATCATCATGGATGATGATATCAGGTTTTTATGATAAAAAAAAGTTTTTCAGAAACTATTTTTTTATTATATTAAAGTTGTTTGTTAATGCTAGTTACCGAAATGAACTTCGAGTGCGGCATCTCTCTAAATAACTGACATCGGCCGATACTTAAATTTATTACGTTATTTATTTAATGAAAATATTTGTAGCTGAAAAAACTTTATTTTCCACTAACAAAGTGTAAAAGTTAATGCTGTCTTCTGCTGTATTATTAAGGCTGCTATAAAAAATAAATATTATGTTATGTTTCCTTTACCACCTCTCTAACTAACGTACAACAGATAAAGTTAAATACCCAAAAAAAAAGTTACTTACAAAATATTTAATTGCAATTAAGGGAAAAGTTTTTATTAAATTTGTGTCTTGGAAAAATTGTGTGTTTTCCTAAAACTACACTACAATATTAAACACTTGCCGGACTATTGAGCTGTGTAGTCTTTCTCTTTGGCCAAAGTAAATTTTTTACTCTACTTCTCTATTAAATAAATTGTTGTAAATTAAAACTTGCTTTCTATTGTCTTACATTCTTTATTTTTTTTTGTGTCCTTTCATAAGCAAAAGTTAAACTTTTCCTCATTGTAACACTATCACAATGACCTTAACACCCAGATTTGTTTCTTCTTTTTTCTACCTGACGTTTTCTATTACATCATTTTTGTTTTTTTAGTTTTCTTTCAACTTTTTATTTTTAAAACAATAATATCAGTTACACTTTACAAAAAAAAAAAAAAAAGGCAAAAAAAATAATAATAAAAAATAAAGACACAAAAGGAACAAGTTTTGAAATGTTGGTGGCCGTGGTTTGTTTTTATGTTACGAGTATAATAAAGAACAGCCAGCGTTCTGTTAAATTCTTTTTTGTTTATTTAAAACTTTTTTACCTTGCCTTTTCTATTTTATAAAGTTAAAATGTATGGTTGTTAAGTATTTTATAGAGATGTGTATGTGTTCTATTTGTTTTTTCCCTTTAGAGCCAAAGTCTTGGAATGTTCTGCCAAGGAAGACAGCAATGTAACAGAACTATTTAAGACCATGTTATCATTGTCTCGCTTTTTGCCAGTGGGAAGCAGTAATGAAGGTACCAGTGGTCTCAAAAGACGTTCATCAGCTTATGTTAGTGCATCGTCAAGTAGAAGTAAGTATTATCCTGATTAATTTTAAATTGCATTTGAGTGAAACTTTAATGAAGCTGTTTTTAATTTCAAGTGTGTTAGAAGCAGAATGTTCATTTGATTTTTTTATGTGAAAACGCAAATAATTGGGGGATAGAAATGGTTGTCTTAAGTGTCATAGTGGGTGTCATAATGTTTTAAATTATTTTATTAATATTGTTTTTGCATTTGTTTTTTCTTTAAAATAATAATTTTAAAACATTATTACTAGGGTATTCATTTAATAGGGTTTTTGCTTTAATCGGTTAATAGCTCGATTAATTAATCGAGGTTTTTGCTTAATCGGTTAATTTCGGTATTAACCGGTTATCCAATTAATAAAGTTTTTCCATAAATCAAGTGTTTTCAACAAATAAAAGTGCATAAAATATTTATTAATTTGAGTTTATTAGTAAAACCAAAAACTCACATAATAATTCTTGAACTAATTCGATTAATTTTTTTAGAACATTTCTTGCAATACTATCGTTAGTTCCTTCTGTTGGCTGGTCATCATCTGGCTCATAATGACCGAGCTCAGCGACAAATATTCTGCAAAAAAAATAATTTCTGAATTTCTTAGCTTTCGTTTTTATACTATCTCTCATTAAATCTAATCCTTAATTAAATCGTTGGCATTAAAAACTTAATAACTCACTCTAGTTAGAGTACCAGAGTCTCTAGTTAAACTCTTTTATAGCCATGTCCAAGGATTTTGAAGTTTTACTTAAGTTAGGATCACAGAACATACTTCTTTGTTTGTGTGAAAAATAATTTCTAAACACTCACGTTTTGTAAATGAGACGAAATAAATAATTATTCACACAAAAACTAAGTTGTAATACTAAGAAATATGAAAAAATTTGTTATGTCGGTTAATCGGTTAATCGACTGAAATTAACCGGTTTAACCGTTAACCGAAAAAGCTGATTTTAAATTAACCGATCAGTTAATCGAGTAGCAATTAACCAGTTAACCGATTGAATACCCTAATTATGACACTCTGATACTTAAGACTACCGTTTGAATTCCCCAAATATGTTCAAGTTGACTTGTTTTTTAATTAAGAATTAAAGCTCAAAAAAGGGCTATTCACAATTTCAAATGAGAACGAAAACCCGTACTTTTTCTTAATTAAGGCTTTTGCTTTAGAATATTAACTGTATACAACGCGGTTAAGAAATATTTTGTTTCTTGAATTAAACTAAGAGATGATAAATAACTTAGACGCTTAGTGCAATAGCTCCGTAAGCCACATGCAATCAAAAATTGATTTTATGTGTTCAATATATTACAAGGTACTATAGCTTTATATGTTAAAAAGATTTTAGTCTACTTCTTTGAAAATGATATATTTTTATTTTATTCTCCTTAATAACTCCCCAGACAGAAATTGTGACTTTGCTCAAACACTGCAAATACAAAATTACGACTCTTCCAAAATTGTTGTACCACCAAAGTATTGTAAGCACAAAAATATGACTTAACGTTTTCAAATACCGCGTCCTTAGTAATGCTATACCACTACAACACTGTATTTACAAAAATCCGACGTTAGTTTCCCGTTTACAATAATTCTATACCGCTACAACATCGTAAATACAAAAATTTGACTTTAGTTCCCCAAATACCCCGTTTGCAATAATTCTTTAGTGCTTCAACACTGTAAATACAAAAATTTGACTTAAGTTGGCTAATTTACATTGTGACGACCTTATAAATTTGTATTTAGAGTATTGTGACAACATTGAAAACAAGAGTCGGAGGACGGTAATTCGGCGTTATCATTTTAATGTTATGAGTACATTAAAATTTTGGTAAACGAATATTTTACTGGTGTCGTGCTGATTGTCTTTTTCTGCCTGGGTCTGTAAGCGATACTAACTTTACTTCCTCTTTTTTCATCGATAGATTTTGGTGAAACTGGAAGTCTTTTTTTAAGTTCTTCTGATATTTCTGTTATGTCAGGAGGTAAAGGACTCTTCGAAAGAGACATGAAAAATCTATCAAAAACTAGTGCGGTATGATTTTATTGAGGGTTTTCATGAGAATGTTCAAAAGTCTCGCAAACTGTGCAATTGTGCATTTTTACACTCTCGTTAATAAAATGTAAAAACTTGTATAGAAAATTATTTACACAAACCTGTTATTTTATTTGACATATTGTATTTACACTTCTGACAATGTGTCAAATAAATAAATTTAATTAAAGTTCAATTATTGTTTTATTTTTCATTTAGCCTTGCAAATACTTTTATTGTTATCCGATGGATATCTAATTGTATAAGGATATAGAAAAATAAAATGAGTTCACCTGTATATACATAAATTATTTGCTGGGTTTTGTATTAGTTTCAAAGCCTACTAAGCTTGTTTTTTAGGGTTCCGTACACCAAAGGTGAAAAAAGGAACCCTATTGTTTTCGCTACGCTGTCCGTCTGTCCGTCTGTCTGTCTGTCCGTCACACGGCATTTTCTGAGGAACCGTAAGAGCTACGGATCTGAAATTTGGACAGAGTATGTAGAACATTGGCCACTACAACAACAAATACATGAGAATTAGAAATTAAAGGGTGCTCCAAAAGGAGCGACGAAAAATGCTAAAATCTCATGTAATATACATACATACAATTGTATGTACATATGTATATTGACACTTGAAATTTGTAAAATTAGTGTATTTTTATATAGACTACAACAATAAACATTAAAATATTAAAAAATTTAAATTAAAGGGTGGTCCATCAGTTAATGCAATTTTGACTATGTAATTTTGACAACTTGCTATATCTTGGAGACCGTAAGAGGTAAACTCTTGAAATTTTCAAAAACGGTAAAACTAAAAAATCCGAAAATTATAAAATCGCCAAACCGAAACAAATCGCCAATACCTGAAAAAAATCGCCAAAAATTAAAAAAAAAATCGCCAAATCGAAAAAAACGACAAAATTAAAAAAAGAATTCTAGCACTAAAATAAATCGCCAAATTCGAAAAATTCGTTTATATGAAAAAAATCGCCAATATGAAAAACAAAGCCAAAAACCGAAAAAAAATCGATAAAACGCGAAAAATGTGCCAAAACCAAAATAATTGTTTATGTGAAAAAAAATCGCCAAAATGAAAAAAAATCGCCAAAACGAAAAAAATCGCCATATTTAAAATAAACGCAAAAAACCGAAAAAAATCCTCAAAACGAAAAAAAAGTGCCAAAACTAAAAAAAAATCGCCAAAACCAAAAAAAAATCACCTATATGAAAAAAACGCCAAAATTAAAATAAAATCACCAAAATAAAAAATCGCCAAAATAAAAAAAACGCCAAAATAATAAAAATCGCCAAAATTAAAAAAAAAACTTCGAAAGCCAAAAAAAAATCGCCAAAACGTGAAAAAAAGTGCCAAAACTCAGAAAGCGCCAATAAATTATAAAAACCCCCAAACTAAAAAAAAACGCTTAAAACCGAAAAAACCCAAAAACGAAAAAATGCCAAAACTATAATTTATACTGTTCTTATTGAATTACATATCTCGTGCCCGTACGGAACCCTTCGTGCGCGGGTCAAAGTCGCACTTCACTGAATTTATTCTTTGTTATTTTCAAAAATATTATTACTCTATGAATTCTCATATAGTTTTTGAAAGTCTGTGCATAAAGTAAGAGGTTTGTGACTGTTCAAAATTTGTGGTTTAAGTCTACTGATTATTTGGTTCAAGCGCCAATGAAATACGTATATAGACATGCTAAACCACCAGCAAATAAATTTCAATCATTGTAAAAACCTGTTATGTTTGCCCAA
Organism: Tachina fera; assembly: GCA_905220375.1. Taxonomy (NCBI): domain Eukaryota; kingdom Metazoa; phylum Arthropoda; class Insecta; order Diptera; family Tachinidae; genus Tachina; species Tachina fera. The sequence goes on along the minus strand of LR999967.1, from coordinate 78,285,814 downwards.
TTATTTTGACTAGTGAACTTAAGCTGTGCAATTGTGCATTTTCTAAATAACAACTTCTTGCTGTTTTGGCTTTCTTTAGGTATTTTTAGATACACACATGTACTTTTTTATTTTTATAGAAATATATCGAAAAGGCCCTAACTCATGTTTTTCATAGTTTACAGGACGAGGAAAAAACTAAATAAAAAAGATGAAATATTGATACAAATATTTTTTTAAACGCAATTTTTATTAAAAAGACTTTAAAAATTTAGTGTTATATTAGTTTTATTAATATAAAGGAAGTTTATCTAGTAATGTTCTATCGAAATATGTAAAAATATTTATTTCGGAAAATTATCAGTTGGGGCCTTTTCGTATTAAGTTAACGATATACACATGTTTTTAAATTAAAAATTGCTTAAAATTTACTAATTTTATTTTTATTAAATGAAATTTTTGACGTTTGTTTCAAATTTACTTTTTGCCCAAAAAGTTCAAAAGGGGCTTCATGAAACAAGTCTCGCAAGTTTGCCCAATAGCAACAAATGGCAATTTTAAGAGTTCTCATGAAAAACCTTATAATTTTTGTTGATGTGGCTTACAGAGTTGTTGCTGTTTTTAAAAAGGTATTTTAAGGTTTCAGAAGAATTGTTTATTATATTGTTAGAAAATATTTCGTGCGAAAGTAATTATTTTTTTTGGTAATGTGCTTCTCCCAAAAAAAATTTTTAATAATATAATGAATATATCGTTAGCTAAAATGCAAAAAGGCGTAACTAAAAAAAATATAATTTTACAGGAGAAGCAAAAAACGAAAACAAAACTAGACAAAATTGTAGTAAAGTGTTCTTGTTGTTTGTTAACAAAAGCGTGAAGTGTAAAATTTTGTCAAGACATTTTGTTTAATGTTATTAATAATAATCAATCAGAAGCTCGATTTAAAATTTTTGTTAGTTACGCCTTTTTTTCATTTTAAATAACGATATACTCATTGATGAACAGTACCAGAAAATAAAGACTACAAAAAAAGAAGACCAGTAAATAACACATTAAGGGAACTTAAAAAAAGTACACTGAATATGTTAAAATAGCGACTAATAAGATTATTGATATAAAATCATTAGTGCCATACATAGCACAGTTAATTTACAATAATTTGGAGGCTGCACATACCAAAAGTGAAGTAGATGTTGCAGAAATTACTTAAATATGTTTATCATTAATAGTTTTTGCCTTTTGGTATAATTTTTAAAATCTTTGCATTAATAAATTTGATAAATATTTTAAAATAAAATAATAAATATTTTTTTATTACAATAACCTCGTAAGCCACAAAATACACGAGTATTAGAAATGTTTTTGGAATAAAAAAATTGTTTAAATATATATATGCAGTAACAATGTAAGCTACAATTTTTTATTAAACGGGTTTGATAGATGGACATGTCATATTTATCCTCCTAGAACGCTTCTTAAGAGTGTTTAAACTATAAAATATTAAAACCCCGACTCCTTGGGTTTATTTTAAACTTAAAAGCCGATCTATTCAATATTTTGTTTTTGTGGTTTACAGAGTTATTGCGCTAAGCGTCTCAATTCGAATATTGAAGATGTTGGTATAAAAAACTCATAAACTCATTTTATTGAAAACTTTAATATAAGCTCTCGAAAAAATGTTGCTTTATAAAAAGCATGGAATTCATTTGCTAGTACATTTTTGCATATTTTTTTGGATAATAATGCATAAGTTTTGTGTGCATATTTTGCATGTATTTAAGCTCAAGATATTTAAAATGCATATTATTACATTGGAGCAAAATAAGTCAGCGACAGAAACACAGATTTCTGTATCAAGAATGTTTTTTTTTCTCACCGTGCACATAGAAAAAAATACCAATGTGAAATCACCATGCAAATTTTTTATTGGGAATTATATTAAATTTACAAGAAATAATGTATTTTTAAGTGAATTGGTGTTTATTTGCTTTGTTGATAGCTACAACCCACTGTTGTGCTTAGTTGTGTGCCTGTTTGTATTTAACAAAACTTCCTACTGCTGGCTGGTAGGCAGTGTACTCGTCTTACAGTCGGAGGATCGCAGGTTAGAATCCTTGGGACAAGTAGCTTCACTGTTTGTGTTTTTGTTTTATTATTACTTTTCAAATATATTTTATGTTAAAGTTGTATTCATAAGGGTATATATTTAGTATGTAGCTAAAGAATATTTAAAGTTATTGTTGCTGCAGCGGAAAGCGGATTGAATATCATATCTTAGCCGGGGAAGCCAATAATATAAATACACACATACAAACATTTTTCTGATGCCTTTGCCAATAGAAATGCGTTAGTTACATAACAAATAAAATTCAATGGCTATATTAAACTAAATTTAAGTTGTTTTAACTTGAAATAATATCGTTTTTACGTTTTTCTTACTCGAAATAAATTTGATTCAAGATGATTATTCATTTTGATTTCACAGAACGGCAATGTATGATTAACATAAAATAAAGTTATTTCGAAAGGAAAAATTGGCTTTGAAAATTACTGTAAATCACGTTAGATTAACATGAAACACATATGAAGCAAAATTATTGCAGAAGAAGGTTACGTAGATTTGAAGTTGAAATTTTTCTTTGTGTAGCCTTCTTTGTACTCTATACACTTTGTCCAAGATTTTTTCAGTTTTTTGTCCCCTCCAAAAATTCATTGGGTGCCAAATCAGGACTGTACGGAGCATAAGTCATTAATTCGATGTTTTGACTGTCATGTTTTGACATCATGTCATGTTTTGACATCACCCATTTGGCCGAAAAAACAGGCGAAAATTTGCTTTACTGTCATTGTACTCCCAACAACTTTTGTTGGATTTAGCTCGCTTTGGAATGCCATTTTGTTTCCGGCTCATAAGCATGTATCCATGATTCGTCACCTGTCACGATCTTATACACGTTCACGGTGGAAGTTTTTAATCAATTCCTAACACCACTTTACGCAAGCCTTTTTTGAGCGATTGATAAGTTATGGGGCATCCAACAAGAACAAATTTTTTTATAACTTAATGTTCATGCGAAGTCAAATGTGCTGAAGTGGAAGGAGGCTTCCGTCTCACAATATGTCACATGATGATCATCCATTATCAGTTCACGCAGTGTGTCGATGTTTTGTAGCACAATAACCGATTTTGGACAACCTTCACGGAGTTTGTCGGTGATGGAACTACAACTACGATTGAATTCACTATACCAGCAATATACTGTGGTTTTGATGGTGATTTATCGCCATACAAAGAACTTAGCTCGTTGACACATTCTTGTTGAAATAATCTCCATCAAAAGATGTGAAAAATAATATAACGAAAACATTCCCTGGAAGTTTTAATTTTTTTTTTGGCAAATTGATTTTCTGAACTTCTTGGACAACACACATCACTTTAATCTGCCATGAATTTTATAAATATGAAATCCTCAACCTCAAGACAACCTGCTTACTTGACATAAATTTTTCCCATGTAAAGAAGTAAATAAATATCCGCTATTATCTCTTGTATAACAAGGATAAAAATATTGCCAAACTTGAAATTTCTAGTGTATTTTATTTTTATTCATGTTCACTTGGAGAATTGAAAAAGGCATAGTAACATAAAATAATGCATTATTGTGTGATTACAACGCCGCCAGTGTACACGCAATTTGTTAAGACTCTTCTGAAAAGAAAGATCAAAAGTAAAGCATAAATTTTAGTGGGCGAGTCTTAAAAAGGTCAACGCTCGACAGTATAATCTTACGTAAAATCTTTATGGGCCTAGTCTTGACCACATTTCTATCTGCTAGTACTTATGATTCATGTAGAGTTTTGTAGGAAAAATCTAGTGAGAAATACATAAGTAATAAACTTAAACTGCTAAGCCGAAGTACATAAAAGAAAAAACTAAAATTTATGGTTGTAATCACGACCACTTTTCAAAACAAGAAATTTTGACTTTGGATAAGTGAAATGTGTATGAAAAATTTCAATAAAATTGATCTTAATTTATGATTTGATCAGGCTAAGGCTTTTAGCACTTTTTAAGCCATGTCATAATGTGATAATTATTAATGTGATAATTTTTCTGTTTAATAACACTAAAGTTAATTGTAAATATTCTGACAAACATGTAGTGGAACGGAACAACTAGCTGAATTTAAGTTTGAGTTTAAAGTGCTTGTTCCCGCCCCTGATTGAAGCTTCCGAGTTTTTAGATTTTTCTTAGTGATCTCTGGTCTAGATATATTTGTGTTTATATATTTCTGCTCGCTAGTGCAAATTTGAGTTTTAAGGGTGTGGCCCCCATACCATATAAAAATTCTTGCTTTTAAGATTTGTCCATTAGCTTACTCATCTACACTTACCTGTGTATAAAACTTCTCTAGCCTGACTTAAACGTTTAAATTTTATGAGCATAACCCCGCCCACTATTTTAAAGTCACGATTTTGTTGTGAACAGCGCTTATAATTCATGTTAATTTTCTTCTAAAATATGATAGACCGAAGCAGATTCAACATAAGGCTTACATTTTATGGGAGTAATCACGCCCACTTTTTAAGGTGACAGTTTAAAGTATTGCCCAAGTGCAACTTGTATGCAATGCTTCACTAAAATAGTTTGAGTTAAATGCTGTATATAAAATTTTTAACTCTGAACACTATTAGCGTGGCCCCGCTCACTCTAGACCTACTTGTATAGATCGTGCGACTAGACCATTTGCTCATCAAAACGTTTTGCGTATACGTTCATGCTAAAAAATTTAAAACTTTATTATGGTGTTGTCAGTTCCCAAAAATAGAAATAGTACCCCTCGTATATAACCCTTGCTTGCAGAATTAAAAGCTATCCGTATATTTGGAAGCAAAACAAAAAATAAAAAAATTATTAAAGTCAACTGAAAAAAAGTTTTGTATCAAAACAGATATTAAAAACCTTAACATAAATAAAAAAATATGCATCTAAATTGATAACTTCCCCTTGTTTTTAAAATTGATTAAAAAAATATATGACATGTTTTAAGCTGCAAACTGTCAAATAGATATTAACGGTCTAATTCATAAAAAATATTTTAAGCTTATTAAAGGTTTATTTGACAAATTTCCCATAGAAATATGTGAAATAGTAAGTGCTTAAGAAACCTGAAATATTTTTTATGATTATGGTCGTAAGAAAAAAATATTTTCCTTTTATATTTATTATGATTCTCTAGCAAGTGTTTTGAAAAAAAACAACTTTTTCACATTTTTTTTAATGTGTTATGCTTTTCTCTCGTTTACCATGAAAAATTTCATATTTAAATGTTGTTCAAAGAAACTTTTTAAATCCAAAAGGTTTATAAAAAAAATTAATATCCCTTTTCGTATATACAAATGAACCAACTTTCTTTGGTAAATAAAATCAAGAAAAAACTACATACATACGTACATAGATACATATGTACATTAGAGTGGGTCAATTTATATGGATTAAAAAAATTCACCAAGCGGTTGTCAAAGTCGTAATCTTCTTCAAATTCTAAAAAGGTTTACCCAAGAAACCGTGGGTCTAAAATCAAAATCGAGCTTCCCATTTTTAACGAGAAACTTTTCTTTTCGTATAAAATATATTTTTTTTTAATTTGCTATAATTTTATTGAGTCTAATAAGAAACTTGACAAAAATTAATGTGTTTCAGGAAGTTTTAACAATTTTAATGTTTAAGTTAATTGAGACATTTTTTTTATTTTCAATTGAACTGTAGTGAATTTTAATCAGAAATAATTTCTTATTTGGGCTTAAGTTCAGTAATTTCAATTCTTATTGAATGAAATATTTTTATTAATTAATGTGAAATTCTAAAGAAGAGAAGAAAGATTAAGCTAGACTTTATAGCTGGGAGAAATACCGCACCATCAGCACCATTGTCTATCTACTTCGGTAGAGATTGTTATTAACATCAGCTATTTAACTTAAATTTACAATGAAACGGAATACGAGAAACGATTGTTGTGTATACAATTGATTTACCTTTGGTAAATGCACTTATAATTTTCTCTATTTATTTTCTGTTTTCCCATTATTTCATTTATCTATTTAGGTTAGCACGAAGTTATATTACTCTACCTAAGTATATTTAACTATTTTTGCTTGTATTTTATGAAATTTGATTTTTGTTGATGAAATTTTTTAATATAATTTTTTCTGCATTTCAAATGTGGCTTTTTTAAGACTTTATTTAAATGCAAATATTTAACAAACATCTAAATTATTTTTAAAATTCACAACGTTCTTTTAAATTTTTCGTGTATCATTTTATGATAAGTTTTGCATTTTTTCATGATTTAAAGACAACTTTCATTAAAAGCTTTTTTTTAAATTAACCTAAGCACCAAAATTGCTTAGTTATCTAAGCAGTTCTCGAAAGCTTATAAAATTTCCTTTCGAAAAATCCAAAATATAATCACTTTTTTCAAGTTTCTTAGAAGACTCAATAAAATTTTAGCAATTAAAAAAAATAGGTATATAAAATATGAAAAGCAAAGTTTCTCGTTAAAAATGGGAAGCTCGGTTTTGCTTTTAGATCGATTGTTTCTTGGGCAAACCTTCTTTGAATTTGACGTAAATTACAATTTTGACAACCGCTGGATCGGGAATAAAATTTGCATACTCTAATGTACATTAATCAAATTGGGTAGTATAATTTTAAAAATTTCGTTGAGAAATTTAAATTACGTTAGCTCAGTCAGAGACAACTACAATCATTGTAGTTGTTAATATATATGTATATAATAATTTGTAAGTACTCGTATAACTCCAATCAATAATATAACTCCAACCGTAATCATTCAGAAAATGATAACGAGTTGTAATATTAATTCCACCAAGCACCAAAAAACTACACAGAGAAAACAGATTCGTTGAGACAACCGAATTTGTTGCCAATCGAATTTTGGCGGTTGCACCAACTATAAATTTTCTTGTGGTACCACAATATATTTAATTGTAACCATTAACCCAATAGTTGCAACAACAGATAAAATCGGTTAACAGTATGGAATTTGAAATAAAAATTATTCTTGCCACCGAAATATGGTTAATATAACTAAAACAATATCATAATTGGTACATGTGAAAGAAAAATTGGTCTTCTTTGCTGAAACAAAAATAAACAATAAATGCAAATAAAAATACATAATTTAAGAAATTTATTATTAGACATATTGCCATAAATTTATTTTAATTGAAATTTATTTTCTGGTGGTGAATCATCTCTATATAAATATCTTCAACCACTTATTTTGAAAAGCCACAAACTTGTTATCTTATGCACAGACTTTCAAAAACCATTTGAGAATTCACAAATCATAATATCTTTGAAAATTTTAAAAGTTAATTTTTGAATTTGCTGCTATAAACTATAATAGTAAACTCAACCTCTAGTTAGTTGTAGCAACTGAAAGAAAGTGTTTATTTTAACGTTAATATAGGACGACAATTTTGTAGTTGCCAACACCAAAAGTTGGTAGTGAAATCCAATTCATAATATTTTATTCAATCATATTTTTATTATAATTATGCCCTGATGGCAATGAACATGGATTGTTTTTTGGATTAATAGAAAATTGATTGTGTGAACTTAAATATAGTTGATGCAAATGATATTTTATTGGCCTAATCATTTTCCAACCAATTTTTTTTCAGGGTGTTTATTTTAGTTATTTTGCTATAAATTAAAAGTTATTTTTTGTTAAGGGTCAAAACTCAATTTACATTGTTCATAAAATTTTAAATTCTTTCTCAAAATTCTTAAAAAATCACATTTTTAAGCAGTCTTTGGGAAGAACATCAAATATATTCACCATCAAATTCATAATTTCTTCTATTTATGCGAACTCTTACTTATGTTGTCTATGAGTCAGATTCACTCGAAATTTTGAAGTGTGCATCCAACTCAGACATAGCAACATTTATGACGTTATTGATTTCGACTCTCCTTAACTCAACGCCTATGGACGATGCAAAATACTCTTAAGTATGATTCGCAATTCGAACTTCGCATACGAACATCAAAGTTCTCATTATGAGCTTGTGTGTTTCTTTCTCTGTGGCTTTTTTTGCAAGAATTGAAAAACTGTTTAATGATTACACTTTTAAATAAACATACATACATACATGAGTTAAATGAGCTAAATCAATGTGAGTAGTATAATTTTTTTTTTTGAAATTAGAAATCAACGTCGCATTCATATTTATTTCAACCTATATTTAATAATCAAACTATGTGAGTGAGCTGACATCACAGTAGTTGAGTTTAAACAATGTCTACTCATTTATATTTGAAATTTCATGAGTCAGTATGAATAGCGAAAAAAAGATTCATTGTTCGCATTCATAAGACGTAACATTTGCGCAACCGTTGAGTGTTTGTCCTAGAAACGCATAGTTGAGTATCTCCGCTCCACTCAACAGTTGAGTAATTTTCCATCATAAAATTTTTTCGCTACCTATAGTCAACACGTTGTTCTCAGCCTGAACAGCTGCTCAAATAGAGCTATTTCTTTTATATGCTTTGTTAGGTGGCAGCAACAAATATATGTTAAGTTTAACATTACAAATGCGATGCAGTAACGAAATAAAGATATACAATTACATTTTATACATCAAGCCGTTTCTAAGAAATAGCTGTTGGCGCCAACAGTTGCCAGCAATTTCACAACTGTTGAGCTTAACAGCTACGTCTTATGAATGCGCCCATTGCCGATCACTGATATTCACAAAAATTCAGTTTTTGGGAAAAGTTTTATGAAATTACCTGAAATGCATATTTCAAAATATTTTTTAATAAAACTTTTAGCAAGCAAGCTATCACATTCCTGTAGTAAAACGTTTATAGTATACTTATATTTGTTATTGAGTTTTTACGAGAGAACAGCAATTACATGTATAACATTTTCAAGAATCTTCTTTAAATTTGTATTCCAAGTATTTTCGTATGAACATACATATATTTTTTTAAAGAATTTTTCGTATATTCCATTTGTTTTACACAGTTTATCTCGTTTAATTTCATGCTTGAATTATTCGATTAAAACCTTTCAAGTCCATGAAGTCATAATTGACTGTTATTCTATGGTTTTGTTTTTGTTGTAGCAGTTGCTATCGTTACGTTGTTGTTGTAGTGCAAGGGTTTATTGTAGAGCTTCTCAGATGCTTGTTAATTTTTTTAATCTCTTGAACTGCGACTGTGAAGCATTGCAGCATAAACATTCAGAGACATGCAAAAATCTCAATTAAATTTTCTTATGAAAAATACGAGTATAAAAGTTGTTGTTGTTACATACACATTATTGTTGTCGTTACGTCTAGAAAATTTAAATACGAAAATTGTCTGTAAACTAGTGCAAAGTAAATTTCTGCTGCAACCATACATACATACATGTACAATGTACATTGTACATATTTTTTTATTGTTATGTACATATCCTTTTTTTCCAATAACAACAAACAATACACAGAAACCCAACTTTTTTTTGGCTGCACTCATGTTTTCTTTGTATTAGATATCAGCATCAAAAAAAAGCGATGCCAACTTAGTGCTTTTGGAACTAATTTCAGTGCTTTTTGAAAATTCAAAACGCCAAATATTGAGCGTTAGTGCCAAACTAAGAAAAAACACTAAAGTTACGGTCACGCTTGTCAAAAATTTTCCCAAAAAAGCGTAACCACTAAATTCTAATGAAAAATCTTTCAATTCAGAGAAAAGTTTGTCAAGTTAAAGAGTATGTTGGATTCTATGACATTATCTGCTAGTTCTCTGCGAAACTGTTTAATTTGATAAGCGAGTGTCTGGATCAAAACTTTTTCCATTAGTGTTTGTTGCTCACAGTTTTTTTTTTGGCAAATGTTTTACAAGTGGGACCATACTTTAAGTAGTGCTTTTGAAAAATTTTTATATTTCTGCAAATTACTTTAATAAAACTCTTGGTGCAATTATTTTTCAGTGTAAAGCATAAGCTTTTCGTGTGATATATTTTATTAAAGATGATTAAACTTCACTCGTTTGAATCTTCATTTGTTTTTTACGTTAGTGCTTTTTACGCTTTTTAGATATCAAAATTACGCTTTTTGTGCTTTTTTTTAAATTTTTATGTGCTTTTAAAGTCAAAAAGGTTGGCATCACTGATTGTAATAGAAAAATTTTAAAGAAAGAGTGCAAACTAGGGATGCCAAACGGGAAATCCCGAATTCCGAATTACCGGGATTTTCAGATTTAGTTATGGTTTTCAGTATAAATTCTCTAACATCAAATGTAATTATTCAACATAAAAATAGATGAGACAAATTCTTTTGATTTTTATTTCATACTCGTATTAGAAGATTCTTAACTTTAAAGAGAATTGTGTAATGATATATTATCAACATTAAACCATGCATAAAATTTGTTATTAAAGTAAAAGTTATTAACAAAAATAATTTATTTTACCAAAAATTGTAGATCTCGAAATCTCGAAAATCCCGAAGTCACGAAAAACCCCCGGATCCCGAAAATCCCGAGATCCCGAAAATCCCGGGATTTCCAAAAATCGATCCCGATTGGCATCCCTAGTGCAAACATAACATATTTATGACATGTAAAATAGTTATTTATAAAAACGACTTTAGAAGTAGCTTAAAAAGAAAATATAAAATTTGTAATCTTCCAGCCCAATTTCATCAAGTAAAACAGCTGAGACATGCTATTAAATCATTTTATTATATAAACATAGACTTTTTACAATTAATTATCAACGATAAAAGACGATGATTACCAACATTTTATTTTTACATCCTGGTTGATCATTCGTGGGGAAATGCCCATATGTTTTTAAATATTTCTCGTTTGAATATTCACTTGTTTTTTACGTTTACGCTTTTTAGATCCCAAAATTACGCTTATTTATGCATTTTTTAAATATTGATGTGATCTTATTGTCTAAAAATTGACATTACTGATCGAAACCATAATATTATAGTAGCTGTGCAGCAGACAAGTGCTATAAAATATGAAGAAGGTCTTATTGTCTGAAATTAATTATACCCTGTGTTTACATAACCCAAATAGTTGACTCGTTCCGAAAATGTTTACAAAAAGTAAAAAAAAATTTTGCTTTTAGCCCATTCAGGCTGCTCTGAAATCAAGTAATTTCGTGATTAACCAACTAAACAGATGAATGATCTAGTTATTATCTGCTAGCTGAAGGATAAAATACAAAGGCACACTAACGTGCAAGACGATGTAGATGATGTAGCAGTAAAATATATAATTGCTTTTACAATGATGTTTTATTGTCAACGTACACATCATTCTCATACAAACATCTGTAAACGGCTTTTTACCTTTTGTCGCTGGTATCCTGCTGTGACCAATGTGTTTAATAGCCGATTTCAGTTTTTATTGGCAACAATGAGCAAATATGGTACTACAAAAAATATAATATAATTCAAATTGTATATAAAGAAAAAATATGAAAAATTGTAAACCAAGCACTAGAAAAAATGTCATTCAGTTCTGGCATAGACATTAGAGTGGACCCTCAATGTATGGGAAAATTTTAAATTTATCTGTTTCAAAATCGTAGCCCATTTTCGTGTTAGGTTAGGGTTAAATAAAATTTGGTACAAATTTGAGCTCGATCGGTTGAAACTTGCCGTGCCGCACTAGCATTGAAGTCTGTGAGAATGAAATTCGGGCAAAATGGAGAGAAAAACGTCCGTATCTATTGATGAGTCACATCTAGAGATGTAAAATGTAAGAGCAACCCCCATTATTTTTGTATCCCCAATATTTCTTTAGAACAAACTTATCGTCCATCTCCAACCCTTCACGTGGTCCCCATACAAAAAATTTAATTTTCCCAAAAATTTACCAAAATGGAGAAAAAATAGACAATTATTACAATTGATTAAAATGGTTTTATTAATTGCTAATTATCACCGATTTATATCAAATTCATTTTTTCAAAATTCAGATATTTTTTTCGATAATCAGCGACAACTTGAATCAAATATTGCTTCTCCTCTTCGTTTCTGCACAATATTTTATTGTACTCCTCCATCATTTTCACGCCTCTTTCGGCGGTGTCGTTAACAACTTGAATTTTCTCGACAACTTTCAATGCTCGGTGATAATCTTCTCGCTGTGACCACGTTTCCGGTGGGTATCGTATAAATTCATGCGGCAAGTTGAAGCGTTCGAAAAATTTTTTTGTTTTAGACGTTACGAAAGCACTCAAGCCATTCGAGAAAAATTGTTCATTTACTTCTGCAAAGTTAACGTCAATTTTTTTCTTGCTACGGATAGTATTTTCAACATCGTCAGAGCCATCGGTACTGTAGTCGTGATCATCTTCTTCGTCAGTTCCTTCTACAGATTTTTCTTCACTTTCTGCAAGGACTTCTTCTCCGTCATCAACATTTTTCGTTTTACGTCACACGAAACATCTGAGTGAAAGAAAGCGAGGGCTATAGCCTCATCCGCCAGATACCACAAATGTCTGATAAACTTTGTTACCAATGTTTTCGATAATTTCTGATCCAAGTCTGCGTATGAGTGAAGTGCTTTCAAAAAGTTAAATTCCTGATTTGGAGCTTTAACAGCTTCAGTACAGTTATACCAAACTTTTACGTATAGACGAACAACAAACACGCAGACATCTCGAATTCCATCCAATTCTGATTTTTCCAACTTAAATTGGTCTTTGAACATAAATATTTTTAAATAATAAATTGCCTTGGACATCCATCGAGCGTGGTGAATGGGTATGAGTTCTTTGAACTTATATTCAGCCAAATCAGCGCGAAGGAATATAACAACTAGTTCCAACAGTTCCTTATAGTCGTTGTTATATTCCTTGGCGCTGATTTGGCTGATTTGAAAGTTGTCGAGAAAATTCAAGTTGTTAACGACACCGCCGAAAGAGGCGTGAAAATGATGGAGGAGTACAATAAAATATTGTGCAGAAACGAAGAGGAGAAGCAATATTTGATTCAAGTTGTCGCTGATTATCGAAAAAAATATCCGAATTTTGAAAAAATGAATTTGATATAAATCGGTGATAATTAGCAATTAATAAAACCATTTTAATCAATTGTAATAATTGTCTATTTTTTCTCCATTTTGGTAAATTTTTGGGAAAATTAAATTTTTTGTATGGGGACCACGTGAAGGGTTGGAGATGGACGATAAGTTTGTTCTAAAGAAATATTGGGGATACAAAAATAATGGGGGTTGCTCTTACATTTTACATCTCTAGATGTGACTCATCAATAGATACGGACGTTTTTCTCTCCATTTTGCCCGAATTTCATTCTCACAGACTTCAATGCTAGTGCGACACGGCAATTTTCAACCGATCGAGCTCAAATTTTTACCAAATTTTATTTAACCCTAACCTAACACGAAAATCGGCTACGATTTTGGAAAATCGAAAAAAAAATTAAGAACGACCCTAATAGACATTGTTAAAAAAAATAAGTATTAACAACATTGCTATTAAATTTTTTTTTACAAAATTGCGAAAATGATAATTACGGTTGAAAAATAACAATAATAATAATATATAAAACATAATTAATTTATTTCTTTTTATCTTGATTCAAAGAAATATCGAATAATATTTCTTTTATTAAATTACAATTTTTGTCCCGTCATATTTAATCTAGCATAACTTATACAAAAAAAACGGCATGCCAGAAATTTTTAAACTCACATCCAACTCAAAAGTTGTGGTTCATCATCATTATACTGCGAAAAAATTAAAAGCAAGAACAAACAATTTGTTGGCTTGCCACACGATGACTATATATTAGGGTTTCTAACTTTCCGAACTTTTCTCATTCCCGGGAAAGGGAAAAAATTCCTATTCCCGTGAATTATTGAAAGTTAGTAGTAAGAATTAAACAAGATCGAGACAGAAATAAAAGTTGGGTTTTTAATAAAATTACAAAGAAAATCAATTTTTTATTTTAAAAGTATATGCACACAAATAAGTAATTTGACTTTGTAATATCAATTGAAATATTTGTAATATCAATTACAAATTTAATTAAATTATTACATGTGAACAATATGATGAATGAATGAATGAATTAAGTCTAGCGGGAAGCACAGGACACTAAAATCAAAGTAGATTTGTTGTATCCCCTGCCAGGTACTAGAACACCTCATCTAGACCTATTCTCCTGATGAATCACAGGATTGCCAGTGGGTCCAGCGTTGGCACTTCCCAATCTTTCAATAGGTGCATGCCCAATTAATTGGCTATATCTGCTGTGGCATAAAGCTTCACAGTCCTTCAGAATATGCTCTGTAGTCTTATCTTTGTAATTACAGAATCTGCACAGGCTGTTACTCTCAATGCCAAGTCTGTTGAGGTGTTTTCTCAGTCTAGAAGACGCCTGTGAGCATTCTTAGATTGTTTTTACTCAGAGACATGAAAGCTATGAAACAATTTTGGTTATACGTTCCAATCATTAGCTTTACATGGCTCAATCCTGGGAGATTGAGCCAGAGGTGTTGCCTATTACTCTTGATCTCCGTCGATAAATCTTCCCGGATTTTGTCCAATCCAACCACTGATGTACCAGCCCCCTTCTGGCCATTTTATCACCATTTTAATTTCCTAATACCCCGTCGTGTCCACAAACCCAGCAGAGTGTGACCTTATTCATGCTGCTTAGCTGATTTAGCTTATGCGGCATTCCCACGCTAATTTAGAGGTCAACTCATATTAGCTGAGTGCTTTGATGGCAGCCTAACTATCCGAGCAAATGGCTATTCCTTTTCTTCAGTAGCCTCTATCAAGATTGAATTATGCGCATCTTCCAATGGCATAAACTTCCGATTGAAAAATGGTAGGAGATTTTTCAACGACTCATGGTAGTTAGTCCTTGGTCCTGAAACTCCCACACCAGATTCTACCGGCGTGATGGAATCATCAGTGTATCACCTGATGGTGAAATTTTCAAAGGAGTACCGGGGTTCTATTTCACCCATTCCCTTCTGTTGACCAGAACAGTTTCAAACCTCTTATCGAAGTCATACACTTTATTCATCACGTCAGAGGGTTGCGCAAGGAGGGGAAATCATCTTGCCAGGGATGATTGCCCCCATTGGCTAATTAGACAGTCCCTGTCTATGCTTTTCCCCGCGATGCTTATTACTTTTTGTCTGGCAGCAGCCTCTAAACAATATGATAATATCAGTTATGTTTTTCCGCTAAAATTAATTAACACATTCAAAAATTTAATTGAATTAAATTTTTAATTGAAAAATTTAACTTAATGAAATTCTTAATTGAAAACATTAGTTGGTGAATAATTTTTTCTGTATATATACATAAAATTAAATAAATATTCACCCTTATTCCAGTTGTCGCCGTCAACATTGGGATCGTTTGATTTCAACATCATCATCAATTCAATAACAATTTTGCATTCTATATAAAGATGATGACGACGTTGACTACTTATCGTTTATGTCAACATATTAAGCACACATATCTACATATTTTAAACAGCTGTATGGTTGGTTTATAATTTTTGAACAAAAATTCCCAGTGAAAAAAAATGGAAGTCATTCTAGCAGAAGTACATTTTCATTGCTTCCAAAAAATCGATATTTTTAATTTGCCGAGAGTGAGCAAAAAACCATGTAGAAGCTTATTTTAGTCACACAAACCCTTGTAACTCCTCCATAGTGTTAGAAAATACTCACCAGAATTTAAAAAAAAATTATTTTTTTAAAAAAATTTATGAACTATTTTTAGTCTAAAATTTAAAAGTTATTTGCTTAAATTTACATGAAAACACTGTTTCGGGCTTAAATTCGTATAAAAAGAAACGAATTGTTAAAAAAGGCAACTATTTACCATTTTTCCTAGATGAAAATATTATCATAGAACACAAAAAAGGGAATTTTTCTTAATATCGCTTCCAATTCAGTGACCAGGCATCGAAAAAGAGAACTTCTTGCAATGACAACCCTATGTAAAAATCATTAGATCGGATCGAAATTTGCACTACTTCCGCATCGTAAACTCTACATTTTCATGAATTTTTTGGAGTCTCTTTTTTTACTGGGTTGTTTTAACAATTAAAAATGTTTATTTACTTGTAAGATAAATTCGTACTCGAATGATAATGAAAATACAAGAGAACAAAACATTATATTAGAACATTATCTTCCGGGACAAATTCAACATATTTAACTTTCCAGACAGCAAGTTAGCAAACATTTCAGTGTATTGCTTAACGATTCAATCATTTTTTTTTTTTTTTGAAGGTTCGAAAATTATTTAAGAGTAACATAATTTCTTTTAAATACATATGGCTTAGAAAAACCAACACCAAAAACAACATTTATAACGATATTGGCAGAAATACATCCACACTTCTAACACAAGGTTCATACCAACTAGCTGTTGGCAACAATTTCCACTTATGACTATCCAAAAATTTTATTTTTATATTGCACTATTTACGCTCCTTATTTGCTTACATTTTGTCATCCATCCCCTAAATGAAATCCATCTCCTGAGCTATATTAAGTGCATTAAAAAAGGATATTAAAAACAAAGTTTGAATTAGCTTTTTTTAATATCCAAAAAAAAAGTTTAAAGTTTCCACCCCTGGAACTGTGGTTTTTATTTTCCTAATTTTCCACATCAAACTTTTCTTTCCGAAACCTAAAATATATATAATTTATAAAGAAAAAGAAAAAAAATTAATAAGACCTAGTTACTTTTATATATCACAAAAAGTGTGAGTTTTCCAACCCTGAAATCAATTAATTTTTCTAATTTCTTACACCAATCTCTTTCTTTTAAAAATATTAGATATGTTTAAAATTAAATAAAGAGGAAATTTGCTTTAGTAAATTACTTTTGTATAAGAAAAAAAGTTAAAAAGTTCCAACCCTGGAAACGTAATTTTATTTTTTTTAGTTTTTTTAAACTAGAAATATCAATTTTATTCATACTGAAGTGTAAAATAAGTTTACTTAATAAAAAAAATAATATATATTTTCAGTAGTTAACTTTTTATATCACAAAATGGGTAAGCTTCCCAACCTTGGAATCATCCTTTTTGATTTTTCTGATTTCTTACACCAATCTCTTTCTTTTAAGAACATAAGATATGTTTAATTTATAGAACAAAAGGAAAAATTTGTTTTAATAAGCCAAAAAAGTTAAAGTTTTAAAGTTAAAGACGTTTCGTCTTTTTAATTTTTTAAATTTTTATTTAAAAAATTTTATACTGAAGTATAAAATGCGTTTATTTAATAAAAAAAAGAGTAATAAAAACCAGTTTTCATATTTATTTTATATGACAAAATAAGGTTGGACTTTTCCAGCTCTGAAACCATCTGCTAGATTTTGCTGATTTTCAATACCAATCTATTTTGGACCATTTGTGATACACCAGCTTAAGAACGAATTCTCTAATTTTTGGGAGCTGGGAGCTTCGGAAAACCGATTTCACGTACATCAGACGGACAGACAGACTGACATCGCTTATTCGTCTTCCCTATGCATAAGAATCCAGAATATGTATACTTTATGAGTCGCATATTTATATTGTAGAAATTACGCACGGAATGACAAACCTATATATACCCTTTTCTGTTTTTTGGTAAAGGGTCTAAAAAGAGAAATTGAGGTTCCCGAAAATTCCCGCATGAAATTTCCCGGGATTTGTTTTAACAAAATTCCCGGTATTTCCCGGAAATTTTTTCCAGCGTAGAAACTCTACCATAAGCTTCATAATGGCAGTTATGTAGTTTATAAACAAGTTTTCTTCTGCACATCATGGTTATTTGTTTTTCGTTTGCATCATCGGCAGGGTTGAATTAAAGATTGGATTTAAAAAATAATAATGTAGTGAACATGATTTTCAAAGTTATTGGAAGCAATAGCTTTTAACCACACTAAAACGGCCTCTTAACAAGTCGTAAAATCTGTTCAACAAAGATTTAAAATTTTTAATTTTAGTTTTATTAAGCACAATGCTGGCTTCTAAGGACTACAAATAAATTTATAATTTATAATAAAATCATAGAAAGGTAGTTAAAAAATCTTACCCCCTTATGCAAAAAAATATTTTACTATAGCTTTAAAGTTCATATTAGTTGCCAAGCACTTTAAGGCTAATATTGCTTTGTTAAGAAATTGTATGCAAAACACAACTTTAATAATTTTTTTATTTAATAATAAATACTGGTAACACCACCGTGTTCAACAACTACTTCACAGCTTATGATGTACAAAATCAAAGACAACTTCATTCGGGTATTCAAATATTTTTTATTTTATTAAATAAATTTGGATATTCTTGAAGTAAAGCAACCTAATTTAAACAATATGAGCTTCTGACACGGTATTAAGACAGATAAACATTTTTACGAAGTATGAGTAAAAAATATGAGGAACAAAGAAGAATTATCACAATTTCTTTTATTCGAATGAAATGAGTATTTGAATATCCAACTTTACTTTACATAACTAAAACATTTTTCTACAATTGTATTTATTTTAATATTTTTATGGATTTTATGATGTATTTTGAATCAGTTGGATAATTTGATGAGGTTTTCCATTACATGACAGAAATAGTAAATCTAAGCTAAGAGCTAACACTTCGTGCGTCATTTTCAGATGTAACATGAATCAATATGTGTTATAGTAACAAAAATATTTGAGGTACAAAATACACATTTTGAAAATATCAACTTAAAGTAGCCTTAACAAACGTGGGCACCTACTTTACAAATTTGGTATAATAATTTTTTTAGAATACAACTTTACTTAACATTGCTTTGCAAAGCTTTGTTACGTTATTTTGCATAAGATCCTTAATCTTCAGTAGTGATATTGAGTACATGCCTTGATCGACGGCTTACATAAAAACATCACATTGATTCTAACAAAAATGAAACTTATGCCTTAATTTTGTTCGACGATTGTATCGTTTTGTCTATGGATAAAAAAAGCCGCAGTTTTCATTCTTTAAAACAATTATTATTTATTGTGTGTGCTAGAGGGTTCGTGATTTATTTTATGATTTTGTTCCAAACATTCAACACATATTTTTTTAATATACATATTTTTCAAACTATTGTAAAATACTTTAATTTATTTTTTATGTGTTAAAATCATGGCAATAATATTTTTTATTTTTCATTATCAAAGACAACAAAAAGAAAAATAATTTAAAGAATACAAACTAGAGATGGGTGCGTGTAGAATCTTTCCAACACGACACGATATGAGCACGAATGTCAAGATGTTCAACACATACGAAACACGCACGCAAAAAATGTCGTCAACATGATACTGCACAACACGCACGAAATGTTATTGGTATTGTATTGAAGATCAGAAAATTTAATAATTTTTTTTTCAAGAGGCGCTTTTCAAAATATGGCAGCGAGTTGGCACTGCGAGCTGATACTATCTGCCACCACAGCTGATACTATCGGCTTACGTACAGAACTTTAAGCTTCAGAAACCCATACAATATCAACAAATATGCTGGTGTTGTATGTTTGACGATACAAAATATTAAATTTTTTCTCTACTGGAAATTCATTCATGCATATTTTACATATAAAATCGTTTCGTCAATTTTGCTCAACCCGAACACACACGAAATCAGATTTCTTGTCACAAACACTTCGAATTGAGTTGAATCAAGCACAAAAACTAAAAATTATTTTCAAACAACAACGCCCTAAAACTTCTTACCGAACTAGGACATTAAATTAACTCAGATACATTAGATTAGTAGCAATTCAACACTCATTTTATATTTTAAGCTTCTAATATTCAAGTTGATTTCGGAGCCTTCATATGTAGAGAAATTATGACGACGGCAAAACAAACACAAACATCGCGATCTAAATATCCCACTAGTAACTGCTGAAATTGCAAAATACGCAGGCAAATATTAAACAATACTCGAATCACATCCGCTTCCTCGTAACATCTTGAACTTTACTGGACACATCCGCTTGAAAAATAAGGACACAAGGGCTCTAATATAGAAGGGTTAGATTAGGCTAGAAGGCTGCTGGCAAGGATTGGTGAAATTTAGAGTCCAGTTCACTTGAATCCAATATAATGATGCCTGTGTGCTACCTGTGAGTTGAAGAGAAGATAGTGAGAGAGGCTGATACGGAAGGGATAGTGATAGAGAAGACAGGTGTTGTTGTTGCACTTTTTTAAATAATTCAGTGTTGCCGCGCGTCTAGTGTCAATGAGGTGTATTAAATTTTTAAGCTGTTTTAGGTTGCCATTTTATTGATT
This sequence comes from Tachina fera, assembly GCA_905220375.1. NCBI lineage: Eukaryota > Metazoa > Arthropoda > Insecta > Diptera > Tachinidae > Tachina > Tachina fera. Next base: position 78,265,484 of record LR999967.1, on the reverse strand, counting down.
ATTCTACTTCGCCAGTGATTCTGCACACAACACTCCATATGAAAATTCTTGAAAATATTTTTTGCTTAAAAGAATCATGTATTATTATGAATTATTTTCCCTAAGCTAAAGCTAGAAACAGGTTTTTCCTTAATTATATTATGGCTTAAGCCCTTATGACACTTCCCAGTGAAAAAAAAAATGGAAGTCATTTTAGTGGAACTACATTTTCATTGCTTCCAAAAAATCGATATTTTTAATTTGCCGAGAGTGAGCTGAAAACCATATATGTAGAAGCTTACTTTAGTCATACAATACCTTGTAACTCTTCCATAGTGTTAGAAAATACTCACCAGAATTTTAAAAAAATTATTTTTTTAAAGAAATTTATGAACTAATTTTAGTCTAAAATTTTAAAGTTATTTTCTTAAATTTACATGAAAACACTGTTTCGGACTTAAATTCGTATAAAAAGAAACGAATTGTTAAAACAGGAAACTATTTAAAATTTTTCCTAGATGAAAATATTATCATAGAACACAAAAAAGGGAATTTTTCTTAATATCGCTTCCAATTCAGTGACCAGGCATCGAAAAAGAGAACTTCTTGCAATGACAACCCTATGTAAAAATCATTAGATCCGATCGAAATTTTCACTACTTCCAGATCGCAAACTCTACATTTTCATGACTTTTTTTGAGTCTCTTTTTTTACTGGGTTAAATTTTATTTTCATTGATTTGATATTGAATTTATAAAAAGAATCAATAAATTTTAGAAAGAACAAACTGTATAAAACAGAAACAAAATGTTTAAATGTTGTAGAAACCGCTAGTATTAAAAAAATAAATTAAAAATCGCTATGTTTGACTATAAACCGCTAATAGCGAACACTTTTATGTTTCAAGCTTGAAATGTCAATTTTAAGTTGAAAAATTTTACATATTTTTTGACAGATCTACATTTGATGACATTATTTCATTTTTCTGAATATGGCTGCTCTCTTTGCACCTGTTGAACTTTCCTATTACAATGGCGGTATTCGATGCAAACTGTAATGCGTAAGTGCAAATGCAAAATATCGTAGCTTTTTTTTGGATTGTGTGTATATTTGTGTGTTGGATTTTAAAGAAAAGCTACGATATTTTGCATTTACAGTGACGCAAGACCATTTTGCATTAAACATCGAATACCGCCAAAGCTTGATAAATGGAAGATAAATCATGTGTCATATGGGCTTTAGGTTTTTTATGTTTATTTTTAGTTTATTTTTGAAGAAACTATAAATAAATATTGTATATTAAAAAAAAAACTTTCACAATTTTTATTTAAACTTTTCTAAAATTTTCAAATTTTTCCTTTTGCATAATTATGTTTATTTACTTACTAAACTTTACTATGAAACATTTCTGCAGTAATTAGAATATTGCAAAATTTTTTTAACTTTGATTGTATTTTCTTTTCGCAGTAGCAAATCATAAAATTAGAAGATTAGAAGAGGTTGTGAAAATGTATTAAATTATTTATTTTTTTAAGAACTTCTTTCAAGTATGTAAAGCAAAAATAGTTACTTTCCTAAATATTTTTGAGGAAAACTTAAAATACATATTCAATTCACAAGCTCAAAGTAACGTCGTACGCGTTGTCTAATCGTATAATTACACAATATGGTATTATCGTTTTTGATAATTTTTATACAAAAGTGTGTTCTAATTATACGATTCAGTTTTATATACATATGTATTTGTAAAATATGTAGTTATATAGAGGCCAGTGCCTCATTTCCATAACAAATGTGAGGACTTGTCGGGTCGGTAAAACTCTTATAATCCCGTTAAACACAGGATGAGTAAGAAAAAAAAACTATACATGTTGATAATTTTTATATAAATAACCCTGTACAAACTAGGACTACCAATATAATTATTTAATTTTTCTCGATGCGAGAATTTCTCACAAGTTACACAAAAGAGTCACAAGGCTAGGAATATTCCATATGCTTAATTAATTAGTAAGAATCTTTTAATTATGTGACAACTAGTACCAAAAAAGCAGTTCATCTAAGTAATAAATATCCTTATATAAATATGTACTAGTAAATAATTCTACTGGACGTGTGTATGTCACTGAACTCCTCCTAAGCACCTGGACCTATTTGAATGAATTTTTTTGTATGCATTTAGGTGGCACCCTGAATGGTTTAAGTTTACAAATAAGCCTGGCAGATGGCGCTGCAGTCGGTATATAGGTTATTTATCTATACTGCAACCAAAGACTTGAATGTATTTTTGTGTATGCATTCAGGTGGAGGCTTAAGACAACTTTTGCCACGATCAGCTAATATATATATATGTACATATTTAATTTAAACTGCATCTAGTGAAAAATTTATAACTATTTCGCATCAAATTAAAATTCCCATACCTGGTTTAATTTCATGCTTTCAACTTGCTTGAAACGAATGTTTATTTCAAGATCTAACACTTAAAAATTAAATAAAATAACGATACAACAAATTTTGTTTATTCACAAGCAAATAAACAATTATCGTTTAATTTTGAACAATTATATTGATCAAATGCGGAAGAAGAAATTTTTCTCCACAAAAAAATCGACCTGTATTGACAGTATTAGCAAAGGAAATATTAATTTTTTTTCTCATAAAATCTGAAAGTATGTATTCCTCAATTATTCCAATCCTATTAAAATTCTTGTATAGCATTTTGCAATATTGTTTAAGCGAAATACATACTTTCCTGTTCTTCTTTAATTATTTGCAATTAATAATTAAATTTTCATCATCATTTTTATAGGTATCTTTTATTGTTCTTCTTAAAGCCTCATATCAATTTAATTTCAATGCATTTAAATAATAAAAAGGACAAATTTGATATAAACTTTACTTTACATATTTAACAAGCAAGTAAATAAAGAACATGGATATCAGTGCTGGAATCATATATCATTTGAAACACAATCTTAATAAATGAGACACTCTTAGATTTTTAATTGAACTGTAGTGAATTTTAATCAGAAATAATTTCTAATTCGGGCTTAAGTTCAGCAATTTCAATTCTTATTGAATGAAATATTTTTATTAATTATTTCTACCCATAAATAACTATTATTATATAGATATCTATCGTGTAAGTAAGATTTTATAAGGCAAACTTTTAGGAAAAAACCTTAGGTAGATTGCCTATTTGTAGAAATAACGAGAGAGAAATAATATTAAACTAGAGTTTTATTAGCTGGGGGAAATACCGAAATTTTTCAGTGCAGCTACGCACTTCTTCAGCACGCTAGTCTATCTACTTTAACAATCTTAATAAGTTTTACCCTCATGATAAATTTTTTTGTTTAACCATTGATTGTGAATTCTACGTTCTAATTAACCATTTGCCTCAAGCGCGTTCCATCAGTGAAAGTGCAGGAGTAAAAGGATCATGTTTATTAACTATGTAATCTATATATGCGACAAACAATATTGAAAAACTAATCGTACTTACTAATAAAATTAAGGTGTCACTTTTAAAAATCATAAAACAAAACGTAACAAAAAATATCACTCACAAATATGTATCTCAAAGCACTCTCATTTTCAATATGGCACAAGCTCATGATTAGTTAAAAACTGATGCAGAGATGGGTGAGTACTGACTCGTCCTTTGGCCATACAATGCTAAAAATGAACACTTTTAACATGCAGAATGAGTTTGAATTTTAACCACCTTCGATTCAGTTTTAGCTGATAATTCAATAGTTTTGAGTTAACTCAAATTCCGACTGGGATATTATGTGTAATGTGGGCCAAAAGTACTTGTAGTTAAATGTGTGTATTTACTTCAAAATGCAATAAATGATTTTTTTATTTACTCTCAGAATTTTTAATGCACATTTTCACACAAACGGAAGAATATTAAATTTAAAATTGCTTGTGGCTTTAATTGATGATATACTTGTATTAGCCTGGCTCAAAACCAATTGACAAAAATCAAGTCAGTGGCGAAACTAAGGAAATAAACAAAGTTTTTGCAAAGTTAGAAAATGTCTCCAATGTAGATGTTTAAATGCATGTACATATATACATAACAAAATATATCTAAAAATAGATGTATATAAATGGAAATCTGAATATAATCTTAAACTAACAGAATAATTCTTCTCATCAAATTTCTACTTTTTTTTAATTTTACTTAATGTGATTTGTTTTTTCTCGTCCCGACTTGCAATCTTAGGTGCTGCTATCTTTAAAAATTCTGCTTTGATATTGCATTAGTGTCCACATTATTAAATTTTAAAGAATGCTTATAGCTAATAAATCACTAAATGTTTAAACATAGTTTATGTTAATTTTCACAAAAAATTAAAATTGATTTAAATACACTTTAATTTTTTCAGTGGCTAATTAAAGTTAATATCAAATTACGTTGAAAGTATGGTAGCACTACAATATTTCCAAATATTATGGAAAGCTTTCCATAGAACAGCTGTTCAATATAAATATGAAAGTTGATTTATAAATTTGCAGAAAAGTAAAATAGCAAAAACACATTTTATGATATAAAAAGAGCATCAGAATGCATTTTTCTATTTATATATTTCATTATATGAAAATATGTGTTACATTTGTTGTATATTTTCGAAAATTAAACGAAATTTATTTTAATACGACATGCATTCATGTACATGCATTCAAAAAACACACATATGCCCAAAACATATGGAATGTTTGTTAAACTTAAACAACGCTTAAATGGACAATGTTGGCTATTTAAGATTCATTTAATTTTGTGGTGAAAAACAAAATTTTGCGTTTAAACCAGATTTAAAAATAAAATACATATAATCATTGACTAATTTATTTGCCCTTAAACTTTCAAATCGTAGTCCCAATTTACACGAGCCAATTTTACTTGCGCAAGTCATACAATTTTCTGTTAAACTTACTGTAGTGTTTAGATAGAGCAACTTTACTTGCGCAAGTCTTCTTCGGTTGCTTATACATAAAATTGCTTATACATATACATATACATACAAAGAAATGTCAAATTTGATACAGAGCGAATGATAACAACAAAACAGAATTGCCAGTACGGGCAGAATTGCCAGTACGGGCAAGTCTGTACGGCAATTCTGCTGGTTTTTACACTCTTCACTTCTTCCTCACTTCTTTGTTCACAAATTCATGACTTGCGCAAGTAAAATTGCCTCGTGTAAATTGGGACTTATTTATGAATATCATTGTAAGAATCTTGTTACGAGCAATCAACCACTAAGAACTCGACTTGTTTATCGTCTCCGAACCGTCACAAATACGACCTAAGACAAAAATGTCTAATCAAGCACTGAGACATGTGGGTGTTTTAATAATCTCCATGTTTTCTAGTCAACCATGTCCTGATGTCCGATATCAATGTGTAAATCCATTTTATCCTTTCAGTGGTTGATTAACGTTATCATCTTCCATATTTCTGACTCCTAAGTTGATGGGTACTGTACCTCTTTTTCAGATATTTAGTTCTTCTTCTATTTGGTAAAATCCGAGTTAGCTTTGCAAAATATATGTATACCACAAATGTTAATGAAAATATAGATTTATATCAATTATAACCGATAGGTTAATATTTCAGAAATGCCTTGACTTTCATGCATTAATTGCCCACATTCAGTGTAATAGTTTTACTAATTCTCCTAGAACTTATTAAAATTGTTCTATTTCTAGCAAATTTTTGGCTTAACGTACTTACGCTACGTCATCTACGACTATCTTCACTTTAAGTTACAGCCCAAATATGAAAAATCCCCCTCTTATTTTCTGCCTAAGAAACGTTTATAGAGTTCGTTGGAACTACCATTATATTCCAGGAGATTAGCTGAAATTAATTTACCAACTTTAAAAAGCCGGAAAACAATGCATAACATACCTTTCATGATCAATCTCGTTAATGGTAACATCTATTCAGAATTTTTGTAGCGTAACGTTTCTTTCAATATTTCTCAACACTCACTTCGTTATTTTAACCCACTATATGTAAGAACATATCGTACTAATTTTGCTATGTCTGACCCGCTTAAGAAACTATGCACTTGTTTTAATGAACTGTATAATTTTATAGACTTTTCTTTGAACACTGATATTATTAAACGAAATGTCATTTTATTTTTAAATCAATAATCCTAATTTTATTCTATATATTGTATTATATGATCTTGAATTAATCCTATAAAAAATTTAAATTCAAAATGTTTGTAATATTTAAATAGTCTGTAAGGAAATTATCCATAGACTAAAAGTGAATCAAATAAATAAATTAAATTCCATATAGTCGAAGAATGATCAAATAGGGAAGAGAGTAATATCTGGATCAGCTGTTGAATGTTTTTTATTTAATTCTGCACTAAGGCAATAGTTCAGAGATACAAATTTAATACAAAAAAAAGTTTGCAGATGCACAGAAGAACGCTGATGATGAAGGTTTAGTGGCCTTCGAAAACGGCTGGCTGCTCCGTTCAACTATGTGTTGTTTTCAGAATATTTACAACTAACTTTGATGTTATTTGTTCATTAATAATTATCACATGTAATTTGGCTTAAAAAAACCCATACAAACTTTAGCCCGTTCAAATAAATCATAAATATAGAAGCAAATGTATTAAACTCAAATTAATATGACCAATGTACATAAGAAATTTTAAATTTTATAAAATGTTTCTTATATGTGTTGATATTAGAGAGAAACAAATCTTCCATTTACCAATTATGTGAACATAATACAAATGATTATACCATTGTTTATCAACATCTATTAATTATATTTTTAAATGTTTGCACTAGTTCCCTTCAAAATAGTTTTTGAAGAGAAATCTTGAAAAAAAACCTGCACAATTGACATCAGATATTTTGGCGTGCTTACTCGAGTGAAAGCAACAAAAATGTACTCCAGGTTTGCAGTGTTAAATGCAAAAAATTATCTTTTGTACGAATCCACATTTTTTTCTTGGATGGCTCGAGCAGCAGTTTCTACTACAACTTTGATAGTGTCCAGTGTTGGTCTTGTTTTCTTGAAGAAAAATTGGTTTTCTGTTAAACAACGGTTGGCCTGAATACTACATTTAAGTCTACAATTTAAACGTTCAAGCAATTTCACACAGTGTCCATAAGGGAGGAGTCATCCAAAGTTCTATTCTTTTCCACGTTGTTTAACAATTTCCTTACTTCAAGCCTGCATTTACTGGTTTTGAACATTTTTTTCGAGAGACAGTTTCATGGCCCCTTTTAATGCTCTATTAGGAATATAGTCTAATCATGGTGCTATTTTGTCTTTAAATTTGGAGACAACGTCTTTGATCTACATTATCGTAATTCAGTTACAAAAAATTTAAATTTCAGTAGCAGAGTTGAGCTCATATGAAGTTGCTTCCTGCTTAAGGGAAGCATTAATCCTTTCAAAAAAGGTTCTTCTATTAGTAGCAAAGGGGACTAGATATGTAAGTTTGACATATGCAAGTCAGCAATGATTAAACTTTCTTCATCACACACATGAAGAAAATACTGACGATTGCTACTACGAATTGTGATTTTAATTAAGATTGTCTTCTATTTCTTCTTTTTTTCTCTTATCCGCTGAGATAAACAATATTTTGTATATTTTTGGTAGATGTGTAAGATTGTTTGACATTCCAATTATGAAGCAATCAACACACAACTGGCTCGTGTGAAAAACAGGCATTTGGCGTTGCCGCCGAATCACTGCTATAAATTTTGGCATAGACACTAATGCCTCTCAGATAAATATAATACGTTAATATGGCTGGAATGGGCCAGAGACTGAACTCGGACCTGCAGAGACCATCATTTAGTTTTTAGTGAATGCACCTACTAATTAAATATCTTGATCTTATGATAAGTTTTTTTTTAATTCAAGAATTTTTTTTATAAAAATAATTTCTCTCTTTTAAAATTATTTTGCACAATAAACAAAAATTTCTTTGTTTGATTATCACCTAACATGTATTTGACTTATTTCATTATTTATCATCTATTTAATTTTTATCAAATTGACAATTTGGAAAAGTAAAAGTAATTAAATGCACAAAAATGCACGTATGTGTAAACAGCAAGAACGCATTGATATAAACTGATTAAAATCTTTTGTAAAGTAACTGCAATTGACATTATAATCAAATTGCATATTTTACAGCATCATAAGAGGTAAGTGAGGTTATAAATGAAAAAACCCACACACACACACACACACACATACAATACAATATAATATAAACTTGCCTACATGAGAGAATAAAATAAAATTAATTTATTAATAAATAACCACACACATGTAAGCAGAGATTTGTAGCTGCACAGGAAAGTTCCATGATCTTAATATATTACATTAAACCCATTCAGCGCAGCAGGCCGCTCGACCACAATTGTGGTCGAGCGCCTTTGCCGCCTCGTAGCCAGCTACTTAATTATTTTGGAGACAGCAGCAGCACCATCTGCACTTCATATTCAAGTATAAATACATAGTTCAGTATTGCTCTAAATTACTCTTTTAAATGGAACTTTTATCACGGAAAAGTATAAATCAATTTATTCCTTACATCAATTTTTGGATATTGTTTCTGTTAAACTTTAATAAACAGTTTTACGATTATAATACCATATTTGCTCATTATAGCTAAAGAAATATAAATTAGTTTAATTGGGTTACAACGACAAAATCGGCATAGACAACAACCTGCCTCCCTATTGCCTTGCTGTCTTCAACAGCATCATTCTCACATATACATGTATATTCTATCCTTGCTCCGGTAAATAGGTTTAATGCATACTTGTGACAATAGGGAGAGAACTTTTAAGCTTTCCAGCCGATTCTCAGAAACTTATTTCTTTTAACGTTACCGTTGGAAAATTCAGTGTCAACTTTACGCACAATAACTTTTAACTGCCTTATTCAAAATAAAAAATATTTGCTTTTATGAAGGGTTTATTTAACAAACGTTGCATGAAAAACTGTTTTATAAACCTCTTAAAAATCAAAAATATTTTTTATGAATAAGGTCTTAAAGATACCAAAGTGTTTACAAGTGTTGCCGTTCAAAATATGCAAAAAATGTCACAAAAAGAGTATTTCATGATTTTAAATCCCAGTAAAAAAAGAGACTTCAAAAAAGTCATGAAAATGTAGATCGATCGATCTGGAAGTAGTGAAAATTTCGATCGGATCTAATGATTTTTACATAGGGTTGTCATTGCAAGAAGTTCTCTTTTTCGATGCCTGGTCACTGAATTGGAAGAGATATTAAGAAAAATTCCCTTTTTGGTGTTCTATGATAATATTTTCATCTAGGAATATAGGAAATAGTTTCCTGTTTTAACAATTCGTTTCTTTTTATACGAATTTAAGCCCGAAACAGTGTTTTCATGTAAATTTAAGCAAATAGCTTTTAAATTTTAGACTAAAAATAATTCATAAATTTCTTTAAAAAAATAATTTTTTTTTTAAATTCTGGTGAGTATTTTCTAACACTATGGAGGAGTTACAAGGTTTTGTGTGACTAAAATAAACTTCTACATGGTTTTTTGCTCACTCTCGGCAAATTAAAAATATCGATTTTTTGGAAGCAATGAAAATGTACTTCCGCTAGAATGACTTCCATTTTTTTCACTGGGATGTGCTTTGACTTTTATTCTACCTTTGTCATGGCGAGGACACTTTGTCAAAACTCTGTTAACAGACGCAAACAAAGGAGCAGATTCCTCCAAAGTATGATTTACCACGGCTTTTAAATGAAAGCATTGAATTATATAACATTAACTTATTTTTTCCATGTGCTGAAATACTAAGCAACGCAGCACTACAAATTACACAGAGAATGAAAAAAAAATTTGTTTCTTGCGATTGTGGAAGAAGATTCCAAAGAGGCGGACTACCAATAAAATTAACATTCGGACGCCACATAACGGTGACCTCGAATGATAATATATAGCAAACCTGATTCCCTCCAAGAGGTATCGAGGAGTTTCTGTGTAAATGATTTTATTTTTAAACATAAATTTTAAATAGATTTTCTTATATCAGCCAGAACACCAGAATTAATGTGTTAAGAAATGCACCATGAAGTAATCGGTTTTATTTTATGAACTATTTTTTATAAAATAAAACTAAAAGTTTTTTACATGAAGAACTTTTTGTTCTATATGTATATGCATTTCTTTCCTGTTCAAGAAACTCATCAGTATATTTTAACCAAAAAAAAATAAATCTGGAAAAAAAACTTAAAAATTGTTGCATGTTAAGACCTCGATATTTTTATTTATTTTATTTACTAAAAGTTTCTGTAAAATCATTCAATAAACATAAGTAAACTTCACAGTATTTTCTTTTTTCCTTTACTTTTAAAAATAATCTCATGATGTTGTACTTAGTTCTTTGGGATTGTACATGTAAGAACATCGAAATAAACAACTGCAAACAAGACAAAGCGCTAACAAGTGCTCTTCTCACACATATTTATTTATATATTAAATACAAGTACTCATACAAATAAACGTAACAAACACTCGTTTACCGTTCAGTTTTAAAGACAATAAAATAGAGCCAAGTATTGTGGGTGGGTGGATGAGATTGTTCTAGTAAATTTGTAAAGGGTATTTCGTTGAGGACATCCTTTCTTTATATTTAAATAAAACTAAAGCTATGTACAGACGATTGTCAGATCTTACAATGTGCTGCCAATGTACTGGCAATCGAAAATTGCCAGTACAATATTCCTTTTCAGTTCACACGGTTGTAAGAAAATCTTACAATTTATTGCCAGACGGTTGTATGGCAATAAATTCATCTGACAAAATCGTCAGTCGAAAAATTGCGGTTATCATATGCACAAATTGTCAGATCTGTTGTTATGGGTTGCCAGACTCAAAGCATTTTTTAGAAATTGTTAAATATCAATCGTTTGTGTTTGTGTTAAATGTAAAAAGTGATGTATAAATTATTATGGACCATAAGGAAGCAATTGCAATGATTTTGTGTGCATATATTTTATTATAAATGTTTTATTTAAAATAAAGCGTGTGCAGTGTTGCCCATAGAAATAATTCTCTTACAATGACGCCATTGTCATATGCATAAACTTTGCACATCTGACAATATTAAAATGTCTGACAAATATCTGGCAATAATTTTACAATATGTTCACACGATTGTAAGATATCTGGCAATTTGTTGTCAGCTGCTAGTCTTTCAATGGACTGACAATGCTTTTTCTGGAAACAACGCCTGACAAAAATTTGCCAGTTCACACTGTTGTAAGACATTTTGAGCACATTTTACTGGCAATATTGTAAGATCTGACAACCGTCTATACATAGCTTAAGTGTATGTGATATGTAAAATCACATATCGTTGTTGTCCATACCATGCAATTCTGACAATAAAAAATTTGTAATAATCGATCTATAACCAACGCGTTACCAGAACAGAACTTCCATTTTAAATAAATAAAAATATTTCATTCAATAAGAATTGAAATTACTGAACTTAAGCCTGACTAAAAATTATTTCTGATTAAAAATCACTAAAATGCAATTAAAATTTACAAATGTTTCGCTTAATTTTAAATAAATATGATATAATATAATAATGTTTAAGCCTGCATCGTCTTTATGGTCGTTTAGAAAAATATACTGTTTAAATAACAACCAATTTCTCTCATATAGCTTCATCATTACAACCGCTTTCAACTGCCAAAGTTTGGAAGTTCCTATTAGAACATTCTTTAATTGTAAGTAGTTTTTGATTATGCAACTGCATGTCTAACTACGATTTGTTTTAACAACAAAAATTACTTGGCAGGCATAAAAAAGAAGTGTGCAGGTATAAATATTGATACATACATACTTACATATGTACTTACATATATGTATATGTATATGCATTCTGAAGTCTATGTGGGGCTTAAAGAGCAAATTACTTCACAGAGTGAAACCAATCACAAAATTTTTTGTTAAATATTTACGGTCGAATTCATTAAAAATATTTTAGGTTTATTACAGGTTAAGTTGCAAAATTTCCCATTGAAATATGTCAAAAAAGCGCTTAATAAAAATTGTTTATGAATATAGCAAAAAGCATTTAGAATTTGCTTTTACACAGGACAAAATGTTTTCGGTTTTGTTTTTAATTAATTAATTAATTCTGTTAATTAAAGTTTTAGTTACTTATGCTTTGAGTATTAGCCATCAAACTACTATATAGTATAGTAGTAGTACATTACAACTTCATATGAAAAACATTAATTTTTATGAATAATTTTCATAAATTTTTTTATTAGTCGCCTGAATAACTTCTAGAAATAGGGTTATACAAATAAAACCATTCTCATCAATTTTAATATGAATACCTATAAATAACTATTAGGGATTGGTAAGTAGATTTTGATTCCAATCGAAAACCGATTTTATGTTAAAAAAAAACAATTTTTTGTAATCGATCTTGCGTCTGCGATTTTATACTTAAATCGATTATTGGGATATAAAAACCAATTTTTTATTATTATCAAAATTCTGGCAATTTTTTAATTATTAATCAAGGCAGATTAATCTGATTTACTTGCATACTACCTTACTTAATACACTTGATATATGTCGCTTAATTTACGCAACGCTACATACTACACACATTTTAAAAACAAGCGCCGTTTTCATTATTATGCATATGTAACTTATTTGTTTTACGAAAAAAGTGTAACAATTTAAAATTGTATAGTTTCTGAAAAAATGGTTAAGTAGTCATCGCATAAATTAGCAACTTTTGTTTTACAAAATCTGAGTGAAGAAGATTGGTTTGATAACTAATATTATTCATCTTTATTCCATAACTTTTTGTTGAAATCAATGCAAAGACAATATCGAAAATAGGACACTTAGGGCGACTTTTTGGGTTCGAGATTAAGATTAGTTTATTTCTCTAATTAGCTAATCCGAAAATTAACTTAATCTCACATAATTGAGTTTAATATTTTTGAGTGGTAGTTTAAACTTCTTGTTATGTGCAGTATTACCATACTGAGAAACAAAATAGTGGCAACAATTTCTATGCAAAAGCCATACATGTTATCAACACACTTTGATTTTTTTGTTGGAAGAAGAAGAAACTGTCATATTTTATTATTTACAAGTAAATATTTCGCGTGTTAAAGGAAATATATAAATAATACAAAATACATATGTATATTTATGTGTTTTAAATTATTTTATCATATAATTTGTACAAAAATTTATATGTTTCACAAGTGTTTGTAAAGTAAGATTAAACCACCACGATTGGTCGCTTAAACTAGCAAGTAAACCAATATAATCGACTAGCCAAAAATTGCAAATGAAGATTAAGGTTAATTTAATCTCTAATCTTCAACTCAAAAAGTCGCCCTTACTTTCTCTTAAAATAAGTAATTACTTAAAAAAATAGTACTTAAGTGTCTTATTTTGACAATGCCTGACGTTGATAACTTATGTTTTTGTTTGTTAATTTTTTATAAATTTTACTTGAATTCTTATGAATACAGATTACTTTGTTTATAAACTAGCCAATTTGTCTTAAACGATTTTAAAATCGATTTTCACGTACGATTAATCGATTTCAAAAATCGAAATTAAAAAAGTTGATCGAAAAATCGAAAATCGATTTTTGAAGATATTTACCAATCCCTAATAACTACCACTCAAGAAATGAATGACTGCAACTAACATAAGCTTCATTTCTTCACTAACACAACAATCCAACAATCTTATAATGAAATCAACACAGACAGTCAATTGACTGGTCCTTTTGCAGGTAGTGATGATGTAGGGTTTGAGGTGATATCTATCTGCCGGAGCAACAATAGGATGTATACGAGCTAGTGAGCAATCTGTTGGCTCATTTGTAAATACCAGATCTATGTAGTAATTTAGCATATTTGTTATACACTCCGTTGATTTGAAATAAGCGAAAGTCGTATAATTTATTTAAAAATAGTTCAATCCATTCAGCTGCTTTAATTGGGGTATAAAAGAGCGTATCATGTAAAAATTTCCAGCCAATATTAGGCAAGTTGAAATCAACAAAAACAAGAATTGAATCACCTGGTTCTGATAACGATACTATATGTTAATTAATTAATTTTAGATGTTCATTGTAAACTGCTGGGTTATTATTTTGACTTGTCGAAATAAAGGAGCAGGTAATATAGATGTTTTTAGATTTTAATTTTATAAGAGTTCCAATAAATTCAATTCCCTTAGGGACAAAGCAAAGTAAATTCTAAGCAGCAATAAGAACACCACCATCTCTAGTTTTTGTTTCTCTATCCAGTCTATACATATTATAATTGTTACATAGTATTTCAGTATTCAGTGTATTTTTGTTGAGCCAAGTTTAAGTAAATATAATAATGTGATGATTAAATTCATAACTGTTTGTATAAAGCTTACAGAAATTTGCAGTTTTTTTGAAACGAAATAATAGTTACAGGTAGGCGTGCTATACCTTTTGGAAGTTGGTTTATTTTTGGTATATATTCCCGCACAGGCCAAAACCACGGATTGATTACTTTATTAAATATGTCACATGAGATTGTTATTTTAAATGAAGTAATACTTCTTGGTTGAGAATATGAAAATTTGTAGGTTAAAATGTCTTCATTTACGTTTAGGTTTCGTTTAATGTAATAATATATGTCCGCAACAGTAGTGTCCACAGCAAATCGCGATATAAATATATGTTTTTTCAAACAATAATTACATTAACACAGATGTTTACGGAGTTGTGTGATGAATAAGTTTTCTGAGTATCATGGGTATATTTATTTTATCCGAACAAATATTCATACTCTGACAATAAGTATACTCCGAGTATAAGTATGAAAGACTCGAAATACGTACAATGCGCATGTGCTCTCCTATTTAAAGTTTTAAGGTATGTATTTTAGTTTTCCGCATAAATGAAGCGTGGAAAGCAAATATTTAAGCATAATGTAATTAGTTATCCTCACAAAAACATATATGTGAAAAAAGGCCAAGTTCCTTTCCAAAATTTCGGCCATTAAAAGTAGTGAGATAAAAATTTTTACCAAGTCATTGTTTGGCACAATACCTATCACTGTAATATATAATATATAATATATAATATATAAATTTGTAACCGTAAGAGTGTCATATAATTTCTAGATAATATGCTAACTTGACAATTACGATTAACATATAAAGTCCATTTAATAAAGTCTCATAGTTTCGAAAAATTTCTATCCCGTAAATCCCGGCATTTCCATGATAGGTAGTGATTGGCATCCGCAATTCATAAATATATTCATACAAAAATTTTCTTTCCGAAGTTAAAACAAAGAAAGGCATTTGCACATTGTACTTATGCAGTGTATGTAAGCATGCAACTCACAAAAGCAATAAGTGTTATCGCTGTAACATATTGTTGCATTATACATTAAGTGTATTGGTTCGGCACAAGCTCCTTGAATTAAGAAAGTCAGTATGGTAAATACAATACACACACTATGTATACACATTTATGTACATACTCATATGTGCATATGGTTTTAGCTATGAGCACACTCTCGCTTGTACAAATAATATTGAAATTTCCATAATACAACCTGTATAACACTTAAATACATTGTGCTGCACACTTAACATAAATGTTTATTTCTTTTCTGGTATTCAATTTACCTTGTCAAGGAACTTATTTACATTTTGTATAAAACAATTGAAGCAACAACAAATTGATAAGGGAAGAGGGAAGATAACTAGCATTGTTCATATATATGTATGTATGTATATGTGATAACCTGTTAGGAAATATTGGGGTTAAATATCTCAAAGTCACCACAGCCTATTTGGGAGACTTTTTGATGTCATTATTTACGGATGAAATTACCTGAAAATATATTAAGCATACTACACCGAAAGAATTTCGCTTCATAAATCCAATTAAACAATTTTATTAATTTTTCACAAATCCAATGAAAATTTCATGAATATTGTGAAACAATTTCATTGAAATTGCTTCCTTGATATTCTGGTTTCGTTAGAATATTTTATTATCTTATTTACTGATTAATTACTGTTATGACCACGAATAAACACGTCTGCCTGGAGTTGGTGGCAAGAGAATGTTTGAATGAGGACTGCGGGAGCCATTGATTTTGTTATTGGCTAGCTAGCAGTCGGCGTGGGGGGTTCGGTCCACATTAAAACAATCTCGCATAATTACAGTAAGGTTTTTTTTGTTTATATTATAGACTCCCTATATTTAAGTTATTTCATTCTTTTCATGAAATTATTTTATTGTTTCGATGAAGTTATAGCGCTGTATTAATTACACTGTTAAATAAATTTGATGAAGTTTTCAATAAAATAATTTTAACGAAACTGGTTTCATCAATCCAACGAAGCTTGACGTTGGTTGAATTTTAATGAATTTTTCATTTAAATCGAAATTCATTGAATTTCTGCCGAAAATTCTTTCAGTGTAGGAAATTTATGTTTTATAATTTACTATTACTTGGTTTACCTCCGACACTAGTTGGGCCTAGTACTTATATCTATACTTTGAATACTTATCGCTAGTTAATTTTTGAAGATACAATTAATAAATATGTGTACAAAAAAAATTGTTGCCGTCTAAAGAATTGCTTTTGCCTTCCCTAGAATTACTAAAACTTGCCTCATTGATCATGAAGATCACCAGTACCGCCAGAAAATTGTTTAGCTCCGCCAATGAGTGAGTCTCTGTTGCCAATACCCACACTTAGTCCCAGAAGAACTTCTTTACAGCAACAACGCCAGTAGTAGATTTTCTATGACACGTACATGTAAAATATTTATAGCAAAAATCATTGTTTGGGGTATTATTCGTCAGTAGTAATGGTTCATTACTGAATCAGTACTGTTTTAATATTGACACTTCCTAAAGGGAAGTTAAAAATGTGGGCACTGAAAGCAGAGATTGTGTTCTTCAAATAAGCAATTAGTATGTACAGAATGTGTACAACTTAAAAATGAAATAGTAGAATATTGGCATATATAATCTCAAACAAAAGATTTTTTCACAAATGTGACCTTATGTCATGGATTTTTTACAACTAACTCAACTATGTATGGGGTTGTGTACGATTATTAAACTAGACATCGGCATTAAATTATTCGATTTTCCATTCACAGTAAATTATAACAAAAATACACGCATGATATTACTAAAGTACAAAGCAAAACAAATCAAATTTAAACAAAAAACTATTTCGAGGGAACTTTTTCACTCATATCAAGGCAGCACACGTATAAAAAGAGAAAATTATGTAATTGTAAAACAGCAAAATGTTTTAAATAAAGCAAATCATTGCCGTGATTTGCTTGCATTGTACCGAAAAAATAAAGACTGTTCTTATATTAATGTCAGCACACATGCAAATATGTCTGAACTTGTTTATTTTTTTTGCATGTATGAATGTGTTTTTAAAAAAATTAAAATTAATTAATATAAAAAGTTTATTTTTTATGCTAGACATCTGCAACGAAATGTTTCTAACTTCGCTTTTCGCAATGTATGATTAAGAATTAACTTGAACTTTAAGAGCAATTTTTTAGGTTCGAGATAACTATTAGTTTATTTCTCTAATTAGCTAATCCGAAAATTAACTTAATTTCACATAATTGAGTCTGATGTTTTTGATTGGTAGTTTAAACTTCTTGTTAAGTGTAGTGTTACCATACTGAGGAACAAAATAGTGGCAACATTTTCTGCGCAAAAGTCATTAATTTTGTGAACATAATTTGATTTTTTTTGTGGGAAGAAGAAGAAACTGTCAAACTTTATTATTTACAAGTGAAATAAATATTGCGCGTGTTAAAGGAAACATATAAATAATATAAAATATGTATATTTATTAATGTGCTTTTAAATTATTTTATCATACAATTTTTACCAAAAGTTTGCCGCTTAAACTAGCAAGTAAAACCATATAATTGACTACCGAAAAATCAAAAATTAAGATTATCTCTAAAATTTAACTCAAAAAGTTGCCATATTTGCAAGTTCTTCATACAAAATTTATCGCTAAAGTCCATGTTAGTTTTTAATTGTACATTGAAAAAAGGGCCGTAAACATGCTAAACTATCGCTATATAATATATTGCTGAGTACAGAGAGACAAACAAATTTATAACAACTTTTTAATTAAAATAAAAGTTCAATTTATTAACATTTATAGATTTCATCCATGATATTAACAATATTTATTATTTGTTTCAGAGCAAGTAATACTTTGTTCACACTTATGGTCTTAAGCGTGTTGACAACCATTCACATTACATTTAAAATGTTTGAAGTTGACGTTTTGTCAGTAATTTATTGTATTTGTAAAAAATTACGAACAATTATGTTTTTTATTCAAAAATAATTTTTAGTCAGGCTTAAGTTCAGTAATTTCAATTCCTATTGAATGAAATATTTTTATTAATTAATGTGAGTTTCTAAAGAATAGATGAAAAATTAAACTTAGACTTTATTAGTTGGGGAAAATACCCATACTTTTCTGTGCAGCCACGCACTTCATCAGCACCCCAGTCTACTTGGGTAAACAATTACGAACAATTATGTTTTTTATTTGATTTATTATTTTCAAACAATAAATGGTTTTTTAAATAATTTAGTATTTTTTGACTAATTATTTGTTTGCCAAAGAATTTTTCACGTGCCGCCATTTAATAACAACTCAAACTTGCCAGATCTACCAAAGAAAAAACGCACTGAACATATTCCTTTTAAGTGTTTGAGGAAGTGTTTAAATCTGAAACGTCTCATATGAGATGTTAAACTAAACAAGTTAATGTATGGTAAAACATCTCAAAACCATCGTGGTTGAGCTCTTAATCATGAATGAAACGTTAAACATGTAAGTGTAAACAACGTATAAAAGCTCCACATTTATATTTGTTGCGTTATTTGCAAGAATGGCGTAAATGGAAGAGCTGGACATGTGGTTTCACTAAGACTGTGCCACATGCGACACATTACGTGAAAAAAAGGCCCTGATGAGAGGCGAGTTTGGTGTACAGTTCATTTCATGTTTGGGGCCGGTCAATTGAACCCCTAGGTCGTGTGATTTAACGCCAAAATTAGACCCAGCGTATGAACCACTTCAGACATACCCGCGGTCAAAATTTACATGAAATCATATTTTCCTTTTTGATTATCACAACTTATATATTCGTTACAAGTATCACTAAGTTTTTTTCCGACACTGGTCGAGCCTAATAATTATATTTTAGCTTTAAGACTTGATTACTTATTATTAGTTCATATTGGAAGATAAATAAATACATGTATAAAAAAATAAAAAATCTTTAAACATTAAATTATATAGATATGTAGATCGTTCCAATCGTTCCGACTAAATTGACGATTTTATACATTTCTCTATATTTGATGTTTTTTTTAAACTAATCCGACAGTTCTTAAAAAACCACCCTATATTAAGACAAAAACTTGCTCGTGTGATTTATGTTTAAGCTTTTTATTTAAGGCTCAACTATAAAATGAATAAGCGAACTTAAGCAACTGTGCGGTTACATATAAAATGTGTGTGACAAACAATAATGTACTTATGGAACTTTTCGTCAAGTTTCGTCAAATGTCATTTGCTTAAACTAAGTGCCAAACTGAACGCACATTCCGTACGGAAAACACACTGTTTGTGCATTCTTTAAACTCAAGCCAAACAGCATCAGCAAAAAATATTCATTGGTTTTGAATATTTTTTTATTGTTTCTTATTTTAAACTCAGAAAAGAAACCAAAACTTCTATTTTCATTCTTTATTTTACAATACATATATACACACATACACATAAGTTTATTTATAGTATGTTCATTGTTGTACTTTTTAGTAGGCAAAACATATAAAACAAGTAATAAATTGGTGGGTATAATTATACGTGAATTTTTAATAGATTAGGACATTCCAACAAGTTAATTTTATTGAATTGCATTCATTTAGTAGTTATAAGAAGAAACAAAATTACTATAAGAATTTGAACAATACCTATATGTGCAGCTGTGGCTAAAGAATACTTAAGTGTATGTAAGTACATTGTGGCCACCGAAAAGTCACATCTGAATTGCTTACGTCTTTGACAGACTTATCGTTCAATTCTGGCATTAGCTTAAGCCAGCTTATTTATATTAGCTTAAGGTTGAAGTACTTGAATACAAATTCGATAAAAATTTAAAAACTACCAAAATATAACTGAGCATTACTAAATCTGCATAAATAAGAAGCTTAAGAAATATATACATAAATCACAAAAAAACATATTTTATTTCGCAGGAACTTGTAACAATATTAGTTGACTAACAATGAGAGCTTTTAAAATGCAAAAAATTAAAAATGAAATTCGCATATACATACATCCATATGTACGGGTATGTACTTATGAATGTTTGAGTGAATTCAAGCAAAGATATTATATATTTCTAGTTAAGCAGAGTATTCTACGAAGCTACAAACAAATAGTACATTTATAGGGGCAACTTATTATAAAAACATTTCAAATAGAGAACTTTGCCGCATAAATGGTGAATTAATTTTTATTTCCTGATTAACGCACTACTTACAAATAAAATGCTTGAGGTTGCAAGGCTTACATTTGTTTTGTTTTTGGGTTTTTTCGGTTTTAAGCGTTTTTTTTTTAGTTTGGGGGTTTTTTGAATTTATTGGTGCTTTCTGAGTTTTGGCACATTTTTCACGTTTTGGCGATTTTCTTTGGTTTTTGAAGTTTTTTTAATTTTGGCGATTTTTATTATTTTGGCGTTTTTTTTATTTTGGCGATTTTTTAATTTTGGCGATTTTTTTAATTTTGGCGTTTTTGTCATATGGGTGATATTTTTTTTTTGGTCTTGGCAATTTTTTTGTTTCGGCACTTTTTTTTCTCGTTTTGAGGATTTTTTTTCATTTTAAATTTTTTGCGATTTTTTTCGTTTTGGCGATTTTTTTAAATTTGGCGATTTTTTTTTAATTTTTTAGATTTTTTTTCACTTTGGCGATTTTTTTTTCACATAAACATTTGTTTTGGTTTTGCCGTTTTTTTTCATTTTGGCGATTTATTTTCATTTAGATGATTTTTTCGAATTTGGCGATTTATTTTAGTGCTAGAACTTTTTTTATTTTGTCAATTTTTTCGATTTGGCGATTTTTTTTAAATTTTTGGTGATTTTTTTCAGGTTTTGGCGATTTTTTTCGGTTTGGCGATTTTATAATTTTCGGATTTTTTTAGTTTTACCGTTTTTGAAATTTTCAAGAGTTTACCTCTTACGGTCTCCAAGATATAGCAAGTTGTCAAAATTACATAGTCAAAATTGCATTAACTGATAGACCACCCTTTAATTTAAATTTTTTAATATTTTAATGTTAATTGTTGTAGTCTATATAAAAATACACTAATTTTACAAATTTCAAGTGTCAATATACATATGTACATACAATTATATGTATATTACATGAGATTTTAACATTTTTCGTCGCTCATTTTGGAGCACCCTTTAATTTTTAATTCTCATGTATTTGTTGTTGTAGTGGCCAAGGTTCTACATACTGTGTCCAAATTTCAGGTCCGTAGCTCTTACGGTTCCTGAGAAAATACCGTGTGACGGACAGACGGACAGCGTAGCGAAAACAATAGGGTTCCTTTTTTCACCTTTGGAGTACGGAACCCTAAAAACCGATCAATATTTGTAAAGCTTGAAATTTAATTAAAAATAGGACAAATTTAAGTTTAATAAAAAAATCACACACATCTTAGGTTCAAAATTAAATTTATTTAGGGCCAATCCCACGATATTGACAACGTTTGATTTATCGCACACTTACATTAAAAACAAAAACCCATTTTAATATTTTGTTCCTGTTCCAAATATAAGTGTGCGACAAGTCAAACGTTGTCGACATCCGTTGATTTACTTATGTTTTTATTAAGTATACCACCGTAGTGCACTACAATGAAATTTACTAAGTGTGAACCAAGGAGATTTATACTCTATGAAAAAATGTGTTGTAGGGAATTATTGTTAACAATCGTAAGCTTAACTTACTAATCTTATCCTAAAAATAAATATTTATAACTTTTAATATGTATATAATTCGAAGAAAAATATCAAAATTATTCGATATTATAATACAGTTGGCCTGTAAAAAATAAAGTGAATAAAGCCAAGGGAAAACTGAAAAATTAACGTAAAAATTATTATTTCTGATAAGGGGAATCCAAAAGGGAAAACATTTCTGGAAAAAAATTTTCGATGAAAAATATTTTTACCATAGGGGTGATAAAGTTTCTCTAGCTTGTGCTCAAGGTAGGTACTTTTATTACAAAAGGAAAATTTAGTGATGAGTATGTGTCTACAAATCTTAAAAATAAAAAATTTATATTAATTTATTTAAGTAATAGAATTTCAGAAACCTTAAAGCATTCAAAGTAGAGTCGTTTAAACGAAATTTAATTTTTGTGCAGAAGTTACAAGTGACAGAAAACTCTATTTCGCTTTCAGTTGAAGACAGCTTTATTGTGTTATTGTCTTGTTAAGCAATAATATGTTGATTGTTTTATTGTTCGTTTTCTTATAAAGTAAAAATTATTGTCGAAGAGCGTTAGAATTATCGACTTTTTGCTTTACATCTGTTAGGGTTTTTTTAATAACAGATTGCAATTCTTCCTGCAAAGAATTGTTATAATTTTCTTAAAATTTTATAATTTTCTTACCTTTAATTGTTGCAAAATGCTTAGTAATGTATAAAAGTCTTCAAAATTAAATACAGTTGCTGTATTATGGATACATGATAATAATGATAAAGTTAAACTAAGAAACTGACGCATTTTTTAACATTTAACATTTATTAAAACACACTAGTAATAACGCTTTTTTTCAGTTTCGGTTTTGGTTAAAATCGAACGGCAGTCCTTATTTTATACTAATATGATATAAAATACCTTGGCTGCAAAAATAACCCAAAAATAATTTTAAATACATTGTCTGGGATTCAATTAAAATATTAATTTAAAAAAATACCGAGCTAAAATTTATTATTTATGGTTTTTGTTTAAAAAAAATTGTGTAACTACACAGAGAAAACAGATTCGTTGAGACAACCGAATTTTTTTCCAATCGAATTTTGGCGGTTGCACCAACTATAAATTTTCTTGTGGTACCACAATATATTTAATTGTAACCATTAACCCAATAGTTGCAACAACAGATAAAATTGGTTAACAGTATGGAATTTGAAATAAAAATTAATCTTGCCACCGAAATATAGTTAATATAATTAAAACAATATCATAATTGGTACATGTGAAAAATTGGTCTTCCTTGCTGAAACAAAAATGCAAACAATAAATGCAAATAAAAATACATGATTTAAGAAATTTATTATTAGACATATTGTCATAAATTTATTTTAATTGAAATTTATTTTCTGGTGGTGCATCACCTCTGTATAAATATCTTCAACCACTTATTTTGAACAGCTACAAACCTGTTATCTTATGCACAGACTTTCAAAAACCATTTGAGAATTCACAAATCATAATATCTTTTAAAATCACAAAAGCTAATTTTTTTAATTGCCGCTATAAACTATAATAGTAAACTCAACCTCTAGTTAGTTGTAGCAACTGAAAGAAAGTGTTTATTTTAACGTTAATATAGGACGACAATTTTTTAGTTGCCAACACCAAAAGTTGGTAGTAAAATCCAATTCATAATATTTTATTCAATCAGTTTATTAGTCATGACAAAAGCATAAGTTCGGTTGATGCAATCAATTTAAGAACTGTCACAATCATATTTTTATTATAATTATGCCCTGATGGCAATGAACATGGATTGTTTTTTGGATTAATAGAAAATTGATTGTGTGAACTGAAATATAGTTCATGCAAATGATATTTTATTGGCCTAACCATTTTCCAACCCATCTTTTTTCTGGGTGTATGAAAAATAATAGCAGAAAGTGGAAAAAAGATAATGATAAACATTAGTTTCAGTCCCACATCACAACATTTTTATATTCTCATTTAACTTACAAAGTTACTTACTTGTTAACCCAACAATGGAACAATATATAAAATCTAAATTCTTGCAACATTTAATATCACTCGGTTTTTTTTAAATAAATGAGCAATTTAAGCAACGCTCCAGCTTCGCTCATTAATCATCATCATTTCATTTCGTAGTGATCACACATTACACACATTTTTATATACATTCATTTGAATTGACAGCTCTGACGTCGGCTGCATGTACACAACTTGTTAGTCAGTTTCCTTTAACGAGGCCATCACCTAGGAAACAACAATATGCCCGCCTCAACGAAAGTAATGCAAGAAATAAATTTCAATTTAATCATCTTCCACAGACATTTTATGCCAGCAAGAATTGATTTACAGGCCTTTTTTTCTACACGTAAAGAAAAAATATAGTTGATATAACCTTAATGCTTTGAGCAACATTTTCTGTTTGAGTTCTATGGTTGCAGACAAATCATGTTTACAGTTAATGTATTATTCAAAATAATCACATTTTGATTGTATGTATATAACCTTAATCTGATTTTATATAAATACTATGGGATAAAAACAACTACTACTGTGTGAAGTGAAAACTACAAAGCAACAGCTTAGAACTAAGCAAAAATCGTTTAACCAATGAAGAGAACAAAAAGGCAAACATCAAATATTTATTTTGCAGCTATAATTGGATGACAAATAAATTATAGAACTGAAATTCGAGCTAGAAATGTTAATGCCATTTTTGTAGCAATGGTAAAGTAAGAAAATAAAAATCATATTGATTATTGAGATCTTGTTTTAACTTTAATATTAGTTGAACTAATTCATAGTTAGGCTCAAGTTCAGTAATTTCAATTCTTATTGAATGAAATATTTCAATTAATTAATGTGAGTTTCTAAAGAAGAGAAGAAAAATTAAACTTAGACTTTAGAAAAATGAAAAAAAAAAATATAAAAAAAATTTAAAAAACAGAAAATTAATAGTGATACTTATAAATGTGTTTACCAAAGGTAAATCAATTGTATACACAACAATCGTTTCTCATATTCCGTTTCATTGTAAATTTAAGTTAAATAGCTGATGTTAATAAGAATCTCTACCCAAGTAGATAGACTAGGGTGCTGATGAAGTGCGTGGCTGCACAGAAAAGTATCGGTATTTCTCCCAGCTTAAAGTCTAAGTTTAATTTTTCTTCTCTTCTTTAGAAACTCACATTAATTAATTAAAATATTTCATTCAATAAGAATTGAAATTACTGAACTTGAGCCTAACTATGAATTATTTCTGATTAAAATTCACTACAGTTCAATTAAAGAATCTAAAAATTTCTCAATTAGTTGAACTTCTCATTTGTTTAAATGAAATTTTAACATAATGTATCTTGTTGTTGTATTTTACTGAATAAGTTTAATAAGAATCTTGTACTATCTGTGTATTAACAAATCTTTAACTTATTTGTAACAAATCCAAAAACAAAAAATAACACCAAACATATATATTTGTAGAAACATCGCAATAAGCACTCAATAAATTAAAATTCAAGCACTTGAAATTTAACTGGAAACAAATTTGGATTCAAACATTTTTTCAAGTAATATTCAAGTTTGAAAATATTTTGAAATACAAAATTAAACAACATAAAACATGTTTAAATTTAAATTGTGGTGAAAAATATCAAAGATATGTAAAAAAGTGTTTTTTAAAAAAACAAAGCCGATTAAAACCGTGAAAACAGTAGTGAAGGTAGATATGCAGAAAATAATTTTACGAAAACTTGTCGATTGCGTTTTCCTTTCTATTTTGAAAGCATTGTTTTTTAAGCTTATAATATACTTGAATTCAATTGTTATACAAGGTTGAATTACCGTATAATTCAAGGCTTGAATTGAACTCCAATACAATTGAAATGTTCGAATTGAATTCAAGTATCAATTTCATTGGAGAATGCTATTGAAATAAAGTGTAAGTCAAGCATAATTCAACCCTTGACAATTGAATATGGGACTTGAATAACAATTGTTTTACACTTGATTTCAAGCAAAATTTTTTATTGGGATAGAAACAACCATATATTTTTCTCTGCGTGTAAATATTTCATTTCATCTGTATTTTATAGGATTTGTATTGTTTGACTTCTCTGAATAGCTACATCTAGTAATTTTTTTTATATCTTTTATTGTGGCGGATTATTTTTTTAAATAAATAAATAAATCTAATCACAAGAACAGTGTAATCAGTGGCTTACCTTGACTATCAAGTTGCAAGATTACCTCAAAGAAAAATTGATATAAAAATATGTACGAAGTAAATCATAAATACAGTCGACTCTCGATAATTTTGAATTTAAAATAACAGACAAAAAGTATCTACTATCAGGCATGTTCTGATATCACGGTGATTTCAAATCACCAACGATTTTGAAATCACGCAAGTGATTTTTGGGTGTTCTGAAAATCACGAGATTTTTAGTTTTTAGTAGTGATTTTCATTGTGCTAAATAACGAGCAAAAAGCTTTTATTGTGTTGCCACAGTATTTAGTACTTATTTTTGCCATTTGCACTTATTTTTAACGATTGTATATTAAATATTAACCAATCGAATTTCATAATTATAATTAATATTAAACAAATTAGATCAAGTTTTATTCTTAATGATTAATTTAGTTGAATAAATTAGTCATATGCTACACGACTCTAAAACTTTGTTGCTCTCGCAACCGCAAATGCCTTTTTGATAAACAATATCAGCTGACTACTGAAAAGGAAAAGTAACTCACGAAGAATGTTAAAGAGTCCACAAAAAATATAGCACTTTCATAAATTTCCAAATTTTAGTGTTCTTTTGTGTAAACTAATTAATATTTTTACAAAAACAAATTAAGAACAAATCATATTTTGTGTATATAATTGTTTTATTACCGAATTCAAAGTAAAATGCTTCAAAAACCATGAAGTGATTTGATATCGTCAGGCAGTTGGTTGACCGCTTTCAAATCACAAGATTTTGAACATTTTTGTGTGCAGAACACCTTTTCAGTGATTTCAAATCACTTTAGTATAAAATGATTTACAGAACATGCTTGTATATACGGGCCTGTTCTATTTTTTTTGATCTTTTTCACAACTAAATAATTTAGGCTTTCTTTTCAGTTTTCTTTGGCAAGAGAACAGCTTGGATATTTGGCAAAACACCACCTTGAGCAATGGTAACTCCAGACAACAATTTGTTCAATTCTTCGTCATTGCGGATGGCCAACTGTAATTAGTTTTTTAAACCACGTGATTTCAAAAGTAATCTACTAATACCTGACTTGATAGTGGGGTTTTATTATATTATAAGTTTTTGTCATTTATAATAGAATATTTTCTTTCAACTTCCAAAATCGTCTAATTCAAAAAAGCAATGATTTAATTTTCATTAATTCTATGAAGTCACCGTGATTTGACATGTCGTGATTTGCAAAACATGCCCGATAGTAGATTTTTTTTACAATTCAATGAATGTTTTTCAATAGTTGATTTCATCAACAGATTCAAATCAAGGAGTTTCAAATTATCAAGATTCTGCTGTATTCATATATACATTTACATGTATGTATAAATATTTTATTTAATAGATAAACTTATGCAGTCATGCGTGCTGAGATCCATTAAACAAACACACACTTTTGCCAACAGCCAAAAAAATACACTTGAAACCTGCTGCTTAACTACACCCACTCGTACGTGAACTTACGCACACACATAATTTTTAAACATTAAAAATGTCAAAATCAGATATATTTTTTTTATATATAAAATACACTTTGTATTTACATACATTTAATATTATATGTACGCATCTGACACGGGTATTTGAGCCGCATTTACACACGCACACACGCACACGCACACACACACACATCCTCTGAAACATTTTTAAAATCAGCATTTACATAAATTTATGAGGATGTTTATGCATGTTACATTATTTACATATTTAAGTGAAAATATTTGCAAGCAAACTCATGGAGATTGAATGACTTCCAGGGTTTTAACGATTTCCGTTTCCTGGCTCAGCGGAAATCCAGCAAAACATACACATAAAATATAAGCTTTAGCATGCATATATAATATGTAAATATGTACATACATATATTTGTACAGAAGTATAATAGAAAACTATTGTATTCTTGATTACTATTTGAAGAACTTTCCGTTTGTTCTCTCAAAAGCAAATCCTTAGAAAGTTGAATCTTATCATGGAACCCTAAAATGTGGTTCAAGATATCATATCCCCCGGTTAATGCAGCCAATTTCAATAAATTACACATGTAATAGTAAAAGGGAAACATCAATATGGCTTTTCAAGCTCGCTTTTTGAAAAAGAATAAATAAGTTTAAAAAATTTTAGAGAAATTGAGTTTGAGGATTTTAAAATTGTTATAGTTTTATATTGTGATTCTCAGTAAGGGACGAGTAGTATTAAGAGTCTTACTTTAAACATAAAAAATTTGTTAGCTAAGTTCAAAAATATTTTGGCTTAAAGTCTACTGACGAAATCCATGAGCGGGAACGAAATACATATAAAAAAGCAATATTTTCAAAGTAATTGAAATAATTTTTGTATACATATATTTCTCATATTATTTGGTATTTAATTGCCTACAATTTACCCCCCCCCCACCATCTTATTAAATCCAAATAAATAGTCATAAAAATAAAATTCATTAATTTTTGTGTCATCTACTTTTCGAGATAAAACACAGTTGTTAACATAATAATAAATATTTACTTCAACAAATTATTTCCACTTGCTAAGTTTAATACAAATATTTTAATCATAAAATAAAACTCAAGTGACAATTGGAGTACAATGAAACAAGCATTGTAAGTTGTTTGTAAATATTAAAATGTCAAGTACATTTCACATAATTTATTTACTTAAATTTCATTGAAAATTTTAAACTAGTATAAAATTTATATCTGAGTCAATTCTTTTTGAATTTTACATGCTTAACAGTTTCCTTAACAGCTCGAACGGAGATATGCATACATACATACACACATATGTATATAATAAAGTTTTTTTAATTGGGCTTTTTAGAATTTAGCAGCCGGGCTTTGTAAAACATAAGCGCTTTCGTTTTTAAAATATTTAGTGTTTAAAATTTGCTTTTAATAAAACATATTTTAAAGCTCTCGTTTTGTCATTAAAAGAGATTATTAGGTACAACCAAAAAGAAACATTCACAAAATTATTGCAGCAAAGGCCTAACTATAATATGAATAACTTAAGCAAATGGGCGGTTACATATAAAACGTGTGTGACAAACAATAATGTACTTATGGAACTTTTCGTCAAGTTTCGTCAAATGTCATTTGCTTAAGCTAAGTGCCAAACTGAACGCACATTCCGTACGGAAAACACACTCTTTGTGCATTCTTTAAACTCAAGCCAAACAGCATCAGAAAATATTCATTGATTTTAAATATTTTTTTATTGTTTCTTATTTTAAACTCAGAAAAGAAAGCAAAACTTATACTTTTAATCAGAAATAATTTTAATTCAGGCTTAAGTTCAGTAATTTCAATTCTTATTGAATGAAATATTTTTATTAATTAATGTGAGTATCTAAAGAAGAGAAGAAAAATTAAACTTAGACTTTAAGCTGGGGGAAATACCGATACTTTTCTGTGCAGCCACGCACTTCATCAGCACCCTAGTCTATCTACTTGGGTAGAGATTCTTATTAACATCAGCTATTTAACTTAAATTTACAATGAAACGGAATTTGAGAAACGATTGTTGTGTATACAATTGATTTACCTTTGGTAAACACATTTATAAGTATCACTATTAATTTTCTGTTTTTTCCAATTTTTCATTTTTCTATTTAGGTTAGCACGAAATTATTTTACTCTACTTCAGTATGTTTAACTATTCTTACTTATCTTTTTACGATCATCACATTAATTATTTTTACTTATTCGATGTACCATCGGTACATGCATGTAAGTATAATTGTAGTGGCTTAATGTTACTTGTTGTTGCATTCTACAGTTTTTACTTGGATTTTCAGCATTCTGAAACTGTGATGGCCAAGTAAACAGTGATTGCCAAGTGAACATATTTTTTCACGTGCCCATGATTATTTAAGTGAAACATTTGTAAATTTTTTTAATTGAACTTTTAGTGATTTTTTGAATTGAAATTACTGAACTTAAGCCTGACTTAAAATTATTTCTGATTAAAAATCACTAAAAGTTCAATTAAAAAAATTTACAAATGTTTCACAAAACTTATATTTTCATTCTTTGTTTTACAATTCACACACATGAGTTTATATATGTACATACATATGTATGTTCATTGTTGTACTTTTTAGTAGGCAAAACATATAAAACAAGTAATAAATTGGTGGATATAATTATACGAGAATTTTTAATAGTTAGGACATTCCAACAAGTTAATTTTATTGAATTGCATTCATTTAGTAGTTATAAGAAGAAACAAAATTACTATAAAAATTGTGAACAAAACCTATATGTGCAACTGTGGCTAAAGAATATTTAAGTGCATGTAAGTACATTGTGACCACCTAAAAGTCACATCTGAATTGCTTAAGTATTTAACAGACTTATCGTTCAATTCTGGCATTAGCTTAAGCCAGCTTATTCATATTAAAGTTGGGCCTTAAGAGTGCAAATACAATATTTGCGGTGCGGTGGGATTTCTCCTTGCGGGAGAGAAAAACAAACATAATACAATGAAAGACGGCGACGGCAATACTTGTCATTGTTTGTTTAAATTTTTATTAATTTTTTGTGCATACATTTTTGTAACTAAAAACATAAAATGATTAACATTTTATACATTCGCGATATATTTGATATATTTTTTAAACTTTTATACTCTATGACAAAAATGTTTGAACTTAAAAATCATTCATTCATTTTGTTTACAATAATGTTGTGAACACCGCCAATTATTTAAGCACTACGGCAACATCAGCAAGAGAAAGAGTGTCAAAAATTGAGAGAAAGAGAAAGTGCGCAATGAAAATAAAATAGATTTTAATTTTATTCCGTTCCGCACAGCGGTTTTTTACTTCAAAATTTTATGAAACACCGCACCGCAATAAATAATCGTTACATTATGTTCAGACTCTAATGGAAAAAGAAAACAAAATGTATTTGAAATCTTAAAGAAATGTTTGCAACATCTGAAAAAAAATTCATTTTAAATTCATGAAATTGCTACATGAAGAGACCCAGTGTAACCATAACCGAAACCGCGGTTTTTAACCCATAAAAACCGAAACTGAAACCGACAAAACAAAAGCATCGTTTTTTTAATTTTACTTTAACATTATTATCATGTTTAAAAATTCTGCAAATGTACTTTACATTGAAGACTTCTATGCATTACTAAGCATTCTGTAACAATGAAAGTAAGAAAATTGTAAAGTTTTAAGAAATTACAACAATTCTTTGCAGGATGAATTTTAATCTGTTATTAAAAAATGCTCTCACAGATTTAAAGCAAAAAGACGATAATTTTAACGTTCGTCGAGAAGAATTTTTACTTGATAAAAAACGAAAATTAAAAGAACCAACATATTATTGCTTCACAAGGAAATAACACAATAAAGCGCCTTGATTTGAAAGCGAAATAATGTTTTCTGTCACTTGTAACTTCTGCACAAAAATAAAATTTCGTTTAAACGACTCTACATCTGAAATTTTATTAATTGGATAATTAAATATAAATTTTTTAATCTTAAGCTTTTTATACACTTACTCATAACTTTATCACACCTATAGTAACAATTTTTCCCCTCGAAAAATTTTTCCCAGACATGTTTTACTTTTTTTGATTTCTCTTATTATGACCAATATTTTTCACGTGAACATTTTTTTCACTTTTCCCTTAGGTTTGTTCACTTTATTTTTGCAAGCAAACTGGATTATTACATACAATAATTTTGATAGAATTATATACTAACTGACGTATTCAGAAACAATTATTTTGATTTACGAAAGGTTTGCCAAACAAATTTTGTATGGAAATTTGTTTACTAAACGTTTTGTAAACATAAATTTTTGTTTTCTGAATAAGAGCTTAAAAGTTATAAATATTTATTTTTAGGAACAGGTTAGTAAAGGTACGGTCACACTTGTCAAACATTTGCCCAAAAAAGCGTAACCAACAGACACTAATGAAAAAAGGTATGATCCAGACACTTGTCCAATTTTGAATTAATTTTTAAGCTTTACTTTCATTTTTTTACATTCACGTGAACTGTCATTTCACGTGAAGGAACATTACATTGCAAGATAGGAGTGATTATTTTTAAATTATCATTTATCTTTCCAGCATACATACCTATTTACATACATACATACTTTTAAAACAGAAACCGAATCGAAACCAACCAATAGCTTAAAACCGGAAACTGCGCATTTTCAATTTCCACGGTTTTTGGCAAACCCTAGAGCGAGCAATTTTATTATAAATTAATTTTTGCACTCATTTAAAAAACTAAAAACACATTAATAAACATTTTCCGTTGATTATAAGAACTCATTTTTTTCTTATACCCTTGACATTATTTTGACTCAATGCTGAACATTTTTGCAAAAAAAAAAAAAAAATCGCAGAAACAAGGGAAACATATTTTATTGGTAATGAAGGCGAGATTCTTTCTTCTGAAAGTTAAGTTAATACGATTGCAGAAAAAAATGATTCACATTTATCCGTTTATTTGACTTTTTTGTAACTTAAAGTAGAAAAAAAATAGTTTTTTATGTCAGTTAAAATTTTAACATTAAAAATTTAATGAAAATTTCATTGATTTCGCATTAAAAATAAGTAGACTGATTTTTAAAGTATTTTCGTTTTTTAGACAATAATTTTAGTTAGTTTTACCTACAAAATTTTCTGAGTGTAGAAAAACTGAAAGCTCTTTTGTTTTCTTTCACTTGAAAATTATTCAATGTTACAAGAACGTAAACATGGTTTCGTTCGTTATTTTACCTAAAAAATTTTTCAAAGAATTAAACTATTACTTGTTAAATTAAGTTTATTTTTAAATGTTACAATTAAAATTAATTAGGTATTATGTAGTAAATATTAATTTTAAAATTTCGTCCATTTTGCACATTCTTACATATCTTATACATGTTTTTTATGTCCTCTGACTCCCGGTGGAGCATAGGGCCTCAATAAAACTTCGCCATCTATTCCAATCATTTGCTATATATTTTTAAGATTATCCTAATGCTTGTATATCTTTATCTAACGTTCAGTTAAATGTGTTTTGATCTTCTTTCTGCCGTGGTACCTTGTGAATTCCACTAGAGGGCCTGTTTATAGATTTTAATTGGTTGTAGGATGTGCCCTATCTATTGATCTCTAGGTATATCGGCATTTGTTTACTTCTAATCCATAGTTCTTACCTGAAAATTATACTCGGCCACCTCATCTATTAGGATTTTTCTCAGACACTTGTTTACAAACGTTTGAAAGTTCTTTGCAAGTATTTTTTAACACTAACCAAGTCTCGGAGGCGTACAACAAAACTGATTTTACGCTGAAGTTAAATAAACGCATTTTTGTATGAGCAGGTATAGAAAATAATCTCCAAATTTTCCAGAGCTATAAAAAGATACATTTGGCGTGAAATATCCTGCTTAGATTGTAGCTGGTGGCACCGCCATCTACTGACATTACACTTCCAAGGTAATTGAACGAGCAGACATTTTGTATTTTTTTCTTGATTAAAAGTGTTAAGAAAATAGTCCTTAATTAATTTTTCTTCTATTTCGTTTCGGTTTTGATTTATATAATTTTCTTCCAGAATGTATATTCTTCTGACAGAAAAAAATGATATTGTTTACAATTATGTTATCAGTGAAATTGATTTAAATAATGCTTCGAAACAAGATTTTGCTTCGTTGAAGCAAAGGGTACAAAATTTTTTTTAAAAATTTATCATTAAGGTGGCACATAAACCACGGAAAATTAACGACCTTTTCAAGACAGATTTTGTTAACATTGCTTGTACACCATTTTGTTGGAGCTCTTTCTTACTTTCATCTTTCGAAATTTCAAAAAAAAATTGTCCGTTCGTTTTCAAAATCTTGAATTTTTTACTATTTAATGTGTATGGTGGCCACCTCTGCTTATGAAAAACTCTTAAATTCCATATTGGTCCAAAATTTTGGCTGAAATTAATTTTGTCCTAAAAAGAAGATCAAATTACCCAATGGGTGGTGGTCGAAGAATTTCCGTTGACGTATGATTGATATGATTGGTAAGAATATACAAATTAATCATACGCATTTATTATCTGCACCGTGACCCAAATCGCAAAATGTGGTATTAAAAAAAGGCAAATTACGGCATTCGATACGATAAAAGTATTTCAATAGAGATTATATGGAAATATTTGTCAATTATGAGTCGTATCGAATGCCGTGATTTGCCCATTGTATTTTGTTAACTACTTTCAATATTGTAAAGAAGTACGCTTTTGAAAATATTGATCCATGACTCTACTCGTATGTTAATGAGAGCTCACTCTTACCATTACTAATTTACAACAGTCAATTATTTATTTTATTTATTTATATTTTTAATTTGGCAAAACTAAAGCCTAAGAAAAATAGTTTTGTTTTAAATGGTTTGTCATTCCGTGTGTAATTTCCACAATATTAATATGCGGCACAATGTATACGAGTATTCTGGGTCCTTATGAATAGGGAAGACGAATTAGCGTCTGTCCATCTATCTGTACGTGAAATCAGTTTTCCAGAGCTCCCAGAAAATATAGCGACTTCGGTCCGAAATAGATTGGTATTGAAAATCATCAAAATCGAAAAGACGCTTTCAGAGCTGAAAAGTTTAAACAAATTTTTGTTTTTTTTTCTTAAATAAACTAATTTCATATTTCAATCAGGATTAAATTGGTGTTAAATATATAAAACAATAAAAAGACGATTCCAGGGTTGGAAAACTGGAACTTTTTTTGCTATAAAAAAGTAACTTACTAAATATTTTTATCTAATTTTCGACCTTTTTTAATGTTAAATTAAAAACAATTTTTTGAGCTTTAGGTAAGTTTATATTTCAATTTATTGGTTCAATATTTCGTCAACCTTCGGTTAACTTCTTCAGGATATATATTGTTAACCGTTTTTTTGATATTTATTTTTTTTTGATATTTAATTTTTTCTTTTTCCTCTTTTTCTTTTAAATAAATTATTTATATTTGAAATTTGAATCGAATTCTTAAGTCTAAAAATACTCATAGGCCACTTACTATAAATTGTACAAGAGCAAAAAATAAATTATGCATTTTTCTCACAAAGCATATGTGTATGTATGTATGTGTATACTAATGTGTGCATGCATCGTATGTATGTTTACACTCCATAAGTACTTCGGTGAAGGGTATATAAAATACGCTACAGCCGATTATAGCATTTTTTTAGGGTTCCGTACACCAAAGGTGAAAAAAGGAACCCTATTGTTTTCGCTACGCTGTCCGTCTGTACGTCTGTCCGTCTGTCCGTCACACGGTATTTTCTCAGGAACCGTAAGAGCTACGGACCTGAAATTTAGACAGAGTATGTAGAACCTTGGCCACTACAACAACAAATACATGAAAATTATAAATTAAAGGGTGCTCCAAAACGAGCGACGAAAAATGTTAAAATCCAATATAATATACATACAATTGTATGTATGTACATATGTATATTGGCACTTGAAATTTGTAAAATTAGTGTATTTTTATATAGACTACAACAATAAACATTAAAATATTAAAAAATCTAAATTAAAGGGTGGTCCATCAGTTAATGCAATTTTGACTATGTAATTTTGACAAATTGCTATATCTTGAAAACCGTAAGAGGTAAACTCTTGAAATTTTCAAAAAAGGTAAAACTAAAAAATCCGAAAATTATAAAATCGCCAAACCGAAAAAAATCGCCAAAAACCTGAAAAAAATCGCCAAAATTTTAAAAAAAATCGCCAAATCGAAAAAAATTTACAAAATTAAAAAAAAATTCTAGCACTAAAATAAATCGCCAAATTCGAAAAAATCGTTTAAATGAAAATAAATCGCCGATATGGAAAATCGCCAAAATTAAAAGAAAAAATCGCCAAAATTTAAAATAAATATAAAAAAACGCCAAAATTAAAAAAAACTTCAAAAACCAAAAAAAAAATCTTTAAAACGTGAAAAAAAGTGCCAAAACTCAGAAAGCGCCAATAAATTCAAAAAACCCACAAACTAAAAAAAACGCTTAAAACCAAAATATCAAAAAACGAAAAAAAATGCCAAAACTATAGTTTATATTGTTCGTATTGAATTACATATTTCGTGCCCGTACGGAACCCTTCGTGCGCGGGTCAAAGTTGTACTTCACTGAATTTATTTACTTGTTTAATTTATATTTTGTACTTGCGGGCGGGCTTGTTTGCGTAGAATTCAACATATAATGTTTGTTCAATTCTCAGAGTTTACTTAAAGTTTACTCTTTTTTTTGTAAGTCAAGGTCCTATGTTTTTTAAGCTTTTTCTTGTCCTTTAATTTTTTAATTTTTTGTTGAGTTTTTTTACATTTTTTATTTATTAAATTACTTGAAAAAAGGGAGAATGCTATCAATTATTTAGTATTTTTTTTCTCTGCATACCTTTCACCAAAAATGGTAATTATTTATAAAGGTTTGACATTTTTTCTGCAATTTGCATAATATTTATATGTTACCCCCTTAGAGTTTATATTAGGGTACACATTAATAAATAAAAAAAATTTAATTTTGTCCGGTCTTACCACCAAAAATTGGTAAATATGGGTAAAGAAAATTGTACTTCAATAGAGAAAAACCACAAGTTCTTAGAAAATATAACTTAAATTTACTTTAATATTACAAATATTTATTTTAAAACAAAATTTTTAAAAAGAAAATTGTTCGCTATAATGTATCAAATATATTGATACATGAACAAGTTTTCTTTAGGCTTATATTTAAAAATTTTATTGAAAAAAATTAATATAATGTATATCAAAGCAAATTTAATTTTCTTCTCTTTATCTTGTCCTGCTTTGATTTTAGTTTTGTAATTCTCAGTTATTAGCTTGGTGTTTATCTATAAGAATTGGAGTTGTGTTAGGTATTTTGAATTATGGTTCAAGCATACTAATGAGTTGTTTAAGCAGCATCGAATGCGTCTATACATTCTTAACCAACTTTTCTAAATTTGTATTAACTTTGACATGCCTTGAATGAAAAAAAGAAATTACTCTAAAAACAGCAAGTGCTCATATTATACCATTATTATACCCTTTATCAAAAAATGGAAAAGCGTATATACCGGTTTGTCATTCCATATGTAATTTCTATAATATAAATATGCGACTCATAAAGCATATATATTATGGATAATTATGCATAAGGAAGTCCGTCAGTCCGTCTATCCGTCTGATGTGCGTGATATCGGTTTTCCGAAGCTCCCAGAGAAGTTAGAGACTTCGTTCTTAAACTGGTGTATTACAAATAGTCCAAAATAGATTGGTATTGAAAATCAGTAAAATCGCGCAGATGGTTTCAGAGCTGGAAAACTCAAACCTTATTTTGCCATATAAAATAAATATGAAAACCTGTTTTTATTATTTTTATTTTATTTAATAAACGCATTTTATACTTCAGTATGCATAAAATCGCTACCTTTAATAAAAAAAATTAAAAAATTAAAAAGACGTTTCCAGGGTTGGAAAACTTTAACTTTTTTATACAAAACTAGCTTACCAAAACAAATTTTTCTTAAAAGAAAGACATTGGTGTAAGAAATCAGAAAAATCAAAAAGGATGATTCCAAGGTTGGGAAGCTTACCCATTTTGTGATATAAAAAATTAACTACTGAAAATATATGTTATTTTTTTATTAAATAAACTTATTTTACACTTCAGTATGCATAAAATTGATATTTCTAGTTTAAAAAAAATAAAAAAGTTGAAGTTTAAAATTTGTTAATGCACTAATAATCCTAAAATTATTATTTTACTTATTCAGTAAAATATTTTTTTATTAAAAATACATTGAAATTGATTATTGAGGGGTTAAGCTGAACAACTAGAGTTATTATGTTATAAACTTTCATTTAAACAAATGAGAAGCTCAACAACAAATAACAAAGTTGAAACAAGAACTCAATAATCAACATGTTTTTTATTTTCTTACTTTACTACATTGGCTGACTTTTTTCAGCTCTAATTGTAAAAGTATGTAAAGAAAATAAATGCAAATAACAACAACAGCTATTCAAAAATAGAGAATTGCCAACAGTTGTATTTTTAATAAAATAATATTTTACTGAATAAGTAAAAGGATTATTAGTGCGTTAACAAATTTTAAACTTAAATTGTAAAAATTCCCATAAAAAACACAAGAAATTAAAATTACATTTCCAGGGTTGGAAAACTTTAACTTTTTTTCTTATACAAAAGTAATTTACTAAAACAAATTTTCCCTTTTTTCTGTAAATTAAACATATCTAATATTCTTAAAAGAAATAGCTTGGTGTAAGAAATCAGAAAAATTAATTGATTTCAGGGTTGGAAAACTTACACTTTTTGTGATATATAAAAATAAATAGGTCTTATTGATTTTTTTCTTTTTCTTTATAAATTATATATATTTAACGTTTTAGAAAGAAAAGTTTGGTGTAGAAAATTATAAAAATAAAAAACTCAGTTCCAAGGCTAGAAACTTCAAACTTTTTTTTTGGATATTAAATAAAACAAATTTTTTAGTTTCCTTTTTTTATGCACTTACCATAGTTTATATATAAAAGAAATCTAAAAAATCTGCAAGGATGATTCTAGGTTGGAAAATCATTTTTTTTATATAAAAGTAACTAGGTCAAATTAATTTTCTTTATTTATGATTTGAACGGGCTAAAGTTCGTATCGCGTTTTAAGCCAAATTACATGTGATAATTATTAATGAACAAATAACATCATTTTCTTGTTGTTTATAAATTATTTATACTTTATGTTTTATAGATAAATATTTTGGCATACAAATTATAGAAAAATATATGTAGATCTAGACCTGGAAAACTTAAACTTTTTCTGGTATATTAAGCTAATAATTTCTTTGGTGAAAGAAAGAAATAAATAAGTATAAAAAATTAGAAAACCCAAAATAATGGTTTAAGGGTTTTAAAATAATTTTTTTTTTGTATATAAAAGTAAGTACATAAGTCAAATTATTTTTGGCATAGCAATTACAAAAAAATTTATGGAAAATTTAAACTTTTTCTGGTATATAAAACCAATAATTTCTTTGGTAATTAAATATATGTATGTGCTTATGTATGTATCTCTATACTAAATAAACGCACTTTGATAAAGGTATATAAGATTCGGCACAACCGGAATATTTATACATCTAGTCAGCCTTGCCAGTTTTTTGCAGATCTATTTTGCCAAATTAATTTTAAAAATCACCAAAAGTCGCACAAAAACATTTCTATGTAGTATTTCCTAATCCATACGTAATTGATTATAAATTTGTTTTTATACTCGTCTAACAACTTTTTAGGGTTCCGTACACCAAAGGCTCAAATCGTCACATGCGTGATCGCAACGACAATCGTACGAAAAAAAATTAAATGATACGTCACTGGTATAAACTGAATGGGATTTCAGTACGTTCACGTATGTCATAATCCAAAAATGGTGTTTTTAGGTAACGAGTTGTACGTTCACGGATGTGACGATTCGACCCCAGGCTGATTTCTCGAGAACCCTAAGGGCTACGAACATGAATTTTGTACAGAATAGGTAAAACTTTGGCCGCTACTACAGCAAATATATGAAAGGGTGTTCAAAAAAAGCAACGCAAACTTTTTAAATCCTATGTAATATACATACATAGAATTACATGCATACGACTATGTGCCCTTAATTATGAAAGTGGTATAAGTCATATTTTCCTTTGGTCTAGATATTTAGTAAATTACATTTGAAAAAATCAAAATTTATATTTATATTATGCAAAATTTAAACTAAGGCTTGTACTAGTTTCGATCAATATAAATTTATTGAACATTTGCTAAATATTTATTAAATCTTTTTAAGATTAATTTAATATTTTTAAGCAAAAATGCATATGGCTTAGACCACTTTCATAATTAAGGGCACATATATAGACATTTGAAATTTACAAAGTTAATGTTTTTCATACTGACTATATCAATTAACATTAAAAGCAAACAAAATCAAAACTAAAGGGTTTTCAATCATTTAATGCAATTTTGACTATGCAATTTTGAAAGCTTGGTGTGTCTTGGAAACCGTAAGTGGCAAACTTTTGAAATTTTCAAACATGTTAAAACTAATAAATTTTAAAATTATAAAATCGCCAAAACTAAAAAAGCGTCAAAATTAAAAAAAATCGCTTAACCTAAAATAAATCACCTTAACCAATGAAAAAGTAAAAAACGTCAAAACTAAACAAACCCCAAAAATCCAAAAATGACAAAAAAACGAAAAAAGTCACCAAAACGAAAAACGTCAAAAACATAAAAAAATCGCTAAAATAAGAAATTAGCACCAAAACTAGAAAAAGCACCAAATACAGTAGAATCTCCCTTAACGTACACTTCCTATAGGCAGACGCCCTCTTTAGACGGACACTTTTGACTGGTCCCAACAGCTCCATAAGACAAGAATTGCTTTCTCTTGAGTGGACAGTCCGTTTGTGCGGATACATTTCAGTGGTCCCCTCGGTGTCCACTCAATAGAGATTCCACTGTATATAAAATCAAAAAACAAAAGCCAAAACTAAAAAATACCCATATTAAACCGAAAAAAATTCAAAAACGAAAAGAATTCAAAAATTATATCTTATATAGGCTACAGTTCGTATAGTATTACATATATAATATCCGTATGTCAAATAATTTCTTTAATCAAAATTTTATATTTTCGTAAACGTTTTTATTCAATACAAAAAAAATAATTGATTAATATTTCAAAACCCAAAATCGAATCCAAAAAAATTGTTCTCATCCAAAGACATCGTAGAAAAAGCATACTCCTTTTTATTTTTATTTTATTTATACAGTAGTAATAAGTAGAGTTAATTTTCTAGGTAATAGTTCCTTCTTGGTCTGACAGCTCGGCCAATCCTGGATCCAAGACGTCCTCGGCTTCATAGTCATCATTTATATCAATATCAGGCTCACCACTGCACCACCTTTTGATTTTATCGGAACTATATACAGAGCAAAATTTACGGCTTGTTATCTTCAGACCTGGTATGTCCTCGATTAAATATCTATCATTACCTAGCACCTTGGTAACTGTATACGGACCACGATATTTAGGCTCCAGTTTGCGTGAATCACCCGATGACTGAGGCTCATTTTCAATAAGAACTAAATCACCTTCATTATACACTGTAGGTCGTGTGTGTTTATTATCAAAACGCTGTTTCCAGCGTTCTCTTTCCCGTTGGATATTTTGAGCGGCCAATGCACGCTTTTCGTCGATGGTTATTTTACATTCAGATTCCACGTCGTCTTGTATAGCAGCCAGCAAACGATTTTGTATTAAATCAATTGGATTATAGTTAAAAATGAGTTCATTCGGACAAAAACCAGTAGTTGAATTCTTTTGTGAATTAATCGACCACTGCAGCGTATGTAATGATTTGTCCCAATCCTTCGTTTCTTGAATAGTTGTACGGAGGTAATTTAAAATACTTTGGTGGACTCGTTCAACCTGGCCATTAGCTCTGGGTGTTCGAACTGCTGTCTTTATGTGTTGAATATTATTAACTTCACAGTATTCCTGAAACATTTTTGACGTGAACGCTGTACCACGGTCAGTTACGATACGTTTTGGCAAGCCAAAATAACTAGTCAGTTCATTCAAGATTGTTATTACTGGTGCTGACTTGGTATTACGAACAGCTTTTACAATAGCGAACTTTGTAAACGCGTCGGATATAGTTAAAACATGAGTGTATCCACATTTACTCTTTACGAATGGTCCTAAGTGATCAATATGTATGAGACGGAACGGAAGGGGGTCTAGAGCACTGTAATGTAATTCACCTTCACGTTTTCCTCCTTTAACTTTGTTGTAGCAACACTCGGTGCACGCAGAAATATATTCCTGCAAATACTTTCTCATTCGCGGAAACCAAAACGATTTTCCGACTCTTTCAATGGTTTTCTCAAGGCCATAATGACCCACATCGTCATGGCAATATTTGGCAATACGCCACCGTGTTGCTTTAGGTATTACCAGTCTAAACCCATTCTGTATTTTACGGTAAAGTCGTTGGTTTTGTAAAATAAAGTCTGTATTTATCTGACGATACTGATCAGATTTTATATCACCACGTAGAATTTTTATTAAATTCCTCAAATATTCATCGGTTAGTTGCATAGAAAAAATCCAGTCATCACTTCCAACATTTATATTCATAATGAAACCGGCTGGTTCCGGCTCACTTGCTGGTAAATCGGGCGATCGGCTCAAAGCGTCGATATGGGCCCGCGCGGTGAACAAACTCGCAATCAAATTCTAGTAGCTTCATCAACCACCTAGCAACCCTTGGTAGTAGCTCCTTGCTAGCTTTAGTCCTGGTAATAGCTGCGCAATCAGTCACCACGCGAAATGGTTTACCCAATAGGTAAATTCGAAACCTCTCTAATGTTTCGACTACGGCCAATACTTCCAACTCGTAGCTATGGTATTTAGCCTCGATATCAGAGCAATGTCGGCTGAAGTAGAACACTGGATGCCACTTACCATTTCCATTACACTGTAATAGTACACCTGCCAGTCCTAAGCTACTGGCATCGGTATGTACCTCGTGTTCTGCTGTCATATCATAAGCGACCAGTACTGGTTCGTTACAAAGAGTCTTGATTAGTTTATTAAATGATTGTTCTTGTGGTTCATCCCAATGGAAATGTTTCTCTTCACTTTTACGCAGCAAGTTGGTGAGCGGTCTGGCTATAATTGCGTAATTTTCTACGAACTTCCGGAAGAAACCAGTTAGACCAAGAAATCGTCGAACCTCGGTGATATTTTCCGGTGTTTTATAATTACGAATGGCACTTATCTTTTCTTTTCCTGGTGTTATACCATCCATCGAAACGTTGTGACCCAAATATGTGATATGCTCTGCCAAGAAGTTGCACTTATCCATTCTCAAAGTAAGACCACTTTCCGCCAACATTTTTAAAAATCTGTCTAAACGTTCAATACCTTGTTCCCAAGTTCTACTAGGTATTATAACGTCGTCCAAATAAGTCAAAACTTCACCTGGCAACATTCTTTCAGCAATACGATTCATCATACCTTGAAATACAGCCGGAGCATTAACGAGTCCAAAAGGCATTCGATTATATTCGTAATGACCCTCAGATGTAACGAACGCTGTGAATTTTTTTGAATTCTCCTCGATTTCAAGTTGATGGTAACCCATGCGTAAATCGAGCGTCGTAAAATAACGATTTCCCGATAGTCGTGCGAATTGCTCCTCTAATATCGGCATTGGATAAGGAATCTTCGTAGTAATCTTGTTAAGTTGTCGATAATCGACGCATAGTCGGTGCTCCCCATTCTTCTTCTCCACAAGCACAACACCAGAAGCATAAGGAGAATTTGATTTTCGTATAATGTTGTTATCTAAAAGTTCTTTAACAATGTTAGAGACGATTGATCGCTTAGCAAATGGAATTCTATAAGCCTTAACACATATCGGATGAGGTGTTGTGACTTGAATCTCCATTTTCAACAAGTTGCATTTGCCTAGTTCCCTGATATTTTCGGCGAAACAAGTTTTTCGATTCATAAGTAAAGATTGTAGTTGTTTATCGTTATCATGCGTTGTAGTCTCCTTCGTGTTGACAACATTTACATTTTGAATCCAAC
The DNA here is from genome assembly GCA_905220375.1 of Tachina fera. NCBI lineage: Eukaryota > Metazoa > Arthropoda > Insecta > Diptera > Tachinidae > Tachina > Tachina fera. The sequence continues at coordinate 78,221,426 of LR999967.1, read as the reverse complement.
AATCGTTGCCTTCTATTACAGTCCGTTTACCTTTTTGACAAAGTACATCGTGGCCCAAATAAACATTTTGGGATAACAACTTATCATCCACCACTAATAATTTAGTCTCGAATTGTATGTCATCTATTTGCATATTTACCATTACTTTTTCGGTACTATAAAATTCTCCTCCAGCAAAACCTCTCAAAATTTCATTACAATTAAACCTGTTCGTGATATTGTTTGTAAGTGTTTTTTTAATAAGACTGTAATCACTGCCGGAGTCAATAAAGGCTTCCATTTCAACGTCATTTATTTTAACCACCTTAGTCAGTTTTTCTTTTGATTTCGAAGTTTTGTTAAAAACTTTGTTGACATTCGCATTTTCGTTACGAATTCGACAATCAGCCGTTTTGTGTGATGTTCGATTACATTTTGTACAACGCATTTTTTTCTGTGGTTCGGGGCATTTAGCAGAATAGTGTCCATAATTTGAACAATTATAGCATTTTATCTTATTCATTATCGTACTACCATCCCTCATGCTGGATTCTGTTTTTGTAATGTTATTATTACCATTTTTCTTCACCTTATTATAGGCTGTATTTGATATTTTGACTTCATTGTAATTACAGTAGCTATTAATGTCCCGAAGAAGTTGGTTGCACGTTATATATTCGTTATAGATCTTCTTTTTAAGGTCAGTATCGTTGATGCCATTTACAATATGACGTGTAATAGCACATTCCGTCAAACCACCCTTTTTCCCAAGGCTAAGCATTTTGTAATAATACTCCTGAGCAGTTTCATTTACGTGACGAATCGTTGTTGACATTTTGATATGTGTGTCGGCAACATTATCTGTGCATGGGAAATCCGAAAGAAATTGATTAGTAAGCTAGAACCATTAAAAAAATACCTCTTGCATCGAATCAACCCAATGCTTTGCGGGACCAATCATCTTCTGCTGTACCGCAAAAATTACGCTTTGATCATCCCAACAATACGCATTTTTTAAAATCTCCACACGTTTTACAAATTGTGAAGAGTTCAGTGACTCATTTGAAGTTGGATTGAAATCAGGTAATAGGTTTATTATTTCTCTAACATTCGCATAAGGATTACCAGAATTACCAGGATTAAAAACGTTTTGGAATCCAGGTTGTATTGAAGCACCTTGTGGTATGGTGTTAGTATAATTATTAGTTACAACTGGCTGCCGAACACAAGTTGACGTTAGTGTTTGTTGCCCTTGTACGTTTACTGGTATCTCCTGATTGTAATTTCTATAATAAAATGTATTTGCTTGTGTGCCCATAGGAACGTTTGTTACAGGAATATTGTTATGTGCAGAAATATTTCGAGATGATATCATCGGTGTTGTAACAGAGCATGGGTTAGATATCAGATTCTGATTTCTAATACATTCGACATTTCGTTCACCACAAACGGGTCGTGATGATGCAAATGTTACGTGAAACGGATTCATTTGCGGCGTTTTTGATAATGGTGGTGTTGATGTAGCTGTTGTATAACCGTTGAACGAACCGCTATTTGTATGTGGGCCAGAATCATTTGGCAACGGAGAAGACATAATATCTGGAACAAAACTTACTGGTTCGTTACCATTAGCGTGAGCTTGCATATTCGATACAAGCTCTTCCAATTGTAAAACTCGTTCAGCGAGATCAACCGCCTCAGTGTCAATACGTGCCTCAACGTTGTTTGCTTCAAGGCGTTCAATTAGTACAGCCTTTTTCCCAGAAGTTGAGAACCCTTTTTCTTTGCATCTTGATTGCAGTTGTTTGAGAGTCAAGCTGTACAAATTTTCCATTAAGCTGTTTAGGTATCTTTATCCCACTTCTGAATATTGTCAAATAATTTCTTTAATCAAAATTTTATATTTTCGTAAACGTTTTTATTCAATACAAAAAAAATAATTGATTAATATTTCAAAACCCAAAATCGAATCCAAAAAAATTGTTCTCATCCAAAGACATCGTAGAAAAAGCATACTCCTTTTTATTTTTATTTTATTTATACAGTAGTAATAAGTAGAGTTAATTTTCTAGGTAATAGTTCCTTCTTGGTCTGACACGTATGAAGCCCTTCGTGTACGACTCAAAGTAGAACTGTATTGAATTTATTTAATATATGTTTTTACAGAAAAAATCTGGCAAAAAATTGCCAAAAGTAGAAACAAAATCGCCAAAAATTATTTCTTGTAAATTTATAAACATTTTAAAGTTCAATTTTGTTCAAAAAAAAAAAACAAAAAAAAATCACAAACAAATTTTTTTCTGTAATTTCATTATTCAAAAATTTACTTTTTCAGAAGAGCCAAAACCAATTATTTTAAAATTGTTCTCACACTTGCATGTAGATATACATATGTAGGTAATGACAATATTCCAACTAATTTTCAGGAACAATTTTCTTACCCCCACGTCTACACCTGATATTTTTATATCATAACAAAAGTCAAACTATATATCGAGGGTTTATATTCAAAAAGTGCTATCTACAAGGCTTGAAATTTTTAGAAGAGCGCAAAAAACTGTTTTTTTCTCAAAGTGCAAGGGCTAATAACTAAATTTTAATGAATAGTACCATTTATAGAAGACATCTTAATCTACTAATGTTAATCAAATACAGTTATTGCTCTTGGTCTTAGACAAAATAACAGTTTTATTTTGTCTACTAAAATATTCAAGAATTGCAGATAGCACTTTTTGAATATAAACCCTCGATATTGAAAAATATTTTTTTATGTTAGTTGTTTTTCTATATGGAATTTGAAAAATATCAGGTACAGACTTAGGGTAAGGAACAGATGCAAAATAATTTAAAAATAAACAAAATATTATAAACATCGAAACTGTGTTCTGACAAAACAAGTCATGTCAATGGCTTGTGGCTGAAGAAAAATATATCCCATGCAATCACCAAGACTATATAGGTTGTGTTTGTTAGAAAAAAATGCGGGATGTAAATAACATAAGATTGCATAAGGCACAGTTATGGCTAGAAAACCTAAGAAACAAGCACACAAGTGATCATGATTTCTTATTAATTAAACAAATATTAAAAAATAATTTTTAAAACGATGTGGCGTTGTGTTTCTTTATAAGAAAATAATTCTTTTGGCAAGCCAATGTTCGTCAGCATACTACGTTAGGCCCCTTTCACATTAGGCAACCTTACTTGCGCAAGTATAATTTTCATTTTTATTTATTTTCTTTTAAACTTGCTTCTATGTTCACATTCAGTTCATTTGTTGAGCAAGTTTAATTTTCCAACTAAATTGATTAGTTGTTCTGTTTCATCTCGCTTCCAATTTCTCATTATTTTTTAACTTTTTATTCACAAATTTTCTTAACACAAAATTAATTAATTAGACAACATACCGAAGAAGAAATAAAAGACAATGTCAAAAACAAATCAATATCCCAAGTCAACAATGACAGCTGAAACAGAATTGTGGCAGAATTGTCAAGTTCCAGCAAGTCTGTACTCAAATCTCGGCAATTCTTTCCCCTTCAACCGACCTTTCCTCTCACACCCACAAACACAAGACTTACGCAAGTAAAGTTGCCTAATGTGAAAGGGGCCTTAGTGTTGAAACTTATTTAAAAGAAAACGCAGAAGTTTTGTTGTTGTGATAGGAAAAAAAATTATATAAGTCCCTATTAAAAAAAAATTTAGACATTTTTTAAAAGCATTTAAAAGATGGCAATTTGACATCATAAGCTTGAAATGATAAAAATTAAAAATACGTTGTTGTTGTTATTAATGAAAACCACAGATTTATCGCCAGAAAAATCACCATGTCACATAATCAAACATTTAAGGCAGAATTAGTTTGTACGTGCTGTTCTGTTATGAATCAGCTGTTTAGTTTCTGTTTAGTTGAAAATCTGTATGTGTGGTTAGTTTTTCCTTTTTCATTTTGTTCCGTTGCGGACAGATGTGTAGAAAATAGAATTCAACGTTAAGTGACAGCCAAAAGTGTGTTGTGATACTTGGTGTACAAGTGTTATCAATTCTGTAGGTTGGCAGCTGATTTTTATTTAACGGAAAAAGTAATTGCAAAATATTTTATACGGAAAAGAACGGCACAGGACAGCAACAGAAAGTGAAGACCAATGAAGCCTTTAGACGCTAAAGAAGTTGAAAATTGCCACGTTTAGCGAGAAATTGTCACATCTGACAACCCTGCCTGTAATACTGAAAAAACTTGCAAAATGTGTTTTATATTATTTCTATCATTCTTGGTATAAAACAACAAATTTTTTAAAAATATACGATTTAAAGACAGACACTGCTCTCTCTCTCTCTCTCTTTTTCCATATCTTTCTTCTGTCTTTTTACTTTTATTCCTTGCTTATTTATTTATTTTTTCAAGGTTTGTATATAAAATAAAAAGTCACTACAAACTTGCCAATTATGTTCATTAAAATGTTAATTAACATTTATTTCGCAGCACATTTTGTTTTTTAATTTTACCTCGAAGTGCGTTGCTTACAACAATTGTATGCAAAAGAATGTGTGCATATGTGTGTTTGTAAACTGTATACTTACGTACTTTTTTTGCGCTTAATATGAAAAAAAAATTAATTATTAGAGCATAAAAATATTTATTGTGTAAAATATTTGTATACTTTTCATTTAAATAAATTCCAAATCCAGGAGACACAACAACAAAGTCAACTTGTTTTTAAAGTCATTAGTTTTTAATTTGAATAAATAACAAACAGGTAACTGTTGTTGCTTTATATTATAGATATCGCACACTAAATAATAAACAGTCACAATTCAAAAAATTTTAGATGCTGAGTAGTGGCAAACAACTGTTGTATCTTGTAACATAAAAACATGCATAAGGGTATTTTATATTCTTCAAGAAGAATGTTTTGAAAAAGAAATTGTTGCGGTTTATAAAAAACAAACCCTTTTGGATAATTTTGAGTTGTGACTGTTTATGATTAAGTGTGCAATATGCGTCTTAAAACCAACTTTTATATTTATTTACATATTTATTTGAATCCATAAACACGTTTTAAAAAAAATTTTTGGGACTTAAAACATATCTTCCACAAATCCAGAAAAAACCTACATATTGTATAATATAAAAACCCATATGTACATATACATATGTACATACATACATACTCTCGCATGTTTAATGGGTTAATAAAAGATGTCTGTTATAATTTTTTATTACATTAAGATTTATGGTATATCCTCTAAGCAGCTGCTGACCTGCTGCACAGTAGTTAAAGATCTATAAAATGAGACAGATAACGATGGCAAACTACGTGATAATTGTAAGAATATGTTGAATGAAATTGCTTTAAACAGAAACCCTTGATAGCATTCAAAATAATTGACACACACTCACCAGCATTCAGGAACTACTCATCCGATAACTATACAAAATCATGTTAGCAAGCACGTTTTTGCATTTTTAAACTAAATTTCCATTTTTTTAAACTCTAATCACCAGACTGGATGATTACGTTTACGTGCCTGATTCTTGTGTTACTAAAAATAATCCTCCAGGATAGAAGCTTATGTTTATTTAAAAAAAATGCATAAACATGAACTATTAAAATGTTCTTGTGGTCTCAGGCTTAAGCTGTTATAATAGGAGCTCTTGTATAGGGTATCAAATTCAGTCCGGGAGAAGGTGATGAAAACATCAGCAAGGTGGTAAATAAAGTATACATATACTCGGTCAATCACTTTAAGTTGATAAACAGGGAAACCAGGAGTATGCTCAAAAAAAAGTGTTTTATGCGCATTCAATATGCACTAAAAACTTGAAAATATGCACTAAAAAGTAAAAAATGTGCTCTTAAAAATAAAATAAATCGGTTTATATGTAAATGAAAATATATTTCTAATTCTAAAATTCAAAAATTTTTGCATTTAAAATAAGATTAAAAAATAAATTCAATTTCAAAAGATCACGATATTAGAATTCAGGCTTTAGAACTGTATTTTGGATAAATAAGACAAGATTTTTATTTATAATCTTCATTGCAATAAACAACTAAATATTTACGTAGAATTTCAATTAAAAATCGTTTCTGTCTCAATGTATAAATAAACTTTTATACATTGACAATGTTTCTTCAACGTCTACTCGGGGCAGAGTCCGTCACAAATAGCAAAACTGAATTTGTATTGAAACTAACGCCCGTAATATATAAGAAAAATTTATACACAACATGGGACATTGAAACAGATATTTAGATGGCGAAAAATAAAAATAAAACTTTTGACCAACCCCTTAACTTGTAGGCATATTAAAATAAAATAAAAAAATTTAAAATGTATCAAAATATGTCCTAAGAGCGTAAATTATGCTCTAAAAATGAGAAAATATGCTAAAAATATGCGTGTTAGGCTGATATATGCAAAAATATGCTTTAAAGGGTAAAATATGCAAAAATATGCACCAACAAATCGATGCCAAAATTTATAAAAACCTCCGAAACTTACAAATATCTTGTTCCCGCATTAATACGTCATCCCAGGAAAAACATGCAATTGCATATTTGCGGTTTCCCTGTTGATAAATTATTCGAATGGGAAAAATTGCAAATTAAGATTAATTGAAAATGTTCAGCATTAAGCCTGATTAAGAAATTATTTCACTATAGTTCAATTATAGTGTTTTCACACTGACATGATTTTAATTAAAGTTGGTTTCAACGTTAAAAATTTCTAGCAGCGTGCCATAAAGAGTAACTAGATGCTGGTGTAACATCGAGACATTTCAGATGTTTAGTGCAATCTTTAAATCTGATTTTATGTTTGGGTGGTCTGTGCTGTTACCATTCCCTTCTAGCTCTTCTATTTTGCACACACGAGACATTCAATATCCGTAGAATAAATTCTTTTAAACCCAGTCTGCGGATGGGAGGTAGTAGAATGTTCAGCAGCCTGTTTAATCTTTTTGTTAAGGTTGGCAATGTTAGATTCAATATCATCGGGTATTCTTATTTAATATTTCCCGTGTAATCACTTCAAGATATTTTTTTAATCCCAGCCAATTAACACGATTGATCTTCACATAAGTTATTTCTTAGTGGGTTACCGATTGCAACGATAGTGGAAGAGTGATCGGAGAGATCTAGAGAAGCTTTAACGTGAATTAATAGCCGGGCTTTGTAAAGCATAATGCATTAAACATATTCACCACATAAAAAGAGCTTTTTAGGTATAATGAAAAAGAAATACTCACAAAATTATAACTGTTATGGAATAAAGAATAACAAAATGTATTTAAAATCTTAAAAAATATATGAAAATTTTAAATAAAGTTCATTTCAAAATCATTTTAAGTTTTTATTTTAAATTGGCTATTGCATTCATTTAAAAAACTAAAAACACGATAATAAAGATTTTCCGTTGATTATAAGAACTCATTTTTTTCTTATACCCTCGACATTATGTTGACTCAATGCTAAACATTTTTGCAATTATTTTACAGTAAAATTATGAAAAATAAAGCAAAATTCATATGTTTATACTGAATTTGTAGTAGATTATTTTACAATAAAATTAGCAGAAACAAAGGTAACATCTTTTATTGGTACGGAAGGCGAGATTCGTTCTTCTGAAAGTTAAGTTAATACGATTGCAGAAAAAAGTCATTCACATTTATCCGTTTAATTGACTTTTTTGTACCTTAAGGTTTTAAGTCAGTTAACATTTTACCATTAAAAATTTAATAACAATTTCGTTAATTTCGAATTAAAAATAAGTAGACCGACTTTTAAGAGTTTTTCATTTGTTTTAAACAATAAGTTTATTTAATTTCGCATACAGAATTTTATGAGTGTAGAAAAACTTTAAGCTTTATTGTTTTCACTCAAATAAAAATTATTCAATGCTAAAAAAACGTAAGCATGGTTTCGTTCGATATTTTAATGAACGTAAATACTTTTGCATTTTATAAAAACAGGCTATAAATCACTAGAAATATTTTTCATGACGCCAAAAACTATAACATCCGGAGTTTGTTGTATGTCAGTAATACAATAAGTGGTCTCCTCACTCGAAATCACGTCTAAGCCCATTTTAAAGATTGTGTTGAACAACACTCGATCTATAGGAGTAATGAAATAGAAAATAAGTTTATTTAAAAGAAATCAGTTTTACCCAATTACTTTTATATGACAGAATAAATTTTAAGCTTTCCAGCTCTGGAATCGTCTGTTTCATTTTGCTGATTTTCACTGCAAATTGCCAATTGCGAACTAATATTTAAACACCAGTCTAAAACCGTAGTCTCTAGCTTTTCTGGGAGCTCTGGAAAACCAATTTTACATACATCAGATGAAAAGATGGACGAACAGACGGATATCGCTTATTTTTCTTCCCTATTCAAAAAGAACCCAGAATATATTTTTACATTTTGTGTGCCGTAAAAGAAAACTATGGAAATTACACATGGAATAACAAAGCTATATATATCATTTACCATTTTTGGTGAAGAGTATAAAATAAAGTGAGCCCTTAAAATGTTGCCTTTGCAGATAACGTGCTCAACTTTAGTGTAAACCCTTCAAACGTCTAAATGTTAAATGTTACGAACAGTTCTTAGAAAAAAATAAATAAGGCTCATTAACATGAAAAGTATTGACCACATTTCTTTTTTAAAATAAGAAAGAAAACACAAAAAACATCCCACAACTTAAAATTCTTTTAAGAAAAAACTTCAACTTCTTATCACATGGTTGTCAGTCAATTCGACTTAACATTTACCCTTTTACATTCGTTTATTTTCTAAAATTCATTTGAACTAAAAGTTTGGTCACTAAGTGAACAAAAAGCGGATAATAAAAAAAAAATAATAATATAAATTTTGTAATATGTTGACACTTGATAAAGTGTCGCGCACAGTGTTTTCTATCTATAAAAAATAGTAAAAAAATAGGAATTAAATATTAAAGAAAATCCGTTCAGTTTTTTGCAAATTAACACAAATATTGCCTTTTAAATCATACAATAAGATATTCCTGTACTACATTAGCAAATTATAATGCATATTGCACTAGTTCTTGTAAAGAGTGTCAAATTTTCAGTAGAGGAAAATTACTGTTTTTGATGTGTAAACATCTATGTATACGCTAGGGGGTAAAAATCTTTTTCATAATACCATCACAAATTTTCGGCTCCATGAAAAATCGCCCAAACATAAAAATGAAAAATCGCCTAAAACTTTTCCATTTAAAATTTGGGCGATTTTTCATATGAAAAATGTTTCCATGAAAAATCACCCAAAACCAAAGCGCCCAAAAATAAAAATTAATAATCGCCCAAAAATTTTGTCATACAAATTTTAACATTTAAGAAAATTTGTGGTTGAAGTCTACTGATGATTTAGTTCAAGCGCCAATAAAATACGTATATTGACCAAGCTGAACCACCAGCAAATAAATTTGAAATACAAATTTTAAGTAATTTTTATATGAAAAATCGACCAAAATTGTTCAAACATTTAAAAATTAAAGGAAAAAATACAACCAAATACCATGGTGGAGAAAATTCTTAAGGCCGGCAGTGCAGGAAACATGTCATTAAACAAAAAAACTTGGCAAAGCAGACAATCTTTATTAATCAGCGCCGTGTAGGGAAACACCATGATGAAGAAAATGCTTAAGCCCGGCCGAAGGCCGGTAGTGCAAGAAAACGTTCTTACGCAGGAATACTTTGCAAGGCTGAAAATATTTATTAGGCAGTGCCCTGTCCGGAAACACCATGGTGGAGAAAATCCTTAAGCTCAAGTGCAAGAAAACTTTCTTACGCAGGAAAACATTGCAAGACAGAAAACATTTTAAGCAGCGCCGTGTCGGGGTACACCAAGGTGGAAAAAATTTTTAAACCCGGCCGAAGGCCGTTAGTGCAAGAAATATAATTTTAATTTTTTCTGGTGTTTTTTAATTTTAAGCGATATTTCATTTTTTTTTTGGAGATTTTTAATTTTTTTTTTGGGTGATTTTTCATTTTCATTTTTGGGTGATTTGGTTTTGGGCGATTTTTCATGGAGCCCAAATTTTCAGTAAGATCGTAAAGTGTTATCAAATTGGTGTGAGCTATGTATGAGTATATTAGTGTAATCATATGAACAAGAAGTACAGATAAACTTAACAGCTGCATAGAAATACCCTCAACCGAATTTTGCTTTCAGGAGTAATGTTAATTTTAATAGAAATTGCTTGTCAAGTGTGATAGTGTTGCCAGTGGGGATAATTTTGTTAAAAAGTTGAAAAATATAAAATAATAAATAAATAATAAACAAAATAAATATAATCTTTTAAATAAAAAAAAAGTTTTAAATGTCTAATATTTGCTTAAAAGATATATATAGCAGTCTTTATAAAGAATTTATAATATTATATTATAACATATCTTGATTACGTACTGATGCCTTACACTGATGCCTGTGCATGACAACTGGGTAACAATCTCCATCTCATGGCAATTATTATGGGTCGAGATTTTAATACAAATTTTGCAAAGCGACAGTCGCAAGCCTTATCAAAATGTTTATTTGACTTTTTCCACTTGCATATAAGCAATTCTCCACAAAACCCCACAACTAATAATTCCACTACTATAGATGCAGTTTTCCATAGATTTTTAAATACAGTAGAGTCAAAATTTTATATATATTATTTTAGTTAGCATAATCCAATATAAAAAAAAATTCATTACTAGATGTTTACACATCTCCCCAGTGATCTGAATCACATTGGTTTTTTTAATACAGTATACTATTGGGGAATTTTTTGAAATTTGCTTTGAAAAATTATATCGCTGTAAGTAATGCCAATTTTCTGCTTTACATATACATACGTGCTTTTTTAGTATATATAAAAAAATATATGGGCTAATTATACTTTCGGAGCATATACTGCACCAAACAGTACACTTAAGTGGGTGTGATTGTCGCTGATGAACTGCTCTTGGATTTTCCGTAGCCCAAATCCTGCAATTTTGCTTGTTGACATAACCATTTAATAGGAAATGGGTTTCATTGCTCATTAGCAAATTGTGAATAAAGTCTGGATTTTCTGTGTCAACACAATAAACTGTTGGTTTGAAAAATAAAATTATATTATTTTTGTACGTTCTTCGATCGTGTAATGATTCATAATTAATTCCCCAAGTCTTATTTACAAAATGCTGAAAGAAAAACAAAGAAAGAATGATAATTATAAAAAAGTTATCAAGAATTCAAACCATAAAGCTCATTCTGCGTCAACCTGTAGTTTTTCATTTTAGATGAATCACTTATGTCGAGTTAAGTAATTTTTATTTGTAAGTTATTTTTTTGGGAAATCGTGGAAAAAATATACACTCTCTTTACTTTAAAATAAAAGGCGTTCTTGGTCAGATTTTTTGGTTTAATTCTTAATAATTTATTGCAACATATACATACGTGGTTACCCAGCAAAATATTTCAAAAGAGGTAATCGGGTATGGAATTAAGCATTTTTGGTGGAAGCCCTTCCCTACTGGATTACCAATGATTAATTAATGATTTTAGCAAGACGTGAGGCTGAAATAGTTGATTCTTCTTTTTTTTTAAACCTGTTCACGTAATCTGTTTAATCTAAAAAAATTATTCTCCTCATTTAGCAAATTGAACATAATTTTTTAAATTTTTGGTTATGTGATTTGTATTGTTATGTGTTTTTGGTTATGTGATTTGTAATGAAATTTGGTAATCAGAAAGGTAAGGCATTGTATGGCAAGTAGTTCTGATGGTAATTTGTAATTCTTTGCTGGGTATTCATTAAAATTTCTAAATTTATTTACTGTACTTTTTTTTTTGATGTTTTGCCTTAGAACAATACAGTGTGACTGTAGCAGTACGTTTTTTATACCCTCCACCAAAAAAATTTTAAAAGGGTATATATAGGTTTGTCATTCCGTGTGTAACTTCTACAATATTAATTAGCGACACATAAAGTATATATATTCTGGATCCTTATGCATAGGAAAGACGAACAAGCGATGTCCGTCTGTCTGTACGTGAAATCAGTTTTCCGAAGCTCCCAGAAAAGCTAGAGACTTCGTTCTTAGACTGGTGTATGAAAACCAGCAAAATCGAGGGGACGGTTACGGAGTTGGAAAACTCAAACTCTATTTTCCCATACAAAATAACTACCGACAACTAGTTTTTATTACTTTTTTATTAAATTAACTTATTTTATACTTCAGTATGAATAAAATTGGTATTTTTAATTTAAAAAAGTTAAAAAGAAATTGAAAAAATTAAAAAGACGTTTTCAGGGTTGGGAAACTTTAACTTTTTTTCTTAAAATTAAACATATTTCATGTTTTAGGAAGAAGGCTATTTTCTCAGGAACCGTGAGAGCTACGGATCTGAAATTTGGACAGAGTATGTAGACCTTTGGTCGCTACAACAATAAATATATGAAAGTTAACAATTAAAGGGTGTTCCAAAACGATCAACGAAAAATATTAAAACCCCATTTAATATACATATATACAATTGTATGTACATATGTATGTATGTGAATAGACACTTGAAATTTGTAAAATTAGTGTATTTTTATACAGACTGAAACAATTAACACTAAAATTTATAAAAATTAAGATTACAGGGTGTTCTATCAGTTTATGTAATTTTGACTATGTAGTTTTAACAACTTGCTGTGTCTTGGAAACAGTAAGAGGCAAAGTCTTGAAATTTTGGAAACGGCAAAACTAAAAAATCCGAAAATTATAAAATCGACAAACCAAAAAAAATAGTCAAAACAAAAAATTCGCCAAAACGACAAAAGCACCCAATTAAAAAAATCTAGCACTAAAATAAATTGCAAAAATTAAAAAAAATCGCTAAAATGAAAAAATCTCATAAATGAAAAAAAAATGCCAAAATTAAAAATAAAAGCCAAAAACCTTTAAAAAAAAAGCACCAAAACTGAAATAAGCACCAAATTTAAAAAAAACGCAAGAAACATAAATAATCTGCCAAACGAAAAAAAATCGCCAAAATATAAAAACCGTAAAAAACATAAAAAATCCCTAAAACGAGGAAAAAGCACAAAACTAATTAAAGCATCAAATTAAAAAACGCCAAAAACCTAAAAAAATCGCTAAAACGAAAAAAAACACTGAAACAAAAAAATCACCAAATTACTTTTTAAAGCCAAACCCCGAAAAAAATAAAAAAAAAACGCTAGAAGAAAAAATATCACCAAAATGAAAAAGCACCAAATTAAAAAAAAGCCAAAACCTGAAAAAATCACAAAAACGGAAGAAATACCAAAATGAAAAAAATCGCTTAAATGAAAAATATCGCGAAATTGTCCAAAAATCGCTAAAATAAAAATAAACGCCAAAAACTTAAAAAAACGCTAAAACGAGAAAAAAGCACTAAAACTAAAAAAATCGCCAATATCAAAAAAAAATTACAAAAATCTAAAAAAAAATCGCTGAACAAAAAAGCCCCAAAACTAAAAAAGCACCAATTAAAAAAACGCAAAAGACTCAAACACTAAAAAAAACTATATTATAAAAAGTTTAAAAGTCAAAAAACCCCAAAAACGAAAAAATTCCAAAATTATATTTTATATAGGCTAAAGTTCATATACATACACTCAGGGAAAAAACAAGCTATATTTAAGCTAAATGGGCTTAAAACAAGCCGAAAACGTCATGAAAGTCTGTTAAGCTCGAAAATGCTAAAATCAAGATGATAATCTTAATTTTAGAACGATTATTTTTAAATTACTTCGTTCTACTTTTGAGAATAAATATTTTATTTTAATATTTTTGCAGTCTTGAAATAAGCTTAATGTAAACTTATTTTAAGTCTAATTCGTTCTTGATTTTAGAATGTTAAATCTTATTTTAAGAGAGTTTACTCTTAATTTCATGATTTTCGAAATTCGAAATTCAAATGCATTTAACCCACAAACAACCCCATCAAAGAAAATGATAAACTATTAGTAGTATTTTGAATTTATTACAGTTTTATTAAAAACAAAATTAAAATAAACAAAATTCATATTTATATATATGTATGTACATACATATGCATATGTACTTCTTATTATATATGCTTAAGTCTAACGAAAGCTTTGTTATTATTTATGTAATATACATGTAAAGGTAGGCTAGTAAAGTTACAAATATTTATAATGTGTACATTTTCTGTTGCTGGAGTTAGTCCAGTTTCAATTTCATATGACTGGAAATGGTTGTGCAGCTTAAATATATCCAAAAGGTGAAAAACGCATAGCATACACATGAGTACTAATGCATGTTGCAGAAACTAATTACCTTTTAAATACTCTAAAACAGATTCCATATTGAATTCTTTCAACAGTTTTCTCAAATCTTCGTCATCCTGGTTCTGGGCAGGATGCTGAGATTGTTCTTTTTCAAGATGAAAAAGCACAAAATCATTAGAATTTTCTAATGGCACACCACAGATTTCTTTTTGAAAAGTTTGTACTGCAAAGCATTCTCCGCTTTCCTCCGGAACATGTAAACTATTTTCTTCGGCCGGAATAATTGCTACAGTCATCCAATTACCTTCGCAACTTTGGGCAATATTAACTATTTCACAGTTTTCCATTGCAAAAAATAATTTTTTTTTTAAATACTTTTCACTATAGATGAGGTGCACACGTTAACAATAATAGCGAAACTAAAAAAAATTACCACATTCGGACAAACTTAAGTACGTCAGACTTGTTTTAAGAATTATACGTTTTAGTATAAGAATAACACTCTTGATATACTCTAAAAACAAGAATTTCACTCTTAATTTAAGATTTTTTTCCTAGTTTTAAGATTTTCATTTTGTTTTAAGATTGCCGTTCTTATTTTAAGTTTTTTTAAGAAAGTGAAGGCTTAATTTTTGGAAAACTAGACAATTCTAAAATCAAGTACGACACAGCTTAATTTTAGCTCGCACCTTTTCCCTGAGTGTGGTATTACATATCTAGTGTCCGTACGGAACCCTTCCTGTGCAAGTCAGAGTCGCACTTTACTAAATTATTTTTAGTAAATGGAGATGGAAATAAAATTTACCGCTAAAGTACAGTCCTAGCTATAAAATTAATTAAAGAACATGTTCCGTTTCATTTCCCCGAACAAATTTCATTGTGCTGAACAATTAACAATTTTGTAAAATCAAAGATTATTGAATAAAACAAGTTTTTTTACTTAGTATAGGGGTACAATACTAAAACTATTTTTTAGGGTTATTAAAAAAAGAAGAGAGAGAGCCTCGAAGCTCGAAGCTTTAGTGAACATTAGATTTTGTTAGATTTGCGAATAAATATTGAACAACTTTGTTTCGAAGTTACCTCGCTTTAGTGAGCATTCGTTTTGTATCGAGTCTCAGGTCAAAAGGGATATTAAATATGGTTTGCATTGGATAATCTTGAGTTCTTTGTTTGTTTAGTTATGAGCAATAAATGCACTTCATGTTTAAACTAAAAAGATTAGTATATTAGTTATTACTACAAATATACATAGATGTAATAAATTTCTTAATAATTGCATTAGAATTTTTATCCAAGCACCGAAGTATAGAGAGATTGACCGTTTGTTTGCTCTCCTGGCAACTTTAATTTCTTAAGATACGAGGTTGAGAAAGTAACGCATCTACATACATTCAACTTATTGCTACAATCAAAAAAAAAAAAACTATACTATATCAACGTACTTTGGTAAGGGGTATATAAGATTCGGCACAGCCGAATATAGAACTCTTACTTGTTTTTTTTTGTTTATTATTGTACAACATGCTTTTCTTATTTAAAGTATTTAAGGGAAATAAAAACGGAAAAATGTCAAGCGTAAAATATAAAACATAGGAAACGACATAAGAAAAACATTTCCTATTTAAGCTTTTCTAAAGGCAATAACAATTTATACGGTGTAGGATATTTCTGCTCATAATTTTGTTAAAGGAAACAGCAATTAAAGGAAAAAACTTGCAGTAGTATTTAATAAAATTATTTGCAACAAGGCCAACTTTAACAATTTATATAATGAATGGGTAATTATTGGTTGCGAGAAAAGCATTCTCAAAATGTGCAACCAAAACCGAGTAGAGACCACACCACAAAAGCTGTAATGACGTGATAAGATTAACTTGTCGGTTTATTAATAAAAATATTAAAAATGGGTTTTTTGTCTGACCTTTTAAGAAAATGTTTAAGATCCCTGCGAAAAGTCGCGCACATTTACATTAAGAATTTGTCTTCGTGCCTTTTTCAGTTTATATATGGGCATTTCCACAGAAAAGTCAACATTTTGTCATGTGACGTTTCTTGCTAAAGTAAGCTGTTTTTTTTTAAGAAAAATCTATATTTGAAATACTTTTTTGCATGTTGGCGTAGAGCGTTATCAGCTCTACATTTAGTAAAAGATAGAAAAAAATCGAACAGCATTGTTCCGAAACACAAGCTTAAGCCTGCATCACACCATCAGCACAATATACCAATTTTCATCGGCTCACTGCAATAAAGTCATAATTAATAAGCCAAAATGACATTATTACTTAATTAATTCTTGAATAAGTCTACATGGTGTTATTACCAATGCAGTGTGGTGCAGTTATGTAATTATATTTCAATTAGTTGAGAAATAAGGCAAATTTAATTGTTACTTATGAATTTATTTAGGTGAGCCGACGAAAATTGGTATATTGTGCCAATCGTGTGATCCAAGCTTTAATTGCTTGGTGACGTAACGTGACAAAAAGTGGACTTTTCTGTGGAAATGCCCATATACTCTTAATGCTGAGAGTGTGAAAAAGACAAAGAGAAATGTCAAAACTCTCCTCAAGTTTTGATTTCGTCCTTTTGGTTTAAACCTCAATGTTATCAACACATCTCACCTACAAATTAAAAAGTCTGCAAAAAAGTCACATTGTAAATTGAGTGTTAGGAACTTCCTAAAAAATTATTTCACCTGCGATCCAACAGACCATCGTGCAGGTTTGTTTAGTTCTTAAAAATATTTCAAAAAGGCATAAAAGCAATCCTTTATGAATATTATAAAAACGACGGCAGTATAAACTTTAAAATTGATTTTCTTATTTTTAAAATAATTTATTCATACGTAAGCAAAATATCATACGAGTGTAAAAAATTAAGCATTATCTTAAAGAGCAATCAACCACTCATTTTCTACATAATCAAGTGACTTAATGATAACACTGTGCTCTGGACTAAAATCGGCTGTGAGACAGCTTTAGCTGATTCCCAGTAAAAAAAGAGACGCCAAAAGAGTCATGAAAATGTAGAGTTTGCGATGCGGAAGTAGTGCAAATTTCGATTGTCATTGCAAGAAGTTCTCTTTTTCGATGCCTGGTCACTGAATTGGAAGCGATATTAAGAAAAATTCCCTTTTTTGTGTTCTATTATAATATTTTCATCTAGGAAAAATTGTAAATAGTTACCTATTTTAACAATCCGTTTCTTTTAAATGAATTTAAGCCCGAAACAGTGTTTTCATGTAAATTGAAGCAAATAACTTTTAAATTTGAGACTAAAATTAGTTCATAAATTTCTTAAAAAAATATTTTTTTTTTAAATTCAGGTGACTTACAAGGTTTTGTATGACTAAGGTAAGCTCCTACATGGTTTTTTGCTCACTCTCGGCAAATCAAAAATATCGATTTTTTTGGGAGCAATGAAAATGTAGTTCCACTAGAATGACTTCCATTTTTTTTCACTGGGTTCTTATGTAAAATTACCTCCTAAGACCGAATATGACTTTCGTTTTGCCCCCACCACCCATCATTTTCATGGGATTACTCCTGCCCACTTTTTTTATTTATTTAGATAATTTAAAAATTATAAATTTATTGAACAATACTTTTTATTCATTGCACGCAAATCCTTTTTTTTCAAGATTTTTCCGTGGTCTTCATCTTCACATTCATTTGATGCCTGCGTGAAATTTCTCGTGCTATAAAAAAGCACTATTCTGCCAACAATTCGACATTCAGAAAAATATTTTCTCAAACTGAGCGATGTCTTCATGAAATAGTTCCATGTTCATAAGAAACTGCTCCTACATTTGCTAGAAAAAAGTTCAGATGTGAGTGAAGGAAGTGCACTTTAAGACACATATAAGCTAACAGCAACTCCTTAATATGATCGACATAGTCATCACTTCTTTAGTTACCCAAAAATTTCACACACACGTTTTAGAATGCAACCCACGCTCGCTTTTCTTTTAGATTCAAAAGTTCAATAAAAGTTGAGTCTTGGAGAAAAGTGTCTGATTTGGGGTGCCACGAACACTCTTTCTTTGATTTTAGCATTAGTTCTGCTTTCGAAGTCTTTTCTGGTTCCAGTTTTTAGGTTTTTGGGGACACTGAAATTGGCAAAGATTCGTTGTGTAGAATTGGTTTCAGAACTGAATTAACATTTGGATATGGATTAGAGTTCTTAATTTTTCCAGAGATCCCGATGATGGAAGTCATACAATAGTAACAATCCATGAGATGAGAACTAGGTTCACGCTAAGCCAAGAGTACAGCAAATGTCATTGATTTACGGGTGGCTTTAAGCCATTTTTTCCAACTACTATAACAAATTCTAAATTGAATTCAGGGCCATAAAAATAGTGCGGGCTGGTTGTTAAAAAATGGTGGGGAAAATGGAGGTCCAATTCGAATTTAGGAGGTCAATTGACATAAAAACCAGGTAAAATGATGTCAGAACTCGTCCATTTTTTCGTTTTTGTACAACAGTGTAATTTGTGTTGCATCCCAGCAAAAATATTGGTCTACCTGAAAGCAGGTTAATAAGGGAGAAATAGCTTAACTTGCGCTTACCAACCTGCTTCGGTATCGCATGATTTTTGCTCGTGATATTTCTCTCCAGGTGTTATGTGCAGAAAGAAGCCCATACTTCATGCCATTTTCATATGCATTTAAATAAAACAAAATTCTCTTTTCAAATTCAGAAATATATATCTATTCTTAGATTAACTTCCAATAGTTTAGTTTGTTTGTATATTCATTTGGGGTATTCACAAGGGTGTCTTCAGTGTCTTAAGTGTTATAATATCTTAACATTTTAATATGGTTTAAAAAAATTTTTGTTTTGGCTCAAACAAAAAGGTCAAAAACTAATCTTATTATTATCATCAGCTATGTTAATTGTTTGTCATAAGTTACAATAACAATTTTTTAAACTATGTTAAAATGTTAAGACATTATGACACTTAGGACTCTTAAGACACCCTTGTGAATGCCCAAAATATTTATAATTGTGACTTATAAGGGCTTGCTTACAGCAGTCATATTTTTTCGTTTTATTACTTTAAAACGTGTTAGTTTATGAGTACCTTTCGAATACCTGAACTCTATATTAAACACTAGAATAGTACCCACTGAAATCCGAAGCACATATTCACTTTCGTACACAATTCAATTAAGAACTCAAATATTATCATTCGCATCTAAATTTGTATCCAACTAAAGGAGAGAGGATAAACTGTAAAAAATTTTATTATTTGAGTTTAAACAGCCAAACAAATTCTTAGTGTTTGTGTTAAATTTCGTCATTTGCTTACGTTATTGCATCCTCGTAAGATAGAGAGGATGCACTGTGTGGCTTTTCGTGCTTCCGAAGCGTTTTTTTTTGTCCTGGTGCTTACTTGTACCAAACTTATTTTTGGTGGGCAAGAAAGAAAAGAACTTTTTCTTTGAGCCGGTAGGCAGCAATTCGTAAATATATTTAAACTTTCGAAACACCTATTAACTTTTAAAGTAAGGCACCATTAATAAGAATTCATGAGTTTTTACACTCACATCCAAAACAAACCCTTAAAAGCTTATTCAATAACAAAAGGCTGCAATTATAAATATTTAATTTTTCCATAAAACTTTTTTACCTCCAGCGGACAAAGTGTAAATAGCAATTATTTTTAATAAAATATTTCACACAAAATCTACAGAAAGCAACATTAAAATGTATTAGTTAGTTAATTTGCTGAATTTTATTGTTATTGTAAATTATGAACACCGACCGTACCCTCCCAAGGCTTTGTAATTGCAACGTAAAAAAGCCAGAGCTGTGATTGTTTCAACATCTTTTCATTAAATTTTAATTAGAATATTTTACAAGTTAATAAGAACGTTATATTGCTGTTGTTTTTCCTTTTTTTTTTTGTCAAACTTTGCATTTTGCTTGTTTTAGGTAATTTTTGTTTTTATTTTCTTTTGTAGAAGTTAAGAATTTGTTAAAAAACTTTTAAATTTGTGTACAATTTGGCATTAAGTTGTGTGTTTTTATTTGCCTTAGTATGCTGGGTACAGAAATTAGAGAGTTTAACAAAATAAAATTGAGCAGGAGGATAGAGAAATCATGTAATAAGAGATTTCTAATATCAATGTTTTAAGGACTAATAAATTATTGATTTTTTTAGTGATTATGGCTCGAAATTTCATGCAACTAATAATTGAGGCAGTATGCTCTTTATAAGAATAAAATTGCCCTTAAAAACAATGTGACTCCATTTTTCTTAAAATTTTGCCAAATGTAGAACTGCTGACGACCTACGCAAATACAGGGTGGGCCAAAAGAAACCAAGGGGTGTAAAAGTTTAATAACTTTTTTGTTTATTATTTTTTTTTTATTTTTTCTTTCAGATCATATAGACAACACTTGGATAATTTATAATGGAGAGGTTTACAACTGAACAGAGAACCAGAACAATAGAATTTTATTATTTAAACCAGAGATCAATTATTTTAACGCAAAGATCATATCGTCGACATTTTAACGTCAGAATTTTGCCCTTTGAAGCGATGATTCGTTGCTTAGGTAATCGTCGTCGAGATTTGCCTCGAACCGGTAGACCACGTTTAAGTCGCACTGCGGAAAATATTGAACGAGTACAGCAAAGTGTTAACGAAGCACCAGAAACATCTGGCAGAAGGCGTTCTGCTCAGCTAGAAATGTCTCGTACGTCACTACGGCGCATTTTAAAAAAAGATTTACAGTTATACCCAATTGGTCCAAGAATTAAAACCCGCAGATCATCGGCAACGTCTAAATTTTGCAGTTAAATTTCAAGAGTTAGCCAGAAATGAAATCAACTTTATTGAAAATTTGATTATGAGTGATGAAGCTCATTTTCATTTGAATGGCTTTGTTAATAAGCAGAACTGTAGGTTCTGGGGTTCTCAAAATAAAAGAGCCATTCATCAACGCCAATTAAACCCCATCAGGTGTACAGTATGGTGTGGGATCACATCTGAAAATGTCATTGGGCCCTACTTCTTCGAGAATGAAGATGGAAGTGCTGTAACCGTAAATGGAGAGCGGTATCGGTTTATGATAGAAAATTTTTTACGTCCTGCTCTTGAAAACAGACCTGGTATGTGGTTTCAGCAGGACGGAGCCACTGCCCATACTGCCCGAGACACAATGGCACTTGTAAGTCAAATTTTTGGAGAGCGAATAATTTCTCGAAATTCGGAAATTATTTGGCCAGCGCGATCGCCAGATTTGACAGCACCCGACTATTTTCTTTGGGGTTTTTGAAGAAGCGAGTGTATGTGAACAAACCAGAGACAATCCTTGAACTCAAGGCAAATATTATTGCAGAAATTCGAACGCTACAGCCACAGGTTTTGAAAGATGTTATGGAAAATGCTCTAAAAAGAGCCCATCAGCTCGAAGCTGAAAACGGTGGTCATTTAAGAGACATCATTTTTCATACTTAGTGTTAAAAAATTTCCATTTTGTATATTATATAATCTGAAAGAAAATATAAAAAAAAGTAAATAAACAAAAAAGTTATTAAACTTTCACACCCCTTGGTTTCTTTTGGCCCACCCTGTATATAAAGAAGTTGAAAAAAAGTTTATTTTTAACAAACATATTTGTTTGGTGTCACACGCTACAAAAAGTTGATATTACGGTGGAAATTTTAATAAGCATAATAATAAGTGTGTAGTAGCTCATTAGAAAATTAAGTAATTTTTAAAGAACTACATTCTCATTGCTTCTGTATTAAAAATACGCATATAATTCGTAGAAACGCCAATAAAAATTTATATATGTAAGTCATACACAAATGTTGCAATTCTCTTATAATTTTAGCAAATACTGACGATGCTTATTAAAAAGTTGGTTTTTTCGAAGAAATTTATGAACTAGTTTTAGAATAGATACATAATTTTTAAATGTTTACACATCTTGCCACGAAAAGCCAACTGCTAAAAACTCAAAGAAAACAATTTACTTTCGGTTGTAATTTTTATTGGGAACATACATATATAATTTAGTGAAGTAGCTCGAAATAAAATAAAAATAAATATAATTACAGAAAATTCAATTCTGAGAAACAACTGTTATGCAGTGCCACCAGATTAGGGGATTTGTCCCCAAAATGGGGATTTCACCTCTCATTTTGGGGGAAGCATTTCGTGGGGAGGGATTTGGGGACTTTTAACTTTGAGCTCTAACATCACTTTTTCTTATATTTTTTCTTAATACAACATTTATGTTTTATGGATTTTCTTATAATTTTAAAGATTATTTTAAAATAGTATTCGCACTAAACGAGCTTGATTTGCATGTATCAAGGTAGGATCACACGATTGCCGCAAATACACCAATCTGACCCAATTTTTATTGTGTTGAATTGATGAACAATAACTAAATTATCCCAATCAAATAAGTTGCAGTCACATGATTGCCCCATTTTATAAAAATTTGATTGACGCAGACTGGTGAAGAATGAAGTTGCAACAATAATTACCGCAGCCCAGTCATACGATTGTTCTAACTTGCGCAATACAAACAAGCAGCTGTTGTGGTAGTTTGTTTTGGTTTTTTTTTTTGTTTAAAGAAATCATTTTTTTCTGTTTCATTTTGTACGTGAAAATGTTTTGTTCGCTTAAAACAAATAAAGTTTTCTCTGTTTTCTATATTTTGTACTTATTAAATATACAAATCAGAGGCAATTTTAGTTCCTTTAAACGAATAAAAACTAATCATATGGATTAAAGATTAGCTCACTGTTCCACGTTAACATTTCAAATAATTTATTTAACTACATGCCTATAAAGTAAATTCAAGTTTACTGTACTTAGGTAAACCCTTGGCGCACACGATAAAATAAATTAATATAAGAAATTGTCGCGTATTGACTACTTTGATTGCTGCTCGAGAACACAATAAATATTGGCGCATTTTTAAAATTTTTATTCGGGCATGGTTGCCTATCAACCGCTCACACGATTGCAGTACCAAAGTTGCATTTGATTGCCGCAAATCATCAGAATATTTTTTTCGATTGTCGTATGGGACAATAAATTGTGAAATCACACGGTGGCCATATAAAATGGATCAATAATTGTTGCATTGCGGCAATCGTGTGATCCTACCTTCAGGATAAAAATTAATCGTGGATGTTGTCAACATTTCTGTTTTTAAATATCTTTTAGAGTAGTGCTATTTAATGAAGATGGTAATACAACAAAAATAAATATTTAAAGCATTAAATACATTCAACACAGTAAGCTACCGACTATAAAATGTTAGGGATACAATACACAAGTTTATACGAGAAGGATTATTTTGACGGCAACAAGGCAACAGGCTTAATGTTGCTGTCCATGATGCATTTGTCGTTGTAGTCAAATTAAACTTATTTCTATTTTTGATGGCTACGAATTAAAAACAGTGTTGACAACAAAGCAAAATATGTAAATCAAATTGGTGCTTAGAAAAATTATTAATTGCAGCATAAAAAAGAAACTTAAAAAGTTTTAACGTTAATTACAAAAGTAATTATATTTTTTATAAATAGAAAACCACGATAATATGCAAAACTGTTAGAAAGATAAAATAAACATCCAAAACACCGCTTTTATGCGAAATTTTAAACAATCCATAATACTGATTAGAAATCAACAAAAATGTAAGGAAACAATTCGGCAAAAATCACGAAAATTAAGAACATTTGCAAAAAAAAACTTATGAACAGCGGGATTGTAAGAGAGTCTTATATTGTTTAAAAATCGGCAAAACTTTTAGGAGGCTGAAAAAATGCAAAAAGTCACTTTTACGCGAAATTAAAAAAATTTTAAGCAATTTTGATCAAAAACAGCCAAAAAAAAACTGTTAGCAATACAAAATATTAGATGAAAATTGCGAAAACGGCAGAAATTCGTAAAAACTTACTAACAGCGCGATGATAATAAATTTTAATATTGTTAAGAAAACTGCAAAACAGTTTGCAAAAATTCGCGAGAAGTTGCCAAATCGGAAACAAAAAAAATTTGAAATATTTGAACGCGGTACCACTGAAATATATATTAATACCTTAATATCATGTTCTTATGGTGCTGCTGCCATTTTCAAAATAATTAAGTAGCTGGCTACCATGTGTAGACATGTATCCTATTGTGGTCTATGTGCTTAATAAGTTTTGGTAACATAGCTGCCATTGGAAGAGATAGTGCAAGCAATACGTGCGATTTAAAAAAAAAGTTCTTTATATTTAAAAAAAATTTGAATAGTTTCATAAAAGTTTGTGCTTTTTCCATTCACTGAACCTATGCAACTCACAAGTAGCAAAATCAATTCCCAATTCTGTATAATTTCTTGTTATTTTCACTCTCCGTTACGAACGCTTAAGTACAAACAAATATTCGATTTAATTAATTTAGGTGTGCACTAGGGATGCCAAACGGGAAATCCCAAAATCCCGGGATTTTCGGGATTTGGCAAATCCCGATTCCCGCGATTTGTAAAATTCAAGCCCGAGATTTCAATTTCGGGATTTCTTAGCAATTTTTATATAAAAACCATTTGTAAATTAAAATTTTCGTTGATTTCATGGTATTTTTTTATAAAATATAAAAGTCCCATACAATTTTTTACGTGCAGTTTTAACAATTTAATGTCTATTTGTGACATATTTCTTATAAATTAAAAACAAGAGCAAATGAAATCAACTATTTTTTCATTGATATTTTCATCAAAAGTGCTACAATATACAAGCTTATGACCTTTGAAAGGGAAATAGCATTTGGAAAATTCATAAGTTTGGCAAATTTATTCCGTCTTATACCTGATTTACATTAAGCATTTTTTTCATGCAATTAGTTGCATGAAAATTTTTTATTTTTCGATAGGAGGCTTAGAAGAGAAACTTATATCAAAAGATTTGCCAAAAATGCATCAGAGATTCATTCTACGTCCTTTTTTATATAACGTTCTCTTTTATATCGCTGTAATTAGAAAATAGAAAAAGTTGCGTGCAACAAAATTCATGAAATTTCATGAAAAAATGCTTAATGTAAATCAGGTATTATTGCATATTATGAGAGCAATTATGAATTAAATTCCACGAGAAAGTTTTCCCGGGAAAAAATTTCAAACAGTAACAAATATTATGGGAATAAAATAATAAAAAAATAAAAGGAAAAATAAAAAAAATAATTGGAAAAGGGAGAAACTTTTTGCCGAAATTAATAATAGTTAATATCTATCTGTATTTCGACTACTCAACGCTATAAAAAATTAGCACTTATCTACTTTTCGGTAACAATTGAGTACTATTGACAGCTTCTCACAATTGAAGTAGAATACAATACAAGGCAAGTGCAAACTTTTTGTTATCGGGTTGACGTAAATGTAAGAAATATTTACCGAATAATGCGTTTCGTTTTTCAAAAAGTCCATAGATATGTATCTATATTCGTTTTTGTTAAGATTATAGAAAAAATTTACATATATTGAAAAGAAAAACAAATTTTCAGATTTAGTTATAGTTTTCAGTATAAATTCTCTAACATCAAATGTAATTATTCATAATAAAAGTAGATGAGACAGATTCTTTTGACTTTTATTCAATACTTGTATTGGAAAATGTTAACTTTAAAAAGAATTGTATAATGATATATTATCAACATAAAACCTTTTAAAGTGCATAAAATTTGTTATTAAAGTAATATTGCCGAAAAATCCCGGCATCCCGAAAATCCTGAGATCCCGAAAATCCCGGGATTTACGGGATCGGGATCTAGAAATCCCGAATCCCGGGATTTCCAAAAATCTATCCCTATTGGCATCCCTAGTGTGCACTCAAATAAATTTTTAAAACTTAACGAGTTTTTCCATAAAATTTTACATTAAAAATTATGATAGGATTTAAAAGTGGGTTAAAACTACTTTCTGCCTTGATTTTTAATATAAAATTGTATGACAAAATTTGATAAGACCATGTTCATACTAACTTTATGCTAGTTTTTCATTGTGAATAGGGCCGTAGATGGTTATCTCTTGGGAAAGCTGTGCAAAGAGTTTTGGAGCAATGGAATGAGTAACAGCATCATTTTAAAGCGATATCAAACAACAATATTGACAAAATATTTTTGGGGACAAAAATTAGGATTTTTTTTTTTGAAATGGGTATTTTTTGGGGACATGACGTTTTAAATTGGGTACAAGATTCCAAATTTTTCTGGCAGCACTGCTGTTATGTGCAAAAATGCTTGCCAAAATCAGTATCGCACGGCCAATATAGTCATTCTCATATAAATATATTGATTTTATATTTACATATTGGCAGTCGGTAGATTTCTGTGGTGAATGTGTTTAATGCTTAACACCGTTTAGAACTTTTTGTCTTTTAATAATTAATTACTGTTATAGTGTTAATTTAATATTTTATAAGTTAAAAATATGCAATCTATGTACGTATGTATTTAAATCAGCAATTAAAAAACCAACTAACATTAAAAATTTCAACCGTATTGCATGCAATTCATTCCATTATTTTAAACCAGTCTTCTCTGTATTAAACAAACAAAAAGTAAACTTTTAGTGCACACTAATAAAAAAACTTTATAACTTTTAAACGCTTTTTCCATATCGCAGTGTATATATACATATATATGTATATATACATTATTTAGTTTGTGTTGCTTTTTGCTTTAAAAAGTTTAAAAAAATAATAACGATGGTAGTGCAAGTACTAAAATGCGATAAAAGAGATACTTGTAGTTGTGTCAACATTTGTTCAGACAATGTGCTGATGCTGCACTTATGTATGTGATACTTAATTATGGATAAAAAAGTTTGCTCTCATACTCATACATTGACATTACAACACTATACTATACAAATCTGTGTATTTTCTAAAAATTTCATAAAGCTTAAGTCGTTGGTAAGTATCATTTAGTCATACAGACTAAATTAAAATGAGCTGAAGAAGATTCCATCAATAAAAACAAACACTACAAAATAATTTCTAATATTCGTCGCCAATGCCAAATGAAAAAAATTCAGCGAAGTGCGACTTTGACACGCGCACGAAAGGTTCCGTACGGACACTAGATATATAATTCAATACGAACTTTAGCCTATATAAAATATAGTTTTCGTATTTTTTTCGTTTTTCGGTTTTTTTTCGGTTTTGACTGTTTTTTTAGTTTTGGCGCTTTTGCGTTTTTGGCGATTTTTTTAGAATTTAACGCTTTTTTAGTTTTGAAACTTTTTTTCTTGTTTTGACGAATTTTTCGGTTTTTGGCGTTTTTTTAATTTTGGTGATTTTTTTTTTTAATTTTGGCGATTCTTTTTCATTTCGGCGATTTTTTTTATATAAACAATTTTTTTTTAGCTTTGGTGACTTTTTCAGTTTATGGCGTTTCTTTCGTTTTAGCGATTTTTTTTTAATTTTGGCGATTTTTTTCTGTTTGGCGGTTTTATAATTTTGGGATTTTTTACTTTTACCGTTTTTGAAAATTTCAACTGTTTGCCTCTTACGGTTTCCAAGATACAGCAAGTTGTCAAAATTACATAGTCAACATTGCATTAACTGAAAGAACACCCTTTAATTAAAATTTTTTAAATTTTAGTAGTCTGTATAAAAATAGACTAATTTTACAAATTTCAAATGTCAATATACACATGTACATACAATTGTATGTATATTACATGGGATTTTAACATTTTTATTGCTCGTTCTTGAACACCCTTTAATTTTTAACTTTCATGTATTTGTTGTTGTAGCAGCCAAGGTTCTACAACATCTGTCCAGGTGCTTAGCTCTTACGGTTCCTGAGAAAATAGCATATTACAGACAGACGGACAGCGTAGCGAAAGCGGAATCCTAAAAACAAGTCAATGGTTTTCAGTAATAACAGCGAATGTCCAAAATTTTAATTTTTCAAGAGATCTAAATCGATTTGTTTTGAAGCTGTGGTTTCAGTATTAAAATTTATTTTATGTAGATATAATGACAATAATTCCTAGTAATTTTTAGGAATCATTTTGTTAAGGTTTAGAACCTAGAGATATTAAAAAAGAATATTGTAAGCATCAAAATTTAACATTTTTGTATGTACTTGTGTACATGCGGGATATAAATAACATAAGAGTAACGTTTGGGAAGCGGGAATTCATTGGCAGGAAATCCGGGAAATATCTGCCTAATATTCCCGGGAAATTAAAAGTATATACATGTTATTTCATATAGATATATAAACTTTTATGACACACATACATATTTATGAAATGGTGTAAGTAACAGTCAAATTTATTTTCATTCTTACAAGAAATTTGTAAAAATAATTTCCTATCCGGGCTTAAGTTCAGTAATTTCAATTCTTATTGAATGAAATATTTTTATTAATTAATGTGAGTTTCTAAAGAAGAGAAGAAAAATTAAACTAGAATTTTATTAGCGGAGGGAAATACCGATACTTTTCTGTGCAGCCACGCACTTCATCAGCACCCTAGTCTATCTACTTGGGTACAGATTGTTATTAACATCAGCTATTTAACATAAATTTTTAATGAAACGGAATATGAGTCAATGTTTGCTAATTCCAGTTGTCAATTGGTGGCAGAAACATATTTTTAAATACGATTATTTCAAAAAGCACTAAACGGCGCGGAGGGACGGTGGTGCCGTTGGAATTAACGATTGTGCAGATTTGTTAGTTACAATGTCGCAGTGATCGAGTGAGCATCACGCGTTCGCTGTGCAGACATTTTTTAAGAGTAATGATTCTAACTTAATTGTTCGTCGACAATTTTGTTCAAAGTTTGGTATTGGGCGAGTACGTGATGGATGGAGTGTAAATTTAATTCGTTCGTGGGCGCAGATATTCCCCACAACTGATTCGGCTATTAATGCCCCACAGCCAGGGACCAGTTGATTTTCATGGACTCCCGAAAACATTGAACTGGTTGAAAGCAGTTTCCGTGGAAATATGCGACTTTCAATACGGAGAAGAGCAGCCTCACTGGGACTTCCAAGAGGTATTATTCATGAAAATTTAAAAAAAAATCTGAAGATCCCTTTTTTTTAAATTCAAATCGTTCAAGAACTAAAAGAACGTGACTTTGATTTACGCAAAAATTTTTTGTGAAACGATGTTGGAGCCTTTTTTAACTGTAAATCCCATTTTTGGAGCGACGAGCCTCATTTTCACCTCATCGGTCACGTCAACAAGTAAAACTGTCGTTAGTGGTCTCCAAGAACCTACAACCCTCGCTTGAAACATCAAAAGCATTCCATTGCCCCAGGGTAACTGTTCGGTGTCCTTATCCATGCATGAGACAATTGGATGATCAATTGCCTACGAGCTCATCCATCGTAATCTTCACACACGTGGTTTCAACAAGCTGGGACGACTGCACACACAGCCAGAGCTTCGGTGAATTTGCTTCGGAAAAATTTCCCCCAAAAACTGATCAGTCGCTTTGTGGACATCCCATGGCCATGGAGGTCACCCGATCCAACTCCGATGGATTTTTGTATGGGGCTTCCTCTAAGAAAGCGTTTATAATGACAATCCCCAATCTCTTGGCTTTAAAGCAAAATATTCGTTGAGAAATCAGCTCAATTGAACCAAGTTTATTGCGGCGTGTGGCACAGAACACAAGGCTCCATTTTGAACCGTGTATTTAACTCCACGCAAGACATCTGGATTTTCAATCTATCGTTCAATGCTCTTAATAAAACTTTGTGTGTAGACACATTCTATAACCTCTCATTGTGTAAAAGCTATATTGAATTTGCTTAAATTCACTTAAAAATTATTGAAAATTTGTCTTAGAACTTCTTTTGTATTAACTTTTATTTAACAAGAATGCTTATATTAATAAAACAATCGAAATTTCACCAACTTTCATTTAATAAATGTATTTAATTTAGAAACTTCCCGTGAATTCCCGGGAACGTAATTTTTTCTTGCCTGTTTCCCGGGAAGTGCAAAAGGCAGGGAAATCCCACACCCTACATAAAAGTTAAACTAAGGCTTAGCACCGCATAAGGCGCACTTATAACTAGGAAGGATAAAACACAAACACACAAGTGATTATTATTTTTTATTAGCTAAACAAATATTCAAAAATAATTTCCAAATATGTTCATATAAAACGACATAAGTGGCGATGTGTTTCTTTGTAAGAAAATAATTATTTTCCAAGTCAATGTTGTTTGTCAACATACTACATTAGTTTTAAAACTCATTTAAAAAAACGTACAAAGTGTGCTGTTGTGTTAGAAAAAAAAATAATGTAGGTCCAAATTTTGAAAAAAAATTTTAGATATTTATAAAAATTTGGCATCATAAGCTCGAATTGAGAAAAATTTAACATACGCTGTTTTTAATAAGAAACTACAGAATTTATTAAGCGTCCACGAAATGTTTACAAGAATTTGTTTATATCATATAAAGATGAAAATTTTGTAGAAATAATTGTGGACGTTTTTTATAAAATGTCTCCCCAATTTTAGGATTCCGTACATCAAAGGTGAAAAGGAACCCTATTGCTTTCGCTACACTGTCCGTCTGTCCGTCAAAAAAATGTCTACATGAAAAAAACCGCCAAATGACAAAAATCGTTAAAATGATAAAATATCGCCAAAATAGAAAGACGCCAAAATCCAAAAAAAATCGACAAAAATAAAAAAGTGACAAAACAAAAAAGTGCCAAAACTTAAATAAAATCGCCATAAACGAAAAACGCCAAAACTAAAAAAACGCTCAAAAACGAAAAAACCCCAAAAACGAAAAAAAGCTAAGACTGTATTTTATATTGGCTAAGGTTCGTGTTGAATTACATATCTAGTGTCAACCCTTCACTGAATTTATTCTTGAAAATCACAATTGATTCTTTACCGTCCAAAATAATTACTGAAGGAAAAAAAATTTTAAGTAGAAAAATTGTAAATTATTTAAAAAGCATTTCAAAAGTTATACTTAAGTTCGTTTGATAAAAATAATTGCACGGGGTCACCTCCTTCCTACCTTAAGAGAAGTTTCAATGACGATACTAAAAATTCTCTTTAACTTTTTTTTATTTGTAGATAAGAATCGTAATGCCAGTCCATCCATATCCAGTGATAAGAAATCCAGCCTAGTTGATGCTGTCGATCCAGCCGCCTCTAATAGCGAAGCCAAACTTAAGCCCAGATCAAGGTAAGACAAACTAAATTGTATGCCAAATTTCATAATAAAAAATAATTAAATCAAATATTACATTTATTTAACCAAATACACACAAACAACAACGTTATCCTTAAATTAACAACAACAACAACAACAACAACAAAACAGATCTCTGATAAGGCGAGCATCACGTAAAACAAAACAACAAATTAACAATGCTTCCGAGGATTGCAATTTGCAGTAAATATTCGAACAACAACAATTTATTAAAACATAAAAAATAAAACAAAATAAATCTGCTTAGTTAAATATATTATATTTAATTTACACTGAATTTATTAAATAATAATAAAACACAAAAAAGTTCAACTAATAATTATTTATTAGAGCAATAAATCACAAAAAACCAAAACTATTTAAATAACTTTTACAATAAATTAAAAAATGTATTTAAATCAAACTAAATATTATCAGTGTATTTGTTGAAAATTTAATGTTCTAAGTAATTTATATGAAAAAAAAAACAAAACAAAATCATTAAAGAAATTTATTAAAATAAACAAAACATTTTTATATCCATATTTTAAAAGTGAAAAACGTTAAAATAAAATTATAATAATATTTCATTGACGATGATGAATGAAATTCCAAATAAAAAACAAAAAATCCTTTCCATGAAAAGTTGTAATTTTCAAATATATTTATGTACATGTACATGTACGAGTAGTTGTGGTTTAGTAAAACAGACAAAAAGAAAAATAAATTATTTCTTAGAAATTTGTCTTCAAAAATATTCAGATTTATCAACAATTATATACATATACACATACATTATAAATTCAGCAATAAAATGAAAATCTGCTTAGATTTTGAAATATAATTTAAACATGGGCAATTCCACAAAAAATTCCTTTTCATTTATAAAATTGTTTTGGTGTAGAAAATAATTATTTTGTAAAAGAGTAAACTCAAATCAAAAGCTTTGAAATAAAAATTTAATTAATTTAATTTAATTTTCTGTGGAGACTCCCATATTTATAAAAAAAATGTGTACTAGGTTTTTTAGTATTGAACATTTTTTAACGTATAGTATATTTCTTCAACAGCCACAATGTCTCCACCAGGAAGCATACTTGTCGTTGAGTTAACATCAGAGAATGTTAGGTTCTGTTAGGTAGGTTGGTGCTCCTTCACTCGGAGACAAATTTGGGGTTATTGGGATTCCCCTCTGATTTTATATAAGCATGAGAAGAAAAAAGACGAAGCGAAAACCGAAAAAATGCGGGTAAAAATATATAAAATGTTTTCTGATGTGGAAAGTATTTATGATAAAAGCATACATATCGTTCCCTTAATATAGAAAGGCCATAACGCATTATTTTTTTAATCAAAATTTTTGAATTTTTCAATACATTCTTCTATCGGAATATACAAAAAACTCGATTGTAAAAAAATTAAAATAATAATGAGCTGGGTCCTTTTTATATTAAAGTAGCAATATGTACATTGCTCAAAAAACATAAATAAAAAAAGCGAATGTATGGACAAAAGTGTGCAGGTTTGTCAAGGAGAATTGTTTGTGAAAGAAAGTCAAGGGAGCTAACAACTGGGCGAACTTCCAAATAGTATACTCTTTTTCGAAAGTGTATAAAAAGAAATCTTTTAGGGACCAAAAAAATTTATATCACCGACAGAATTGAATGTTTCACCAAAAAGCGTACATAATATATTTTCAAAATCTTATTTTTGAACACAAAAACCGCCCGTTTGTAAGTATGAAGGAAAATGTTATTTTCAAACCTTGGATTATCAGAATCAGGGGTGAGATAAATTTAGTTAAGGGTTTTGTACTGGCACTTTAGCTATATAATGGAATATCTTACCTGATATAGACATTAAAAAAAAAAAAATAAAGTACCCGGTAAGCCTTTTTCGTTTCTTTTTTGGCGCTTTCTTCGAAATATGGTCAATTCGTGTGTAGGTATGTACTAGAGGTCTGCGTAAACAGTCTTGAAATGTAAATACGTCTTATTTTTAAATGTATTCTTGTGGCACGTATTATACTAAACCAATAAAAAACTATGTAGTTTAATAAGAGAAGCACTATGGATGTATTGATGCTCATGTATATCAGGTTTAACAAGCAATGTCGCGAAAGCTGGAGGTCCATACGTTCTGTTCTTTGCATATGCGTTGTATGCGTTTCTGTACGTTCTGTCTGATTCTAAATTCAAGTTACATGCAATATGTCTTCTGCCCAAGTATTTTTTTTTTGTGATCTTCTGTAGTGTAAATATTTTTATCACATAAACACAATTTTGAGGAAAAATGGAAAGTGAATTTTTTACTTTCAAAACAATTTGTGCAATTAATTGATTTAATGCACATAGTATTTTGTAATAAAAATAATACATAATTCAAACATTTGTAAATTTTAATTGAACTTTAGTGATTTTTAATCAGAAATAATTTTCAGTCAGGCTTAAGTTCAGTAATTTCAATTTTTATTGAATGAAATGTTTTTATTAATTAATGTGAGTTTCTTAAGAAGAGAAGAAAAATTAAACTTAGACTTTAAGCTGGGGGAAATACCGATACTTTTCTGTGCAGCCACACACTTCATCAGCACCCTAGTCTATCTACTTGGGTAGAGATTCTTGTTAACATCAGCTATTTAACTTAAATGATTTTTCAATGAAACAGAATATGAGAAACGATTGTTGTGTATACAATTGGTTTACCTTTGGTAAATACATTTATAAGTATCACTATTAATTTTCTGTTTTCCATTCTTTCATTTTTCTATTTAGGTTAGCACGAAATTATATTACTCTACCTAAGTATGTTTTAGTTATTCTTGCTTATCTTTTACGATCATCACAATAATACATGAATACGAATGTATTCGTATTCGCTAAATTCAGTCTGATGCGAATACGAATGTAGTCGTATTCACCAAATTCAGGCGAATACGAATACGAATATTTTTCCAAAGAAATTAAATAAATAAATGCATAAATAAGTTTGTACAAATACATAAATTTTTTTATAGAAATTTGTGCTTTGTATCATTTTCAAATCTTATTCAATGACGACCATTAAAATTTTGGGTACTTTTTATTAAATTTAAAGTACGCCAACAACGCCAACACTAATACATATGTATTTAGTTGTAAACTTTAAAGCAGTTTCTTTTACTAAAAACTGTTTTAATGCAAAACAAGTCAGAGTGCTATATTCGGCTGTGCCGAATCTTATATACCCTTTACCAAAGTGCGTTTATGTAGTATAGAGATACAAACATAAGCACAGAGATATGTAGGTGCATATTCATTTCGTGAAAAAATTCATACTTTTTTTCTAGTGCAATTTTTAATTTTTTGGCATTATGTTTAATTTGGTGCTTTTTAAATTTTGGCGATTTGTTTCATATAGGCAATTTTTTTTTGGTTTTGGCGATTTTTTTCGGTCTTTGGCTTTTTTTAATTTTGGCGATTTTTTTCGTGCTGGCGATTTTTTTGATTTTGACAATTTTTTCATTTAGGCGATTTTTTTATTTTTTATATATTTAATTTTTTTAGTTTTGACAGTTTTTTTCTCGTTTTGGCGATTTTTTTCGGTTTTTGGCGTTTTTTAATTTTGGCGATTTTTTTTAGTTTTGGCGATTTTTTTGATTTTGCCGATTTTTTTTCATTTAAGCGATTTTTTTAATTTTTGGCATATAGGCAATTTTTTAGTTTTGGCGATTTTTTCCGGTTTTGGCGTTTTATTTTTTAATTTTGGCGATTTATTTTCGTTTTGGCGATTTTTTTTGATTTTGGCGATTTTTTTTCATTTAGGCGATTTTTTTTAATTTTTGACGATTTTTGTTCATATAAAAATGTTTTTTTTTTGTTTTGGCGATTTTTGCGGATTTTTGTCATTGTGGGATTTTTTTTGTTTTGACACTTTTTTCTCGTTTTGGCGATTTTTTTCGGTTTTTGGCGTTTTTTTAATTTTGGCGATTTTTTTTCGTTTTGGCGATTTTTTTTCATTTAAGCGATTTATTTTAATTTTTGGGGATTTTTTTCATATAGGAAATTTTTTTTTTGATTTGGCGATTTTATTTCGGTTTATGGCGTTTTTTTAATTTTAGCGATTTATTTTCGTTTTGGCGATTTTTTTTTGATTTTTGCGATTCTTTTTCATTTAGGCGATTTTTTTTTAATTTTTGGCGATTTTTGTTCACATAATCATTTATTTTTGTTTCGGCGACTTTTTTCGGTTTTTGGCTTTTTTTTAATTTTAGCGTTTTTTTTTCATTTTGGCGATTTTTTTGTTTTGGCGATTTTTTTAAATTTTTGGCGATTTTATAATTTTCGGATTTTTTAGTTTGACCGTTTTTGAAAATTTCAAGAGTTTAACTCTTACAGTTTCCAAGATATAGCAATTTGTCAAAATTACATAGTCAAAATTTCATTAACTGATGGGCCACCCTTTAATTTAAATTTTTTTAATTTTAGTGTTAATTGTTGTAGCCTATATAAAAATACACTAATTTTACAAATTTCAAGTGTCAATATACATATGTACACACATACATACAATTGTATGTATATTACATGGGATTTTAAAAGTTTTCGTTACTCATTTTGGAACACCCTTTAATTTTTAGCTTTTATATATTTGTTGTTGTAGCGACCAAATTTCTACACACACAGTCCAAATTTCAGACCCGTAGCTTTTACCGTTCCTGAGAAAATAGCCTTCTTCCTAAAACATGAAATATGTTTAATTATTAGGAAAAAAGTTAAAGTTTTCCAACCCTGGAAACGTTTTTTAATCTGGTAAGTTTATAAAATTTTTTTTAATTATAAATACCAATTTTATTCATACCGAAGTATAAAATAAGTTAATTTAATAAAAAAGTAATAAAAACTTGTTTTCGGTAGTTATTTTCTATGGGTAAATTGAGTTTGAGTTTTCCAGCTCTGAAACCGTCTGCTCGATTTTGCTGAATTTCAACAGCAAAATTTTTCGGAAAATTTCTGACACACCAGTCCAAGAACGAAGTCGCTAGCTCTTCTGGGAGCTTGGGAAAACCGATTTCACGTACAGACAGACGGACAGACGGACAGACGGACAGA
The DNA here is from genome assembly GCA_905220375.1 of Tachina fera. NCBI lineage: Eukaryota > Metazoa > Arthropoda > Insecta > Diptera > Tachinidae > Tachina > Tachina fera. The sequence continues at coordinate 78,184,865 of LR999967.1, read as the reverse complement.
CGGTTTCAAAAATCGCTTAAATGAAAAAAAATCGCCAAAACGAAAAAAAATCGCCAAAATTAAAAAAACGCCAAAAACCGAAAAAATCGCCAAAACGAGAAAAAAGCGTCAAAACAAAAAAAAATCCCACAATGACAAAAATCCGCAAAAATCGCCAAAAAAAAAAAAAACATTTTTATATGAACAAAAATCGTCAAAAATTAAAAAAAATCGCCTAAATGAAAAAAAATCGCCAAAATCAAAAAAAATCGCCAAAACGAAAATAAATCGCCAAAATTAAAAAATAAAACGCCAAAACCGGAAAAAATCGCCAAAACTAAAAAATTGCCTATATGCCAAAAATTAAAAAAATCGCTTAAATGAAAAAAAATCGGCAAAATCAAAAAAATCGCCAAAACGAAAAAAATCGCCAAAATTAAAAAACGCCAAAAACCGAAAAAAATCGCCAAAACGAGAAAAAACTGTCAAAACTAAAAAAATTAAATATATAAAAAATAAAAAAATCGCCTAAATGAAAAAATCGTCAAAATCAAAAAAATCGCCAGCACGAAAAAAATCGCCAAAATTAAAAAAAAGCCAAAGACCGAAAAAAATCACCAAAACCAAAAAAAAATTGCCTATATGAAACAAATCGCCAAAATTTAAAAAGCACCAAATTAAACATAATGCCAAAAAATTAAAAATTGAACTAGAAAAAAAGTATGAATTTTTTCACGAAATGAATATGCACCTACATATCTCTGTGCTTATGTTTGTATCTCTATACTACATAAACGCACTTTGGTAAAGGGTATATAAGATTCGGCACAGCCGAATATAGCACTCTGACTTGTTAATATTGTAGAAATTACAAACGGAATGACAATCCTATATATACCCTTTTACCATTTTTTGGTAAAGGGTATAAAAAAAGAAGAAAGAGAAAAAAGAGAAAATTTAAATTCACCACACTAACATCTGGCTCTCAAGAACAGCACAACTTTTCTCATGATGCATGCGACCATGATACAATTATACTAGGTACATGCACAAGCCCAGCCTGTCACTGTATACATTGCACCTAGTTGTCAAACTTTGTTTACAAGCTGCAAAAATGTTAATGTATGTGTGTAAATAAAATGATTACAGTGTTGCCAATGATATTACACATAGCTGTGTCTCCAATTACACATTGAAAAAAATTACACTACACATCTTGTGTGTAGGTTAAAATTAAAACAATAATAAATAAAAATAGAACCCAAAGTAGAATTACACACATAGTATACAAGAATTTAATTACATCGCCATTCTGTGAGTAGAAATTACACACTGTCTAACTACACCCATATTGGCAACACTGAATAACTTTAATCATGAAGGAATGCCGCGTCTGCAATTGTACTTTAGTTACCCTGTAATTGTTATTTTTATAAACAAAAGACAGTTGTTTCCGACAATTTGGGGTTTGCTTATACCAACAAAATACATGTGTTTTTTTGGTGTTGTAATTTTGTTGTAGTCGTGCATGTACCTAGTATAATTGTATCATGCATGCGACGGATACAAAAGTAGAAAGTAGATCTACTTTATGCGTCTTATGCGCCTATACATTATTTGCGTTTTGTTCTGTAACTTGCCACATACACCTACTTTGATTCTACTTTTTTGACACATGCATAAAACGCAACTACGCATTGAACGGATGGTATGGACCTTCAGCTGAACACTTCTTGTTCCTAACAAACAATCAAAAAAAATAATGTTGTTATTTTGCTTATTTGTACGTTTGAGTGTGTGTGTGTGTGTGCGTGTGAAAGATGTAGATGCTAAGCTTTTATGTGTTTAAGGGTGATTTTTTAAAGAAGGCGCATACAACTAATGTCAATGCATGTGTACGTTTGTATGTGCACAGAAAAATAAAAGATCATACACACCAACGTGTGAGCGTACATACATGCATGACGTTTGTATATGCGCCCATGCGTACGAAGAAGCAAGCATCACAAATTTTTCAGCCACGAAGTATTTCCTTCATTACTCCTCTACCTGCAAGAAATGAAACAAATGTTTTACCAACAGTGTTGCTTAGCATTTCTTTTAGAAGATTTCATTGTAGTGAAGCATTTGAAAAATCCGTCATGTCTTAAAAGTTCTTGTAAGTGGTCTTGTGCAGGACTTTAATACATATGTACATATACATGCATATGTTCACCTTATTTCGTGATGGCAAATTTTTGAGGAAAGTGCTATGTATGCCAGTTGGTACTGTATAGTTTGAGTATTAAGTCGCCCGGGACATTTCTCAAAGCCGGTATATATATTGAACGTGCTTAATAAAATGGTAAGTTAGCTACTACAACGCGTAGAAGATTTACTGTTTTAAAAATAATTACATGCACAAATAAGGTTAAATATTTATGATAATATTTTTTTTTTGGAAATCAGTTAAATTTTGAAAGGGTAAAAATTTAAAATGACGTAAAAGCTAAAAAAAAATTAAGTATGCATATTTATATTTTTAAGGACTAAATTTTACCTGAAGAAGTCATGAACTAAATCACAAATTTAAGCCTAAAAGATAAGTATAGAAATTGTGTAACTCAATTCCTATTTTTTTTTCGATTAAACTTAACAAAAATTGTGTGCTCCAATCTCTACTTCCACAATTACAAATTAACAACACATTTGTGGTTAAAATATTCAATACATACTACTTACTAACATTTCAAGATGAACAAAATCTAAGCAGATTTGTGTATACTTTCGAAGTATTTTTTCTTACGAATAAAAAACTCCTAATTATTTTTTAATAATGTTTGTTTGTAATTTTATATAATTTTATATAAACACACACTCACAAAAATACACACACACACAAAAATATGTATTGATTAAGTTTTATACAATGGGGACCATATATTTATAATTTTATATAAATACATGAAAATTAATTAGGAAAAATATTTACCAAATAATTCCATCAAACAGGAAAAATTCAATTTAAACAGTAATTCATGCATAAAAAATGTCTCTTTCATTTTGTTATTTCACATTAAAAAATAATTTATCATTGTGTATATTATTTGCGATATTAAAATAGGAGTTCATGATGAGTCGTTACTATTAAGGTCATTAATAAATTTGTGTCTTAATTTTAAATTATGTTATGTATATGTATGTAACATAGAAATTTTGATATTTTCCTTTATGGAAAATCATTTTTCTACATGAATGGCCTTGCAAACACACACAAAAACATGCAGCAACAAAAATATGCCCAAAATATTACAACCTTAGTGACAAACAAATATGTAGAGGACACAAACTTTTAACAAATGCTAATTCCCTCGTAGTATTTATTAAAAGTCTGTTAATTCCTTTTCCTTTTTTTATGTTATTTATTGTATTCAAGGATATTTTTCATTTTAGATTTGATTTAAACCCATGGATTTTTTTTTTAAATTCATGTGTCAAGTCTAACGGCAGCATATATTTTTACATGTTTTCATAGCAACACGAGTATAAATTTGGAAAATAGAAAAAAACATGGTTAAGGAATTAGTGTGACAATGCAAAAAAAATCTTTTGTACCCAACTAGTTGAAGGTATTATTTTGTTGGGAATAAGAACTTTCATTTCAGTAAAACAAATCTTGATTAAATAGATGCGCAACTTCACAGTCAGTTCGAGAGGGAAAGCATTCATTATTTGTTGTAATCACTTTAATTCCGACACTTATGCTCGAGAATTTTGTTTGTCCTAGTAGAAAAGATGAACAAACTTTGCATAAGCTGCGTTTTCATGCTACAGTTCTTACTGCCCCTCACATTAGATAATGGGATTGAATCAACATAGTTGCCCCTCTTTTCAACCTAGTCTAACCTAACCTTGTACAGGGTGTCTAGTAGTAGATTTATATTTTCAAACTTAATTAAAAAACATAATAGTTGATACAAAGTTTTATTAAGAGCATTGAACGATAGAATTAAAATGCGGGGGGCAAATTACGGCACTCGTTATCGAACGAAATTATGAAATATTTCAATAGTTTATATGAAAATATTTTAAAATTTCGAAACGTTTCGAATGCCGTAATTTGCCCCCGGATTTTATTTTTTGAAGAGTATGTCATGCAGATATCTTCTGTCGAGTTGAACACATTATTTTGCGCCACACGGTGCAGTAAACTTGGTTCAATTGAGTTGATTTCTCAACAAATATTTTCCTTTAAGGCCACAAAAGATTAAGGATTGTTGTTATAAGCCCTTTCTTAGAGGTAGCTCCACAAAAAAAATCCATGGGAGTTAGATCGGGTGACCTCGGTGGCCATGGGATGTCCCCAAAGTGACTGATCAGTTTTTGGGGGAAATTTTCCCGCAGCAAATTCATCGAAGCTATGGCTGTGTGTGCAGTCACTCCGTCTTGTTGAAACCACGAGTGTGTAGATAACGATGAATGAGCTCACAGGTTTAAAAAAAAAATCCGTTTTCATGCGTCGATAATTTTCACCGTTGATATTCGTCGCCTAACCTCGAGAATTTTCGAAAAAAAGGTCCAATTATCTCATGCGTGGATAAGGCGCACCAATCATTTACCCTGGGGCAATGCAATGGTTTTTGATGTTTTAATGTAGGGTTGCGGGCTCTTGGAGACCAGTAACTGCAGTTTTGCTTGCTGACGTGACCGTTGAAGTTAAAATGAGCCTCGTCACTCCAAAAAATGGGATTTACAAAGCGAAAACGCTACAACATCGTTTCACAAAAATTTTTGCGTAAATCAAAGTCATGTTCTTTCAGTTCTTGAACGATTTGAAGTTTAAAAAGATGGAACTTCAGATATTTTTTTAAAATTTGATGAATAATCGCTCTTGGAAGTCCCTTTTCCGTATTGAAAGTAGCGGATTTTCACGTAAACTGCTTTCAACAAATTCAAAGTTTTCGGGATTCCTCGAAGATCAACTGTGAGCTGTCCTTGGGACATTCATAGCCGAAGCAGTTGCATGGAATCTCTGCACCTACGAACGAATTAAATTCATACTCGGTCCATCACGTTTTCGCCGAATACCGAACATTGAACAAAATTGTCGACGAAGAATTAAGTAAGAATCATTACTCTTAAAAAATGTCTTCAACTTAAAAGTGCGATGCTCACTCCACCACTGCGGTATCGTGACTAATAAATCCGGACAATCGATTATTTCAAAGGTGCCATCCTCCCTGCGCACCGTTTATTACCTTTTGAAAAGATATTATTTAAAAATATAAATTTACCACAGGGTATATAAGGGACACTTGGACTATAGTATACATGCATAAGGACTTTCATCATATAACGTCAAGTGACATTTTGTGCTTCCACAATTACACCTCAAATCACATTACAAACACAAGTAAAAAACAAAGAGGATTAACATGCCTACACTAATCGTTTTTTTCCCGTTCCGTTCGAGCTGTATTTGTGCCGGCCTTTTGAAAATACACGGCAATTAAAGTAGTAAATCGATAAAGAAAAGAAAAATACGATAATTTCCGTAACTTTTGGAGATGGTTTGCATGAAATATATTTCAATACGATTAACATATTAAATATTAAGAGCCGATTTAAGACGAAGAAATATATCATCGGTATTGAAACATACGACTTGTCAGTTATCTAATTACTTGATTTTGTAATAATCAGACTTATATATGAACAGCAACCATCAACTGGTTGAAAAGTCCTAGTTTACACTATGCAAGTCTTATTGCTAAGCTGATTAGTTTTTTAGGTAAGAGAAAATAAATGTTTCTGTTCCCCTCATCTCTCTCTCGAAACAATCTTATCAGCTGAGCAATAAGACTTGCATAGTGTAAAGTAGGACCACGGACAAAAATTTTTCAACCAAGATTGAAATAGCTGTTACGAACACCAATTGATACATTTGTGAATGATTAACTGGTATTCGCAATTGTGAATATACATTTGAGGGGAAAAAATATAACAGCTGATAAATGACAAAAATCATATGCAGCAAGAGTCCCTTTGTGATGTCCGAGTTTGTTTCCATCAAGCTTACAAGCCGTGCAATTTACTTTTTGTTGCTCATAATATGCGCCCCGTGCACAAAATCAATTATTTTATTTATTTTCAACTATATTTACCCCTGTGGCTGAGTGGTAGCGATTCTAGCCTCTCACTCCAGAGGTCGTGGGTTCGATTCCCACCATAGACTCTGGATGTTTTCTGCAGACAAGCTAATCGCTTTGCGGGTTGTGTTTGTTTAAAATAAAAAAATAAAAAAAATTAAATTATAAATTTTGAGTGAATATTTTTCTCCTACTATTTTGTAGTTGCAAAAAATAGACTAAATATTGCTAGGAACACAATTGGAACGAACGACGAATTTCGTCCCCGTCGACGAATTCGTATAAGCATTGGCTGCGTAATTTCGTCATGAAAACCACAATGACGACGAATTTACTTATCGAATTCTTCTTTCATATTTGATAAAATTGGTTGTTGTGTGTACAAAAACAGACAGAGAGAGAGAGAGAGAGAATTTTCTCTCAATTTTGTTTTTTTGTACGGCGGTGTTATGTTCATTTTCATATGCACAAATGTGTTTTATTTTTTATGAGGAAAGTTCGCACCAAAAAATTCGTCGTTCGTCCCAGTTGTGTTCCTATTATATATAGCTATTCACAATAGTACAGTTGCTCATTGAAAACTTAGGCTTGCTACATTTTTTCAGCCGCTGAAATTTTGTAATACTGTTTCATCAGTCTTGTTGTAAAAATTTTGTTTATCAACCGCACATTGTTGTTCATAATAAGCCTAAATGCAACTCTGATCTGATGTTCTGGTCTTATTGTTTAGAAAAACTTCAAAAAATGGTTAACTCTTATGAGACGTCAAATTTTTAAGGTAGTGGTAAGGTATTGGTATATCTAAGGTAACTTGCACGCGTTATTTGCATTTTTGAATTGCCTCCATACAGAGTATAATAATCTGAGCAGCCCTGTAAAAGAGACTTCACGTATCCCTACAAAATAAAGTCGCATGATCTTGGCAGCCAATGGACAGCAGCAAGAGCATGTTTAATACACAGCAGGTTTTCTTGAAGCAATATGGGTGAATCTACCTCTTCTATTCATATAAATTGAAATGTCACCCCACACCGGATGCTTCTTAAAGTGTCTTTCATGACTTGCTCGCAGTTTTGTCTCATTTACAGTACATGTTGTTATTGTAGTAGTTTGATAAATTCTTTTAATTTAATCATTTATGGAGAACCATTTGAAAGTATTTTTAACCGTTCGACTAAATTAATAAACACTGGAACACTGTGTATGTGTCATTATATAGTGTTTATGCAATTATAGTGTTTTCACACTGGAAGCTGAAACCTGGTTTCACACTGCAAGTTTGTTAAATTCAGGTTTCAACTCATAGACTTTCTAATAACTTTGCTCAAAATAATATAAATCTCCTGCATAAATGCGTGTATTTGTTTTTGTATTTTTCCTGCTTTTTATAAGACTTATTTGACAAACTGTACAACAACTATTTTTGTAGTTATTTTATATTTCGTAAATAAATATTTCCAAAATTATAGAACTACTTATACAAAGTGAACAAGTGCTTGGAAATCAAGTTATTGTATATAAAAAAAACCACAAATACATTACAAAATAAAACTTTTTTATCAGCAGATCGATGTCAGTCATATCGTCCCTACCACATCAAACTATCCAATATGCAAAATTGGTTTTTTAAATTCGTGATCTTGGTACTCTAATTTGTAAGAAATACCTCATTTCAAAATGCTGAAATTTTCACAAACGATTGATAACTCAAAAAAAAAAAAAATTTAAGTCTCGCACTTCTAGGAATACGCTGACCTTAAATTCACAATTGACGGGTCTTTTTGCTCTTCTGAAAAGTTCAAATTTGCATATTGGATAGTTTGAGGTATCGTCTCTTTTCACTTCCCAGATGTCAATGGAAATATTTCTGTTACTTTTCTTCCGTAATTTTTTTTATTAATATATATCAGCTGCTTCTGGTCATGAATTTAGCACAGCGAAAACAAGGTTGCATTTCGTAAAACCAATTTAAAACCAATTTTAAAATGGTTTTCAGTTGGTTTCAACAAAAGCAATTTGTATGATAAAACCAAGTTTTGGCAGTTAGTTTCAACGTTAAAACCAACTTTTATTAAAACCATGTCAGTGTGAAAACACTATTGGAAGACAAATTTCCCTTAGGAACAACATACCAGACTTGAATTTTTTGAAGGACTCCGGTTGAATGGACTTAAGAGTATATATAAAGCAGAATTGTTTGTTGGCGTGACTAGTTTATCGAATAGGGTTTTCGAGACTGAGAGGTATATTAGGAGTACCCCGCATTATCGAGTTTAGGGCACAAAATTTAAATTAGACTACTAGTGTAATCTAGCATTTCTGTTTCCTACATAACTTAAATTACTAAATATAAAAAATGGACTATATATGAAACAGCCAACTGATTGTTGTAATAAAATAAATACTTCATGTTGTTGCCATATACATACATCATATTTTAATTTTTACTATTTTCTCTGTTATCCACTGTTAGTTACTACTACCATTTCCATAGTAACTAAGCTTTATTAAAAATTTTCCTGTATGAAATTGAAGAGCTTATATTTTCAATATAACAAACATTTCACTGAATTTCAGTAGTGGTTTATTCTAATAACACTTGAGTTTATTTCAAATAAAATATAAAATTTTTGCACAAATCTCTTATTAGATTTATTTTAAATGCGCGTTTAAATAAAAAAAAATTAAAGAATAATTGCCATAGAGTTTTTAACTTTTTGTAATAACAGCTTAAATCAATTGCAGTCAATATTTGATAAATTTAATAAATGTTAATTTAATATTTTAATGACGAAAAAATGTCAAGTCTTAGTCTTTCAAGTTGAGCATTTTAAGCTCAAAAATTTTAGAGTTTAATATTATAGATAAATAATGATTGCACACATACACACATACATATGTTTATATGTAAGACTATTTATTATTTTGATAACTTCCTAATACACTTAATGAAATTAATATAAATAATACTTAAAATCCACAGAGACAAATGCTCCCTATTTTTATCAATACTAAGAATAATTCCATTTAAATACAGAGCTTATTACATAACTTTACTAATGAAAAATAATATTATTATATTTGATACTTATGTATTATGATTAAATTTTAAACAAACTAAAATTCTAAGCCTAAAGAACCAAAGTTCTTGCAATATTGAACAAGAGGGAGTTGAAGATGAAGATACTTATACCCGATACGCACATACTTTGGTATTTTTTGTTATGTTCCATTACACTCTAATTCAGCAATAACAATACTCACATCTGTACAGAATTATTGTAGAAAACTATGTATTTTAATTTTTGTTTAATAAATACCTTTTGTAGAACTACACAAACAAAACCAATTAGATTGAACGAATTTATTTATATTTTAAGTTATGACACTCTTGCAGTAAATAAACTATATCTCTGTCCACATTTTATAAAACCGCTCAAATATTGTCTACAAAAAAAAACAAGCAAACATATAACAAATAAATTTGTGTTTGTGTTTATTTAATTAGTTAGAAAAAACTTTAAGGATACAAAAAATAAAAAAAACTCTGAATAAATTTATGATATTATATACTCTTAACAAAAATTTTACAACATTTATATAATTTAATTAAATTAATATTTAGAAATAATAAAAATTTATTAAAAAAAAACAATGCAAAAGTGAATTGTGATGTATACAAGTAGTCAAAATTATTTAATTGAAATGAATTTTTTTAAATAATATACTAATGTTTCTATTTTATAATCACCACAAAAATAAACAACATAAAAGTTAATGTATTTATTATATAAAACAAATATTTTTGAACTAAATGGATTTTAGATTTTAAGTCAGAAACAAAGTGAGAGGATACATTGGAATAACATATATTTATGAAAAATTAAAAGGAAAACGGAGAAAGCTATAGCCACTTGATGTGCTTGGGCAAATCTGTAAGTGAAACATGTTTATTTTAATTTGTTTTTGACACACCAAAATTAATAGGTTTGTTCATTTACTGAAAATTATTACGAATTTGTAACAATTGTTACTGGAAAGTGTTCATTAACTCAAAAAGTTTGCAATTAGAGAGAGTTAAAAGAGAGACAAACAAATTCCTACAAATTATTACTACTAAAATGTGGTGTGTTTTGTTGTCAAATAAATTATTTAAAAATTTTTTGAAAAAGGAAAACTGAAAAAATTTTAATTTCCTTGTTAAAAAACACGTACACGTGTGAAAAAAGAACGCATGTTTTCTTAATTTATTGTTTTTCTTCCATTAAGCCACATAAATTCAATTTTAATGACAAATAATTTTGTTTGTTTCTCATATATGATCAGAGATGGAAAGTCGAATTCTTGTATTTGTTAATAGAATAAAATAAAAAAGTATGAAAATTGCATAAAATTGGTAAATATACATGAAACTGTGTAAAGCATTTCATATTAAAGATCAATTTTTTTTTAAAATTGCAATGTAAAATATTATCAAACACAATACATCAGAAAAAGTACATTAGTATGCTTCTGATATGAATAAAATTTTCTTGCAAGTTCTTACAAGTATAGCGTTCATTTACTTTTTCATATTTGGGAGAGTAATTTTGTAAATTTCTGCCTTACTCTCTCGTTGCTAGCTTCTGCTGGGGAAGTAAATGAACAGACCTAATATTATATGGAATATTAACGGCCTGTCCCACGATGTCACCAGAAATCGTTCGATTGACAACTTGTATTGCAAACAACAATAAAATTAGAAAATTTGTTTTCGTTTTCAATATAAGTATTCGATCGAACGATTTCTGGTGACATCGTGGGACAGGCCGTAAGTTTTTCACAGGTGTATACTTAATATTTAATAATAAATATAATATTAAGTATACGCTGTGAAATGTTTGCATTAGTGATGAGCGATAACGTGATTTTTTAATAATGTTGCTCCTTGTGAATGTGATTTCTAAATCACTGTTCTTTTAAAGTGTGACTGTGATCACAGTTTAGCAGTATTTTGTTTGTAGCAGTTCTGATATTTTGAGAAAATCTAATAAGAAGAGCAGCAGTGAAATCAAACTGTGACTGTGATCACGGTTTAACTCATTTCACCTCTTCTGCTTTAAAAGTCTTTATTAGTATTGGTATTTTGATAAATACTAATAGGAAGAGCGACAAGAACAAACAATTAGCAAATCAACACCGTCCAAATATTGAGATTTTCGTATGAGAGGCAGAGAGACAAAAATTTGCAAAATTTGAACATGTGAGATGTACATAGTTGTCAGAAAAGACGGATTTAACACGATTTGACGGTTTTTTTATCGACAAAAGCTGAAGGTTTAAAAAAAATTCATGTGGTAGCCTTATCTAATGTTAAGTAAGCATATAAGAACAATCGCAGTTTGTATAAAAGAACTATATTTCCAAAAGCTGTTACTTGATAAATTCAGCTACAGTTGTGATTTTTCAACCGCTGTGAAAAAAGAACAGGTTTAAAAATATCGCTCAACTCTAGTTTGCATACTGCTCGAATTGTCTCATACGTGATCGTGTCGACCAAGGTGTTTTATACCATATGGCCTTATTATTACAACAACATACATATAAATTTGCTTTAGAACTGTTTTTATTTATATGTTGACATTTCGGGTAAAAATTGTATGCTATTTTGCATGGTGTTTGACGGCTAAGGTAAAATAAGCAGACGATCAGCTGCGCTGATAAGATGTAACATGGTTTTGTCGTCGGCTGAGGTAGGTTAGCCGCTTCCAGGGTCTACTTACTGATCCACAAAGCTTAAGTAATGAAAATACCTTTATTTATCCCTCTATACGCTTTTATACTAAACTCATACTTTATTGAATAAAAATATAAATAATGAAAATAGCTCAAAATATCATCGTTACTGGTAGGTTCAGATCGAGGATTTCGGTGATTATCGTTGCAAAGCCTCTTGATATTAATACATTTTAACTTGCACAGTACTTTGAATAAGTTTAGAACTGTCAAAATAACTTTAAAATATAGTTAGAATTCACTAATGTAAATATGCAACAGGGACATTATTTTATTTGAGTTCAAGTGATAACGAAGAAGATGAAAAAATAGTGCCACCGTACTACTGAGGAATAGAACACAGCGTAAGTTCTTAAAACTTCATAATTTTTTTGTGTCTAGCATAAACGAAATTTAAAAAATCGAATGCGAGAACTGCTTGCGCGCAATTAGGCAGCAAAGTGTTGGCTAAGTTTTGCTGTTCATTCATGAACTCTGCCATTACTTGTTTATGATTTGGAATCAATTTATTACAAACATAATAAAGCTATACATATATATACAACTTATTCAGGGAAGGTTTTGTTTACTTACATCTTTTTTATTGAATTTAAAAAAACATTTGTAAACATTCATATTGAATTTTGTTAACAAAAATCTTACATTCGGTTATATGACTACACGTACGTATGTTCATGGATTTAAAGATTTGGGCCCAGGTTTTTGTATATTTAAAGAAAACAAATATGTGCGCAAGGCTTACATAGGCCAATCATCCAGAAGTCATTTGATAACCGAATCCGGTTTTGGATATACCAAAGAGAAGAAAATCTTTAAGCCTGACCAAAAATACTACAGAGAAGGAAATCCTTGAGACCGGCTAAAGCCCGCAGTGGAAAAATTCTTTCGAAGCCGAAGCTGGTGTTGGACTTGTTTTAATCTTCTTGTATTCCTTAAGAAATCATATTAATTAATAAAATGATTTTATTCTGTAATATAAAAATATTGTTACGTTTAAATTTTATTAAACGTGTGAGTTCTTTTGATTGCTCAAAAATAAAAATAAATAACAACAACACGAATTTCTTATTTGCAACTGAACTTGCTTTTATTCTTAACTAAACAAATTACAACTTGTCTTTTCTTATTTACTTCTGAACGTTATTATCCACTGCACGATGTCTTTTACTTTCAACGATGTTCACTCTACTAAATTACAACTTGTACTGACTGACTTCTCATATACGGCAACTCTTTTTATACTACAAAAGCGAATCCAGAATGTTCGCAAATAGATGCCGTACAAACATGCATGCATGTATGTATGTAGTAAAAAAACCAACTGGAAAAAACTATTTCCGCATAAACGATTTGGCTGTTTAGGCGTGTTTGTTTATTGGTAGCCAGATGTTCAAACAGTCTTCTAGCACAATCGGGAGAATTCATGTCGCCGTTTCTAGATGTTTGTAGGTGATTCGATTGGCCGTTAGTTTTTGAATTTTCAAAGTAACGACTTGTATGTTGGTAGTGCAGTGTGCTATTTTTAGTACAGGGTGATTACCATAAGTGCTCGCACTTTTATTTGTATACGTGTATGTCTGTAGCTTTGTACACAATTGTTGTTGCTATAGTGTACGTTTAGTGCTTTAGTTAAATACTTCTAGTTAGATAGTTCTAGATAGTCTAGATAGTTCTTTGCATTAACCCTTATCTTATTCATTACGGGACATTAATTATTATAAACACAAAATAATTAGATAAAAAAGTACCAGTCATTATTTTGTAAGCCACTACAAGATCTCGAAAAGTTTTTGCTGGATATTTATTGATTCTTCTATGAAATCAAAAGTTCTAATATGCCTGCCTTTTGTATTATTATTTTGCCATTTGTATTATTTTGTTATCTAACTCTTTCAATGTAAGCATTAATTTTTTTTTATAATTCAAACACATTCCCAGTGGCATTTTCTTCAGCCACACAACTGCTAGTTACAGTAATAATTATGTTTAATTAAGCATTATCACAGTTGCGAGTAACTTAATTAATTTAAGTTATTTATAAATTTATAAAATACAGTTTTTAATTGGAAAAACACATTTATAACAATTTCATAAACAGAACTACAATTACGTTAGTTAATCAATATAAAATTTCAATGATAATTACAAAAGACATTGTGCAAACAATAATTGATATTTTATTTACTCGTGCATAAAACATTTACTGAAATATAGTATAGATGTGCAGACTATTGTATTAATAATTTTGAAATGAAGATATTAAAAGGCGAGAATTTTAAAGCTGATAGAAGTTTGATTTGGAAACAATATTCAGAGTGTGAATTGCGGCACTAAATATTGGTTTAAATTTAAACTTAAATTTAATTAATTTTTATGTGAATTTTATTGAAAATTTTAGCTATAGCTAATGATATAATTTAGCTTCAGTAGTTTTAAACTCCCTTTGGCATACGCCAGTTATAAAAACGTACGATAGTGCTCGACAAAAATGCTGATAAAGAGTAGAAGAAAGTCCAGCGAATTGCTTAAGTGGTTACAGTCATTTCAAAATATTGTGTGAAGAGTAAAGCATGTAAAAGACCTCGATATAAGATTACGATCCTACAAGAATAGTATCAGTCAGTTGACCGGTCATTTGATGGGAAGTCATGCAAGATATACACATCATTGCTTAGAACGAAGTTTGTATCAGGTTATTAAGGGCAAAATTAAAAATGTGATGGAAACTTTTGTGTACGTGTGATTTTGCATCTCACTATAAGGACTATAAAACATGTACATAAACTTATCAATGATACCATAAATATTAGTCAAGTTTGACTGATCATAATTGATTAACAATTAAGCAATCATACATTATTGATAAACTGACAATAAATATAATTTTTATTATTTTAATCGTTTTTTTATAACTTTTTATTCATTTCAAAATATAAAAGTAAATAAAACATTTAAAATTAAAGATATAATTCAGAAAAAATAGAATAACTTAGGCGGTATCTAGACCTCTTCACACCTTTTCACCACCAACGCATCTTGCTATTTACAAATATATAAAATTTTAAAAAGAAATATATATTAAATTAAATTTTGTAAATTTCTTTTATTCATTATTGTTTTTACTTATGCTTTTAACACTTATAAATTTTAATTTTCACAACCAGAATGAATTGTATTTTTCGTTAACCAAACTCGATGTTTTAAAAGTTTTGGCATATGTATTTTAGATGTTTCACTCTAAAATATATGCTAAAGTGGATCAACTGTAATTTTATAAATAAATCCGTCATCACTTCCGATCAAATGACTAGTTAATTGACTGTCACTATTGAATTCAATAAAATTGTTGCAAGTGTGTTATTGAAAAAATTTTGTTTGTATTAGTTTTAATCATTCATTTCTTGTAGGGGAAGGTCTTAGTTGTTGCCAGGTTTCTATATTTTTATTTGCTGTTTAAGTCAGAGTTTTCCACAATACTGTGGCCTTATATCTAAGGTAGCACTTGAAATTTATTATTTTATTATTATATTAACTTCTCTTTAATTACTAATAATCTTTAATAATATTAAATGTCTTCTTTTATATATATTTGCAGAAATAAAGGTATAATTATTTTTAATATATATAAAATAAATGAG
This sequence comes from Tachina fera, assembly GCA_905220375.1. Taxonomy (NCBI): domain Eukaryota; kingdom Metazoa; phylum Arthropoda; class Insecta; order Diptera; family Tachinidae; genus Tachina; species Tachina fera. Next base: position 78,169,345 of record LR999967.1, on the reverse strand, counting down.
AATTGTTGGGATAATTCAGGTAAGGTTGAAAAGAAGAGTCATTACGCTTATGTACGGGGACATAAACATAATAATAATAGTAATATGACTGTTGTGCGCTCTCATGTAAATTAACAAACGAACCCCACCTTTATAGGAACTCAGTATCGTTCATGTAGTCCCTCAAACTTTTCCAGTCAACACCTCTAATCCGGATTATATCCGGTAAGGTGTCATTCCCAAAATAACGGTATTTCTGCTAAGCGAAAGATGGACAATGACAAAGGCAGTACTTGATCGTCTCTATGTCCTCCTATCCGTTACAAATGCCCTCGTAGATTAGAGTGCCCCGTTAAGATGTCAGTCAACTTTCCTAGCTTGGGCTTGTTTGGTTGCAACAACGCTCTCGATTTATATTCTAACCTTGGTTAGATTACCCACAGTATCACAGTATCGGTCACAGTATCGTTCGGAAATTGTTGATGGTGTGGTATGCTGTCTTGTCTGATCCATTCCCCCATCACGTTTATACGTTTTGTAGCAAGACCTGCTTCGTATTCAATACGAATGTCTATAAATTGGATATAAAGAATGGTCGCCAATTCCCTGGTGGATGTAATTCTCATATCACCACTTATACCTAAGCAGCACATTGATTGAACCTTCTCCAAAATGTTGAGCTCCAGCATACAACCGTTTTGTATGTTAGAACTAGTCTGATAGCACTCCTATAGAGCCAGTGTGTTGCAATAAGTCCCCATCTGGACCTAATGGCCTTTCTGCAGAGAAACCAGCACGGGTTAGCCTTCTTGAATCTTTCCTCTATGTTATGTCTCCACAACAGTTTCTGATCTAGGTTCACTCCTAAATATTTAATCCTAATAGATAAGGTGATGGTCCTTCTCTCAAAACTAGAATCAATATACGGCATGATCTTTGTTTTCCTGGTGAAAATATCTATTTCCCGTTTTTCTGAGTTATTATTCAATCGTCTCGGCCGAGACCAGTTTACCGTAATGTTGAGAGTTTTTTCCGCCTCGCTGAGAACTGTTAGTGTCAAACTTTTATGGAGCAATAATATTTCTTAATTTATAATTTTACTAATCACACTGGCTACGAATACTGGTCCCACTTTAGATAATGACTGAAATTTTTCTTTCAGAAATTTTTCAATTTACTTTTTAAACTTCCAGTTACGTTCGCACGAAGAAATTTGTTCTTCCAAAAAAATGTTTTTGTTTACGTAATCCTGTAGCCAGGTCATTGTTGAAATAGCAAACGAGGAAACCACACAAATTTTAGGTACATGAATGTGTGAAGGACGTTATATTCCTTCTTTTGCCAACAAAGTAAGACTTTCTGCAAGAACAATTTCGTCATTTACACTGTGGTTTGAGTAAAAAAGTGTGCATGCTTTGAGTTTTGCGAACTTACACTTGCATATGGTAATTTCTATAGTATTTCCTGTTTTTTTTTTTTTTAATTTTTACTATGAAAAATTGCAAATGCTGAAAAGAAATGTGAGGAAGGTTACTGACAAAACTACTAAATTTGTTTGAAGTATATATTATCTGATTAAGGTAAAAAAAACTGCCCCAACAAAAATCATTTCAGTGAATCAAGTTAAAAAAAATTATCCTTTTGTCTTAGTACATACATATGTATATAAGACCGAGTCACTAGAATCCGTCATAGGTTATACTTCGTTTTTTTTTAACTGACAGCTAAGTTTAACTACAGGGATTCTTATGATCTCTGTTACATCCCAGCAAAAAATTACACATTACCACCAGAACTACTTGCCATATAATGACTTACTTGTCCGATTATCAAATTTCATTATTCGCTTACAAATCACATTACCTAAAATTTAAAAGAATGATGTACAAGTTGCTAAATGAGGAGAATGGTTTTTTATATTAAATAGATAACGTGAATAAGTTTCCAAATAAAAAAATAAGTACTTCCCAAGAATCGATTATTTTAGTTTCACGCCTTGTTAAAATCATTAAGTTGGTAATCCAGCAGGGAATAGCTGCCACCAAAATGCTTAATTCCAAACCCAATTAGCTTTTTTCAAATTTTTTGCTGGGATTAATTACGTTTCCGTCAACTCAAAGTACAAAAGTCGAGAAACACACGTTAAGTAGCTTGACAGCATTTATTTGTTTGTTTTTTGTATGTTTTGATTTGGGTTTTTTTGGTTTTATAGTGGCAAAATTTAAATTATATAAAAGAAACAAATAAAATAAATAAAAAAACTTAAATTAAATAAATAACATGAAGAACAAACCCATTGAAACTGTGTAAAGGTAGAATTAGTAAAATCATATCGTAAAGTTGCGTGTCAGCTGGCAAAATCCATACCATATGCACTGATGACGTAGAAATCTACAGAAAATAGATTTTTCTGTAGCTAATGTCAAAAATGCCGCATTAATACAACAACAATGTGCTGTGCAAACTTTTACATTTTCTATAACTTGTACACAAAGCCGAACGATACGGCAAGCTGTAAGGTAGAACGATACGATTTTACTAATTTGATTTGATTAAATGCTAATGGTAATGGCCTTGGCGTTATGGCGAGTCAACTGTAGTCAATTACAGTGCTGCCCATAAGTTTGGTTCGAACAGCTGTTTTCTATAGCTATGGTTATGGCACGTATGATTTAACTTTTACATACATACAATAAACCGTTATCTTAATATAAAAACACCCTTGACTACCCAGTAAAAAAAGAGACTCCAAAAAAGTCATGGAAATGTAGAGTTTACGATGCGGAAGTAGTGCAAATTTCGATCCGATCTAATGATTTTTACATAGGGTTGTCATTGCAAGAAGTTCTCTTTTTCGATGCCTGGTCACTGAATTGGAAGCGATATTAAGAAAAATTCCCTTTTTTGTGTTCTATGATAATATTTTCATCTAGGAAAAATGGTAAATAGTTGCCTTTTTTAACAATTCGTTTCTTTTTATACGAATTTAAGCCCGAAACAGTGTTTTCATGTAAATTTAATCAAATAACTTTTAAATTTTAGACTACAATTAGTTCATAAATTTCTTAAAAAAAATCAATTTTTTTTAGTTCTGGTGAGTGTTTTCTAACACTATGGAGGAGTTACAAGGTTTTGTATGACTAAAATAAGCTTCTACGTGGTTTTTTGCTCACTCTCGGCAAATTAAAAATATCGACTTTTTGGAAGCAATGAAAATGTACTTCCTCTAGAATGACTTCCATATTTTTTCACTGGGTATTTTTTATTTTCAAATCGAGACTTGTGCATATTTTGACAGATTGCAGGTTCCTCTCTATTGAAATATGCTAAAACCGAACTTTAAAGAAATGAGTTAGGGCGTTTCTATATTAAGGTAACGAAATACTCTCTACAATATATTAAAACAATTTGAAAGAATGTATTATTTTATTATTATTTTTGGCCACTTTCGTTATCTTCACACATTTGAAACGTGTTGATAGAAAACTTCTCAGCAAATGGAAACCGTCGTAAACGTTTAGCAGTCAATCATTTTTCGTCATAAATTTCAGTTGAAAGTGCAATAGAAACAGAAAATTTCTCACAAAATATGTATATAAATAATGTTCAGTTTGTTGTGGCTGTAGTGTTTCCAATGACTTTGATACTTTTGTCTTTTAGTTGCATTTCATTTAAATTTCAATTATGTGATTGTCGTACAAGTGAGAGTAATACATACACAGTTACATAGATATGTATGTTTATGTCTGTACATACGCCGAGATGTTTTTATTAAGTAAAGAACATTTGAGTGAAGTTTTGACTAACTTTGATATTTTAGTGTTTAAGTATGAAAATATCAAAAGAGATGTCGAAACATTGCATTTCAATAAATTACAAGTTAACGTTTGAATTTCAATTGTATGATTGTCATCACAAATGGGAGCTGATTAAACTTAAATGCCATAGTTTGACTCTTGTGCATATGTATGTATGTATGTATACATGCAGTGTTTTCATTATGTCTTCTGTGAGAACTTGATTTTCTTTTGGCATTTAAGCATGTATGTAAGTATCTATTAACCCACTTGACCTAAGATTCGATAAAAACGAACGCTCACTAAAGCGAAGAAATTTCCAAACAAAATTCTTCGATATTTGTTTGCTAATCTAAGAAAATTCGAATGTTCGCTAAAACTTTTAGCTTCGAACTTCTCTCGATAAATTTTCGAATGTGTGACGATATCAAAGTGGATGTGTGTTAAACTGTTAGTCTAGGCGTACCAAGTTCGGTGCATGACAGCACTGTAAGTTATAAAATAAAATAAGAACACATACCTATATATGTACAATAATTGAACAGAAAAAAATTTTTCACAATAGCCAAGTGGATGTATGTATATATGTTAGTCTGTTAGAATGGAGGTACCAAGTTCAAATCCTGCAGCATTAAGTCAAGGTACTAAAAAAAATTAATAAAATAACTAAGTTAAAATAAATAAATAAAAAAAATATAATTACTTTTTTACTTTTTCTGCTGCCTTTTTCGGATATCGAAATTAATTCGATATTCTCTCACTTTTGATATTGCTAGCGAAACTTCGAGATCTAATGTTTTTTGAGCGACAGGTGAACTTTTTTCCATTCGTTTTTGAGTGCCACTCTCGATAGTTTTACACGATAAATGTTCGAGATAAATTCGAAATTGATATGAATAGCGAAAGTTTTGGTCAACTGGGTATATAAATATTATGCAAATATTTTAATACACACATTTACATTTTTGAGATTATTTATTACTGTGAAATAAATTTTTAATCAATGAAAAATTTTTACTTCAGTACATTTGATTGCAGTTAATCAATCAATCAAAAGCAAAGTTTTGCTGCTGTCAACCGCTGGCTAAGGTCAAGGCGAAATGTTTCCGAAATAATGTAACCCCAAAAAATGTTTCATTAATATTTATCAAGTATTAGAGATTTCTTTAAACCACATATTTTAATCATTTTCTAATATTTATTTAAGACTTAATTTTTTAATTTATAAATAATGCATTTTATTAATTACTGAAAGCATTGTTTGAAGAAATTTTTCATTTTTTTTAATTAAAACTTATTTAGTCAGTAATGAGTTTATAAAATTTGATTCCTTTTGTCAATAAAGAAAATGTATGTAGATAAAGGCTACATTTCGCTTACGCTTGAGCTAAATTAAAAATTTTTTTTATTAAACTTTTAAGCCAATAGTCGTTTGAAAGTTGCATTTGGAATCGAAAATCGATAAATCGACTTTATAAAGGTTTATTTCTTCCGTATCTTTTGTTCAACGTTCATCAGCAAGAGACATAAGATTTGGTATTTTGTTGTTCTCAATTTTGTGTATTCAAAATTTGTCCAAAATTTTCCGCTTTCATTTTTTGACAAATCCAAAATAACGGCAAAGTGGAAATTAAAAATGGCCTTAGAAAATATAAAATTTTCTTAACACAGCCCTATTTTTATTTCCAATAGGCTAGTTTTAAAAGAGAAAGCAGTTTAAATGCAAAAAAAGATGTGTGGGATGCTTCCCGCTAAGCTCAAACGCAAAATTTCTCCATAACTTAAGTGCCTGGATTCAGCAACTTTTAAGGAACTAAAAACGGCTGGCTGTTCCGTTCAACTATGTGTTGTCAGAATATTTACAACTAACTTTGGTGTTATTTGTTCATTAATAATTATCACATGTAATTGGTTTAAATAAGCGATACGAACCTTAGCCCGTTCAAGTAAATCATAAATATAGAAACAAATGAATTTCGAAAAATAATAATTAAAAATTAACTTGAAAATCGTTATATTTATCGATATATATATGTATGTATATTAACTATTTTTCAGTAACAATACTGTCATTCTGTGTGTATAAGTTTGTTGTTCTCACCACAAGGTCTTGTGAAATTCTTGAGAAACAAGCTGTTTTTAAACAGAATCAAATATGTAATATTAAAAACGAAACATTTACGGAATCAAAATATCCCAACACGTGTCATAACCGCCAAAAAAAAGCTTAAGCGACATTATTTTCAAACATAACTTTTTTGGCGATAATCGATTATTTGCGATCGTAAATAATAGATTTTCGTCAAAAAATTAAGTTCTAAGCACTCAAAAAATTTAAATTAAAGCACATTAAATTTAACTGGAAGTAAAATTCAATTCAAGATTTTTTCATGTAGTTTTCAAATTCGAAAATATTTCTAAATAAAAAAACATACATATGGAGCATTTCACTGTCACGTACAGAAAAATTCAACTATTTCTAGGCCCTTAGATTACATATCGTTCTTAAATGATAACACAAATATATTTGTTTCTGTTATTTAATAGACTGCAATCGTACATAGTAAGTTTTTCAATGATTTAAAAATTAATGAAGAAAAAAGTAAAATAAACTCCATCACGTGTGGGACAGATCGAGTCAACCAACATTTGAAATTAATATGGTTAAGTGCAAATTCCGCTGAAACTCTGGCACATGCAGAAAAAGTTTCTAAGAAGCAAATTATAGCTAAGAGGAAGGATTGATGTTGACGAAAAATAATAAATTCAGTAAAGTGTGACTTTGACCCGCGCACGAAGGGTTCCGTACGGACACGAGATATGTAATTCAATACGCACTTTAGCAGCCTGTATAAAATATGGTTTTGGCTTTTTTTTTCGTTTATTACGTTTTTTTAATTTTGGCTTTTTTTTATTTTGGCGATTTTTTTCATTTTGGCAATTTTTTTTGTTTTGGCGATTTTTTCGGTTTTTTGATTTTTTTCCATTTTAGCTATTTTTTAGTTTTGACGTTTTTTTCTCGTTTTGGCGATGTTTTCGGATTTTGGCTTTTTATTTTTTAGGCGATTTTTTTCGTTTTGGCGATTTTTTTTAATTTTTGGTGATTTACGGTTTTTGGCATTTCTTCATTTTGGAGACTTTATTTATTTAGGCGCTTTTTTGTAGTTTTGACACTTTTTTTCTCATTTTGGTGGTTCTTTCGGTTTTCGGCGATTTTTCAATTAACAATTATTTTGTTACTGGGGCCTTTTTCGCATTTGGCGATTTTTTTCGGTTTTTGGCGCTTTTTTCATTTTGGCGTTTTTTTTCATTTAGACGATTTTTTTGAATTTTGCGACATGTTTTAGTGTTAGAAATTTTTTTTAATTTTTGCGATTTTTTTCGTTTTGGCGATTTTTTTGAATTTTTGGCGATTTTTTTTTGGGTTTGGCGATTTTATAATTCTCAGATTTTTTAGTTTTACCGTTTTTGAAACTTTCAAGAGTTTACCTCTTACGGTTTCCAAGATATAGCAAGTTGTCAAAATTACATATTCAAAATTGGATTAACTGATGGACCACCCTTTAATTTAATCTTTTTTAGTGTTAATTGTGTTAGTCTATACAAAAATACACTAATTTTACATATTTCAAGTGTCAATATACATATGTACATACAATTATATGTATGTATATTATGGGATTTTAACATTTTTCGTTGCTCGTTTTGGAGCACCCTTTAATTTTTAATTCTCATGTATTTGTTGTTGTGGTGGCCAAGGTTCTACATACTCTGTTCAGGTCCGTAGCTCTTACGGTTCCTGAGGAAATACCGTGTGACGGACAGACGGACAGCGTAGCGAAAACAATAGGGTTCCTTTTTTCACCTTTGGTGTACGGAACCCTAAAAATTAAGTAAAATACGGAACCCTAAAAATTAAGCTAAATACAGTTTTATCTGCAGATAAAACTAACTAAACATTTTAAAATTTTTCGCTTCCGATTTTCATGAACTTTTGTACGAATAATGTATCTGGCATAACTACCATTACTCCAAAATCTTGAATCATTATACGTTCTAGTTTGCGAAATATAGCGACTTCAAACAAACAAAGTCTACTACAAGGACCTAATAAACAATAAACGAATAAACCAGAAATTTATACACAAAAAAACTACTCACTTTCGACATTATTTTCCACTTATTACATTTTAGAATTTATAAACTCTTAGTGCTGAAACCTTCATCTGAAATGTGCACTGTACTCAGTGATACAGTCCCTACTTGTTAAATAATTTACAAACCGCTTGAAAAACGTATTATAACGTAAAACGTGGCGGAAAATTTAAACCGAAGCGTTTAATTTAATATTTTAAATATAATTTTTTTTAGTTTTGGCCAAAAAAGAAGGAAAAAATCTTATAGTATTTAATACAGACCTGGGCAAAATGCATTACTTTTGCATTAGCATTAAACTAAAAAACACCAATGCAAATGCAAATTTATTGAATTAACACTAAATCGTATGCTTTTAATGCATTATTTTTCCATTGAATTAAAATCCCCTCAAAGTAATGCGCTAATATTGCATTGGCATTAAATTTGATATTTTTAATGCACTATTTTTTGCATTGAATTAAAATGTCCTCAAAGTAATGCGCTAATATTGCATTGGCATTAAATTTGATATTTTTAATGCACTATTTTTTGCATTGAATTAAAATCTCGTCAAGGCAATGCATTAATATTGCATTGGCACTAAATCACACGTGAAAAATGCACTAATTTTGCATTAGCACTAATGAAGTAATGCAATATGATTCCATTGTCACTAAAACATATTGCGCACACAAAATTAAATAAAGGGTGAACAAAACAAATGAAGATTAAAGAATACAGTAAAGTTCACATTGAGGTCACCTACATATGAAAAATATTCATGGAACATACATATCGCACTTACGGCCCTTTTCAGAATGTACAATTAAAAGCGAAGAGGGACTTTAACGAGAAGTTTCGTATGAAGAACTGTCAGTTAAAGTTCACGTTAACTCTTAACCATACGTTATGAAAAAGAAGGTTAATCAACAAGGAAGTATTAAGTCAAAATTTTAAAATTTTCAGTAGAGAAGAAAAACCGTTTGTGGTTACATTTTAAGAAAATTTAAAAATCCAAATACATCATGGTGAGCAAATTCCATTTGAAAATATATGTACATTGTTTTTATTTTAAAACCTTGCAATTATTATATAAGAATATCTATGTTTTGAAAAGAGTCGCAAATCAGAAAAAATTTGAGCAATTTCACAATAAAAACACTTACATTTCGTATTAAAATTATTAAGTAAAAAAAGTGATCAAAATACGTTGAAATTTTTTCAGTAGATAGATATTGGTGTTGTTAGTTGGTTTCCTGCAAAAAGTGAGATATCAAAAATTTCGACTTAATACCCTCTTGTTGATTAAGTGAGATGTGTATGTTCAATGAATAGTTTTCATTTGTAGGTGCCCTCAATGTGAACTTTACTGTATTTTTTAATTTTTATTTGCTTTGTTCATCCTTTGTTTAATTTTATTACGTACAATAGGTTTTAGCGACAATGCAATCATATTGCATTACTTCACTAGTGGTAATGCAAAATCAGTGCAATTTTTACTTGTGATTTAGTGCCAATGCAATATTAATGCATTACCTTGAAGTGATTTTAATTCAATGCAAAAACTAGTGCATTAAAAATATGAAATTTAATGCTAATGTAATATTAGTGCATTACTTTGAGGATATTTTAATTAAATGCAAAAAATAGTGCATTAAAAATATCAAATTTAATGCCAATGCAATATTAATGCATTACTTTGAGGGGATTTTAATTCAATGGAAAAAATAATGCATTAAAAGCATACGATTTAGTGTTAATTCAATAAATTTGCATTTGCATTGATTTGGTTTAATGTAGGAAAATGCTCAATGCATTACCTTATTTAATGCAAATTTCCCAGGTCTGATTTAATACAATGCATTGTAGGAAACTTTCCTCTAGTGGCCTCAAAAATAAATAGAAGGTATTTAAATCAATTGTTGATTGTTGATTGTTGTATTTTTCTGTAACACTCTATTAAAATTTAGGTATTTTTTAATTACAAACAAAAAAAAAATAGTTTTTCAATGTTCTATTGTAAATATTTATTGCAACATCCTATATAGAAATACTTTACTTTATTGCACATATACATATTTACTTAAGTAGCTTTAGCAAAAAAAATCTAAAAGATATCTTTAAAAGTGGATATTTAATTTTTTTTCTAAGACACCAAAAAATTATTACAGCCTTATTTATAAAAATTGTTAAGACTTTATAAAGACTTTGTAAGGAAAATTTGTATGGAAATTTGTTCTAAAAAACCTTTTTAACGTCTTAATAAGTTTTATAAACAAGGCTGTAAGTTTTTATTCCTAAATACGAGCACAAGCATACTTAAAAAAATGGATGACTCTAGCGACATCTGGTGGCGACATAAAGAGTTTTCTCTGAACCAATTTTTTTGTACCCTTAAGGTTATTTGCTTTTATTGCAAAAATATAAATAGCATCCGAACAGAAGACTCAAATTAAATTTTCTATTTTTGTTTATGGGGCAGAGCACTGTGCGCCGCCTATTGAAAAAATAAAAAGGTTTCATGGAATTAATTGCATGAAAATTTTCATAATACTCGTATAAGCTCATATTTAAGAACACAGACACAATATTTGTATTTTGTGAATAATAAAGCGAGTGAGTATTTATTTAATTGTATTTAATGATCATAATGATTATGATGTTAAAATTATAGTAAAATAAACCGCAATTGTTGTAAAATTGTTTACATTTAATAATTCATTGTTATTTAATGTAAGTTAAAACCCATTTATACATAAACACACATAAACACAAATTGAGACAAATTAATGGTTATGGTAAAAAAAAGTAAGCAAATGTATTACATTTAATTGAAATATATTCATGAATGTCCCTTAAAATAATATAAACAATGTTAAAAATAAAAAATAAAAGAAACAGAAATATATGAATTGAAAAGTAATTTCTTTATGCGGATTGTTTTATTTTTACAACGTTTAAGGCAAACGGCAAATAAATTTAAGACTTAATTAATTTTTCATAAATCTTATGAATTGCGATGTATTTGCAATTTAATTAATGTTTTTCGATTTCATTTGCACTTCTTACACCCGAGCTGCTCAAATCAAAAGTCTATCTTCATAGATGCTGAAGCAAGCCATTATTAACCTTCCAATTAATATATTGGAGAGTTTGCAGAGAATTGGAGAATTGGAGAAGCATTCTAACATTGAAGAAACACTCCAAACCGCGAGTGAACCATAGATGGGGGTATTGCAATATTGTGCAATCTGCAATATTTACTAGCGGAAATCACTCATCGTTGCATACTGCCCTTGCAAGTCCTGCAGATATTGCAAATGTAGCATACGTGCTAAATTCTGCAAGACCACAACAACAAAGTACATGCAACTTAGATTTGCATCACTTGAATAAATATGCAAAATCAAAACCCATTGCATGTTGAAAATTGCAAATGTTCTACGGCTGTGTTCTTCGTTTTTTTTTTGCAATAAAAACAAATAAAACGCAGGGGTTTAAAAAATTTTACGACTGCAGAGCCACCAAAAAGACTGCCTGTGCGGAAATTAAAATTTTGCTAAAGCTGGTCAAAAATTATTTCTAAAATAGTAAAAATTCAATTCACATAAAGCTTTTATGAAGTTTTATACAATTTATACAAAAACCGGATGCTTGCTTCATGTGAAAATATTACCGGCGGCGTTGGCGTTGAAATACTGGCCGCGGCTTAGCAGCGGTAAAGATACTTTACACAATTCTGTGAACAAACTGTTGCAGTTATAACTAATTTTCTGAGAACTTGAAAAAGACAGTCACGCTTTGTTGCAAAATATCATGCTATGTTTGCTAAAATTGCAGATGTGCAACGAAGAGTGATTTCCGCTACTGATTTATATTTCAACATGATTACAATAATTTTTTAGATTTTGATTGGTGATTGCAAAATTCCAATCAAAAATCCACATTATAGGTATTGATTTAAAAAACTTTAAAAAAAAATTATTTATTGGAGTAAAAAAACGCAATATTTAATATATTGAATTTTTTTCTTTAAATCAACATAGAATTTTTGCAATATGATAATATTTTAAAGAAATTTTATCTTTTTTTATGCTAAAACTTTAAAGTAATACTTCATAAAAAATAATAACAGATTAATGAATAATAATTTTATTTAAAAGATAAACTAAATAAACGCTGACTAAAAATGACAAAGAGAGCAATGTGAAAAAGTGCATAGTACTATTTGTTTTTAGCAAAACTAGCATTTCAAAATTATTATCATTTAACTTATGTCTCCGAGGAGCGTCTAGCATCCCACAGAAGAAGGTAAAGGTGTTTTAAATTTTAAAAACATTTGACTTCTTGTCAGGATCAAATAAAAACATATCTACTTCCTTGCGTATACCGACGTTTTGAATGAGTTTCGACGATCCTTACACCGAAAGTACTTAAAAAAATTTGTATTTACTTGCTATCGATTTCACCGAAAAATCGTAAAGAGGTATATTACAGGCAGAATTTAATTAATCATAAAATAATAGATCCTTAAAATATACTTATGCCCCATTATCTTTATTAAAATAACTATGTACATATATGCACATACTTATTAGTATATATATTTATATACTTTTATAATTATACTTATGCATACTCATAAGTATATTTTCCTTAAAAATGTATTTTAAAAAAATTTCATTTATTGAACTGTTTTATTAATTCATTTAAACGTCTGCATCATATTTATTAACGTTCCTTTTCACAATGTATGGTTAAGAGTTAACGTGAACTTTAACTGACAGTTTTTCATACAAAACTTGGCGTTAAAGTCCCTGTTAGCTTTTAATTGTACATTGTGAAAAAGCCCTTAAATTACATAAGATTACGTATAAGCTGACGATATATTATAAATATGCTTACTTTTCCAATTTCATTGCAATCGTTTCATGAATATTGAATATTGATTGCACCTTAAAATTTTTCAATAATTTCATTGATTGGATTTTTTTTCAAGAAATATTTGTTTATTGATATTGCATAAACTGGCTATAGAAATAAACTCTTTTTATTGCGATTGCATTAATATTTTTTATCAATAAATTTGTAGAAGAAATATTGCAATAAAAAGTTTTGCAATTTTATTGATTGCTATTGCAAACCTGATTTCAATCAATTGTTATTGCAATAACCCCATCTATGGAATGAATAAATACATATATAAAACATCTGCTTCGAACATTGGTTTTATTAACATTGAAAAAAGCAAAACTCATATGTTTTCATTGCACCAAATGAAACCAATATTGGTTTGCCAATTCGACTTGGATTCTTTAACACCCCTGATTAGTTCTTGCTACAATTCGTATTGTTGGTTTTGTGCACATGAAACATCCCAGCAAAAAAGAGACTCCAAAAAAGTCATGGAAATGTAGAGTTTGCCATCTGGAAGTAGTGAAAATTTGGATCGCATCTAATGATTTTTACATAGGGTTGTCATTGCAAGAATTTCTCTTTTTCGATGCCTGGTCACTGAATTGGAAGCGATATTAAGAAAAATTCCCTTTTTTGTGTTCTATGATAATATTTTCATCTAGGAAAATTTGTAAATAGTTACCTATTTTAACAATTCGTTTCTTTTTATACGAATTTAAATCCGAAACAGTGTTTTCATATAAATTTAAGCAAATAACTTTTAAGCTTAAGACTAAAATTAGTTCATAAATTTCTTTAAAAAAAATATATTTTTTTAAATTCTGGTGAGTATTTTCTCACACTATGGAGGAGTTACAAGGTTTTGTATGACTAAAATAAGCTTCTATATGGTTTTTAGCTCACTCTCGGCAAATTAAAAATATCGTTTTTTTTGGAAGCAATGAAAATGTAGTTCCACTAGAATGACTTCCATTTTTTTCAATGGGCTGCAGTGTGCAAATTTACTAACTAAATAAATTAAATAAAACAAATAAAAACCAGAAAACTCATATTAATTGATTAATTAAATAACAAAAATTACAAATTTTAAAAACTCCGAATATATGTAGAGAAGATGCGATATCTTTTAAGCGGCTAGACCGATTTTTTTAAAACGTTACTAAGAAGCCTCTCGATCAAGTCACCTTTCAAACAAAAAAAAACTAAATCAAAACTAATTAAACTAAACTAAACTAATTTTAAATTTACATGAAAACACTGTATCGGGCTTAAACTCGTATAAAAAGAAACGAATTCTTAACATAGACAACTATTTACAATTTTTCCTATATAAAAATATTATCATAGAACACAAAAAAAGGATTTTTTTCTTAATATCGCTTCCAATTCAGTGACCAGGCATCGAAAAAGAGAACTTCTTGCAATGACAACCCCATGTAAAAATCATTAGATCGGATCGAAATTTTCACTGCTTCCAGATCGCGAACTCTACATTTTCATGATTTTTTTTGAGTGTCTTTTTTTGCTGGGAGTATATATCAAAGACCTGCACAAGACCTCTTATAAAAACTTATAAGACATGGGGGAAATTTCAAATGCTTTACTAAAGCAAAATCTTCTAAAACAAACGCTAAACAACACTGTTGAAAATACATTTGTTTAACCTATTGCAGGTATAGGAGTAAAGAAGAAAATAATTCGTGACTGAAAAATTTTTGGTTTTGGTGCTTGTGCTTTTTTCTACGCATTGGCGCGTATACAAACGTCATGCATGTAATGTACATACATACATACCTGCATAATTTGTTTATACTCTCTTATTTTTCCTTTAACACATAATAGCTTACCATCTACATCTTACACACACACACACCCAAACGTACAAAATGCAAAATAACAAGCATACATGTATCAAAAGTACTTCTTTTGATTGTTTGTTATAAAAGAGAAGTCTTGGCGACATCGCTTGTTGACAGTCATATACACGTACACCAATACATCCATTGTGCTTCGTTTATAGTACGACAGTATTTATTATAATTTATATTATTTATAATACATGCCACGAGAATACATTTAAAAAACATGACGTATTTACATTTCAAAACTGTTTGCGCAGATCTCTATTGTATATATGTATTTACTGCATTAAAAATTTAAGTAAGCAGTAAATTTACTGATTACTGAAAAAATTCAGTAAATAATAATTGGTCGAAACAAAATCTACAAAAATATTTTTTATTATTTGATTTTTATTTTTTCGAGCGAAAATAAGTTAATTTTTTGATTTTTATCTTTCTGATTTTAAATGATTTTAAATCACATGCGTGATTTCTGTTGTTCTCTAAATTACAATTTGATGTTTTTCGGTGTGATTTTAACTTTTCGAAAACACATTGACACATTTTTTGTAATTTTATGGTGAATAATAAATAATAACATTATTTTTATAATGAATAGTGTTTTCATTGATTTTCATTTTGATTTCTTTTTATAAATTCGTACAAGAACAAGTCAGAGTGCTATATTCGGCTGTGCCGAATCTTATATACCCTTTACCAAAGTGCGTTTATGTAGTATAGAGATACAAACATAAGCACAGAGATATGTAGGTGCATATTCATTTCGTGAAAAAATTCATACTTTTTTTCTAGTGCAATTTTTAATTTTTTGGCATTATGTTTAATTTGGTGCTTTTTAAATTTTGGCGATTTGTTTCATATAGGCAATTTTTTTTTGGTTTTGGCGATTTTTTTCTGTCTTTGGCTTTTTTTTAATTTTGGCGATTTTTTTCGTGCTGGCGATTTTTTTGATTTTGACGATTTTTTCATTTAGGCGATTTTTTTATTTTTTATATATTTAATTTTTTTAGTTTTGACAGTTTTTTTCTCGTTTTGGCGATTTTTTTCGGTTTTTGGCGTTTTTTAATTTTGGCGATTTTTTTCGTTTTGGCGATTTTTTTGATTTTGCCGATTTTTTTCATATAAGCGATTTTTTTAATTTTTGGCATATAGGCAACTTTTTTGTTTTGGCGATTTTTTCCGGTTTTGGCGTTTTATTTTTTAATTTTGGCGATTTATTTTCGTTTTGGCGATTTTTTTTGATTTTGGCATTTTTTTTTCATTTAGGCGATTTTTTTAATTTTTGACGATTTTTGTTGATATAAAAATGTTTTTTTTTTGTTTTGGCGATTTTTGCGGATTTTTGTCATTGTGGGATTTTTGTTTGTTTTGACACTTTTTTCTCGTTTTGGCGATTTTTTTCGGTTTTTGGCGATTTTTTTTCATTTAAGCGATTTTTTTTAATTTTTGGCGATTTTTTCATATAGGAAATTTTTTTTTTTGATTTGGCGATTTTATTTCGGTTTATGGCGTTTTTTTAATTTTAGCGATTTATTTTCGTTTTGGCGATTTTTTTTTTGATTTTTGCGATTCTTTTTCATTTAGGCGATTTTTTTTTAATTTTTGGCGATTTTTGTTCACATAATCATTTATTTCTGTTTCGGCGATTTTTTTCGGTTTTTGGCTTTTTTTTTAATTTTAGCGTTTTTTTTTCATTTTGGCGATTTTTTTTTGTTTTGGCGATTTTTTTAAATTTTTGGCGATTTTATAATTTTCGGATTTTTTAGTTTGACCGTTTTTGAAAATTTCAAGAGTTTAACTCTTACAGTTTCCAAGATATAGCAATTTGTCAAAATTACATAGTCAAAATTTCATTAACTGATGGGCCACCCTTTAATTTAAATTTTTTTAATTTTAGTGTTAATTGTTGTAGCCTATATAAAAATACACTAATTTTACAAATTTCATGTGTCAATATACATATGTACACACATACATACAATTGTATGTATATTACATGGGATTTTAAAAGTTTTCGTTACTCATTTTGGAACACCCTTTAATTTTTAGCTTTTATATATTTGTTGTTGTAGCGACCAAATTTCTACACACACAGTCCAAATTTCAGACCCGTAGCTTTTACCGTTCCTGAGAAAATAGCCTTCTTCTTAAAACATGAAATATGTTTAATTATTAGGAAAAAAGTTAAAGTTTTCCAACCCTGGAAACGTTTTTTAATCTGTTAAGTTTTTAAAATTTTTTTTTAATTTTAAATACCAATTTTATTCATACCGAAGTATAAAATAAGTTAATTTAATAAAAAAGTAATAAAAACTTGTTTTCGGTAGTTATTTTCTATGGGTAAATTGAGTTTGACTTTTCCAGCTCTGAACCGTCTGCTCGATTTTGCTGAATTTCAATAGCAAAATTTTTCGGAAAATTTCTGACACACCAGTCCAAGAACGAAGTCGCTAGCTCTTCTGGGAGCTTGGGAAAACCGATTTCACGTACAGACAGACGGACAGACGGACAGACGGACATCGCTTGTTCGTCTTCCCTATGCATAAGGATCCAGAATATATATACTTTATGTGTCGCTTATTAATATTGTAGAAATTACAAACGGAATGACAAACCTATATATACCCTTTTACCATTTTTTGGTAAAGGGTATAAAAATATAAGTATTACAATTATTTGTTGAGTTACAAGAGTTTTTATTTTTTTTAGTTGAGGGTGTACGAATATGAACTTTGCATACTGTATGTATCATTTAAAAATTAGTAGCTACTATTGCACACTAGATGGTGTTCAGTGTATTTCTAAGCAGCTGTTAAGTTTATCTGTACTTCTTGTTGTCCGTATGATTACACTAATGCACTCATACATAGCTCACACCAATTTGATAATGCTTTATGATTGGTTAACGATTACATCGCACATCCCTGCAGGAAATGTAACTTGTGAATCAGTACTGATTCACTATTGGCTTTGTCGCCAGTACTACCGACTAATTATAACCCACTTGTTCCAATGCTTTTTGCTATAGACATTTAACATGTGCGTGTCATTAAAAAGCAACTAATGACATTGGAACTACTGATTAGATAGTTCTTTAGGGACCAAATGAAGAAATGGGAAACAGATAGTCACTAGCACATTTTAGTTATTCTAGTATACTCCTTTCATAATGAAATTGCGTATTTTGTTCACATTTTGGTATTTTATTAAACAAATATATAAAAAATGGAACTTATAATTAAAAAACATGCAATAACCGGGATTAATTCATTTATTCGTTCAGCATATCACCAGCAACTAGGGATTTTGTTTACCATCTCTATTAAATAAATACACAGACATATGTTAATCAAAGATTTTATGTTTCGCTGAATTAGTAAAATCAAACACTTACGAATGAATCTGCAAGTATGACAAACCTTTAACTGATGGCACAAAATCTTCCACAGGGTAAAACAATTTCCATAATTGGCACTTTCGCCTAAAATTTTTTAATTTTAACATTTTCTATTTTTTACAATATGGATTGTTATTTTATATCTGTTTTGCAAATTCTTTTTGTGTATTTTTTTAAATTATTGCTCAATACATTTAAATTCACCTATTAATTTGATTTCTTAAACTAATTTTTATAAACACTTAAATTTTGCTTTACGTCACTTTTGTTTTCAACAATCCAATAAAACAAGAAGAAGCATGGTTGTGTGTATAAAAAAAATGTTTTGTACGCATTAAGAGCACTACTAATAGACGCTGTGTTGATAATGTCACCAAAATAGTCGACAAAAGTGGTGACTTGGGGACACTTAACCCCACGTTTCCACGTTTACTCAAAATTTGTGATTGTATTGTAAAAAGATTTTTACTCCTTAGCGTATAGATGTTTACACGTCAAAATCTTAGGAAATTTTGTTTTAAAACCTCCTTTATAAAGCTTTTATAATTTTTATAAATAAGGCTGAAAGTATATATCAAATAATTACTTTTATTCGATTAACTGGTATTAATTTCTTGAGTTATTCATTAATAAGAAAAGCAATGTGAGTCCGATCACAGGGGAGATGTGTAAACATCTAGTAATGAATTTTTTTTTAAGTTGGAAGTACTTATGCTTTTAATATATTTTTTTAAATTAATCAATTAAAAGTATCAAAACTTTCAATATTATAAATACATAGGAATTTGCTGTTTTTTGTTTGTTTTATTTAATTTATTTGGTTAGTAAAGGGGTACACTGCAAAATATATGTATGTATTGCATTAAAAATTGCAGTAAGCAGTAAATTTACTGCTTACTGCAATAAATAATAAATTTTTACTGATAATGAAATTTAATTTGCATTACCAGAAAAATCGTAGGACCGTATTCAAAATGGCAAAGTTTTTTTCATTCAAATTTTGAAATTCTTGTATGAAAAATAGTTAGCCAGTTGGTAGAATAGCATTATGAATACAAGCATTACTGATTACTGAAAACTCAATGCACCTTATCATATCATAAGTCATTTATGTTCTTTATAAAAATTGCAGAAAATATTTTAATTTGAAATTTATTGGTCTATATGCATTTCATTGTTGCTGTAACAAATCATCAGTAGACTTCAACCACACATTTTGAATAGTCACAAACCTCTTATCTTATGCACAGACTTTCAAGAACTATTTGTTATCCAATGGATTTCTAATTGTATAAAGGTGTAGAAAAATAAAATAGATTCATATCGAATATAAATTATTTGCTGGGTTTTGTATGAGTTTCTAAGCCTACTATGCTTAATTTTCTTTTGTGATTTTCAAAAATATTATTATTTGTGAATTCTCAAATAGTTCTTGAAAGTCTGTGCATAAAATAAGAGGTTTGTGACTATTCAAAATGTGTGGTTGAAGTCTACTGATGATTTGTTACAGCAACAATGAAATGCATATAGACCAAGCTGATAAATTTCAAATTAAAATATAATTATGACAATATGTCGAATAATAAATTTCTTAAAAGAAAATATTTTAGTAATCAGTAAAAATTTACTGCTTAAAAAATTATTTTTACTGAAATTTTAGTAGTAGTGCAAAGTGCTTATCTATGGTAAATGCCTTAAGTACAAATAGTTAATATTGGCTAATGGTAACTAAAATAAGATATATAAATATTTAACTCTACTGTATTTCAAAATAAATGAAAAACTGCATCTATAGTTGTGGTGCTTGTGGAGAATTGCTCATATGCAAGTGGAAAATAAAAATTTTAATAAAGCTTGTGACAGTGGGTTTGCAAAATGTGTATTAAAATCTTCACCCATAATAATTGGCATGAGATGGAGATTGTTACCCAATTGTCATGCACCAGCTTCAGTGTAAGGTAACAGTGTGTAATGAAGATATGTTATAATATAATATTATAAATTCTTTACATTTTGTTCAAAGCGTAGTTTTTCATTTATTTTAATAAGCATTCATACATGCACACTAATTTATTTTCATGTACGTGTGTTTTTTGGCAGTACATCGCATAAGATTATTGTTATAGGACTTCTTATAACAACGCTCTCTTGAAAAATCTTATAAGATTGAGATAACACTAATTTGAAGTCTACACGTAACATAATTCTCTCTGCGATTGAATTTGCCGCTCCCATCTTACATATTATATTAGGTGTAGACTCTATGTTATAAAGACTGCTATATATCTGTTAAACAAATATTTGACATTGAAACCGCTCTTTTGTTTAAAAGTTAATATATATTTTATTTATTTTATATTTTTCAACTTTTTAACAAAATTACCCCACTGGCAACAGTATTACACTTCACAAGCAATTTCTATTAAAATTAATTCCTGAAGGTATGCTTTAAAATTCGGTTGAGTGTAATTCTATGCAGCTGTTAAGTTCTTTTGTACTTATTGTTCGTATGATTACACTAATATGCTCATGCATAGCTCATACCGATTTGATAACACTTTACGATCTTAAGGCCGGGGCACAATGAATCCGTTATACGTTAAACTTCACATTTTTCAACTGACAGCTAAATTGAAATACACGATTTCTTATGAGGTATGTTACACTCAGTACGTGTCCGTCAACGCAAAGTACAAAAATTGTTCAACTTTTAACTTTTTGCGTACGTTGAGTAGTTTGACAGATATTGGTTGGTTTTTTTTGGTATGTTCTGATTTAAGTTTTTGTGTGTCTGGCAGCAAAGATAAAATTAAACAAAAGAAATAAACGAAACAAATAAAAAAAGTTGAATTTAATAAATAAAATGGAGAACCAACCTATAGAAGCTGTTCAAATGCTTCCGTCAATAAAATACTCATTGTGCCCAACTTCTCCGTCGTTGCGTTAATGTCAGTTGAAAAAGGCGAAGTTTAACGTATGACGGATTCATTGTGCCCCAGCCTTTACTAAAAATTTGTGATTGTATTGTGAAAAAGATTTTTACCCCCTACTGTATAGATGTTTACTCATCAAAAATGCATATTTCCACTATTCAATCAAATAATCGAAAAAAATCTCTCCCTTAATCGAGTGAATACTCTAATAAATAAACAGTGAAACATAATAAATATAAAGGTGATATGCATGTAAAGTTTCACCATAAAATAATAAATTAATGCCCTACTTACTACCTTATGCTCATACCTTATATTCATTGTTATAATATCTGACACCATTTTAAATTTATCCATGTTTTGCTTGCATTCTTCCTTCTTGGTTTTTAATTAATTGAATTTAATGAGCGTTATAATACTTACGGCATCTATTAACTACATTTTTCATAGACCATTACGCCATCATCAATATTTAATGGACTTGTACATTTTCTTTAGTTGTTTCGTCTTTAATTTTTAAATGTTTTTCTCACTTAATTTTCCTCAAGAGTAAAATGATGATGATATATTTTTTGCTTCGCTACATTTTGCTACAATCCAATATGTTCGGTTGGTTGGCTGCCCAAAGATCCTCTTGAATATTTCTGACTCGCATGAACGAAAGTAGTACATGTTAGTTTGTTTGTTGTCAGTCTATTTGATGGGGATGCTCATTTAATTAATATCTTCTGTCTTATCGATTGTACCTTCAGTCGTTCATTTTGAAAATATTACACATTTCCTCTTTTGCTCTATCCTTTATGGCCAAGTTAACATTATGCTTTATTAGTAATTTCATACAAGTTAGTTTGAGTTTGAGTTTGATTTTCTTTTTTTTTTTTAATTCAACATATAGTACCATAACCGCCAAAAACGCTTAAGCGACATAATTTTTGAAGTTAATTTTTTGACCAAAATCGTTTAATTGCGATCGTAAGTAATCGATTTTTCGTTAAAAAAAACGAAGTGCAAAAAATGTGTCGTTTAAGCTTTTTTGGCGGTTACGCCTTGATATTTATGTATAGTTTTTATTTAAGGAAACCCTTAAGGATACTTATTTGTGTGTAGAGAAAGTTTTTCATTATATGAACGAACATTTTACAAAACTGTTTTTTGTATAAAGATGTTGTTACTGCTGCTGATAAAGTTGTAGTTTCTTGTAAATTAGATGACAAATAGAAAATAAACGAATCACTTGTTGCTACTTGGTTAGCTAAGTGTGAAAAACGACCAAGTGAGTGTTAGAAACTTTCGTAAATGAAACAGACTGTAATATACAATTTCGTTTAAATGCTCATGGGACGTTTTTTTTTGTTCTGATGGGCACTAATTAAACGGATTTATATTTCTTAAACTTTTAGTTCTTACATACCTTTACGACATGTATATGTAATAGTGGCCTGCGTAAGCAGTCTTGAAATGTAAATACGTCATGTTTTTTAAATGCACTCTCGTGGCATGCATTATACTAAGCCAATAATAAGTGCTGTCGCAGTATAAACGAAGCACGATGGATGTATTGGTGTACGTGTATATGACTGTTAACAAGCGATGTCGCCAAGACGTCTTGTTCAAACAAACATTGAAAATAAGTACTGTTTATACATGTATGCTTGTTATTTTGCATATTGTACGTTTGGGTGTGTATGTAAGATTTAGATGGTAAGCTATTATGTTTGTGTTTAAGGGAGGTTTTTTAAAGCAAGCGCATACAAGTCATGTAAATGCATGTGTGCTTTTGTATGTGCGCAGAAAAATAAGAGAGCATACAAAAAGTATGTAGGTAAGTATGTATGTACATGCATGACGTTAGTATACGCGACAATCAGAGAAAAATCCACAAGCACAACAAATTCTTCAGTCACGAACTATTTTCTTCTTTACTCTTATACCTGCAATAAGTTAAACAAATGTATTGCCGAACACCTTGTTTAGCGTTTGTTTCAGAAGATTTCACTGTAGTAAAGCATTTGAAATTGCCCTCATGTCTTAAAAGTTCTTATAAGACGTCTTTTGCAGGTCTTTAATATGTAAAGTACTTGCACCTCTAAGTTTACACCTCATGCTTGCTCACATATTTATTACTTTATGAATTTACTCTTATTCTTAACGAAAATTTCCATTTATATTTCGCGCCGAAATTTGGAAGAGAAACCCGAACAAAAAAGTATGTTGGGTGATCCTAACTTAAGTAAAACTTCAAAATCTTTGGATATGGCTATAATAGAGTCTAGTCAAGACTCTGGTACTCTAACTAGAGAGAATTTAAAAAAATTTTTTCAATAATTTAATAAAAGCCAACAGTACAGTTGCCAACGATTTAATTAAGGATTCGATTTAATGAGAGACGAATTCAACTGTTTTACACCTACACTTTGAAATATTTTCTTCTAGCAAAAAATACAGTACAAAAACGAAAGCTAAGAAATTCAGAAATAATTTTTTTGCAGAATATTCGTCGCTGAGTCTGATGGGGCCTTTTCGCAAATGCATCACTGCGCTGCAAATGGAAATTTGAATGTCCTAAATTACTTCACTAAAGTAGATAATACACAATCAAATGTCAGATATGGGGTACAAACATGTCTACTACTGAAAAAGATTATCAGCGAACTTGCTGGCATGATGCAGAGCAGTGATGCATTTACGAACAGGCCCATAATGACCATCCAAGAGAAGGAACTATCGATAGTAATAAAAAAGAAATGTTCTAACAAAATTAACTGAAACAATTAGAAGTGCTCAGAATTTAAAAAAAAAGTAAAACAGGGCTCTAGTAGCATAATCAATGATTTTTATTTGTTTAGAGAGTCAGTCGTTAAGCTGCTCTTGGTGAACATCTCTCGCATCATGTTGTTTGGCCTTCGAGAGTTTTTCGTCTCCCTCGCACTGGTTGACTGATCTGCCACGGATTACCGTATAATCTTGCGGTATTTTGTGGAATTTCTTTAACAACCACGTTGCTACTTCCTATGTGAAGGTATAGGTCGTGTACAGTCAGTCATAAAACTTTTTAAAATACTGTTAATAACATCTTGGGCATCTTGGTCTACGTTACTCCGCCCATATTTGTGCAACACCATAGGTATTATGCAAATTTACTTTGCATTAATATGTTTAATAAATAAATAAATAAATGTTTTGAGAAATAGAGGAATATGACTGAGAAAGTACAGTATGTCAAATAATTGTTTTTA
This sequence comes from Tachina fera, assembly GCA_905220375.1. Taxonomy (NCBI): domain Eukaryota; kingdom Metazoa; phylum Arthropoda; class Insecta; order Diptera; family Tachinidae; genus Tachina; species Tachina fera. The sequence goes on along the minus strand of LR999967.1, from coordinate 78,145,087 downwards.
CATAGTTAAAATCGTTGTAAATTTTTACTTTTATCGTAAATAGTTTTCCCCTTTTTGCATTATGAAATTTTTTTGTAGTTGACTTCATTTTATATACATTTAAGTGCACATATAGTCGTAAGTTATAAGCAAAATTAAGAATGAGAGCATAAAAATTACATGAAAACCAAAAAAACTCAAAAATTTCTTTGTCAAGAAAATGTTTTTACATCCTTGTATTATATAGTAAGCAAATGGGAAAGATTTTAAGGTGTACAAAAATGAATATTGTTTTTGGCCACCATTGGCATCAAATAGGCATGTAAGACGACTTCTCATAAAAAATTTTTTTTTCCATATATACCTCTGAAATTTCTCACTTTCCCCTCGTATTACTGTTCTTAACTCCATTTAGTTCTTGAAATATAATTTGGAAACACTATTTTTCAGTTAAACCCATAAATTTTGAATAGGATATAGATCTGGACCTTGAGATGGAGTATCCACAACTTTGCCGCAATTGAAAAGACACCATGTTCTTACCCAAAGTGCCCTACATTTCAGGTCAATACATTAATACAAATTTAAAACTTCCACGTTTACCAGCAATAACGCCAACCTTACTCAAGCTCTCATCCAAAAAAATACTTCAATATATTGAGCTACTGCCCTGCATCCATAATATTTTCAATAAAGCAAATTTATTCCTCCCTTTACAGCATAAACATATATACGTATACATACTATATATACCTCCAATCCATCAACCAAATTATTTTAAATTTTACAGTTGGGTTAATGGTTTCACTTCCCAATATTTTAAAAATTTTTTTCATCCATACTTTGTTAGGTCTGAAATTCTAATAAAGCAGAAGTTTGGTTTCGTCGCAGCAAATCACATTATCGTAGTAGCCATCAAGCTTGGAAGTATGCGTTATCGCAAAAGGCAATTGTTGTTCTTTGTGCTGCACTCTAAGAGGCGGGGATTTGCGAGCAGTTCTTGAAGTACAATCTATTTATTTATTTATCTTTTTAGCAATTGCCTTTGTCTCATGGGAGAGTGTTACTGAGCGGTACTTCAATACGTTGAAATGGTTTTTGGTTGACAGCGCGAGTAAGGTTGGCTTTATTGCTGATATGTATGGACGTTTTAGATTTTATTAATTAATGTATTGACCTCAAACATGAGGCACTTTGGGTAAGAACATGGTGTCTTTTCAATTGCGGTAAAGTTGTGAATACTCCATCTCAAGGCCTAGATCTATGCCCTTTTTAAAATATATGGGTTTATTTGAAATAAAATTTTCCAAATGGTATTTCAAGAACTAAATGGAGTTAAAAACAGTAATACGAGGGGAAAGTGAGAAATTTCAGCGGTTTATTTGGAAAATAAATAATTTTTTTATAGAAGTCTTCTTACAAGCCTATTTGGTGCCAATGGCGGCCAAAAACAATATTAATTTTTGTACACCTTAAAATCTTTCCTATTTGCTTACTATATAATACAAGGATGTAAAAACATTTTCTTGACAAAGAAATTTTTGAGTTTTTTTGGTTTTCATGTAATTTTTATGCTCTCATTCTTAATTTTGCTTATAACTTACGGCTATATGTGCACTTAAATGTATATAAAATGAAGTCAACTACAAAAAAATTTCATAATGCAAAAAGGGAAAAAATATTTACGATAAAAGTCAAAATTTACAACGATTTTAACTATGTAAAAACAATTACTTGACATACTGTATATATTCCGTATTATGGATTGCTTTCGATTTCCTCAACATCTACGATAAGTAAAAAGATTTTTCCAAGTCAGGTTTTACCAAAACTAAACATTTAAAACAAATTATTTTTCTGAAAGATTGTGTTAGAAGATCTCTTTAAACTATATAATGAGCTCACAAATTTGTGAATTTTTAACTAATACATATACATATATGATTTTTTTCGCTTGATTTAGTTTAAAAAATCTTGTGTGTGTATCTTTCTTTTTGTTTTACTAATAAACTAAGATTAATGGGCCTTATTACGAGTGTCGTATTTCGACTACGATTACGACGATTTCGTACTAGATTAAAGCAAAAATGTTGCAATATTCATTAGTCTTCTACAAAATCGTCGTAGTCGAAGTGTCGTAATACGACACTCCTAATAAGGCCCAATAAATAATTTATGCACTTGTATTTGTTGAAATTACTGGATTTATAGAAAAACTTTATTAATCGGTTAACCGGTTAATATCGAAATTAACCGATTATTAATGGATTAAGCAAAAACCTCGATTAATTACTCGAGCGATTAACCCATTAAAGTAAAACCCCTAGTACATACATATGTACACAATTTCGGTTGTTGTAAATTTACAATTCTGGTATTCATTTCATTTCATTTATTTATTCATTTGCCAATAGGCTATATGTATTAGCCTATTGGCCAATTACGTTTGTATTACTAGTAATAGTACTATTCTATGGAAAGTAATCATAGGTTTTTTTTTCTCGTCATTTGCCGAGTCAACTGATATTTTCTGCCCACTAAAGGCCTTATTCAGAAAAAAATAATTCAGGTTTACGAAACCTTTAATAAACAAATTTACATAAAAAATTTGCCACCTTATTGCAAAAACGATTGGTAAATTTAAAGTTGGTTTAACAAATGAATTTTGTATGACAAAACCGAGTTTAACGCATGCTTTAACTTTGCATAAGAGCATTGTTCTCTAAACCTTTTGTAAAACAAAATAATGCTTGTTATATCGTTTATTATACCAATTCGTTGTTAAATAAAAGAAATCATCAGATATTTGAATCCGAAATAGGTTTTGAGTATTATAATAAGTAATGAAAGAAACATTTGACTAATTCTTAAAAAATAAAATCTTGAAATACACTTTAAGAAAATTTTGTATGAAAAATTTAAATAAAATACATTTCACTCATTTTAAATTTTATGAATATGGGGGTTATTAGTCTGTAGAAATAAAAACAATACATTTGCAGTTAAAAAAACAGTAAACATGATTAATGTTTATTTAGTATTTATGTATATTAGTGTTAATAACTTGCCCTAAAATTGCATTTTAACATGAAAGTTTTTCGCGGTTTCTACTTCGGAACCTTTTAGTTATCTTTTAAATTTAAAGTGCTTTTAATGAAATTCGTTACTCCCATTTTCGGAACTCACAGCCTTCGGGTGGTTTTACATCCACCTTATCTTTGGACACTTCATTCCAATTTGTACTTAAAACTGTTCCGCCGGATTCTGAAAATGATTTGTTCATAGCTTTCTGTACTTCAGGTGAGGAAGAACAATAGATTTTCTTGAACAGACGCTGCAAGGCTTCTTCGCTTTGCGCTTCTTCCTCTTCAGACTTTTCCACTTCTTTGGCCAAACCATCCCAGTTCTTTTTGTGTAGGGGAGGTGGTGGTACCAAAACAGGTTTAAGCTCCAGTACCTCTTCCAAACAGTCCCAACGTATACCAGTCTCCTTTGCCAGTGTAATTTCTACTTTGGACGGAAAATCTTTGTATGAAGAACGTTCAACACTAATTGGAGCGAATAATTTCATATCCAATTCATAACCATCGGCTGTCATATGGACTCGTTGTTTTTCAATGTCAACCTTATAATTTTTTTCTTTGGCATTTTTTAGCATCACACTGATAACCACCTTGGCATCCGACTGGTACCAGTCATGGCGTACAGACATTTTGTTTCTTTGTGCTTTTTGTTCCAAAAATATTAAAGTTTTCTTTTTAAATGTTGAAATTACTAACTCGATGAGCAATCAGATAAATTTTTCAAAACTATTTGTGGTTTCGTTCTGTAATCAATTTCTTTTGTTATTTGTTTTGACTAGCAGTTTCTAGAATAAAGGAAGTGCTCGGACGAAACTAAATAGACAACAGGATGATGCATACAAAATTTTGTTTAAAACAGATGTGATCAGTGCTGCCACAACCAAAATTCGCTTTAAAAGTTACCAAATGAGAAAATATATAAACCAAATTTCAATATGTAGTATTTTTATTAAATAACATCCCAGCAAAAGGAAAGGAAAGAAGTTCTCTTTTGCGATGCCTGGTCACTGAATTGGAAGCGATATTAAGAAAAATTCCCTTTTTTGTGTTCTATGATAATGTTTTTATCCAGGAAAAATGGTAAACAGTTACTTATTTTAACAATTCGTTTATTTTTATACGAATTTAAACCCGAAACAGTGATTTCATGTAAATTTAAGCAAATAACTTTTAAATTTTAGATTAAAATTAGTTCACAAATTTCAGTTTTTTAAATATAAAGTAAACAAAACTTGCAGTTCACAGTATAATAGTTTGAATGTGTGTGATGTTAAATTTTAAAATGTATAACCCTTGACACAAACCTTGTGCTTTGTTAAGCTATCAAAATTACACTAATGCCTTTCCAACGGACTTTTCCATTAAATGATGCAACCGAGACGGAAAAAATTAGTTTATTAAAGCCCATGAATCTATTTCTGAAAAACATGAATTTGAACCAAATATCGTCAAGTTTTCAACTTGAAATTTCCTGAGGGTTACGCACTTTTCTTGGGAAGGAGGTGATGCGGGCGGACAAAAGTGGTCACCTTTTATGGACTACATAGTACTCTAAAAACGTGCATTCTCAGAATTACTGGAAGTTCGAGTTTTCAGGAGACTTTCTAAAACCTTTAAATTTGTCCAACTAGTTAAGATTTTCCGAGATGTGACCAATTTTTTTTAGCAAGGAGGCAATACGGGCGGACAAACGTGGTCAACTCCTATGAACCACATAGTGTTCTGTAGTACAGAGTTTAGTTAAATTAAAAGTTGTTGACAGTGTTGTAAAAGAAAAGTATTGTAAGCAAGTGAGTACCAATCAAGGCGAAGTCATAACACATAAGTCACATAACACATAAGTCACAGCTGTTTTATTTTCAGTTGCCTTGGTAGCCAGAGATGCCAATGTAGCGCCTTTTGCGCTAGATTTAGCGCGTTTTAACTATGCCAAACGCGCTTTTTCCGACTTAGCGCTTTTTATAAAAATCGCGCTAAGTTAGCACGTTTTGAATAAAGTCGTAACATCATTTTATTTCAATATATTTTTACTTTTTTGGTATAAGTTTAACAAATTTCTAGTATCCAAAATACTGATAATGATTTTCAAGTTGGTTATTGATTCAGCTGTCGCAAATAAAATTACGTTGATCTTACCTTAGAATTGAAAACGCATTTTAATACTGTAAATGGCAAATGGTTTTGAAATTTAACAGCTAAAAATATGTATTAATGACCCAAAAAGTTTACACAACGTATTAAGCATCTATTCTAGGTAAAATACAAAAAGCATTTGCATCGCAAAACTATTCGACAACTTATATGTTGTTGCAAAGTTTGACAAATAAAATTAAAATAAAAACTAAGGATTTGGATTATTTGGAAGGCGATTATGATTCTGTATTAAATGATTTTAGTTATTTCTAAGGAGCAATATTGCTAAATCTGAAAAACGGTTACTACAAAAATTTTACTTACTTATACATGCATTGACTTTTATTAAAATTTAATTTAGCGCGCTAGAAAATAGCGCGTTTTGGCTATAAATAGTTGACAATGTTGTAACTTATCGCGTTCTAGCGCGTTTTGAGAGGGGCAATAGCGCGTTTGGTTTGTAAATAGTTGGTATCGCTGTTGGTAGCAATACTAAAAATTTAAGAGCATAAAAGCTTAAAAAGTATAACATAAAAAATATGTACATGTGTAGCATTATTTTGGAAAAAAATAACCAAAATGAAAAAAATATTCACATCTCCACATTAAAGAAAAAAATAACAACTTTTGGTTAGAAATAACCAAAAACGGCAGCCCTGGATGTGATATAAATAATAAAAATGGGATATTACTTTACTATGAATTGCTTCCTTAAAAAACGAAATTGTCTGGTGGAATCATTTCTTTTATGCGAAAGATTGGTTGTTTCTCTAGAATGTCTTTTAAGTTTATTGGTAAAAAAAGCTGTGGAAATAATTCTACATGATGAATTAAATAATTTGGATATTGTAGATATCGGTGCTAACTTAACGGACCCCATGTTTCGTGGCCTCTATGGAGGTTCTCAAAAACATAAGGATGACTTACAATTGGTGTTGAACCGTTCTTGGTTACAAGGCTTGCAAAAAATGATCATAACAGTGGGTACGCTAAAGGAAGCCGATGAAGCTTTAAAAATGGCTAACACAGATGGTAAGAAAATTTTAAGGAATACTTCATATGATACATATGTACAGTATGTCAAATAATTGTTTTTACATAGTTAAAATCGTTGTAAATTTTGACTTTTATCGTAAATATTTTTCTCCCTTTTTGCATTATGAAATTTTTTTGTAGTTGACTTCATTTTATATACATTTAAGTGCACATATAGTCGTAAGTTATAAGCAAAATTAAGAATGAGAGCATAAAAATTACATGAAAACCAAAAAAACTCAAAAATTTCTTTGTCAAGAAAATGTTTTTGCATCCTTGTATTATATAGTAAGCAAATGGGAAAGATTTTAAGGTGTACAAAATGAATATTGTTTTTGGCCGCCATTGGCATCAAATAGGCCTGTAAAACGACTTCTCATAAAAAAATTTTTTTTTCCATATAAACCGCTGAAATTTCTCACTTTCCCCTCATATTACTGTTCATAACTCCATTTAGTTCTTGAAATATAATTTGGAAACACTATTTTTCAGTTAAACCCATAAATTTTGAATAGGATATAGATATGGACCTTGAGATGGAGTATTCACAACTTTACCGCAATTGAAAAGACACCATGTTCTTACCCAAAGTGCCTCATGTTTGAGGTCAATACATTAATAAAAATCTAAAACGTCCATACATATTAGCAATAAAGCCAACCTTACTCGCGCTGTCAACCAAAAACCATTTCAACGTATTGAAGTACCGCTCAGTAACACTCTCCCATGAGACAAAGGCAATTGCTAAAAAGATAAATAAATAAATAGATTGTACTTCAAGAACTGCTCGCAAATCCCCGCCTCTTAGAGTGCAGCACAAAGAACAACAATTGCCTTTTGCGATAACGCATACTTCCAAGCTTGATGGCTACTACGATAATGTGATTTGCTACGACGAAACCAAACTTCTGCTTTATTAGAATTACAGATCTAACAAAGTATGGATGAAAAAAATTTTTAAAATATTGGGAAGTGAAACCATTAACCCAACTGTAAAATTTAAAATAATTTGGTTGATGGATTGGAGGTATATATAGTATGTATACGTATATATGTTTATGCTGTAAAAGGAGGAATAAATTTGCTTTATTGAAAATATTATGGATGCGGGGCAGTAGCTCAATATATTGAAGTATTTTTTTGGATGAGAGCTTGAGTAAGGTTGGCGTTATTGCTGGTAAGCGTGGAAGTTTTAAATTTGTATTAATGTATTGACCTGAAATGTAGGACACTTTTGGTAAGAACATGGTGTCTTTTCAATTGCGGTAAAGTTGTGAATACTCCATCTCAAGGTCCAGATCTATATCCTATTCAAAATTTATGGGTTTAACTGAAAAATAGTGTTTCCAAATTATATTTCAAGAACTAAATGGAGTTAAGAACAGTAATAAGAGGGGAAAGTGAGAAATTTCAGCGGTTTATATGGAAAAAAAAAATTTTTTATGAAAAGTCGTTTTACAGGCCTATTTGATGCCAATGGCGGCCAAAAACAATATTCACTTTTGTACACCTTAAAATCTTTCCCATTTGCTTACTATATAATACAAGGATGTAAAAACATTTTCTTGACAAAGAAATTTTTGAGTTTTTTTGGTTTTCATGTAATTTTTATGCTCTCATTCTTAATTTTGCTTATAACTTACGACTATATGTGCACTTAAATGTATATAAAATGAAGTCAACTACAAAAAAATTTCATAATGCAAAAAGGGAGAAAAATATTTACGATAAAAGTTGAAATTTACAACGATTTTAACTATGTAAAAACAATTACTTGACAAACTGTATGTATGTGAAGTTACCTTGCAGAATGTCCAACTAGTATTTTAATAGTACAGAAACATCCACTAGTTTCCAACTTTAAAACTTTCCAACGCCATCTTAATGCTCAAATTAGCTTTGGGTGTGCTCAGAAAATTACTGTTATAATGTCCGTGTACATATGCATATACATAGTACGTATCAGAGAAGAGAATGAGACCATTCGCATTTGCTAACAATTCATAAATTCGTTGCTATTGCCATGCATTTATTCGACAACAATAACAAATGTAATTGCTATGATACCATTCATTGCGATTTGTTGATTGCTCATACGCACTCTATTATTTCATGCCGATATAACACAAGCAGCGAAATGAAATGATGCAACATGAAAGAATGGATTTCTGTCATACCATTCACTCAGTATTCGCTGATCTTTTGTATATCACGTTTAAATAAAAGGTTTATTTTAAGTGGTTTTTATGGTTATAAATAAAAAAATGCAGTATGAGGGAGGAAATTTTAGAAAAACCAAATGTTGATATTTACAGTTTTAGAAAAAAAGATGAACAAAATAAATTTTGGATAATGTAAAATCAAGGTTGGAAACCGAAACAAATAACAGTATCGGTATTTATACCGGTACAACTAGTTTTTAAATTTCGGTATCGGTATTTTTTTTATTTCGGTAACGGTATTACCGGTACATACCGTTACCGAGTTTATAATACCGGTATACCGATATTACTGCTAAATTTATTAGTTCAGAAAGTGGACGTAGTAAAAAATCTTTTTTTTTTGTTGAAGTACTTCGAAAAGGTAGTATTTTTACATTAACATAAAAATTATTTAAACATATATGTTTCTATATATGTTTTTATACTTTTACTAAAAAATAAGCAAACTGCAGTTGAAACTTTGCATATATATATAGTATACATATTGGTTAACTTAACAAAAAATAAAAATAAATACATACGGTGTATGTACATATACTATACACGATATACATGTAGAATTGTATGCAATTAGTAATGTGCGAATATTCGTGTTCGAATTCCAGAATATTCGGCCGTTTTAGATATTCGTATTCGTACTCGCCAAATTAAGACGAAACGAATATTTGAATATTTCAATTCAAATAATAAACGATATTCTTGTAGCCAACTTAAAACAAACAAAACAAATTTCTGGTACAATTAATATTAAAAAAGTTAAAGTAAGTAATTTTCTTCACCTCAAGAGATCAATCTTTAACTTCTGATATAAAAGCTTAGAAAATTTTCCTCCATTATCCCTATGAATCCATTAACCATATATTTGAATTAGACCTATTTTTATTATAAATATCAAATTCCAAGTCTGTATTACAGAGCACGAAGCCGATGTACTATGGTGGTCGGCGGCGGCTAAGAGAAAATATCATCGGCGGCGGCTAAAAGCCGGCTGTGAGCCGAAAAATTTTCGCCTTCGGCGGCTAAGCAAATGTGTCGGCTAACACAATAATTTTGTTTATTTTGCTTACCTGCAAGGACTATAGATTATTAAAACCTACATATTCCAAATATATACAACGGTTGCAACGTTTAAAAAAGGGTGTATTTTCACGGCCGCTTGGAAGGATGTTCTGGTTTAGAACGTTGCCGTTATAATGGGTGCCCCAACAAGAATGCAAGATTTAAATGACTGATGCAGCAATTGAATTGTTTCTCTGGCTGTATGACATGTGGCGCCGTCTTGTTGAAACCACATGCCCTCCACATTCATTTCTTCAATTCTACGCACGAAAAAATTGGTTCATTTCAATTTGCTGAGCTCGGTGTCGAATTGAGGTGGATGGAGTTTGAGCGGCATCATCACGTACAGCTGCGACATTTTCGGTCGATCGACCTGGTCGAAGGCGCGTTGCTTTCTTTACATCACTAACAGACCCAGTTTCGGCAAAATTTATCCATTAGTCTCTTTACGGTTGACTCTTTTGGAGCAATTTGTGATCTTAAATTGATCGCAATTTGCGAACTGTAGCCACAAAACAATTCCACAATGAGAATGCGTTGTTCATTCGTGTAGCGCTCCATTTTTACTAACCTCGTACCTTCTACTAGCAAACAATAACAATTCTTCAAATGTCAAACAATTATTCAACTGAAAAAACTACTTTAATGTCTGCCGCAGTGAATAATATGTTTGCGAAATCAACTCAAATGTCATTCAGTGCCTGCATAAACGCCTTTCATTTCGTTCGTAGTTTGAGCTTGAAATTACTTAATTTCGTGTCAGCCTGAATGGGCTATAAGAATCAAATATCGTATACCAGTTTATTATAAGCTTTGTTATGTATTTGGAAATTATCCTACATCTCGTGATCCATTGAATATAGCTTAACAAAACTACCCCCAAATATACTCGATAGAGGAAAACATATTTTCGTATAAAAAACCTGCGTGCATACTATATAATTCTTCCAACAAAAAATTAAAAATAAATAAACACAGTATTTTGGTAAGAAAATGATGCCAGATACATTTCATACACGAGTGGTCGACTGAGCCGTGCGCCGATCACAGCCGCATGCATCGGCGGCGGCGCAATTTCGAGACAAAATTCGGCGGCGGCTGTTAAGCCGGCTATGCGCCGAACAGCTTCGGGCTCTGGTCTGTAAACAAAAAATTTATTATACCACCTTAATAAAAGATATGTTTTTAAATATTTCCAAAAATAAGAAATTTTTTAAATTTTAGTTGAACTATAGTGAATTTTAATTAGAAATAATTTCTTACGGCCCTTTTCACAATGTACAATTAAAAGCTAACATTGACTTTAACGGCAAGTTTTGTATGAAGAACTGTCAGTTAAAGTTCACGTTAACTCTTAAACATACATTGTGAAAAGGGACGTTAATCGGGCTTCAGTTCAGTAATTTCAGTTCTTATTGAATTAAATATTTTTTTATTAATTAATGTGAGTTTCTAAAGAAGAAAAAAAATTAAACTAGACTTATAGCTGGGGGAAATATTTCCAAAAATCAAATCAGAGTCCGGCGAAAAATAATAAAGTTCCATTTTTAGGATCTTGCAATTTATTTGGGAATTGCCGGGAACTCAAAAGCAAATTTTATTTGTTATTACTTTCTGTGTATTGATTACACCATTTTCTACCTAAGAGAGTTTTCAGCCGAAAATATTGATTGGCAAAATTCTTTTATAATAGCTAAATAATCCACATTTTTCTTAAAAAAACGGCGAAAATTTACTTCTTTAATCAGAATTTTTTCATAAAAATTTGAAAAATTGAAGATGTATAAGTCCATTAAATTTTTTTCATAAAAAATTTTTTTGCATTAAAAATGGATTATGTATATTTTATTAAATTCTTTGCACGAAATATAGACGACGTATATAGTTCATTTAAATTTTTGTATATGAAATGGGCAATTTATAGCCCATTAATGTTTTTTATAAAAATTTAAAAAATGAACCATGTATAGCCCATTACATTTTGTATGTATAGCCCATTTTATATTTTTGCATAAAAAATAGACGATGTGTTTTTAGTTTTTTGCATATGAAATGGACGATTTATAGTTCATTAAATTTTTTCATAAAAATTTGAAAAATTGACGATGTATAGTCCATAGATTCATAGTCAGGCTCAAGTACAGTAATTTCAATTCTTATTGAATGAAATATTTTTATTGATTGAACGATTTATAGTTCATTAATTTTTTTAATAAAAATTTGAACAATTGACGATGTATAGTCCATAGATTCATAGTCAGGCTCAAGTTCAGCAATTTCAATTCTTATTGAATGAAATATTTTTATTGATTAATGTGTTTCTAAAGAAGAGAAGAAAAATTAAACTTAGACTTTAAGCTGGGGGAAATGCCGATACTTTTCTGTGCAGCACCCTAGTCTATCTAGTTGGGTAGAGATTCTTATTAACATCAGCTATTTAACTTAAATTTACAATGAAACGGAATATGAGAAACGATTGTTGTGTATACAATTGATTTACCTTTGGTAAACACATTTATAAGTATCACTATTAATTTTCTGTTTTTCCATTTTTCTATTTAGGTTTGCACGAAATTATATTACTCTACCCAAGTATGTTTAACTATTCTTGCTTATCTTTTACGATCATCACATTAATTATTTTTACTTATTCGATGTACATGATCGGTACATGCATGTAAGTATTATTGTAGTGGTCTTATGTTACTTTGTTGTTGCATTCTACCGCTTTTATTTTGGTTATTCCAGCATTCTGAAACTGTGACAGCCAAGTGAAATTCACTGCAGTTCAATTAAAGAATATAAAAATTTCTCACTTAATTTACTTTTTTTTTTAAATTTTAGTTTAAATTGCGTATAAATTTTTAATTAATTGTGATTTTGATAGCAAATTGAAATGTTATAGATTTTGTACCTTATTGATAATGAGTTTCGTTTTTATCTCTAACAAGATTTGACTTCTCCATTAGGAGAACAGTGGACTAAGGTTGGTATAAAAGCCAAAATTTTAATATTTTTTTTCGAATATTTTCTAAACTGTAAACGAGAACCCATACACATGTATGCAAATTTTTTTCCTGTTGGATAGAAAAAAATCCACTTGCAAAAAATCTTTTTTATCTGATCAGAAACATGAGCTTGGCATCGATTTTAATTTTTCATTAACCCAAGGTTGCCCACTTGACTTGAGCTCTGTATAAAATTTCAATCGAACAGCTAGTTAAGAAACTGGAGAATTATTTAAATTTTTTTACAAAATCCCTACTGTGTATCGGGTACTATAATGGCAACAAACCTCATATTTTAGACAGCGTACATATGTATGTAGTATATCAATTAAAGAAAAAAATCTTTGTACATATATTAAAAAAGCACTCTCCCAAACTTTAAATCTCCGGATTAGTTTGTGTATTTGGAACTTTTGCGATTTAATATACATAACTCTGGCTTACAATAGCTTTGCTCTTTTCACCAATTTAAAATAAATATTTAGATATTTGTCTAGAGATACGTTTTGCATTTCTAAAGGCATTAAGCAGCTCACGAAATTTGTTAGTATTTCGCACTAGTGATGATTATATGATTGCACTTTCCGTTTGCTTAAAAAAACAGCGCTTCATAAGAATGTGTAAAGGAAGAACAAAAACGTGTTTATAAAAGAAAGTTATTTGAAATATGTATATACATATTTGAAATTTTATTTTTGGTGGGAATCGGTATACCGGTATAGACGTAAACGGTATCCTGCATACCGGTTTTTTCTAACCGAAATGGATTTCGGTATCGGTATCGATACCGGTATCTACTTATAGCGGTATTTGAATCGATATCGGTATTTTTACGATACCGTTTGCCAACCTTGTGTAAAATATATCTAAAATGTATTTCAAATAACTATCTCATATGAAATATGACATAAAATACATTTCCAATCTATATCGTGTTTTATGAATACCAATGTAAGATTTTTATACAAGTACAAAGTACAAAGACTACGTTGTGGTCAATCACAGTAAAAAGTATTCGCAAGATCAGTGAACATTTATATAAAACAAGCAATGCAAGCAATAAAATTCGCTGCACTCATCTCTTTCGATTGTGCCATGCGTTTTTTATTTCAAATGTTGTGGATTGACAACAATATGCAGGTTTTTTGCCATTGCATTCAACACAACAAAAGAAGCCATTCAATCTGTTCTCTGGTACCTATATAGTGCATTTGGACCCGATTTTGTTCTTTAAAACTATGTACTTTATTTTCAGTAATTCGAAACTAAAAGCTTTCGAATTTGAATGTTAATTAAATGAAACTCGAAAGTATTTTCCTTCCTTCCGAATTGCAGAATGGACCCCCAACTCCTGCTAGACTGTTTTTAGTTTTGTTTTATCTCACTTTTTTTTCAGAACGCTTATATGTTACTATGGGCTGTCATCCTACAAGATGTGGAGAGTTCCTCAATAATCCTGATGAATATTACCAGGGACTGAGAACAAAAATTTCCTCTAATCCAAATAAAGTTATTGCAGTTGGGGAGTGTGGTTTGGACTATGACCGTTTACATTTTTGCGAGAAAGACACACAAAAATTGTATTTCGCAAAACAATTACAATTGGCACTGGAATTTAAATTACCTCTATTCTTACATTGTCGTAATTCGCACGAAGACTTTATGGAGATTCTTAGCAGGAATCGTTCAATACTTGATGAATGTGGTGGCGGAGTGGTGCATAGTTTTACTGGGACCTTAGAAGAGGCCCAACAAGTTATTGATTTTCATCCCAAATTATATATAGGTGTTAATGGCTGCTCCTTAAAAACTTCAGATAATCTGAATGTTGTTTCGAAAATTCCCAATGATCGTATAATGCTGGAAACGGATTGTCCCTGGTGTGGGATACGACCATCGCATGCGGGCAATAAGTTTATTCAGACTAAATTTCCAACCGTAAAAAAGAAAGAGAAATGGACTTCCGATAGTCTGATAGATGGACGTTGTGAACCCTGCCAAATAATGTTTGTATTATAATTGGAAATTGTGTTCATTTACTATACCATTTTTAAACGATTTTTTTTCACAGTCAAGTCTTAGAAGTTATAGCTGGAGTGAAGGATCAGACATGTGATAAATTAGCTGAAATATTTTATGACAATACTTGTAAGCTATTCTTTAGTAGAACAAAATAACAATTATAATAAACATTTTTTATTGATTGCCACCGGCAAAAATTAAAATCTTTTAAATGAATTATGTATTACCACTTGTTTATTTTTTAAATTCCATAAAACTTCATAGAATTATAGTAATATACAAAGCTGATATAGGTAACATCAACACCGATACTTAAATCTTTACAATGTTTATTAAATTTTTTATTGAAGTTATATACAACAATATATGTATTTATATGCATTAACAATTTTACTACTGTGCAGCATAAACATGTACAGCTTTATCCGATTCCAAAAGACTTGCTGCATTCTCACTGCCTAAAATACCATTTAATTGCAAACTATCGTATTTTGTATATAAAACTGTAATACTCATTGAATCCTCTAAACCATCTCTTGAGTTTTGATTCGAAGTATGCATTAAATTTATCATTTCAGAATAAAAGTGTGGCCATTGTGGTGGTTGATACATAATGAGGTGACGTATTCCTTTAATACGTGTGCGTTTGAAAAAATGCGATCTCTCCGAGTAAAGCATAAAATGGGCACCACTATGGAAGAACATATCTCTAGCACGAGCCATCTTTTCTTTTTTCGTGTATTCACAAATTTGTACAAAACTTAGATTTTCAGCTTTAAAATAGTTACGTATTTGTACGTAATCAAAGTAGTTGGGTATATAAATCATTGTATGAGCAAATATGGTGCTTTTAAATTGTGGTAGTACCTTATTAATAAAATAATTAAAACGCGTTTGAAACACTTGATCAATATCGAAACACTCGATACGATGGAAAACTTGTGATAGAGGTACGATAAGATTGCGTATTTCGCCATTTATAATAGGATTTGAAATACGCACACTTCCTTCGTAGTTGAAACATTTATTATTAAAAACACTTCGAAACTCGGGCAGTTCATGAGAAGCGAAGATTAGTGTTTGACGGTAAAATTTAGATAAACCATTCAAACACCACGAACGTACACGATTTATGTTCGTCGCCCTTAAAGTTTTAGGCTGTAAATGTAAATGGTCCAAAACATGCAAAAGATTGTCCCAATTTTGTGCCAAAAAAAGTTCAGCTTGATCTATTATCAACAGCTCGATTGACGATAGAAAGTCGCATTCTACATCATTGTTACTGCTACCACCCATGCTCACTCGAAGACCCAATGATGATGCAATTAATATATCGGATGAGTAAAAGTCGGTGAATAATTTTAGAGTCTTCTTGGTTAAAGACATGCCAATGCGAAAGTTGTCGTCAGTATTACCACTAAAAGTTTTCTCATAGTCTTCTGGTTTTGGATTCGTTTTGGGAAAATATATAGTATCGCCTGAGAATTCATTTTGGAATCTGTCATAATTCATTACTGATTTTTGATCGTTATCTGAAAAGAACAATTTAATTTAATTTTAGTGTATGAGCCCTATTTTCGATTTAATCGTAAGGGAAAATTTTACAATATTAAGGCAGATTTCTTTTATAATATTCAAATATGTTATACATACATATTTATGTATGTACGTAAATTGCCGCTAACGATCAAATTTTATAGCATGTATTTTAAAAGTTATCAGCAATTTTGTAATTTTTCCCATACAATTTTAATTTCAATAAGAAGTAAATTTTTTACTACATATCGGTTACGATTAGATCGAAAATAGGGCTCGATGAGATAATACATATTTTTACATGTTCAAAATATAAAGTTCCTCTTCCCATTTGCAGAAATTTAAATACATACATATAATTGCAAATATGCAAAAAAATATAAGTTTTGAAAGAAAACACTTTCTAACAACTTTCAGAAATGTTTTTGCATGCTCCTAGAAATTTTTATCGAAATATAGAAAAAACTAGTGTGACGAGTTTAAAGTTTTTAATTTACGTAAAACTTATGGCCATTATTACAACTTAAAGTTAGTTAAAAGTAGGATTTTATTGGACGTATAAAAAGATTTCCATCAGTACAATTTCAGCTTAACCTAAAGTAAAGGCCCTGATTCACTATCCTACGCGATCGCACGATTCATTCACAAGAAAATCATGCAGAAATCTGACCGTCTTTAGAATTGTTTTAGGTGCCACACTATCATACAAAAATGATGCAAAAACAACATTCTCAGCTTTCTGACAATAAAAACAACTCTTATCGTATGGAATCTATCATTTTATGAAATTTTTCATAAATATTTCTGAAATCGCACGACTTCTCAAAAAAATCTGTCACGCACTTGCAATTTTAGTCCACACTCAGCGGTAAGGCAGAGGCAAATGTATCCTTTCTGGTAAGTTAAATTAAATTTATAATAATGAATAGCATTTTATACGTCCAACAAAATCCTACTTTTAACTAGCTTTAAGTTGTAATAATGGCCCTTTATGGGAAAAGAACATTTTATTTTGCTTTTAAAAGTTGATTAAACAAGATATTTGTATGAAATTTTTACACAATAAGTCTGTCTACGTACACATATTTTGCACCATTTTGTGCAAAAAGTTACAAAACTTGCAAAATGTTGTCTGCGTACTCCAAATCTCTTGCAGCGAAAGAGCCAAAAAGAGAATTTTTTGACAGTTGGAAGTTAGAGAACTTGCAAAATGTTTATGGAGAAATTTCCGCTTGCAAGATTTTGCAACTGTCTGCGTACTTTTTGAGATATTTTCAGATGACAGAGTAAAATTGGTCTTACTCTCCCAAAAAAATTGACTGAGTATTTGCTACTGGAAAAGTACCCAGACAGAACTAATATGAAGAATACAAATTTCATTTTTTTCAGTTATGACGTTTTTTGAGTAAATGTAAATAATTGTTAAAACTCTAAGCTTGATTTATTTTTTGAAGGCCTACTGATGAGAAGGAATAAGTACCATTGGATTACTTATAGACTCGAACAGCGCATAATAAGTCATAAACACCATAACAACTTTAATTGAATTTTAAAATAACTTATATTCAATTGCTAATGCAGGTTTTTATTACCATTGGTTCTTTTTTTAATATTTAATGCACAATACGGCATATTTCACATATTTCATCGTGCGCAAATATTTCCATATGTATAGGTTTTTCAAAAATACATATATGTACATATGAATGTATTAAGCTGTCTTACCTTTGTTCTTTTTCTTTATAATTTCTGCCATTATATTAACTATTCTATAGGCTGAATCACGGAAAGGTGTCAAAATTAATACCTTTGGCCTTGCCAATCCTTGATCTCGATACCCGTCATCAATAACAATGCCGCTATTTTTACTTTCTTCCTCTTCGATTTTCTTAGAATTCAACATTACACAGGCTCTAGTTTTGAAAATATAATTCAAGGCATGAAAAGTATAAACCTGGCGTATTTCTTCAGCATTATCAAAACTTCTATAAGGATAATATATATCTTTGTACGTATTGATAAGAGTAAAAAGTTCACTTTGTAATTGTGTGAAAGGCAGCGTTATTCTACTAGCTAAAAAAGGTTGCAAGCCGATGGATTCTAAATCACTTGAGGATTCGAATGCTGGCGGTGGTTGAGCTTGAATAAATGACTTGTTTTCATTAACTGCAATATCTGGAATAGTAACGTATAAGCTTCCGACCTCCGGCCACTGGAAAGTTAATTTCAGTTTTTCATTAGAGCCACTAATAAGTTTTTCTACATCTTCGACACTAATTTCGTTTTGCAAATGGTCCTTGAAATTGTTAAATATGGGTAAGTTATGTTCAACCTTTGGTTTCTTCGCTTCAGTTTCAGATTTAAATTCTTGTTTAGACTTTCTAGAACCCAACAGCTGTAGAGGTTTCTCCTTGAACGTTGGTTTCTTCTTGACTACAAAGTAAGTTACTTTTATATGTAAATAAAATAATTTATTCTTATCACTTACCACTCAAGTGCAAATCTTCAACTAAGGTTTGAAAGTGATTAACGGGTTCTATGCTCTCGTCCTCTTCTGTAAATTCCGGGACTAAATGGACTTGTTTCGTATTGCGACTCTTTTCCAAATCAATTTGTCGCTTCAATAACTCAACGGTGGCACTGCCACGATGTTTATATTTGCTATTAAAATGTTTTTTACTTATGGCTGGTTTTTTATACTGTTTCTTATGAGGATTAAATTTTTTACTTTTCTTTGATTGTTTCATCGTGTACTATTTGATATTCTTTGTAAAACAAATTTTTTTAAATTATTTTGGATAAATTGTAAACAAAAAGAACAACGTGCGGTGTAATTTTAACCCATAACAATAACGTGGTTACTTCAACCAGCATATAACTGTTGATTTTAATACAGGGCGACTCATATAATTATAGATTTAGAAAAAAATTTGTACTTACTCCCTTTATTAAATAAACGACTTTGGACACGATAAAAATTCTTCGTTTACGTGTGCTTGTCGGCTTGATGTTACCATGCTTGATGGCCCTCCAAGCATTTATTTTTATTTTTTGCTGTTCGTTTGGTTGAAAAAAAATATATAAATAAGTATGTCTAAATAAAGAAATTCAATAACAATAATCGCAGCAGTGCTTAAAAAAAAAGAAAAACAAAACAAAATAAGAAAGTTCTAACACTTTTTTTTCTACACCAGTCAAATTTATGTTTTTCTTCTTTTAATTCCGATTCAAAATGGAAATATAATTATACTGAAAATTTGTTCGGGCTTGATAGGTTAACAATATACACGCATTAACAAGTGACACCAAGCATGCCGAAAATAAAAGTTTTTGATTTTGCATCAAGCCTCGTTGGTGGCACACATACTGACAAATGTTCACTCAACACCTTAACGATCAATTCTATTAAAGTTTATGAGCCAAAATTCTAAGAATCGCTGCAACTACACGTTCAATAAATCACTTTCAAGTATGTAGATCACCATATCATCATATCATTCCCGATATTTTTCTTTGCGTGGCATTGCTTTCCATATAAAAACATAATGTGAACGGCGTTGCACACATTTTGAAAATGACACCACAAGATATGTTAGATTTGTACTCGACATAAGACGTTAGTTATCTACACTAAGCACCATTTGCTGCAAAGCATTCAGGGTTGTCGTGAATAAAATTACGCGTGAAATTTCTCCCTTTTCCAATTAGAATTTTTTGTTTTCTCTATTACTTGCTATTATTGGAAAAAATTCACGCAGAATTTTACTCAAGATTGCCCTGATTATTTTTGATAGTTTTTAGTTGTGACTGTTTCCTATGTACTGTGCGACATCTAGGTTAGGTTGGGTTAGGAAGGTGGGTGCTTTACCGCACCACCAGTTGGAGACCCAATTGGGTCCATTGTGATTCCCTTCTCTTGCCCATAAAAAGTAATATTGACCCTCCCTTTTGCAGCCAGAAGTGACCCTATTATCCATCACTAAGCCACCGAATTCCCATAATAAAGGCCCTGATGTCCTCAAGCTTACACTTCCCGACTTCAGTAATGCTTTCATGGAAACATCTGCTCAGCCATCTAAGCATATGACGTTGCAGCTTCGGGCAATGACAGATAATATGTTCAATGGTTTCTGGTTCCTCTTCATCCCTGCACATCCTACAAAAATCTGGAGTGCCAGTCTCCCAAATGCTGTTCTTGCTCTAACCGAGCAGTGACCAGTCAGCACGCCCATCATGATTCGCATCGCCTTCCTATTCATGTTCAGTAGTAGTTTAGATCTTCCTGAGTCTAGTTTTGGCCTGCTTTCTACCCAATCACTGAGTTCCTTATAGTAATGACCTATCGGTAATTTCCCCGATCTGTCCGACATTCCTTCATCCAACGCAGACCCTATTCTTGTCAGCACATCGGCAGGTGCGATATGTGTGTATGTACATATGTACATATCGCTCATTTACTCCAAGAACATCATAACTCAAAAAATAAAATTTTTGTGGGCAATTATTAATGTGAGAATATTTTCCCGGGGAATAATTCTAACTAATAGCAAGTAATAGGAAAACAACAAATTCTAATTAGAAAAGGAAAAAGTTTCCAGCGGAATTTTATTCACAATTGCCCTGTTTGAGTTAATCAGGCATGTTCTGAAAATCACTTTTTGTGAAAGTGATTTGAAATCACAAGAAAAGTGTTTTGTGTGCACAAAACTTTTAGAATTTTTGTGATTTTAAAGCGGTCAGCTAAATGCCTGCCGATTTGAAATCAATTTGTCATTTTTTCAATCACGCAATTTTGAAATTCGCAATAAATTAATTAATTGAATAACTTAATATCTTTTTGAATAATTTTCAACGCTACATTTACACATGAAAGTACTTTCTTGAAATTTCTGTATACGTATTATGAATAAAAATTCTAATGAAATAAATGAATTTCATAAAAATTTCTTGTTCGTTTTCACAGGAAAGTGAAAGTTCATTTTACAAATGACGTCGAAAAGTAATGTTGGAAAAATTTGGCTTCTTTGCTACTTATTTAGAGTTACCAAGAACATTCACATACACGAAATTATAGGGCAATAAATTTGGAATAAGTATTATTGTTAATATTTTAATAATATTATTGTTTTAAAAAAGCATGAATTGTGTTCTTCATGTATATTTGAAAATACCATATTATAATTCTTTAAATATTTATACATAAGCAGAATTTATAATAACTAATTACCACAATCCTGTATATTTGTAAAAAATCTTTTAACGGGGTAATACTGTTAACCTTTTTAGGGTTCCGTACACCAAAGGTGAAAAAAGGAACCCTATTGTTTTCGCTACGCTGTCCGTCTGTCCGTCACACGGTATTTTCTCAGGAACCGTAAGAGCTACGGACCTGAAATTTGGACAGAGTATGTAGAGCCTTGGCCACTAAAACACCAAATACATAAGAATTAGAAATTAAAGGGTGCTCCAAAACGAGCGACGAAAAATGTTAAAATCTCATGTAATATACATACAATTGTATGACCATGTGTATATTGACACTTGAAATTTGTAAAATTAGTGTATTTTTATATAGACTACAACAATAAACATTAAAATATTAAAAAATTTAAATTAAAGGGTGGTCCATCACTTCATGCAATTTTGACTATGAAATTTTGACAACTTGCTATATCTTGGAGACCGTAAGAGGTAAACTCTTGAAATTTTCAAAAACGGTAAAACTAAAAAATCCGAAAATTATAAAATCGCCAAACCGAAAAAAATCGTCAAAACCTGAAAAAAATTAAAAAAAAATCGCTGTCTTAAAAAAACGACAAAATTAAAAAAAAAATTCTAGCACTAAAATAAATCGCCAAATTCGAAAAAATCGTTTAAATGAAAAAAAAATCGCCAATATGAAAAAAACCCCAAAAACCGAAAAAATAGCCAAAACGCGAAAAATGCGCCAAAACCAAAATAATTCTTTATGTGAAAAAAAAATCGACAAAATTAAAAAATAAATTCAGTGAAGAGCGACTTTGACCTGTGCACGAAGGGTTCCGTACGGGCACGAGATATGTAATTCAATACGAACAATATAAACTATAGTTTTAGCATTTTTTTCGTTTTTGGGTTTTTTCGGTTTTAAGCGTTTTTTTAGTTTGGGGGTTTTTTCAATTTATTGGCGCTTTCTGAGTTTTGGCACTTTTTTTCACGTTTTGGCGATTTTTTTTTTGGTTTTTGAAGTTTTTTTAATTGTAACGACACGATTCCGCTCTTAGCTGGGGTAGACTCAGCGGAGGCCAGGATCGTGTGTGGAATAAATAAAAAACCGATCTGATTTCTTTTACGTTACAAAAATTCACTTTATTTACAATTTAGATTAAATATTTTTTATTGCCAAATGCAATTTACTTAAGCCAAACTAGATTTAATTCTAAAATACAACTTCCACACTTTTGGTTTATTCTTTAAATTCCAATATAATTACAACAATTCAAATAATGGCAGAAGGCCCTAATTTACTAGTGTTGGGATTCGTCGTGGAGCCCGGAACCGGGTCGCCATAGACAGCCTCCTCTTACTCGTAAATTTTCTATTGATGAGATTCGTCTTGGTACCAGGAGCCTGGACACCAGCGACAGCCTCTCCTCACTCGTGGAATTACTAGTGATGATATTTGTCTTAGAAGTATGTATTCCAAGGTAGTCTCTCTTCACTCCTAGTACTGGCCCTTAGCGAGAGTTTACTGCAGGTTGTAGATGTTGAATTCGGAGCCGAATTCCAAGATCCACTCTTGCTCCAATGTGGCTATAGAAAGTCAAAATATTAGACAAGTAATCCTCGTCCAATCTCTGTCTTACCGTAGCGAGCGCTGCAAGCAAACTGACTATCGTTCTGTATTGATGCGTCTTTTATACCATTTCTATGTTATACATTCCAATACTAGAGTCACATAAACACACACTCGAGTGTGTGTTTGCAATTGGTGTGGTCAAGGCATATCAAACAGGTACACGTATCAGGCACATTGCTCATCCGCTGATTTTTTGTTTACAAGTTTATAACGAAGAATTCGTTTGACAAATACTTTTATGCCTTGTTTGATGCATACAATTTTTTGACAATTACTATGTAAAGCTATGTGAGAAGCACAGAGTTGCCAGAGAGTTAGCAGAGAGTTGCCAGAGAGTTTTGCCTAATGCATGTACCTGTATTAAATGTGCCTTGGGTGTGGTGATTAACATTCGTTTATGCTCTTCATATGATACACACACCAATAGCCTCTGCAAGCATGTTCACACAGAGAGCGTATATGGTGACCAGTGCTGCCACAACCGAAAAATTTTTACAACCAAAATTCGCTTTAAAAGTTACCAAATGAGAAAAAATACAACCAAAATTTCAATATGTAGTACTTTTATTAAATAACATCCTAGCAAAAAAGACACTCCAAAAAAGTCATGAAAATGTAGAGTTTGCGATCTGGAAGTAATGAAAATTTCGATTCGATCTAATTTCTTTACATACATAGGGTTGTCTTTGCAAGAAGTTCTCTTTTTCGATGCCTGTGCCCCATTTCTGTAACTTGTGAGAAGTTCTCGCATCGAGAAAAATTAAATAATTATATTGGCCGTCCTATATGAGACAGGGTTACTCACATAAAAATTTATATGAACTTACAAAAAGTGTGAAAAAATACAGTTTTTTTCTTACTCACCCTGTGTTTCACATGATGATAACAATTTGTTTGACTCGAAAAGTTCTCACATTCCTTACAGAAACGAGGCACTGGTAACTGAATTGGAAGCGATATTAAGAAAAATTCCCTTTTTTGTGTTCTAGGATAATATTTTTATCTAGGAAAAATGGTAAATAGTTACCTATTTTAAAAATTCGTTTCTTTTTATACGAATTTAAACTCGAGACAGTGATTTCATGTAAATTTAAGCAAATAACTTTTAAATTTTAAATATCGATTTTTTGGAAGCAATGAAAATGTATTTAAACTAGAATGACCTCCATTTTTTTAACTGGGATTTAAAATGCATACATATTTATAATTTAACGCATGTGATTTGAATACAGTTAGTAATAATAACAACAAAACAAATATAATTCTTTTACCTACATATGTATGTATGTAATAAGTTAACGCTTGTACATGTATGTATATAAAAACTAACAGTTTCTTTTAATATAAAGTAAACAAAACTTGCAGTTCACAGTATTATAGTTTGAATGTGTGTGATGTTAAATGTTAAAATTTATTAATTTGCTTTATACAAAACTTGTGCTTTAACAGAGCTCTTTTAGCGTGCTAACAGAGCTCTGTTAAGCTATAAAAATTCGACTAATACCTTTCCAAAGGACTTTTCCATTAAATGATGCAACCGAGACGGGAAAAATTAATGCACATTTATAGATAAGGTGTTCCTTTATTAAAGCCCCTGAATCTATTTCTGAATAACATGAATTTCAACCAAATATCGTCATGTTTTCTACTTGAAATTTTCTGAGGGTCATGCACTTTTCTTGGGAAGGAGGCTATGCAGGTGGACAAAAGTGGTCACCTATAATGGAAGACATTGCACTCTAAAACCGTGCATACCCAGAATTACTGGAAGTTCGAGTGCTCAGGAGATTTTCGAAAAACTTTAAATTTGTCCAACTAATTGAGATTTTCCAAGATGTGTTGCTGCACTAGCGATTTTAGTCACAGCTGTTTTATTTTCAGTTGCTTTGGTAGCAAATACTAAAAATTGAAGAACATAAAATCTTAAAAAGTATAACATAAATATTATGTACATGTATATCATTATTTTGGCAAAAAATAACCAAACTGAGAAAAATATTCACATCTCCACATTAAAGAAAAAAATAACCACTTTTGGTTAGAAATAACCAAAAACGACAGCCTTGATGGTGACTCTCATTCTCATTCTATGTAACTAATACATGCGATACGTAGACAATTCAGTGCTTGTTTAGCATAAAAGATAATAATGAAATTAAGAGTATAAATGTAATGATAATTAAAACTTGCTTCTTGCGGTTGAATAAAAAAGAAATAACAGAATTAAATATAAAATTCATTTCGTATAAATGGGTACGTAAAAATGATAATTAATAAAAGTACAAAAACTGCTTCATGCAAAAAGCAAATAATGAATATAATAAAAATAGTATAATAATAGTAATAACACAACACTAAAAAAATAATAAATATCTTGCAGTGCATGTGAGCCAAAACGAGTTTGGGACTTTGGCCGTCACATTACCTCCCTTCTTCGAGTGGCGTTTTTTTTTCGTCATCAGGCAATCTACGATAGGTAAAGAAAAACGATAAATTAGGGTTGCTGTTTCATGAAGGGTTTTAATTCCCTAACATGCGCAGTACGCTTTCCCTACTATCTACCCTACTCAATTTAACTATGACGGGGGACACGAATCCGGTAATGACATAAGGTCCCCCAAATTTAGGAGCTAATTTGGCTGTGAAATTGTCTATAGCTTTTGACAACGGATGCTGCCGTACTAGGACGTGGTCCCCGATTTGCGGTTGCCATTGGCGATGACGTAGGTCGTAATGGTGTTTTTGGGTTTGCGCCGCCTTTGCCATATTTTGCCGCACGATGGAGAAAATTTCCTGCAACTCATTTGCGCGCTCTCCTGGACTCACCACTCGCGCCCCTGTGCCGATGGCCACCTGATCATACAAGGCTTTTGGCAGCCTAGGCTTTCCACCTTGCGTTAAGAATGCTGGTGTGTAGCCTGTGGACTCGGACATACTGGTATTGACAGCCAGCATTATTTCGGGAAGGAGGTCATCCCAGTTGTTATGTTGTTGCTTCGTGAACTGCGCTATGATGGTTTTTATCGTCCGGTTCGCCCTCTCTGTCGGATTTTCTTGTGGTGTGTATGGCGCCGTGAACTGCTGATTTATTTCGACCTCTGCCAAATATTTCTGCAAGACATGTGCTGTGAATTGGGTGCCGTTGTCGCTACGGAAAACTTTTGGTACCCCATATCGTGCCACTATCCGTTTTCGTAATGCCTTGACGACTCCGTCGGCCGTAGCTTTCCTCAGCGGGACTAGCTCACACCATTTTGAGAAGTGATCAAAAAATACTAAGAGCATCGTGTTTCCGTGTCGTGTTCTAGGTAGGGGTCCGATGAAATCTGCGCACAGGAACGACCACGGTTCTTCCGGCATCTTCGTCAGCATTTTTCCTGCGGGCATCTGTTGGGAAATTTTATACTGTTGGCAGGTCTCGCAGCCGCGTACATATTTACACACATCTCGTGCCATGCCCGGCCAGTAGTAACGACTGGAGATTTCGGCAAGGGTCTTCCTGACTCCTAGGTGTCCCCCTGTGAGTTCATCGTGGGCTTCCCGTAACACTTGGGGCCTCAGGTTAGCGGCGACGCATAGTTTCCAAGGCGTGAAATCTTCATCGTTCACTTCTCGGTTAATGTGTCGATATAGTTGTCCGTTTACCATGGAGTAGTCGGCGAACATCTCATGCTGTTGTTGGACCCCTGCTATTTTCTTTTCGAGCGATTTACAGCTGGGCTGGACTTGTGCCAGATGAACTTCTTCTATTGGCTGCCTCGACAGCGCGTCAGCTACCACGTTTTGTTTGCCTTTCCGCTAGTTGATGGTGAACTGATACTGCTGTAACTCGAGGGCCCATCGGGCTAGCCGACCCACCGGGTCGTTTATGGAGTTCAGCCACTTTAATGACAAATGGTCTGTCACGACTGTGAACTGATACCTCTCCAGGTACTGCCCCATCTTCCAAATACCCCACACTATTGCCAGGCACTCCTTTTCGGTCGCTGAGTAATTCTTTTCTGCTGCGTTCAGGTGTCGGCTGGCGTAAGCTATCACTCGTTCACCTTGTTCATCTTATTGCGTGAGAACGGGCCCTATCCCGAAGTCGCTAGCATCCGTTTGTAAGGTGAATTGTTTGGTAAAATCCGGGCAGGATAATACGGGGGCAGTTGTTAGTTTGGTTCTTAACGCCTCGAAAGCGTCTTGTTGTTCTCGCCCCCACTTCCAGTGTTTACCCTTTTTTAGCAACTGGGTTAGGGGCTGGGAGAGTTGCGCAAAGTTTGGTACAAATTGTCTGTACCAGGAGGTAACGCCCAGAAATCGTCGTACGTCCTTAACGTTGACGGGTGTCTTTATTAGCGTCATGGCGGCTGTTTTGTCTGGATCGGTTTGGATACCGTTTCCTGTGACAAGATGCCCCAGGTACCTAATTTCAGATTTGAAAAATTCAAATTTTTCGGTGTTGATTCGGAGGTTAGCAGCGCGGAGTCGGCGAAATACTTTTTTAAGATTTTTCATATGCTCCTAGAGCGTGGCCCCTATGACTATTATGTCGTCTAGGTATGCAAATGCGAATGGTTCCATCTCTGGACCAATTACGCTGTCTAATGCCCGTTGGAAGGTCGCTGGTGCAGAGTGGAGCCCAAATGGCATTACTCGCCACGCGAATGCTGTATACTTTTTACTTTCCGGGTCCATTGGAATTTGCCAATAGCCATCCTTCAGATCTAGGCTACTGATAAATTTGGCATTTCTGAGTCTGTCCAAGATTGTGTGAATTCTCGGGAGGGGATATGCATCAGGCACTGACCTTGCGTTAAGCTGTCGGTAGTCCATACATGTACGCCATGTCCCATTGTTTTCCTCACTAGAGTAATCGGAAAACAAAATGGACTGTGCGATGGCTCGATACACCTCATTTTAATCAATTTATTGACCTCTTCGTCAATTATGGCTTGCGTGGCGGGATTACGTGGCGCATAACGTACCTTGATGGGTCGCTCGTCTTTCATCACTATACGATGAGTTGCGGCGCAGGACAGTCCCTGTATTTTCTCAAGTTTTGGTAGTTCTTCGTCAAGAAACTGTTTAATTTTCCGTTGTGGACTCATATGATCGATACGACGTATGGCACCCTTTCGACCACCACTTATTCTAGCTTTATTTTGGCTTAGCTTTTTCTTTTCCGCCTTCTTGGCGTTAGCATGTGAGTCCCGCCCGGCACATGTCACTGTAGTGTTGAAGGCCTTCAAGAAATCTACGCCTAAACCATGGGTTCTGTTGCTGACTCCAAATCGTGACTGCCACTTTTATTGCCCAGTGTTACCCGACCCTGCACTAATTCTTTGATGGTAGTTTTAGAGCCATCAGCCATGAGGACATCGATTGCTACGGGCAGAAACTGGGATTGGCTGAATAGTTTTTCTACCACCCCTGGAGTGATGAAGCTGCGCGTTGCACCTGTGTCGATAATGGCCGTGGTTATCTGGTTCTCCACCCTGAGAACTGCCTTTAGTTTGTCGGCTTCCCATGCTATATAGGTTGCGTCGCTATTTGCTCTTGTGGCCCGTACTGCACTACGCTCTAGCTGTGGTACGTTCCCCTTTCCTTGGGTGGTGCTGATTATCGTGCGGTGCTGTTCTCCTCGTGTCTGCTGTGAGCCACTCGGGATACTCTCCAAGTCGGCGGCAAGTGTCATGAGTTCGTCCAAGGTTGAAAAATCTTTCCGCCGGATGTACCATTGGTAATCTGCATGGGCATTGCGGAATATGCGCTCCAATTTTTGTTCTGGGCTTAGCTGAGCGTGGCGCATAAGGTCTTGTAGGGCTAGCACGTAGTCCTTGAATGCCTCCCGCGGCCGCTGGACCCTTTTCCGAATCTCATCTTTTGGTTTCTCGAAGTATCTAGTTGGGAGGAAAAACTCGTAAAAGTTACGTTTGAATTCTGACCACTGCTTATTGTTGTTCCGATTGTTGTTCCGATACCAAATGAGAGCCCTGTCTCGGAAAAGCTCGGTCATGACGCGTAATATATGATTTAGGTCGAGCTCGTACATGCTGGACAGTTCTTCTACCCGCTCTTCTAGTGGGTCCTTCCCTCCATCATAACGTAGCCCCCATTTGCGGACGAGATCAATAGCAGCTACTCGGGTTTCCATGCTTGGCAGGCTTATAGCTAGTGGTACTGTCGTTGGCTCGTAAATCTCTGTTTTTCTCGGCGTGGATACTGTTTTAGTAGTGTCAGTTTGTGGCAGGGATAGGCTGGTGTTTGACGTACTTGGAGCATTAGAGTCGTGTCTGGCCTGCCACTCGAGGAACCTTTTAGTGTGGTCTTCATCGTGGTCTAGGCTCAAATATTTCGCCAATCGTTTTCTTAATTCTTCTACAGTGCCGGCTGTGCTTTGCTCGCACTGGCTTAGGTAGCTAACCAACTCTTCCTTCTTCAGCGAATATACCCACGTGGTTTTAATCATGTTGTACAGAAAAATGGCAATCTTACAGTATGTAGTCGTATGTATGTGTTAATTAATTTTTTTTCCGTTTAGATCAGTCTTTTATTAATGTTTAGATAACAATCAAAATGTTGTCTTTATAATTTGGAACAAAATTGTCCCTGCTCGGGCGCCAATGTAACGACACGATTCTGCTCTTAGCTGGGGTAGACTGTAAATAAAAAACCGATCTGATTTCTTTTACGTTACAAAAATTCACTTTATTTACAATTTAGATTAAATATTTTTTATTGCCAAATGCAATTTACTTAAGCCAAACTAGATTTAATTCTAAAATACAACTTCCACACTTTTGGTTTATTCTTTAAATTCCAATATAATTACAACAATTCAAATAATGGCAGAAGGCCCTAATTTACTAGTATTGGGATTCGTCGTGGAGCCCGGAACCGGGTCACCATAGACAGCCTCCTCTTACTCGTAAATTTTCTAGTGTTCGTCTTGGTACCAGGAGCCTGGACACCACCTCTACTCACTCGTGGAATTACTAGTGATGAGATTTGCCTTAGAAGTATGTATTCCAAGGTAGTCTTTCTTCACTCCTAGTACTGGCCCTTATCGAGAGTTTACTGCAGGTTGTAGATGTTGAATTCGGAGCCGAATTCCAAGATCCACTCTTGCTCCAATGTGGCTATAGAAAGTCAAAATATTAGACAAGTAATCTTCGTCCAATCTCTGTCTTACCGTAGAGAGCGCTGCAAGCAAACTGACTATCGTTCTGTATTGATGCGTCTTTTATACCAAGGCCTATTTATTAGGTCTATGCAACTCTACAAAAACACAGCAATACAAAAAACAACTTAGTGTTTAAGTTATCAGAAACACACACAAACATGAACTATAGTATATGGTGCGAACAACTTTTGACAGCTTAAACACGAAAACACAGAATATCATCAGGACGTTTGCATTGACCTGATAAATAGGCCTTGTTTTATACCATTTCTATGTTGTACATTCCAATACTAGAGTCACATAAACACACACTCGAGTGTGTGTTTGCAATTGTTGTGGTGATTAACATTCGTTTATGCTCTTCATATGATACACACACCCATGATACAATTATACTAGGTACATGCAGAACTACAACAAAATTACAACACCAAAAAACACATGTATTTTGTTGATATAAACAAACCCCAAATTGTCGGAAACAACTGTGTTTTGTTTATAAAAATAACAATTACAGGGTAACTAAAGTACAATTGCAGACGCGGCATTCCTGCATGATTATAGTTATTCAGTGTTGCCAATATGGGTGTAGTTAGACAGTGTGTAATTTCTACTCACATGTGTAGGCGATGTAATTGAATTCTTGTATAATATGTGTGTAATTCTACTTTGGGTTCTATTTTTATTTATTATTGTTTTAATTTTAACCTACACAAAAGATGTGTAGTGTAATTTTCTTCAATGTGTAATTGGAGACACAGCCATGTGTATATTCATTGGCAACACTGTAATCATTTTGTTTACACACACACATTAACATTTTTGCAGCTTGTAAACAAAGTTTGACAACTAGGTGCAATGTATACAGTGACAGGCTGGGCTTGTGCATGTACCTAGTATAATTGTATCATGCACACACCAATAGCCTCTGCAAGCATGTTCACACAGAGAGCGTATATGGTGACTCTCATTCTCATTCTATGTAACTAATACATGCGATACGTAGACAATTCACTGCTTCACTGCTTGTTTAGCATAAAAGATAGTAATGAACTTAAGAGTATAAATGTAATGATAATTAAAACTTGCTTCTTGCGGTTGAATAAAAAAGAAATAACAGAATTAAATATAAAATTCATTTCGTATAAATGGGTACGTAAAAATGATAATTAATAAAAGTACAAAAACTGCTT
The DNA here is from genome assembly GCA_905220375.1 of Tachina fera. Classification (NCBI taxonomy): domain Eukaryota; kingdom Metazoa; phylum Arthropoda; class Insecta; order Diptera; family Tachinidae; genus Tachina; species Tachina fera. The sequence goes on along the minus strand of LR999967.1, from coordinate 78,113,811 downwards.
CATGCAAAAAGCAAATAATGAATATAATAAAAATAGTATAATAATAATAACACAACACTAAAAAAATAATAAATATCTTGCAGTGCATGTGAGCCAAAACGAGTTTGGGACTTTGGCCGTGACATAATTTTGGCAATTTTTATTATTTTGGAGTTTTTTTATTTTGACGATTTTTTTATTTTGGCTATTTTTTTAATTTTGGCGTTTTTTTCATATAGGTGATTTTTTTGGTTTTGGCGATTTTTTTTGTTTTGGCACTTTTTTCGATTTGAGGATTTTTTTCACTTTTTGGCGTTTATTTTAAATTTTGGCGATTTTTTTTCGTTTTGGCGATTTTTTTTAAATTTGGCGATTTTTAGGGTTCCGTACACCAAAGGTGAAAAAAGGAACCCTATTGTTTTCGCCTATTTTTTGCTGTCCGTCTGTCCGTCTGTCCATCTGTCGTTCTGTCATGCAAACAAATTTTTTATGAAAAAAATTCAATGGACTATACATCGTCAATTTTTAAAATTTTTATGAAATAATTTAATGAACTATAAATCGTCCATTTCATATGCAAAAAACTAAAAACACTATACAGACCATGTAAAAAAATTAAATGGGCTATAGATACAAAATATAATGGGCTATACATGGTTCATTTTTTAAATTTTTATGAAAAACATTAATTGGATATAAATTGTCCATTTTGTATACAAAAACTTAAATGGACTATATACGCCGTCTATATTTCGTGCAAAGAATTTAATGAAATATATATCATCCATTTTTTATGAAAAAAAATTTTTTATGAAAAAAATTTAATACTTATACATCGTTAATTTTTCAAACTCTTATGAAAACATTTAATGAACTATAAATCGTTCATTTCATATGCAAAAAACTAAAAACACTATACATCGTCTATTTTTCATGCAAAAATATTAAATGGGCTAGAGATACAAAATATAATGGGCTATACATGTAGGGATGAAACGATACCACTAAGGTATCGATACTTTTACTTGATACGGCATCGGTTCAGAAGTATCGATACAAACTCAGTATCGAACAGAAAGCATCCATACTTACTTGTATCGGTCAAGCTTTACACATGATTTAAAGTAGTGAAAACAAAATTAAATACCCACCAAACCCAATGCTCCTAATTCGTAAAGAATTCTTAACGAATAATCGACTAAATCTTCCGATTTCGGAAGCGGTTACTACAGGGTGGCCCAGAAAGACCGAAGTGGTGTGAATTCCTTATAACTTTTTATTTAAGACATATTTTTTTAATTTTTTGTTTTTTAAATACAGTAAATTTATAGGGAATATTTTTAGATTAGTTATTAAAAATTGTATCCCGCAAGTGGTGGCCATTTTCTGCTTCGCACAAATGTGCTCTTTCCATTTACATTATTCATAACTTATTTATGAGTGACGAAGCCCATTTCCAATTAAATGGGTTTGTTAACAAGCAAAACTTTAGGATATGGGCTAAGGAAAACCCGAGAGTACTTCATCAACGACAATTACATCCAGTTAAGTGTACTGTTTGGTGCGGTGTTTCTTCAGAAAGGATCATTGGTCCATATTTTTTGGAAAATGAAAGAGATGTCGCCATTTCCATCAATGGTGATCGATATCGGGCCATGTTGGAAAATTTTGTAAGGCCAGCAGTGGAATACCATCCGCAAATATGGTTCCAACAGGATGGAGCCACAGCGCACACTCCGAGGGCCACAATGGCTATTTTACGCGACATCTTTGGGGAAAGAATAAATTCGCGTAGAAGCAATTTTAATTGGCCTCCTCGTTCCCCGGATTTAACCGCTCCAGACTGTTTCCTTTGGAGTTATTTAAAAGGGAAAGTTTATGTTAATAAGCCTAGGACTATTGAGGAATTAAAAACCAATATTCCAGACGAAATTAACAACATAACACCGGAAGTTTTGCGAAAGGTCATGGAAAATGTGTTGAAAAGAGATCATTTGTGCGAAGCAGAAAATGGCCTCCACTTGCGGGATATCATTTTTAACAACTAATCTAAAAATATTCCCTATAAATTTACTGTATTTAAAAAACAAAAAATTAAAAAAATATGTCTTAAATAAAAAGTTATAAGGAATTTACACCACTTCGGTCTTTCTGGGCCACCCTGTATAAGAAAAAACTGACCGCTTAAATTTCTTGCAGACAAGTTTTTGTAGAAATTATTTATGAAAATACTCCTTCAAATAGCTAAATTTTCCTGAATTAAAAAAATGTTTATTTAATTTATTTATTTATTAAACATATTATGCAAAGTAAATTTGCATAATATGGTGTTGCACAAATATGGGCAGAGTAACGTAGACCATATGCCCAAGATGGTATTAACAGTATTTTAAAAGGTTTTGTGACTGACTGTACACGACCTATGCCTTCACATAGGAAGTAGGCAACGTGGTTGTAAAAGAAATTCCACAAAAAACCGCAAGATTATACGGTTATCAGTGGAAGATCAGTCAACCAGTGCGAGCGCGACGAAAAACTATCGAAGGCCAACCAACACACACAAGCCTGACCGCACTTAAAAAATAATTACGATGACGCAAGAGATGTTCCCCGACCCAAAGCTGCTTAACGACTGACAAAAATGTGTAAGTTCAATTTTGTTAAAAATTAAAATTGCTAATAAATTCATTTATCGCCAACAAAATTGACATGTCGCCAAATCAAAAACTTATACACCAAACAAAGGGGAAAATCGCCAAGTTTGGATTGGACTGGAACATAAGATATAGTCGAGATGACATTTTAAATGTTTATGCAAATTCGTTTTGTTTCCGCAATAACGCACGCCTTTCAAACAATTTTTGCAGCTCGCAATTTTATGGTCTTTTTTATAAAATATTTGATTTGGGTGGTCCCGTTCTCAGGAACTTTCTCTAATATATATTCTAGATAAAAATTTACATTTAACACGAACAAATAACTGGCGTCATGTTCAACTTTTTTGTAGCCAATAAGAAATGAGTATATTTGACCGATACGAGTACTTTTTACCGATACCTACTTGGTACTCGGTAATAGAGTATCGATACCAAAAGTACTTGGTTTCTAAGAAAAAGTATCGAATACTTACTTGTATTTACTCGCATCATTTCATCCCTATATACATGGTTGATTTTTCAAATTTTTATTTTTATAAATCGTCAATTTTTCAAATTTTTATGAAAAAATTGAATGAACTATTAAACGTTCATTTCATATGCAAAAAAAAAAAAACACTATACATCGTCTATTTTCCATGCAAAAAAATTAAATGGGCTATAGATACAAAATATAATGGGCTATACATGGTTGATTTTTTAAATTTTTATGAAAAATATTAATGGGCTATAAACTGTCCATTTCGTATACAAAAACTTTAATGGACTATATACGTCGTCTATATTTCGTGCAAAGAATTTAATAAAATATACATCATCCATTTTTTATGAAAAAAATTTAATGGACAATTTAATCGTCAATTTTTCAAATTTTTATGAAAAAATTTAATGAACTATAAATCGTTCATTTCATATGCAAAAAACTAAAAACACTATACATCGTCTATTTTTCATGCAAAAAAATTAATCGTCAATTTTTCAAATTTTTATGAAAAAATTTAATGAACTATAAATCGTTCATTTCATATGCAAAAAACTAAAAACACTATACATCGTCTATTTTTCATGCAAAAAAATTAAATGGGCTATAGATACAAAATATAATGGGCATGGTTGACATGGACATGGACATGGTTGATTTTTTAAATTTTTATGAAAAATATTAATGGGCTATAAAATGTCCATTTCGTATACAAAAACTTAAATGGACTATATACGTCGTCTATATTTCGTGCAAAGAATTTAATAAAATATACATCATCCATTTTTTATAAAAAAAAAGTTTGTATGAAAAAAATTTAATGGATTTGATTGATTTTTTAAATTTTTATGATTTTGTGTTAGGTGATCTGTGCTGTTGCCATTCCCTTCTAGCTCTTCTTTTTTCACGTACGAGATGTTCAACGTCTGTAGAATAAATTTTATTGAACCCAGTATACGGATGGGAGGTAGTGGCATGTTCAGAAGCTTGTTTAATATTCTCGTTAAGATTTGCAATGTTCGATTCAATATCATTTGGTGTTCTTAACGTAATATTTTCCGTGCAATGACTACTAAGATATTTTTTGAATCCCAGCCAATTAACACGATTTATCATCTTGACATATGGGTGAGGTAAAGCGCTTCTCAGTGGACTACAGATTGTAACGATCGTGGGAGAGTGATCAGACGAGAGATCTAGGGAAGCTTCAACGTGAATTAATTCCCTAGAAATACTTTTTATGACGCCGAAATCTATAACATCCGGAATTTTTCGTACGTCAGTACCCCCGTAAGTAGGCTCCCCACATGAAATAACATCCAAACCCATTTTTGAAATTGTGTTGAACAACGCCCTACCTCTAGGCGTAATAAGACGCGAACCCCAGAACGTATGCTTAGCATTGTAGTCGCCAGCTACAACGAAACAAGGTCCAAGAGATTTGTAGAACTTCTCGTATTGGTCCTCAGTGATTGAAAATCTGGGAGGGGAGTAAATTGAAGATATCACGAAATTTGTACAAAAATTTTCAATGCAGATATTTGTTGCTTGTAGATGTTCTTCACAAATGTTGTCAAGAATATAGTGCTTGAGTCTTGACTTTATTAGAATTGCTGATCCACCGCATGCTCTGCCTCTAGGGTAATTTGTGTCATATAAAGTGTAGCCATTAATTTTAAAGAGGCTTCTAGAAGTCAAATGAGTCTCAGAGACCAACATTATATCAATATTTTTTCCCGTAAGGAAGTGCTCAAGTTCATTTTTATGTTGGCGAATGCCGTTTGCGTTCCAGAAACATATTTTTAACGTGTTGATGGCTTGTTAATTAATGCTTGAAGCAGAGAATTCTGCATTCTCAGCATTTCTTGCATCATGGTAGTCATATTTGTTGTAAAGTTGTTTATAGTTAGCACCAGATTCTCAATAGTAGCTTCAAGGCGACTAAAGTTAAAGCTTGAATTTGCATTCGTTGAATTATTTGGCGGTGAAACATTTGGTGTGGGAATAGAACTAGCCTTAGCAGCATCGGCATACGATACACGTGAAGTAACTGGTTGGCTCACTGGAGCAAAAGTGGCGGAGTACGCGTTTAATGGTTGAGCTGGAGCTAATTTAGGTTCTTGCACCATAGCCTGCTTGACGAAAGAGTACACAGGACATCCTCTGTAGTTAGCGGTGTGATTGCCTCCACAATTACTACATTTTTTTTCCGCTTGATCTTTTGGTTTGGTACAACTTGCAGTACCGTGCAATTCACCGCAGATAACACACACTGTAGGTAAATTGCAGTAAGCTTTTGTGTGGCCATATTCTTGGCAATTATGACACTGCACGGGACCTGCACGCTTATGTGGCTCTTCAACTGTGATTTTTCTGTATAAAAGGTATTTAAGGCTATAAATAGGATGAGTCTCGTTTTTTTTCAACTGTATATCATTTGGCTCCAGTTCAACACGAAATAGGGGTTGGGGTACTTTTTCTTTGTTAAATATGTTTGATACATTCTTTACCTTAAATCCCTGGAGGACAAGTGCATCTTTTATTTCTTCAGGGACAACATAAGAATCTATGCCCTTCAATACGATCTGCAGGCCTTTAGCGCTCTTAAGCTGGTATGTGTAGAAGCTTGTTTTATTTGTTTCAAATTCAGAAACCATTTTGCGGAAATCCTTTTCATCATAAATTTGAATTTTCCTTTCATCGATGTTGCCACGTTTTATTGGGACAATGTGGAATTTATTTTCACCAAGGACCGAAATTAATTTTTTAATAAGGGCATTTGAATTTTTCTCTCTCAAGTAGATTGGTGGCGGCTTGGATGTTTTATTCGAGGATACATCGGGTACAAAATCTGATTTAAAGAGTGCACTAAACGAAAAAAAAACTGCATCTTTCAAAAATTATCTGGAAGGCCTTGATGTCACACCAGCATCTAATTACTCTTTGTGGCGCGTTGCTAAAAAGCTTAAAACACCCGTTGAGCTTAAGCCACCTCTGCGCACATCTACCGGAGGCTGGGCAAGAAGCGATACTGAAAAAGGTAACATATTTGCTGAGCATTTAAAATCCGTATTTACACCAAATACATGTACCGGTGTTGCTGATTTGCCGACTGTAGTTGCTCTACCCACTCGTACAAAAACTAATTGCCGAACTCAATCCGAAAAAAGCTCCCGGTATGGATGGAATTAGTAACCAGATGCTGATTAAGTTACCTCGTACTGCAATTAGAATCCTGTTATTCATTTTTAATGCCATTTTACGACTGGAGTATTATCCAGACTGCTGGAAGCTTGCCAAGGTTAAAATGATTCCAAAGCCAGGTAAAGATCTTACCAAGGCTGAGTCATATAGGCCAATAAGTTTACTGTCAACAATGTCAAAGCTTTTTGAAAAGCTACTCATGACAAAATTGTCTGCAATTTTAACTGATAATGGGTGCATCCCGGACCATCAATTTGGTTTTAGAAGCCAGCATAGCACCATTGAGCAAACGCATAGATTGGTTCAATTTATCAGAAAAACCTTTGAGGAAAAGAAGTATTGTTCTGCCGTGTTTATTGATGTTTCTCAGGCATTTGATAAAGTGTGGCATGAAGGCCTGATTTTGAAATTGAAGACATATTTACCAATAAACATTCTAAATCTTTTGGAAAGTTACATTGTTGCACGAAAATTTACAGTTGTGGAAGGACACTTTATGAGTATGCCTGAAACTATCTCATCCGGTGTGCCACAGGGGAGTATACTGGGGCCATTTTTATATTTGATTTATACTTGTGATATTCCTGTGAGCAGTAGTATCCACACTTCTACATTTGCCGACGATACCGCCTGCCTTAGTATGCACGAAAACCCTGATGAGGCATCCCGAAAACTCCAGGAACACATTAGCCAGATGGAACTATGGTTAAACTTATGGAGAATTATGTAAATGAACAAAAGTGTGTCCATATAACATTTACCTTACGAAGAGATACTTGTTCCCCCATTCGGATTAATAATCAAGTTGTTCCTCAACATTCACATGTGAAATATCTTGGTATACACCGCGATCACGGCTTACATGGAAACATCACATTGACTTTAAGTTAACTCAAATGAAACTAAAATTAACTCAGGTACATTGGCTGATTGGCAGAAATTCAACACTCAGCCTAGACTGCAAACTTTTAATATACCAGTCGCTTTTAAAGCCAATATGGTGTTACGGTATCCAGTTATGGGGCACTGCTTCTGCTTCCAATGTAGAGAGAATTCAACGAAGACAAAACAAAATTTTAAGGTTAATAACATCTGCTCCATGGTACATTAAGAATTCAAATATACATCATGATTTAAATATGCCACTAGTGAAGAAATTGCAAAGTACGCAGGCAAATATCTAACTAAACTCGTGTCACATCCTAATCCGCTTGCTCGTAACATTTTGAACTTTACTGGACACATCCGCTTAAAAAAGAGAGATACAAGGGCTCTAATACTAAACACTCCAAATGAATTTGCTTGAAAATTACAACTATCACTTAGTTATGTCTGACATTGGTCGGGCCTATTAATTATATGTTAGATTTAAGATTTGAATACTTATTGTTAGTTCATATATGAAGATACAATAAATAAAAAAACATGCATAAAAAAAAAAAAAAATTTATGAAAAACATTAATGGACTATCTATTCATAAAAAAAATTTTTATGAAAAAATTTAATGGACTATACATCGTCAATTTTTCAAATTTTTATGAAAAAATTTAATGAACTATAAATCGTTCATTTCATATGCAAAAAACTAAAAATACTATACATCGTCTATTTTTCATGCAAAAAAATTAAATGGGCTATAGATACAAAATATAATAGGCTATACATGGTTGATTTTTTAAATTTTTATGAAAAACATTAATGGGCTATAAATTATCCATTTCGCATACAAAAACTTAAATGGACTATATTCGTCGTCTATATTTCGTGCAAAGAATTTAATGAAATATACATCATCAATTTTTTATGAAAAAAAATTTTTTATGAAAAAAATTTAATGGACTATACATCGTCAATTTATCAAATTTTTATGAAAAAATTTAATGAACTATAAATCGTTCATTTCATATGCAAAAAACTAAAAACACTATACATCGTCTATTTTTCATGCAAAAAAATTAAATGGGCTATAGATACAAAATATAATGGGCTATTCATGGTTGATTTTTTAAATTTTTATGAAAAACATTAATGGGCTATAAATTGTCCATTTCGTATACAAAAACTTAAATGGACTATATACGTCGTCTATATTTCGTGCAAAGAATTTAATAAAATATACATCATAAATTTTTTATGAAAAAACATTTTTAATGAAAAAAATTTAATGGACTTTATATACATCGTCAATTTTTAAAATTTTTATGAAAAAATTTAATGAACTATAAATCGTTCATTTCATATGCAAAAAACTAAAAACACTATACATCGTCTATTTTTCATGCAAAAAAATTAAATGGGCTAGAGATACAAAATGTAATGGGCTATTCATGGTTGATTTTTTAAATTTTTATGAAAAACATTAATGGGCTATAAATTGTCCATTTCGTATACAAAAACTTAAATGGACTATATACGTCGTCTATATTTCGTGCAAAGAATTTAATAAAATATACATCATAAAATTTTATGAAAAAACATTTTTAATGAAAAAAATTTAATGGACTTTATATACATCGTCAATTTTTAAAATTTTTATGAAAAAATTTAATGAACTATAAATCGTTCATTTCATATGCAAAAAACTAAAAACACTATACATCGTCTATTTTTCATGCAAAAAAATTAAATGGGCTAGAGATACAAAATGTAATGGGCTATTCATGGTTGATTTTTTAAATTTTTATGAACAACATTAATGGGCTATAAATTGTCCATTTCGTATACAAAAACTTAAATGGACTATATACGTCGTCTATATTTCGTGCAAAGAATTTAATAAAATATACATCATAAATTTTTTATGAAAAAACATTTTTAATGAAAAAAATTTAATGGACTTTATATACATCGTCAATTTTTAAAATTTTTATGAAAAAATTTAATGAACTATAAATCGTTTATTTCATATGCAAAAAACTAAAAACACTATACATCGTCTATTTTTCATGCAAAAAAATTAAATGGGCTAGAGATACAAAATGTAATGGGCTATTCATGGTTGATTTTTTAAATTTTTATGAACAACATTAATGGGCTATAAATTGTCCATTTCGTATACAAAAACTTAAATGCACTATATACGTCGTCTATATTTCGTGCAAAGAATTTAATAAAATATACATCATAAATTTTTTATGAAAAAACATTTTTAATGAAAAAAATTTAATGGACTTTATATACATCGTCAATTTTTAAAATTTTTATGAAAAAATTTAATGAACTATAAATCGTTCATTTCATATGCAAAAAACTAAAAACACTATACATCGTCTATTTTTCATGCAAAAAAATTAAATGGGCTAGAGATACAAAATGTAATGGGCTATTCATGGTTGATTTTTTAAATTTTGATGAAAGACATTAATGGGCTATAAATTGTCCATTTCGTATACAAAAACTTAAATGGACTATATATGTCGTCTATATTTCGTGCAAAGAATTTAATAAAATATACATCATAAATTTTTTATGAAAAAACATTTTTAATGAAAAAAATTTAATGGACTTTATATACATCGTCAATTTTTAAAATTTTTATGAAAAAATTTAATGAACTATAAATCGTTCATTTCATATGCAAAAAACTAAAAACACTATACATCGTTTTTTTTTCATGCAAAAAAATTAAATGGGCTAGAGATACAAAATATAATGGGCTATACATGGTTGATTTTTTAAATTTTTATGAAAAACATTAATGGGCTATAAATTGTCCATTTCGTATACAAAAACTTAAATGGACTATATACGTCGTCTATATTTCGTGCAAAGAATTTAATAAAATATACATCATAAATTTTTTATGAAAAAACATTTTTAATGAAAAAAATTTAATGGACTTTATATACATCGTCAATTTTTAAAATTTTTATGAAAAAATTTAATGAACTATAAATCGTTCATTTCATATGCAAAAAACTAAAAACACTATACATCGTCTATTTTTCATGCAAAAAAATTAAATGGGCTAGAGATACAAAATGTAATGGGCTATTCATGGTTGATTTTTTAAATTTTTATGAAAAACATTAATGGGCTATAAATTGTTCATTTCGTATACAAAAACTTAAATGGACTATATACGTCGTCTATATTTCGTGCAAAGAATTTAATAAAATATACATCAAAAATTTTTTATGAAAAAACATTTTTAATGAAAAAAATTTAATGGAATTAAATCGTTCATTTCATATGCAAAAAACTAAAAACACTATACATCGTCTATTTTTCATGCAAAAAAATTAAATGGGCTAGAGATACAAAATGTAATGGGCTATTCATGGTTGATTTTTTAAATTTTTATGAACAACATTAATGGGCTATAAATTGTCCATTTCGTATACAAAAACTTAAATGGACTATATACGTCGTCTATATTTCGTGCAAAGAATTTAATAAAATATACATCATAAATTTTTTATGAAAAAACATTTTTAATGAAAAAAATTTAATGGACTTTATATACATCGTCAATTTTTAAAATTTTTATGAAAAAATTTAATGAACTATAAATCGTTCATTTCATATGCGAAAAACTAAAAACACTATACATCGTCTATTTTTCATGCAAAAAAATTAAATGGGCTAGAGATACAAAATGTAATGGGCTATTCATGGTTGATTTTTTAAATTTTGATGAAAGACATTAATGGGCTATAAATTGTCCATTTCGTATACAAAAACTTAAATGGACTATATATGTCGTCTATATTTCGTGCAAAGAATTTAATAAAATATACATCATAAATTTTTTATGAAAAAACATTTTTAATGAAAAAAATTTAATGGACTTTATATACATCGTCAATTTTTAAAATTTTTATGAAAAAATTTAATGAACTATAAATCGTTCATTTCATATGCAAAAAACTAAAAACACTATACATCGTTTTTTTTTCATGCAAAAAAATTAAATGGGCTAGAGATACAAAATATAATGGGCTATACATGGTTGATTTTTTAAATTTTTATGAAAAACATTAATGGGCTATAAATTGTCCATTTCGTATACAAAAACTTAAATGGACTATATACGTCGTCTATATTTCGTGCAAAGAATTTAATAAAATATACATCATAAATTTTTTATGAAAAAACATTTTTAATGAAAAAAATTTAATGGACTTTATATACATCGTCAATTTTTAAAATTTTTATGAAAAAATTTAATGAACTATAAATCGTTCATTTCATATGCAAAAAACTAAAAACACTATACATCGTCTATTTTTCATGCAAAAAAATTAAATGGGCTAGAGATACAAAATATAATGGGCTAGTCATGGTTGATTTTTTAAATTTTTATGAAAAACATTAATGGGCTATAAATTGTCCATTTCGTATACAAAAACTTAAATGGACTATATACGTCGTGTAAATTTCATGCAAAGAATTTAATGAAATATACATCATCCAATTTTTATGAAAAAAAATTTTTATGAAAAAAATTTAATCGTAAATTTTTCAAATTTTTATGAAACAATTTAATGAACTATAAACCGTTCATTTCATATGCAAAAAACTAAAAACACTATACATCGTCTATTTTTCATGCAAATAAATTAAATGGGCTATAGATACAAAATGTAATGGGCTATACATGGTTGATTTTTTAAACTTTTATGAAAAACATTAATGGGCTATAAATTGTCCATTTCGTATACAAAAACTTAAATGGACTATATACGTCGTCTATATTTCGTGCAAAGAATTTAATGTAATATACATCATTATTAATTTTTTTATGAAAAAATATTTTTAATGAAAAAAATTTAATGGACTATATGTATACAAAAACTTAAATGGACTATATACGTCGTCTATATTTCGTGCAAAGAATTTAATGAAATATACATCATTCAATTTTTACGAAAAAAAATTTTTTATGAAAAAATTTAAATTTCAAGCCCAACTAATTTTTTTTTATTATTTGAAGAAACGTTTTAGTAAGCATATTTGTGTTTTTTGTTTGTTTTAAGGTACCCGGAAATGAATTCTTTACACAATTGGCTGCATTTGAAGTAAAAAAAAGAAGTAAAATAACTAAAAATCAATAAATTCATAACTAAATAGCCTGGATCGTAACTGGATGATTAATTACCATATACCTTATATTAAATGCCGTTCCTTATAGGGTTTTATTAAATTCTTATGGTAGACCTTTTCACACTTTTTTACTCTCAATTTTATGTTTACACGTGTTGGTATGTCTATAACTTCATATGGTCCTAACCATAAGGGTGAAAATTTATTTTTTCTAGTTTGATTCTTTAACCAACCCTTTTGACCTATTTTATATTCTCTGTCCTTTGAACCCTTATCATAATACTGTTTTGCTCTTAATTTTGCCCTCTCTTGGTTCTCTCTAACGATTTCATGTGAACGTTGGATTTGATATTTCAGAATTTTGCTATAATCATCCGCGTTGTATAGTGGTGTCGGGGATATTTTCAAAGAGATGGGCATTTCAAATTCAAACCCAAATAACACTCTCGTCGGTGTTTGTTTTGTTGTTGAATGTTTGCTATTATTATACACATGCATGGCGTGATGAGTCCAGTCGTCCCAGTTGGTACCATCCAGGTTAACGAAATTTCTCAGAAATTCGGCCAATGGTCGATGAGCTCGTTCTAAAGCCCCATTCGCTTGTGGATGATAAGGAGTAGTTAGTAGTTTCTTTATTCTTAGCATCTTACAAGTTTCCTTGAATAATCTGGATGTGAAGTTTGAACCATTATCTGTTACCAACACCTTGGGAATGAAGTATTTTGAAATTATTTCGTTAAAAAAGACTTTAGCTACAGTTGGTGCCTCTGCGTCAGGCACGGCTGCACATGCGAAAAATTTTGAAAAATCGTCTTGAAAGGTGACGATGTATTTGTTTCCCCTAGCTGATTCTGGCAACGGACCTACCAGGTCCATGAAAACTTTCTCGAAAGGCTTACTTGAAGTGCTTGTTATTACCAATGGCATTTTTTCAACTTTCGAACATTTGTTTTTCTGGCATAGACTACACGTTGTTACATAATTTTTTATTTGTCGATACATGCCGGCCCATTTATACTGATTCCTGATGCGGGAATAAGTTTTGAATGTCCCTTGGTGTCCACCCAAAGGTATATAGTGGAATGTTTTTATTACTTTATTTATTTCTTCTGCATTCGTTAAATAAACAGCCATATCTTCCTCTCCCATATCCTGATTTACCTCTGTTTGATGCATAATTTCTTCATTCACTCCATTCTGTTTGTTTTGTAATTCTCGAGCTTTTGATCTAGTTATTGCCCCTACATTTATTTTCTCTATTGGAAGGCGACTGAGGGCATCAGCGTTTTGATTCGTTTTTCCTGATTTATACCGTATCTCGAAATCATATTCTAAAAGTTTTAGTCTAAGGCGCCCCAACCTGCCTTCTTGATCTTTCAGATTAGCTATACCCTTGAGGGGTTTGTGGTCTGTAAAAATGGTGAAGTGTCTCCCGAGTAAATATGGCCTAAAAGTTTTTGTTGCCCATACGATGGCAAGCAACTCCTTTTCTATTGTAGAGTATCGTTTTTCTGTGACACTTAGTACTCTGCTTGCAAAATATACTGGTAAATCGCTACCAGGCTCTCCTTGAGAAAGGATAGCTCCTAGGGCTTCATTGCTAGCATCCGTAGTCAGAACAAATGGTTTTGCAAAGTCAGGGTATTGTAATAGAGGTGGATTCGAAACTGCTGCTTTTAATTTGTCCATAGCTTGCTGACACTCTTGTGTCCATTCAAATTTCACGTTCTTCCTTAGTAGTTTGTTTAGGGGTAAGGCAATTTCGGATGAGTTTGGTATAAACTTCCTGTAGTAGTTGATCAATCCTAGAAATGCTTGCAAGTCTTTGATACTTCTAGGAGGTGGAATGTTTTTTACTGCTTTCGTTTTATGGGGATCCGGTAGGACTCCATTTTCCGAACATTGGTGGCCTAGATAAACTACCTCCCTTTGAAGGAAATGATATTTTTCGGGGTGTAACTTAAGGTTGTACCTTCTTAATATATCTAATACTCTCTTGAGCCTTAATTTGTGATCCACTAGGTTTCTGCCGTAGATTACTATATCGTCCAGATAGACGAAACAGTCGATTCCTTGTAGATCCGTTAATATCGAGTTCATGATTCTTTGAAAAGTGGCTGGTGCCCCTATTAATCCGAAAGGCATACGATTAAACTCAAAATGTCCCAAATTGGTGCTGAAAGCGGTTTTTTGTCTGTCCCTTGGGTCCATTAAAACTTGGTGGTATCCACTCGCTAGATCGAGGGTAGAAAAATATCGGCTGTATCCCAGTTGGTCTAGGATTTCGTCAATTCTTGGTATGGGGAAGACTTGCTTTATTGTGGCCTCGTTCAATTTTCTGAAATCTACTACTAAGCGCCATTTTTTCTCTCCGTCCTTTCCTGCCTTTTTTGGTACTAGGAGTATTGGAGAATTCCAAGGGGAAGTACTGGGAGAGATAATTCCATCTTTGACCATCTGGCCTACTTGTCTATTCACTTCATTTCGGTGGACCTCAGGTAGTCTATATTGCTTAGTATTTATTGGGGGTTGAGTAGAATCAGTTGGGATTTTATGTTTAAGTACATTTGTGTGAGTTAGATTATCTCCGGGTAATTGAAACACGTCATCGTATGATTTCAAAATGCTCTCGATCGATAATCTCTCTTCCGGATTCAAATCTGCGGAAAGCTGTACTGTTTCCAATAGTAATTTGGTTCTTTCTTTGTTGTCCGCAGTGCTTATTGTATTAATGGCTGTTGTTGATTTTATCTGGTAGTCCTCAGGATTTTCATAACTTAACATTATTTTCTTATTTATGTCTACTGTATAGTTGTTGGTGTTTAGAATTGGAATAAATGCTATTCCCCCTCTGATTGATGTTAGGGTTTCGCCCACAAAAACCCCTGGTAAAATTTGTAGTTTGTTTACTATTATTTCTCCCGTAGCCTTGGTTACTACTACTGATACAACTCCCTGGGAACGTCCTTTTATAGAAAAATTTTCGGATATATATAACGAAGGAATTTCTGAAACAAGTGGCAAGGAAACTATTTCTCTCTGGTTGTCAAAAAATTTTATGTTTTTGTTTATTGTGTCGGTAACCGACCTATTCCACATCATATCTCGGCCCAGCAAACCATCTGCTGGCAAAATTGTGCCCTTTGGTACTATGTGCATTTTAAAACTTAGTTTGTCCACGTATTTATGGTTCATAGTTATACTTCCTTTGGTACTCATGTTTCCTCCAAAGGCTCCTGACAAGGATTTCTTCTCCTTTTCATTAACTTTTATGCACGATGTCAAAGCTTCTTCCTTTACTAGTGTAGTATCAGCGCCTGAGTCTACCAACAGTAGTAATTTTTCCTCTTTTGCCTCTCTACAAGGAAAGCTTATATACGCATCGTTTATCTCACAACTTTCGTTGCTACTAACATCATTCTCCAGTCTCAGTTCATTTTTATACTCTGAGTGGTTTATATGATGTTCTGCGACGTTTCCGTCCTTAATTATTCTATTATTTATATCATTACATGTCATCATTGCCGTATTATTCAGGTATTTTCTTACAAAATCTGTGCGTCTTGCACCAGATATTAATTTGGTGTTATCCTTGTCTTCCTGTTTCTGATTATCCTGCT
Source organism: Tachina fera (assembly GCA_905220375.1). Taxonomy (NCBI): domain Eukaryota; kingdom Metazoa; phylum Arthropoda; class Insecta; order Diptera; family Tachinidae; genus Tachina; species Tachina fera. Next base: position 78,097,824 of record LR999967.1, on the reverse strand, counting down.
CCTCTGTCAAGTGTATATCTAAATTAAAAGCTTTATCTTCATAGTTAGTTCCTACGGGGTGTTGTGTTTTATTTTCATTTTTTTATTAGTAATTTCTCTACATTTTTCGGCATTCCGGTCCATTAATCTTGGCCGGGCCGATTCTCGTTTCCCGAATTATTGCTGTTGTAATTAAATCTGCTTCTGTTTACATCATTGTTGCCTCTATTGATGCCGTTTCTATTATCGCTATTTATACTCCGTCTGTTTCTTGGGCAATTAGTAGAAATGTGACCCTGTGTATTGCATCTAAAACAGCGTCGCTCCTCGTTGTTGTTATACCTAGTTCCACTTTTGTTTTGAGTTTTCAAGCTTGTAAAATTTTGCCTATTTGTTCCATAGTCGGGAGGTTTCATGTTCCTTCTCAAATTGCATTCGTTATGCCCCTGTCTTTGATTATAGCACATATTGTTTCCTTGGTAATAGCATTCGTCTATCATAGGGCTCCAGTAATTTGAGTTTTCTCGTGAATTACTGTTTGGCGTTGAATAGTTACAGGTCTTCTGATGCATGGATAGTTGTCGGACTTCTTTTATCAACTGCTGGACCGTATCATATAAAGGTTCCTCGGTATGCATTGTCATGATATTTGAAGATTTCATATTAGAACCAAAAAGATTTTGAGCATCCTTGGTGATTTTCAACAGGGCAGATAGCTTTTCGTTTTCGTGTCCGATGAATTTTGACATCAATCTAGGATCTCGTAAGCCTCTTATGTAACTTCTTACTGCGGATTGGTTGCAGTGATCTATCATAGATTTTCGATGGGAAACTTCTTGCCATTGTGCTGCAATTAGTTCTGTGGCATCTGTAAGTAGTCCTTCTAGTCTCTCTCCAAATTCATATGCTGTCTCTGTTGGACCTTGCTTACTGCTGAAAATTAGTTCTTGCAATTCTGTTAGGGTTTTGCCTTTTACAAATTTTTCTCTAATAGCCTGACATAAGGCTTCTATTGTTGTGAACTCTTTATTGCGCAAATATGAGTAAGCATTTCCAAATAGTCTAGTTTTGATGCATTTGATTATGTCGACCACATTACCTGGTTCTTCTAGTTTATCCTTTGCTATCATACATCCTTCAATAAACTTCTTGGCTTCCCTTGCCAGTTCTGGCCCATCAGTTCCGTAGAAAATTGGTACCACATGGGATATGGTTTTCAAGAGTTCGGTAAAAGTTGTCATGTTGTTACTACTTGTTGTGTTAATTGTAATCACTTTCCTTGTCTCTCCTTGTAAGTTTCGTATCTTTGACTTCAGCGTTTCAATTTGTTGAGTTTTTTCCTCTATCACCTTTCTATTTTCGATGACTTGCTGCAACTGATCAGGAGTCAAGTTGGGATTAACGCGCTGTGCGAAGTCTTTAAATGCTTGTGTCTTCTGTTCGCTGTCTTGAATCTGTTGTTCAGCTTCTTCAATGGTTTTTCTTAAGCTTTCGTTCTGCTGCTTCAAGATCCGGTTAACGTGTAAATATTCTTCTATTTCCTTAGATATAGCTGGACTTTGTTGATGTTCATGTAGCACTTGTAGTTCTTCCAATAAAATATCTATCTTTTCAAATTCGGTTATGTTTCCCTGGCTCCTCACTTTATGCTTTACTAACTCTATATACTCTTTGGTATTGTTAAGGTACTTTATGAGATTCCACACTCGCTCAGAAATTTCCCTGGTCTCCTCTTGTGTCTTTTGTAATTTTTTTTTCAAATCCTCCATATAGCTCAAACAAAATTTCCTAAATCCACTTTTATTTTCAATGTTCACTTTCACAAACAAGCTTTCCTTCTATTTAAATAATGCTAATCATTTTGAATTTTTCACTATGCGTTTATCTAGTTTAATTTACTAATTCAACACTTATATAAATATTTTTACCATTTGTGTTGGTCCCATTTGTCTCGAGCAAATGTTTGTCGTCGTTGAGTTTACCACCAAAGTCTGTGCAACTTAAGGCAGCTAAAATAGCTCATTAAAACCTTGAGTTGTGTAGTAAATGTTGGTATACAGAACAACGTATCCTTTTAACAATTTAATTCAGTATATTAAAATTAAATTGAGCTAAAATAGCTTTCCAATATCAATATACTTCCTTGAAACTGCCAAAAGGTATCAAACTGTACTCTTGCTAATACCGGCTGCGCCAAAATGTTGTGTTGAATTTAAAAACGGATTTTTCTTTTGTATATTAAAAGGGATTTATTAATAAAAACTAGAATCTTATTATTTTTTCTTTACAAATTTAAACTTGGAGGGTCCCGTGGGAATCGCAGGTATGACTCTAACTTCTTGACTGCAAAAATAGAAGACAATAATTACAACTAACTAATTACCACTGACTAATTACAACTGCCCTCACTAACTAATTACAGCTGTCTTCAACTAACAAACTACAACTCCTCATTTGGTTTCTTAACATGAACTATTTATACCAAACTTAATCATAATTTAATATATTAATAGTATGCTTAATAGTTAATATTATTATGCTTACTTGCTAACGTACTTAAGCTTTTGACCCAATTGCGAAATATCGCTATTGCACAATTTGTCAACGCAAAGAATTTAACAAACAACCAAGTGAATGAACTGGTTGTTGCTGCGTTAACAAATTAGTGCAATGTACGGGTACGAGGGTTGTTCAATTCTGATTCACAACAGGCTATAGATACAAAATATAATGGGCTATACATGGTTGATTTTTTAAATTTTTATGAAAAACATTAATGGGCTATAAATTGTCCATTTCGTATACAAAAACTTAAATGGACTATATACATACGTCATCTATGTTTCGTACATGCTAGCTAGCTAGCAATAGTATACTATACTTTACATGCTAGCTAGCTAGCAATAGTATACTATACTATACATGCTAGCTAGCTAGCAATAGTATACTATACTTTACATGCTAGCTAGCTAGCAATAGTATACTATACTATACATGCTAGCTAGCTAGCAATAGTATACTATACTATACATGCTAGCTAGCTAGCAATAGTATACTATACTATACATGCTAGCTAGCTAGCAATATTATACTATACTATACATGCTAGCTAGCTAGCAATATTATACTATACTATTCATGCTAGCAATAGTATACTATACTATTCATGCTAGCTAGCTAGCAATAGTATACTATACTATTCATGCTAGCTAGCTAGCAATAGTATACTATACTATACATGCTAGCTAGCTAGCAATAGTATACTATACTATACATGCCAGCTAGCTAGCAATAGTATACTATACTATACATGCCAGCTAGCTAGCAATAGTATACTATACTATACATGCCAGCTAGCTAGCAATAGTATACTATACTATACATGCCAGCTAGCTAGCAATAGTATACTATACTATACATGCCAGCTATCTAGCAATAGTATACTATACTATACATGCCAGCTAGCTAGCAATAGCAATAGTATACTATACTATACATGCTAGCTAGCTAGCAATAGTATACTATACTATACATGCTAGCTAGCTAGCAATAGTATACTATACTATACATGCTAGCTAGCTAGCAATAGTATACTATACTATACATGCTAGCTAGCTAGCAATAGTATACTATACTATACATGCTAGCTAGCTAGCAATAGTATACTATACTATACATGCTAGCTAGCTAGCAATAGTATACTATACTATACATGCTAGCTAGCTAGCAAAAGTATACTATACTATACATGCTAGCTAGCTAGCAATAGTATACTATACTATACATGCTAGCTAGCTAGCAATAGTATACTATACTATACATGCTAGCTAGCTAGCAATAGTATACTATACTATACATGCTAGCTAGCTAGCAATAGTATACTATACTATACATGCTAGGTAGCTAGCAATAGTATACTATACTATACATGCTAGCTAGCTAGCAATAGTATACTATACTATACATGCTAGGTAGCTAGCAATAGTATACTATACTATACATGCTAGCTAGCTAGCAATAGTATACTATACTATACATGCTAGCTAGCTAGCAATAGTATACTATACTATACATGCTAGGTAGCTAGCAATAGTATACTATACTATACAAGCTAACTAGCTAGCAATAGTATACTATACTATACATGCTAACTAGCTAGCAATAGTATACTATACTATACATGCTAACTGGCTAGCAATAGTATACTATACTATACATGCTAACTAGCTAGCAATAGTATACTATACTATACATGCTAGCTAGCTAGCAATAGTATACTATACTATACATGCTAGCTAGCTAGCAATAGTATACTATATTATACATGCTAGCTAGCTAGCAATAGTATACTATATTATACATGCTAGCTAGCTAGCAATAGTATACTATACTATACATGCTAGCTAGCTAGCAACAGTATACTATACTATACATGCTAGCTAGCTAGCAATAGTATACTAAACTATACATGCTAGCTAGCTAGCAATAGTATACTAAACTATACATGCTAGCTAGCTAGCAATAGTATACTAAACTATACATGCTAGCTAGCTAGCAATAGTATACTAAACTATACATGCTAGCTAGCTAGCAATAGTATACTAAACTATACATGCTAGCTAGCTAGCAATAGTATACTAAACTATACATGCTAGCTAGCTAGCAATAGTATACTATACTATACATGCTAGCTAGCTAGCAATAGTATACTAAACTATACATGCTAGCTAGCTAGTAATAGTATACTATACTATACATGCTAGCTAGCTAGTAATAGTATACTATACTATACATGCTAGCTAGCTAGCAATAGTATACTATACTATACATGCTAGCTAGCTAGCAATAGTATACTATACTATACATGCTAGCTAGCTAGCAATAGTATACTATACTATACATGCTAGCTAGCTAGCAATAGTATACTATACTATACATGCTAGCTAGCTAGCAATAGTATACTATACTATACATGCTAGCTAGATAGCAATAGTATACCATACTATACATGCTAGCTAGATAGCAATAGTATACCATACTATACATGCTAGCTAGCTAGGAATAGTATACTATACTATACATGCTAGCTAGCTAGCAATAGTATACTAAACTATACATGCTAGCTAGCTAGTAATAGTATACTATACTATACATGCTATCTAGCTGCAATAGTATACTAAACTATACATGCTAGCTAGCTAGTAATAGTATACTATACTATACATGCTAGCTAACTAGCAATAGTATACTATACTATACATGCTAGCTAGCTAGCAATAGTATACTATACTGTACATGCTAGCTAGCTAGCAATAGTATACTATACTATACATGCTAGCTAGATAGCAATAGTATACTATACTGTACATGCTAGCTAGATAGCAATAGTATACCATACTATACATGCTAGCTAGCTAGCAATAGTATACCATACTATACATGCTAGCTAGCTAGCAATAGTATACTATACTATACATGCTATCTAGCTAGCAATAGTATACTATACTATACATGCTAGCTAGCTAGCAATAGTATACTATACTATACATGCTAGCTAGCTAGCAATAGTATACTATACTATACATGCTAGCTAGCTAGCAATAGTATACTATACTATACATGCTAGCTAGCTAGCAATAGTATACTATACTATACATGCTAGCTAGCTAGCAATAGTATACTATACTATACATGCTAGCTAGCTAGCAATAGTATACTATACTATACATGCTAGCTAGCTAGCAATAGTATACTATACTATACATGCTAGCTAGCTAGCAATAGTATACTATACTATACATGCTAGCTAGCTAGCAATAGTATACTATACTATACATGCTAGCTAGCTAGCAATAGTATACTATACTATACATGCTAGCTAGCTAGTAATAGTATACTATACTATACATGCTAGCTAGCTAGCAATAGTATACTATACTATACATGCTAGCTAGCTAGCAATAGTATACTAAACTATACATGCTAGCTAGCTAGCAATAGTATACTATACTATACATGCTAGCTAGCTAGCAATAGTATACTAAACTATACATGCTAGCTAGCTAGCAATAGTATACTATACTATACATGCTAGCTAGCTAGCAATAGTATACTATACTATACATGCTAGCTAGCTAGCAATAGTATACTATACTATACATGCTAGCTAGCTAGCAATAGTATACTAAACTATACATGCTAGCTAGCTAGCAATAGTATACTAAACTATACATGCTAGCTAGCTAGCAATAGTATACTATACTATACATGCTAGCTAGCTAGCAATAGTATACTAAACTATACATGCTAGCTAGCTAGCAATAGTATACTATACTATACATGCTAGCTAGCTAGCAATAGTATACTATACTATACATGCTAGCTAGCTAGCAATAGTATACTATACTATACATGCTAGCTAGCTAGCAATAGTATACTATACTATACATGCTAGCTAGCTAGCAATAGTATACTATACTATACATGCTAGCTAGCTAGCAATAGTATACTATACTATACATGCTAGCTAGCTAGCAATAGTATACTATACTATACATGCTAGCTAGCTAGCAATAGTATACTATACTATACATGCTAGCTAGCTAGCAATAGTATACTATACTATACATGCTAGCTAGCTAGCAATAGTATACTATACTATACATGCTAGGTAGCTAGCAATAGTATACTATACTATACATGCTAGCTAGCTAGCAATAGTATACTATACTATACATGCTAGCTAGCTAGCAATAGTATACTATACTATACATGCTAGCTAGCTAGCAATAGTATACTATACTATACATGCTAGCTAGCTAGCAATAGTATACTATACTATACATGCTAGGTAGCTAGCAATAGTATACTATACTATACATGCTAGGTAGCTAGCAATAGTATACTATACTATACATGCTAGGTAGCTAGCAATAGTATACTATACTATACATGCTAGGTAGCTAGCAATAGTATACTATACTATACATGCTAGCTAGCTAGCAATAGTATACTATACTATACATGCTAGCTAGCTAGCAATAGTATACTATACTATACATGCTAGGTAGCTAGCAATAGTATACTATACTATACATGCTAGCTAGCTAGCAATAGTATACTATACTATACATGCTAGGTAGCTAGCAATAGTATACTATACTATACATGCTAGGTAGCTAGCAATAGTATACTATACTATACATGCTAGCTAGCTAGCAATAGTATACTATACTATACATGCTAGCTAGCTAGCAATAGTATACTATACTATACAAGCTAACTAGCTAGCAATAGTATACTATATTATACATGCTAGCTAGCTAGCAATAGTATACTATACTATACATGCTAGCAATAGTATACTATACTATACATGCTAGCAATAGTATACTATACATGCTAGCAAGCTAGCAATAGTATACTATACTATACATGCTAGCAAGCTAGCAATAGTATACTATACTATACATGCTAGCAAGCTAGCAATAGTATACTATACTATACATGCAAGCAAGCTAGCAATAGTATACTATACTATACATGCTAGCTAGCTAGCAATAGTATACTATACTATACATGCTAGCTAGCTAGCAATAGTATACTATACTATACATGCTAGCTAGCTAGCAATAGTATACTATACTATACATGCTAGCTAGCTAGCAATAGTATACTATACTATACATGGTAGCTAGCTAGCAATAGTATACTATACTATACATGCTAGCTAGCTAGCAATAGTATACTAAACTATACATGCTAGCTAGCTAGTAATAGTATACTATACTATACATGCTAGCTAGCTAGTAATAGTATACTATACTATACATGCTAGCTAGCTAGCAATAGTATACTATACTATACATGCTAGCTAGCTAGCAATAGTATACTATACTATACATGCTAGCTAGCTAGCAATAGTATACTATACTATACATGCTAGCTAGCTAGCAATAGTATACTATACTATACATGCTAGCTAGCTAGCAATAGTATACTATACTATACATGCTAGCTAGCTAGCAATAGTATACTATACTATACATGCTAGCTAGCTAGCAATAGTATACTATACTATACATGCTAGCTAGCTAGCAATAGTATACTATACTATACATGCTAGCTAGCTAGCAATAGTATACTATACTATACATGCTAGCTAGCTAGCAATAGTATACTATACTATACATGCTAGCTAGCTAGCAATAGTATACTATACTATACATGCTAGCTAGCTAGCAATAGTATACTATACTATACATGCTAGCTAGATAGCAATAGTATACCATACTATACATGCTAGCTAGATAGCAATAGTATACCATACTATACATGCTAGCTAGCTAGGAATAGTATACCATACTATACATGCTAGCTAGCTAGGAATAGTATACTATACTATACATGCTAGCTAGCTAGCAATAGTATACTAAACTATACATGCTAGCTAGCTAGTAATAGTATACTATACTATACATGCTATCTAGCTAGCAATAGTATACTAAACTATACATGCTAGCTAGCTAGTAATAGTATACTATACTATACATGCTAGCTAACTAGCAATAGTATACTATACTATACATGCTAGCTAGCTAGCAATAGTATACTATACTGTACATGCTAGCTAGCTAGCAATAGTATACTATACTATACATGCTAGCTAGATAGCAATAGTATACTATACTGTACATGCTAGCTAGCTAGCAATAGTATACTATACTATACATGCTAGCTAGATAGCAATAGTATACTATACTGTACATGCTAGCTAGATAGCAATAGTATACTATACTATACATGCTAGCTAGATAGCAATAGTATACCATACTATACATGCTAGCTAGATAGCAATAGTATACTATACTATACATGCCAGCTAGCTAGCAATAGTATACTATACTATACATGCTAGCTAGCTAGCAATAGTATACTATACTATACATGCTAGCTAGCTAGCAATAGTATACTATACTATACATGCTAGCTAGCTAGCAATAGTATACTATACTATACATGCTAGCTAGCTAGCAATAGTATACTATACTATACATGCTAGCTAGCTAGCAATAGTATACTATACTATACATGCTAGCTAGCTAGCAATAGTATACTATACTATACATGCTAGCTAGCTAGCAATAGTATACTATACTATACATGCTAGCTAGCTAGCAATAGTATACTATACTATACATGCTAGCTAGCTAGCAATAGTATACTATACTATACATGCTAGCTAGCTAGCAATAGTATACTATACTATACATGCTAGCTAGCTAGCAATAGTATACTATACTATACATGCTAGCTAGCTAGCAATAGTATACTATACTATACATGCTAGCTAGCTAGCAATAGTATACTATACTATACATGCTAGCTAGCTAGCAATAGTATACTATACTATACATGCTAGCTAGCTAGCAATAGTATACTATACTATACATGCTAGCTAGCTAGCAATAGTATACTATACTATACATGCTAGCTAGCTAGCAATAGTATACTATACTATACATGCTAGCTAGCTAGCAATAGTATACTATACTATACATGCTAGCTAGCTAGCAATAGTATACTATACTATACATGCTAGCTAGCTAGCAATAGTATACTATACTATACATGCTAGCTAGCTAGTAATAGTATACTATACTATACATGCTAGCTAGCTAGCAATAGTATACTATACTATACATGCTAGCTAGCTAGTAATAGTATACTATACTATACATGCTAGCTAGCTAGCAATAGTATACTATACTATACATGCTAGCTAGCTAGCAATAGTATACTATACTATACATGCTAGCTAGCTAGCAATAGTATACTATACTATACATGCTAGCTAGCTAGCAATAGTATACTATACTATACATGCTAGCTAGCTAGCAATAGTATACTATACTATACATGCTAGCTAGCTAGCAATAGTATACTATACTATACATGCTAGCTAGCTAGCAATAGTATACTATACTATACATGCTAGCTAGCTAGCAATAGTATACTATACTATACATGCTAGCTAGCTAGCAATAGTATACTATACTATACATGCTAGCTAGCTAGCAATAGTATACTATACTATACATGCTAGCTAGCTAGCAATAGTATACTATACTATACATGCTAGCTAGCTAGCAATAGTATACTATACTATACATGCTAGCTAGCTAGCAATAGTATACTATACTATACATGCTAGCTAGCTAGCAATAGTATACTAAACTATACATGCTAGCTAGCTAGCAATAGTATACTATACTATACATGCTAGCTAGCTAGCAATAGTATACTAAACTATACATGCTAGCTAGCTAGCAATAGTATACTATACTATACATGCTAGCTAGCTAGCAATAGTATACTAAACTATACATGCTAGCTAGCTAGCAATAGTATACTAAACTATACATGCTTGCTAGCTAGCAATAGTATACTATACTATACTATACATGCTAGCTAGCTAGCAATAGTATACTATACTATACTATACATGCTAGCTAGCTAGCAATAGTATACTATACTATACTATACATGCTAGCTAGCTAGCAATAGTATACTATACTATACATGCTAGCAATAATATACTATATTATACATGCTAGCAATAGTATACTATACATGCTAGCTAGCTAGCAATAGTATACTATACATGCTAGCTAGCTAGCAATAGTATACTATACATGCTAGCAAGCTAGCAATAGTATACTATACTATACATGCTAGCAAGCTAGCAATAGTATACTATACTATACATGCTAGCAAGCTAGCAATAGTATACTATACTATACATGCTAGCAAGCTAGCAATAGTATACTATACTATACATGCTAGCTAGCTAGCAATAGTATACTATACTATACATGCTAGCTAGCTAGCAATAGTATACTATACTATACATGCTAGCAAGCTAGCAATAGTATACTATACTATACATGCTAGCAAGCTAGCAATAGTATACTATACTATACATGCTAGCAAGCTAGCAATAGTATACTATACTATACATGCTAGCAAGCTAGCAATAGTATACTATACTATACATGCTAGCTAGCTAGCAATAGTATACTATACTATACATGCTAGCTAGCTAGCAATAGTATACTATACTATACATGCTAGCTAGCTAGCAATAGTATACTATACTATACATGCTAGCTAGCTAGCAATAGTATACTATACTATACATGCTAGCTAGCTAGCAATAGTATACTATACTATACATGCTAGCTAGCTAGCAATAGTATACTAAACTATACATGCTAGCTAGCTAGCAATAGTATACTAAACTATACATGATAGCTAGCTAGCAATAATATACTAAACTATACATGCTAGCTTGCTAGCAATAGTATACTAAACTATATATGCTAGCTAGCTAGCAATAGTATGCTATACTATACATGCTAGCTAGCTAGCAATAGTATACTAAACTATACATGCTAGCTAGCTAGTAATAGTATACTATACTATACATGCTAGCTAGCTAGCAATAGTATACTAAACTATACATGCTAGCTAGCTAGCAATAGTATACTATACTACACATGCTAGCTAGCTAGCAATAGTATACTATACTATACATGCTAGCTAGCTAGCAATAGTATACTATACTATACATGCTAGCTAGCTAGCAATAGTATACCATACTATACATGCTAGCTAGCTAGCAATAGTATACTATACTATTATTGCTAGCTAGCTAGCAATAGTATACTATACTATACATGCTAGCTAGCCAGCAATAGTATACTATACTATACCTGCTAGCTAGCTAGCAATAGTATACTATACTATACATGCTAGCTAGCTAGCAATAGTATACTATACTATACATGCTAGCTAGCTAGCAATAGTATACTATACTATACATGCTAGCTAGCTAGCAATAGTATACTATACTATACATGCTAGCTAGCTAGCAATAGTATACTATACTATACATGCTAGCTAGCTAGCAATAGTATACTATACTATACATGCTAGCTAGCTAGCAATAGTATACTATACTATACATGCTAGCTAGCTAGCAATAGTATACTATACTATACATGCTAGCTAGCTAGCAATAGTATACTATACTATACATGCTAGCTAGCTAGCAATAGTATACTATACTATACATGCTAGCTAGCTAGCAATAGTATACTATACTATACATGCTAGCTAGCTAGCAATAGTATACTATACTATACATGCTAGCTAGCTAGCAATAGTATACTATACTATACATGCTAGCTAGCTAGCAATAGTATACTATACTATACATGCTAGCTAGCTAGCAATAGTATACTATACTATACATACTAGCTAGCTAGAAATAGTATACTATACTATACATGCTAGCTAGCTAGCAATAGTATACTATACTATACATGCTAGCTAGCTAGCAATAGTATACTATACTATACATGCTAGCTAGCTAGCAATAGTATACTATACTATACATGCTAGCTAGCTAGCAATAGTATACTATACTATACTATACATGCTAGCTAGCTAGCAATAGTATACTATACTATACTATACATGCTAGCTAGCTAGCAATAGTATACTATACTATACATGCTAGCTAGCTAGCAATAGTATACTATACTATACATGCTAGCTAGCTAGCAATAGTATACTATACTATACATGCTAGCTAGCTAGCAATAGTATACTATACTATACTATACATGCTAGCTAGCTAGCAATAGTATACTATACTATACTATACATGCTAGCTAGCTAGCAATAGTATACTATACTATACATGCTAGCTAGCTAGCAATAGTATACTATACTATACTATACATGCTAGCTAGCTAGCAATAGTATACTATACTATACATGCTAGCTAGCTAGCAATAGTATACTATACTATACATGCTAGCTAGCTAGCAATAGTATACTATACTATACATGCTAGCTAGCTAGCAATAGTATACTATACTATACATGCTAGCTAGCTAGCAATAGTATACTATACTATACATGCTAGCTAGCTAGCAATAGTATACTATACTATACATGCTAGCTAGCTAGCAATAGTATACTATACTATACATGCTAGCTAGCTAGCAATAGTATACTATACTATACATGCTAGCTAGCTAGCAATAGTATACTATACTATACATGCTAGCTAGCTAGCAATAGTATACTATACTATACATGCTAGCTAGCTAGCAATAGTATACTATACTATACATGCTAGCTAGCTAGCAATAGTATACTATACTATACTATACATGCTAGCTAGCTAGCAATAGTATACTATACTATACATGCTAGCTAGCTAGCAATAGTATACTATACTATACATGCTAGCTAGCTAGCAATAGTATACTATACTATACATGCTAGCTAGCTAGCAATAGTATACTATACTATACATGCTAGCTAGCTAGCAATAGTATACTATACTATACATGCTAGCTAGCTAGCAATAGTATACTATACTATACATGCTAGCTAGCTAGCAATAGTATACTATACTATACATGCTAGCTAGCTAGCAATAGTATACTATACTATACATGCTAGCTAGCTAGCAATAGTATACTATACTATACATGCTAGCTAGCTAGCAATAGTATACTATACTATACATGCTAGCTAGCTAGCAATAGTATAATATATTATACATGCTAGCTAGCTAGCAATAGTATACTATACTATACATGCTAGCTAGCTAGCAATAGTATAATATATTATACATGCTAGTTAGGTAGCAATAGTATACTATATTATACATGCTAGCTAGCTAGCAATAGTATACTATACTATACATGCTAGCTAGCTAGCAATAGTATACTATACTATACATGCTAGCTAGCTAGCAATAGTATACTATACTATACATGCTAGCTAGCTAGCAATAGTATACTATACTATACATGCTAGCTAGCTAGCAATAGTATACTATACTATACATGCTAGCTAGCTAGCAATAGTATACTATACTATACATGCTAGCTAGCTAGCAATAGTATACTATACTATACATGCTAGCTAGCTAGCAATAGTATACTATACTATACATGCTAGCTAGCTAGCAATAGTATACTATACTATACATGCTAGCTAGCTAGCAATAGTATACTATACTATACATGCTAGCTAGCTAGCAATAGTATACTATACTATACATGCTAGCTAGCTAGCAATAGTATACTATACTATACATGCTAGCTAGCTAGCAATAGTATACTATACTATACATGCTAGCTAGCTAGCAATAGTATACTATACTATACATGCTAGCTAGCTAGCAATAGTATACTATACTATACATGCTAGCTAGCTAGCAGTAGTATACTATACTATACATGCTAGCTAGCTAGCAGTAGTATACTATACTATGCATGCTAGCTAGCTAGCAATAGTATACTATACTATGCATGCTAGCTAGCTAGCAATAGTATACTATACTATAAATGCTAGCTAGCTAGCAATAGTATACTATACTATACATGCTAGCTAGCTACCAATAGTATACTATACTATACATGCTAGCTAGCTACCAATAGTATACTATACTATACTATACATGCTAGCTAGCTAGCAATAGTATACTATACTATACATGCTAGCTAGCAATAGTATACTATACTATACATGCTAGCTAGCTAGCAATAGTATACTATACTATACATGCTAGCTAGCTAGCAATAGTATACTATACTATACATGCTAGCTAGCTAGCAATAGTATACTATACTATACATGCTAGCTAGCCAGCTAGCAATAGTATACTATACTATACATGCTAGCTAGCAATAGTATACTATACTATACATGCTAGCTAGCTAGCTAGCAATAGTATACTATACTATACATGCTAGCTAGCTAGCTAGCAATAGTATACTATACTATACATGCTAGCTAGCTAGCTAGCATGTATAGTATAGTATACTATACATGCTAGCTAGCTAGCTAGCAATAGTATACTATACTATACATGCTAGCTAGCTAGCTAGCAATAGTATACTATACTATACATGCTAGCTAGCTAGCTAGCAATAGTATACTATACTATACATGCTAGCTAGCTAGCTAGCAATAGTATACTATACTATACATGCTAGCTAGCTAGCTAGCAATAGTATACTATACTATACATGCTAGCTAGCTAGCTAGCAATAGTATACTATACTATACATGCTAGCTAGCTAGCTAGCAATAGTATACTATACTATACATGCTAGCTAGCTAGCTAGCAATAGTATACTATACTATACATGCTAGCTAGCTAGCTAGCAATAGAATACTATACTATACATGCTAGCTAGCTGGCTAGCAATAGTATACTATACTATACATGCTAGCTAGCTAGCTAGCAATAGAATACTATACTATACATGCTAGCTAGCTAGCTAGCAATAGAATACTATACTATACATGCTAGCTAGCTAGCTAGCAATAGAATACTATACTATACATGCTAGCTAGCTGGCTAGCAATAGTATACTATACTATACATGCTAGCTAGCTAGCTAGCAATAGAATACTATACTATACATGCTAGCTAGCTAGCTAGCAATAGAATACTATACTATACATGCTAGCTAGCTAGCTAGCAATAGTATACTATACTATACATGCTAGTTAGCTAGCAATAGTATACTATACTATACATGCTAGCTAGCTAGCAATAGTATACTATACTATACATGCTAGCTAGCTAGCAATAGTATACTATACTATATTTGCTAGCTAGCTAGCAATAGTATACTATACTATACATGCTAGCTAGCTAGCAATAGTATACTATACTATACATGCTAGCTAGCTAGCAATAGTATACTATACTATACATGCTAGCTAGCTAGCAATAGTATACTATCCTATACATGCTAGCTAGCTAGCAATAGTATACTATACTATACATGCTAGCTAGCTAGCAATAGTATACTATCCTATACATGCTAGCTAGCTAGCAATAGTATACTATCCTATACATGCTAGCTAGCTAGCAATAGTATACTATACTATACATGCTAGCTAGCTAGCAATAGTATACTATACTATACATGCTAGCTAGCTAGCAATAGTATACTATACTATACATGCTAGCTAGCTAGCAATAGTATACTATACTATACATGCTAGCTAGCTAGCAATAGTATACTATACTATACATGCTAGCTAGCTAGCAATAGTATACTATACTATACATGCTAGCTAGCTAGCAATAGTATACTATACTACTATACTATACATGCTACCTAGCTAGCAATAGTATACTATACTATACATGCTAGCTAGCTAGCAATAGTATACTATACTATACATGCTAGCTAGCTAGCAATAGTATACTATACTATACATGCTAGCTAGCTAGCAAAAGTATACTATACTATACATGCTAGCTAGCTAGCAAAAGTATACTATACTATACATGCTAGCTAGCTAGCAATAGTATACTATACTATACATGCTAGCTAGCTAGCAAAAGTATACTATACTATACATGCTAGCTAGCTAGCAATAGTATACTATACTATACATGCTAGCTAGCTAGCAATAGTATACTATACTATACATGCTAGCTAGCTAGCAATAGTATACTATACTATACATGCTAGCTAGCTAGCAATAGTATACTATACTATACATGCTAGCTAGCTAGCAATAGTATACTATACTATACATGCTAGCTAGCTAGCAATAGTATACTATACTATACATGCTAGCTAGCTAGCAATAGTATACTATACTATACATGCTAGCTAGCTAGCAATAGTATACTATACTATACATGCTAGCTAGCTAGCAATAGTATACTATACTATACATGCTAGCTAGCTAGCAATAGTATACTATACTATACATGCTAGCTAGCTAGCAATAGTATACTATACTATACATGCTAGCTAGCTAGCAATAGTATACTATACTATACATGCTAGCTAGCTAGCAATAGTATACTATACTATACATGCTAGCTAGCTTGCAATAGTATACTATACTATACATGCTAGCTAGCTTGCAATAGTATACTATACTATACATGCTAGCTAGCTAGCAATAGTATACTATACTATACATGCTAGCTAGCTAGCTAGCAATAGTATACTATACTATACATGCTAGCTAGCTAGCAATAGTATACTATACTATACATGCTAGCTAGCTAGCTAGCAATAGTATACTATACTATACATGCTAGCTAGCAATAGTATACTATACTATACATGCTAGCTAGCAATAGTATACTATACTATACATGCTAGCTAGCTAGCTAGCAATAGAATACTATGCTATACATGCTAGCTAGCTAGCTAGCAATAGTATACTATACTATACATGCTAGCTAGCTAGCTAGCAATAGAATACTATACTATACTTGCTAGCTAGCTAGCTAGCAATAGTATACTATACTATACATGCTAGTTAGCTAGCAATAGTATACTATACTATACATGCTAGTTAGCTAGCAATAGTATACTATACTACTATACTATACATGCTAGCTAGCTAGCAATAGTATACTATACTATACATGCTACCTAGCTAGCAATAGTATACTATACTATACATGCTAGCAAGCTAGCAATAGTATACTATACTACACATGCTAGCAAGCTAGCAATAGTATACTATACTACACATGGTAGCTAGCTAGCAATAGTATACTATACTATACATGCTAGCTAGCTAGCAATAGTATACTATACTATACATGCTAGCTAGCTAGCAATAGTACACTATACTATACATGCTAGCTAGCTAGCAATAGTATACTATACTATACATGCTAGCTAGCTAGCAATAGTATACTATACTATACATGCTAGCTAGCTAGCAATAGTATACTATACTATACATGCTAGCTAGCTAGCAATAGTATACTATACTATACATGCTAGCTAGCTAGCAATAGTATACTATACATGCTAGCTAGCTAGCAATAGTATACTATACATGCTAGCTAGCTAGCAAAAGTATACTATACATGCTAGCTAGCTAGCTAGCATGTACAGTATGGTATACTATTGCTAGCTAGCTAGCTAGCAATAGTATACTATACTATACATGCTAGCTAGCTAGCAATAGTATACTATACTATACATGCTAGCTAGCTAGCAATAGTATACTATACATGCTAGCTAGCTAGCAAAAGTATACTATACATGCTAGCTAGCTAGCAATAGTACACTATACTATACATGCTAGCTAGCTAGCTAGCTAGCTAGCATGTATAGTATAGTATACTATTGCTAGCTAGCTAGCTAGCATGTACAGTATGGTATACTATTGCTAGCTAGCTAGCTAGCATGTACAGTATGGTATACTATTGCTAGCTAGCTAGCTAGCATGTACAGTATGGTATACTATTGCTAGCTAGCTAGCTAGCATGTATACTATACATGCTAGCTAGCTAGCAATAGTATACTATACATGTTAGCTAGCTAGCAATAGTATACTATACATGCTAGCTAGCTAGCAATAGTATACTATACATGTTAGCTAGCTAGCAATAGTATACTATACATGCTAGCTAGCTAGCAATAGTATACTATACTATACATGCTAGCTAGCTAGCAATAGTATACTATACTATACATGCTAGCTAGCTAGCAATAGTATACTATACTATACATGCTAGCTAGCTAGCAATAGTATACTATACTATACATGCTAGCTAGCTAGCAATAGTATACTATACTATACATGCTAGCTAGCTAGCAATAGTATACTATACTATACATGCTAGCTAGCTAGCAATAGTATACTATACTATACATGCTAGCTAGCTAGCAATAGTATACTATACTATACATGCTAGCTAGCTAGCATAGCAATAGTATGTATAGTATACTATACTATACATGCTAGCTAGCTAGCAATAGTATACTATACTATACATGCTAGCTAGCTAGCAATAGTATACTATACTATACATGCTAGCTAGCTAGCAATAGTATACTATACTATACATGCTAGCTAGCTAGCAATAGTATACTATACTATACATGCTAGCTAGCTAGCAATAGTATACTATACTATACATGCTAGCTAGCTAGCAATAGTATACTATACTATACATGCTAGCTAGCTAGCAATAGTATACTATACTATACATGCTAGCTAGCTAGCAATAGTATACTATACTATACATGCTAGCTAGCTAGCAATAGTATACTATACTATACATGCTAGCTAGCTAGCAATAGTATACTATACATGCTAGCTAGCTAGCAATAGTATACTATACATGCTAGCTAGCTAGCAATAGTATACTATACTATACATGCTAGCTAGCTAGCAATAGTATACTATACATGCTAGCTAGCTAGCAATAGTATACTATACTATACATGCTAGCTAGCTAGCAATAGTATACTATACTATACATGCTAGCTAGCTAGCAATAGTATACTATACTATACATGCTAGCAATAGTATACTATACTATACATGCTAGCTAGCTAGCAATAGTATACTATATTATACATGCTAGCTAGCTAGCAATAGTATACTATATTATACATGCTAGCTAGCTAGCAATAGTATACTATATTATACATGCTAGCTAGCTAGCAATAGTATACTATATTATACATGCTAGCTAGCTAGCAATAGTATACTATACTATACATGCATGCTAGCTAGCTAGCAATAGTATACTATACTATACATGCTAGCTAGCTAGCAATAGTATACTATACTATACATGCTAGCTAGCTAGCAATAGTATACTATACTATACATGCTAGCTAGCTAGCAATAGTATACTATACTATACATGCTAGCTAGCTAGCAATAGTATACTATACTATACATGCTAGCTAGCTAGCAATAGTATACTATACTATACATGCTAGCTAGCTAGCAATAGTATACTATACTATACATGCTAGCTATCTAGCAATAGTATACTATACTATACATGCTAGCTATCTAGCAATAGTATACTATACTATACATGCTAGCTAGCTAGCAATAGTATACTATACTATACATGTTAGCTAGCTAGCAATAGTATACTATACTATACATGTTAGCTAGCTAGCAATAGTATACTATACTATACATGCTAGCTAGCTAGCAATAGTATACTATACTATACATGCTAGCTAGCTAGCAATAGTATACTATACTATACATGCTAGCTAGCTAGCAATAGTATACTATACTATACATGCTAGCTAGCTAGCAATAGTATACTATACTATACATGCTAGCTAGCTAGCAATAGTATACTATACTATACATGCTAGCTAGCTAGCAATAGTATACTATACATGCTAGCTAGCTAGCAATAGTATACTATACATGCTAGCTAGCTAGCAATAGTATACTATACATGCTAGCTAGCTAGCAATAGTATACTATACATGCTAGCTAGCTAGCAATAGTATACTATACATGCTAGCTAGCTAGCAATAGTATACTATACTATACATGCTAGCTAGCTAGCTAGCAATAGTATACTATACTATACATGCTAGCTAGCTAGCTAGCAATAGTATACTATACTATACATGCTAGCTAGCTAGCTAGCAATAGTATACTATACTATACATGCTAGCTAGCTAGCTAGCAATAGTATACTATACTATACATGCTAGCTAGCTAGCTAGCAATAGTATACTATACTATACATGCTAGCTAGCTAGCTAGCAATAGTATACTATACTATACATGCTAGCTAGCTAGCAATAGTATACTATACTATACATGCTAGCTAGCTAGCAATAGTATACTATACTATACATGCTAGCTAGCTAGCAATAGTATACTATACTATACATGCTAGCTAGCTAGCAATAGTATACTATACTATACATGCTAGCTAGCTAGCAATAGTATACTATACTATACATGCTAGCTAGCTAGCAATAGTATACTATACTATACATGCTAGCTAGCTAGCAATAGTATACTATACTATACATGCTAGCTAGCTAGCAATAGTATACTATACTATACATGCTAGCTAGCTAGCAATAGTATACTATACTATACATGCTAGCTAGCTAGCAATAGTATACTATACTATACATGCTAGCTAGCTAGCAATAGTATACTATACTATACATGCTAGCTAGCTAGCAATAGTATACTATACTATACATGCTAGCTAGCTAGCAATTGTATACTATGCTATACATGCTAGCTAGCTAGCAATAGTATACTATACTATACATGCTAGCTAGCTAGCAATAGTATACTATACTATACATGCTAGCTAGCTAGCAATAGTATACTATGCTATACATGCTAGCTAGCTAGCAATAGTATACTATGCTATACATGCTAGCTAGCTAGCAATAGTATACTATGCTATACATGCTAGCTAGCTAGCAATAGTATACTATACTATACATGCTAGCAATAGTATACTATGCTATACATGCTAGCTAGCTAGCAATAGTATACTATGCTATACATGCTAGCTAGCTAGCAATAGTATACTATACTAAACATGCTAGCTAGCTAGCAATAGTATACTATACTATACATGCTAGCTAGCAAGCAATAGTATACTATACTATACATGCTAGCTAGCAAGCAATAGTATACTATACTATACATGCTAGCTAGCAAGCAATAGTATACTATACTATACATGCTAGCTAGCTAGCAATAGTATACTATACTATACATGCTAGCTAGCTAGCAATAGTATACTATACTATACATGCTAGCTAGCTAGCAATAGTATACTATACTATACATGCTAGCTAGCTAGCAATAGTATACTATACTATACATGCTAGCTAGCTAGCAATAGTATACTATACTATACATGCTAGCTAGCTAGCAATAGTATACTATACTATACATGCTAGCTAGCTAGCAATAGTATACTATACTATACATGCTAGCTAGCTAGCAATAGTATACTATACTATACATGCTAGCTAGCTAGCAATAGTATACTATACTATACATGCTAGCTAGCTAGCAATAGTATACTATACTATACATGCTAGCTAGCTAGCAATAGTATACTATACTATACATGCTAGCTAGCTAGCAATAGTATACTATACTATACTATACATGCTAGCTAGCTAGCAATAGTATACTATACTATACTATACATGCTAGCTAGCTAGCAATAGTATACTATACTATACTATACATGCTAGCTAGCTAGCAATAGTATACTATACTATACTATACATGCTAGCTAGCAATAGTATACTATACTATACTATACATGCTAGCTAGCAATAGTATACTATACTATACTATACATGCTAGCTAGCAATAGTATACTATACTATACTATACATGCTAGCTAGCAATAGTATACTATACTATACTATACATGCTAGCTAGCTAGCAATAGTATACTATACTATACATGCTAGCTAGCTAGCAATAGTATACTATACTATACATTCTAGCTAGCTAGCAATAGTATACTATACTATACATGCTAGCTAGCTAGCAATAGTATACTATACTATACATGCTAGCTAGCTAGCAATAGTATACTATACTATACATGCTAGCTAGCTAGCAATAGTATACTATACTATACATGCTAGCTAGCTAGCAATAGTATACTATACTATACATGCTAGCTAGCTAGCAATAGTATACTATACTATACATGCTAGCTCGCTAGCAATAGTATCCTATACATGCTAGCTAGCTAGCAATAGTATCCTATACATGCTAGCTGGTTAGCAATAGTATCCTATACATGCTAGCTGGTTAGCAATAGTATACTATACTATACATGCTAGCTAGCTAGCAATAGTATACTATACTATACATGCTAGCTAGCTAGCAATAGTATACTATACTATACATGCTAGCTAGCTAGCAATAGTATACTATACTATACATGCTAGCTAGCTAGCAATAGTATACTATACTATACATGCTAGCTAGCTAGCAATAGTATACTATACTATACATGCTAGCTAGCTAGCAATAGTATACTATACTATACATGCTAGCTAGCCAGCAATAGTATACTATACTATACATGCTAGCTAGCTAGCAATAGTATACTATACATGCTAGCTAGCTAGCAATGGTATACTTTACTATACATGCTAGCTAGCTAGCAATAGTATACTATACTATACATGCTAGCTATCTAGCAATAGTATACTATACTATACATGCTAGCTAGCTAGCAATAGTATACTATACTATACATGCTAGCTATCTAGCAATAGTATACTATACTATACATGCTAGCTAGTTAGCAATAGTATACTATACTATACATGCTAGCTATCTAGCAATAGTATACTATACTATTCTATACATGCTAGCTAGCTAGCAATAGTATACTATACTATACATGCTAGCTAGCTAGCAATAGTTTACTATACTATACATGCTAGCTGGCTAGCAATAGTATACTATACTATACATGCTAGCTGGGTAGCAATAGTATACTATACTATACATGCTAGCTGGCTAGCAATAGTATACTATACTATACATGCTAGCTAGCTAGCAATAGTATACTATACTATACATGCTAGCTAGCTAGCAATAGTATACTATACTATACATGCTAGCTAGCTAGCAATAGTATACTATACTATACATGCTAGCTAGCTAGCAATAGTATACTATACTATACATGCTAGCTAGCTAGCAAAAGTATACTATACTATATATGCTAGCTAGCTAGCAATAGTATACTATACTATACATGCTAGCTAGCTAGCAATAGTATACTATACTATACATGCTAGCTAGCTAGCAATAGTATACTATACTATACATGCTAGCTAGCTAGCAATAGTATACTATACTATACATGCTAGCTAGCTAGCAATAGTATACTATACTATACATGCTAGCTAGCTAGCAATAGTATACTATACTATACATGCTAGCTAGCTAGCAATAGTATACTATACTATACATGCTAGCTAGCTAGCAATAGTATACTATACTATACATGCTAGCTAGCTAGCAATAGTATACTATACTATACATGCTAGCTAGCTAGCAATAGTATACTATACTATACATGCTAGCTAGCTAGCAATAGTATACTATACTATACATGCTAGCTAGCTAGCAATAGTATACTATACATGCTAGCTAGCTAGCAATAGTATACTATACATGCTAGCTAGCTAGCAATGGTATACTATACATGCTAGCTAGCTAGCAATGGTATACTATACATGCTAGCTAGCTAGCAATGGTATACTTTACTATACATGCTAGCTAGCTAGCAATAGTATACTATACTATACATGATAGCTAGCTAGCAATAGTATACTATACTATACATGATAGCTAGCTAGCAATAGTATACTATACTATACATGCTAGCTAGCAATAGTATACTATACTATACATGCTAGCTAGCTAGCAATAGTATACTATACTATACATGCTAGCTAGCAATAGTATACTATACTATACATGCTAGCTAGCTAGCAATAGTATACTATACTAAAAATGCTAGCTAGCTAGCAATAGTATACTATACTAAAAATGCTAGCTAGCTAGCAATAGTATACTATACTATACATGCTAGCTAGCTAGCAATAGTATACTATACTATACATGCTAGCTAGCTAGCAATAGTATACTATACTAAAAATGCTAGCTAGCTAGCAATAGTATACTATACTAAAAATGCTAGCTAGCTAGCAATAGTATACTATACTAAAAATGCTAGCTAGCTAGCAATAGTATACTATACTAAAAATGCTAGCTAGCTAGCAATAGTATACTATACTAAAAATGCTAGCTAGCTAGCAATAGTATACTATACTATACATGCTAGCTAGCTAGCAATAGTATACTATACTATACATGCTAGCTAGCTAGCAATAGTATACTATACTATACATGCTAGCTAGCTAGCAATAGTATACTATACTATACATGCTAGCTAGCTAGCAATGGTATACTATACTATACATGCTAGCTAGCTAGCAATAGTATACTATACTATACATGCTAGCTAGCTAGCAATAGTATACTATACTATACATGCTAGCTAGCTAGCAATAGTATACTATACTATACATGGTAGCTAGCTAGCAATAGTATACTATACTATACATGCTAGCTAGCTAGCAATAGTATACTATACTATACATGGTAGCTAGCTAGCAATAGTATACTATACTATACATGCTAGCTAGCTAGCAATAGTATACTATACTATACATGCTAGCTAGCTAGCAATAGTATACTATACTATACATGGTAGCTAGCTAGCAATAGTATACTATACTATACATGCTAGCTAGCTAGCAATAGTATACTATACTATACATGCTAGCTAGCTAGCAATAGTATACTATACTATACATGCTAGCTAGCTAGCAATAGTATACTATACTATACATGGTAGCTAGCTAGCAATAGTATACTATACTATACATGGTAGCTAGCTAGCAATAGTATACTATACTATACATGGTAGCTAGCTAGCAATAGTATACTATACTATACATGGTAGCTAGCTAGCAATAGTATACTATACTATACATGGTAGCTAGCTAGCAATAGTATACTATACTATACATGCTAGCTAGCTAGCAATAGTATACTATACTATACATGGTAGCTAGCTAGCAATAGTATACTATACTATACATGCTAGCTAGCTAGCAATAGTATACTATACTATACATGCTAGCTAGCTAGCAATAGTATACTATACTATACATGCTAGCTAGCTAGCAATAGTATACTATACTATACATGCTAGCTAGCTAGCAATAGTATACTATACTATACATGCTAGCTAGCTAGCAATAGTATACTATACTATACATGCTAGCTAGCTAGCAATAGTATACTATACTATACATGCTAGCTAGCTAGCAATAGTATACTATACTATACATGCTAGCTAGCTAGCAATAGTATACTATACTATACATGCTAGCTAGCTAGCAATAGTATACTATACTATACATGCTAGCTAGCTAGCAATAGTATACTATACTATACATGCTAGCTAGCTAGCAATAGTATACTATACTATACATGCTAGCTAGCTAGCAATAGTATACTATACTATACATGCTAGCTAGCTAGCAATAGTATACTATACTATACATGCTAGCTAGCTAGCAATAGTATACTATACTATACATGCTAGCCAGCTAGCAATAGTATACTATACTATACATGCTAGCTAGCTAGCAATAGTATACTATACTATACATGCTAGCCAGCTAGCAATAGTATACTATACTATACATGCTAGCTAGCTAGCAATAGTATACTATACTATACATGCTAGCCAGCTAGCAATAGTATACTATACTATACATGCTAGCTAGCTATCAATAGTATACTATACTATACATGCTAGCTAGCTAGCAATAGTATACTATACTATACATGCTAGCTAGCTAGCAATAGTATACTATACTATACATGCTAGCTAGCTAGCAATAGTATACTATACTATAGTATACTATACTATAGTATAGTATACTATTGCTAGCTAGCTAGCAATAGTATACTATACTATACATGCTAGCTAGCTAGCAATAGTATACTATACTATACATGCTAGCTAGCTAGCAATAGTATACTATACTATACATGCTAGCTAGCTAGCAATAGTATACTATACTATACATGCTAGCTAGCTAGCAATAGTATACTATACTATACATGCTAGCTAGCTAGCAATAGTATACTATACTATACATGCTAGCTAGCTAGCAATAGTATACTATACTATACATGCTAGCTAGCTAGCAATAGTATACTATACTATACATGCTAGCTAGCTAGCAATAGTATACTATACTATACATGCTAGCTAGCTAGCAATAGTATACTATACTATACATGCTAGCTAGCTAGCAATAGTATACTATATTATACATGCTAGCTAGCTAGCAATAGTATACTATACTATACATGTATATACTATGTATAGTATACTATTGCTAGCTAGCTAGCTAGCATGTATGGCATAGTATACTATTGCTAGCTAGCTAGCTAGCATGTATAGTATAGTATACTATTGCTAGCTAGCGAGCTAGCATGTATAGTATAGTATACTAATGCTAGCTACCTAGCTAGCATGTATAGTATAGTATACTATTGCTAGCTAGCTAGCTAGCATGTATAGTATAGTATACTATTGCTAGCTAGCTAGCTAGCATGTATAGTATAGTATACGATTGCTAGCTAGCTAGCTAGCATGTATAGTATAGTATACT
Organism: Tachina fera; assembly: GCA_905220375.1. Taxonomy (NCBI): domain Eukaryota; kingdom Metazoa; phylum Arthropoda; class Insecta; order Diptera; family Tachinidae; genus Tachina; species Tachina fera. The sequence continues at coordinate 78,070,702 of LR999967.1, read as the reverse complement.
ATTGCTAGTTAGCTAGCTAGCATGTATAGTATAGTACACTATTGCTAGTTAGCTAGCTAGCATGTATAGTATAGTATACTATTGCTAGTTAGCTAGCATGTATAGTATAGTATACTATTGCTAGCTAGCTAGCTAGCATGTATAGTATAGTATACTATTGCTAGCTAGCTAGCTAGCATGTATAGTATAGTATACTATTGCTAGCTAGCTAGCTAGCATGTATAGTATAGTATACTATTGCTAGCTAGCTAGCTAGCTAGCATGTATAGTATAGTATACTATTGCTAGCTAGCATGTATAGTATAGTATACTATTGCTAGCTAGCATGTATAGTATAGTATACTATTGCTAGCTAGCTAGCATGTATAGTATAGTATACTATTGCTAGCTAGCTAGCATGTATAGTATAGTATACTATTGCTAGCTAGCTAGCATGTATAGTATAGTATACTATTGCTAGCTAGCTAGCATGTATAGTATAGTATACTATTGCTAGCTAGCTAGCATGTATAGTATAGTATACTATTGCTAGCTAGCTAGCATGTATAGTATAGTATACTATTGCTAGCTAGCTAGCATGTATAGTATAGTATACTAGCTAGCTAGTATAGTATACTAGCTAGCTAGCATGTATAGTATAGTATACTATTGCTAGCTAGCTAGCATGTATAGTATAGTATACTATTGCTAGCTAGCTAGCATGTATAGTATAGTATACTATTGCTAGCTAGCTAGCATGTATAGTATAGTATACTATTGCTAGCTAGCTAGCATGTATAGTATAGTATACTATTGCTAGCTAGCTAGCATGTATAGTATAGTATACTATTGCTAGCTAGCTAGCATGTATAGTATAGTATACTATTGCTAGCTAGCTAGCATGTATAGTATAGTATACTATTGCTAGCTAGCTAGCATGTATAGTATAGTATACTATTGCTAGCTAGCTAGCATGTATAGTATAGTATACTATTGCTAGCTAGCTAGCATGTATAGTATAGTATACTATTGCTAGCTAGCTAGCATGTATAGTATAGTATACTATTGCTAGCTAGCTAGCATGTATAGTATAGTATACTATTGCTAGCTAGCTAGCATTTTTAGTATAGTATACTATTGCTAGCTAGCTAGCATTTTTAGTATAGTATACTATTGCTAGCTAGCTAGCATGTATAGTATAGTATACTATTGCTAGCTAGCTAGCATTTTTAGTATAGTATACTATTGCTAGCTAGCTAGCATGTATAGTATAGTATACTATTGCTAGCTAGCTAGCATTTTTAGTATAGTATACTATTGCTAGCTAGCTAGCATGTATAGTATAGTATACTATTGCTAGCTAGCATATATAGTATAGTATACTATTGCTAGCTAGCATGTATAGTATAGTATACTATTGCTAGCTAGCTAGCATGTATAGTATAGTATACTATTGCTAGCTAGCTAGCATGTATAGTATAGTATACTATTGCTAGCTAGCATGTATAGTATAGTATACTATTGCTAGCTAGCTAGCATGTATAGTATAGTATACTATTGCTAGCTAGCATGTATAGTATAGTATACTATTGCTAGCTAGCTAGCATGTATAGTATAGTATACTATTGCTAGCTAGCATGTATAGTATAGTATACTATTGCTAGCTAGCATGTATAGTATAGTATACTATTGCTAGCTAGCTAGCATGTATAGTATAGTATACTATTGCTAGCTAGCTAGCATGTATAGTATAGTATACTATTGCTAGCTAGCTAGCATGTATAGTATAGTATACTATTGCTAGCTAGCATGTATAGTATAGTATACTATTGCTAGCTAGCTAGCATGTATAGTATAGTATACTATTGCTAGCTAGCTAGCATGTATAGTATAGTATACTATTGCTAGATAGCTAGCATGTATAGTATAGTATACTATTGCTAGATAGCTAGCATGTATAGTATAGTATACTATTGCTAGATAGCTAGCATGTATAGTATAGTATACTATTGCTAGCTAGCTAGCATGTATAGTATAGTATACTATTGCTAGCTAGCTAGCATGTATAGTATAGTATACTATTGCTAGCTAGCTAGCATGTATAGTAAAGTATACCATTGCTAGCTAGCTAGCATGTATAGTATACCATTGCTAGCTAGCTAGCATGTATAGTATACCATTGCTAGCTAGCTAGCATGTATAGTATACTATTGCTAGCTAGCTAGCATGTATAGTATAGTATACTATTGCTAGCTAGCTAGCATGTATAGTATAGTATACTATTGCTAGCTAGCTAGCATGTATAGTATACTATTGCTAGCTAGCTAGCATGTATAGTATAGTATACTATTGCTAGCTAGCTAGCATGTATAGTATACTATTGCTAGCTAGCTAGCATGTATAGTATAGTATACTATTGCTAGCTAGCTAGCATGTATAGTATAGTATACTATTGCTAGCTAGCTAGCATGTATAGTATAGTATACTATTGCTAGCTAGCTAGCATGTATAGTATAGTATACTATTGCTAGCTAGCTAGCATGTATAGTATAGTATACTATTGCTAGCTAGCTAGCATGTATAGTATAGTATACTATTGCTAGCTAGCTAGCATGTATAGTATAGTATACTATTGCTAGCTAGCTAGCATGTATAGTATAGTATACTATTGCTAGCTAGCTAGCATGTATAGTATAGTATACTATTGCTAGCTAGCTAGCATGTATAGTATAGTATACTATTGCTAGATAGCTAGCATGTATAGTATAGTATACTATTGCTAGATAGCTAGCATGTATAGTATAGTATACTATTGCTAGATAGCTAGCATGTATAGTATAGTATACTATTGCTAGCTAGCTAGCATGTATAGTATAGTATACTATTGCTAGATAGCTAGCATGTATAGTATAGTATACTATTGCTAGATAGCTAGCATGTATAGTATAGTATACTATTGCTAGCTAGCTAGCATGTATAGTAAAGTATACTATTGCTATCTAGCTAGCATGTATAGTATAGTATACTATTGCTAGATAGCTAGCATGTATAGTATAGTATACTATTGCTAGTTAGCTAGCATGTATAGTATAGTATACTATTGCTAGCTAGCTAGCATGTATAGTAAAGTATACCATTGCTAGCTAGCTAGCATGTATAGTATAGTATACTATTGCTAGCTAGCTAGCATGTATAGTATAGTATACTATTGCTAGCCAGCTAGCATGTATAGTATAGTATACTATTGCTAGCCAGCTAGCATGTATAGTATAGTATACTATTGCTAGCTAGCTAGCATGTATAGTATAGTATACTATTGCTAGCTAGCTAGCATGTATAGTATAGTATACTATTGCTAGCTAGCTAGCATGTATAGTATAGTATAGTATACTATTGCTAGATAGCTAGCATGTATAGTATAGTATACTATTGCTAACTAGCTAGCATGTATAGTATAGTATACTATTGCTAGATAGCTAGCATGTATAGTATAGTATACTATTGCTAGATAGCTAGCATGTATAGTATAGTATACTATTGCTAGCTAGCTAGCATGTATAGTATAGTATACTATTGCTAGATAGCTAGCATGTATAGTATAGTATACTATTGCTAGCTAGCTAGCATGTATAGTAAAGTATACCATTGCTAGCATGTATAGTATAGTATACTATTGCTAGCTAGCTAGCATGTATAGTATAGTATAGTATACTATTGCTAGCTAGCTAGCATGTATAGTATAGTATAGTATACTATTGCTAGCTAGCTAGCATGTATAGTATAGTATAGTATACTATTGCTAGCTAGCTAGCATGTATAGTATAGTATACTATTGCTAGATAGCTAGCATGTATAGTATAGTATACTATTGCTAGATAGCTAGCATGTATAGTATAGTATACTATTGCTAGCTAGCTAGCATGTATAGTAAAGTATACTATTGCTATCTAGCTAGCATGTATAGTATAGTATACTATTGCTAGATAGCTAGCATGTATAGTATAGTATACTATTGCTAGTTAGCTAGCATGTATAGTATAGTATACTATTGCTAGCTAGCTAGCATGTATAGTAAAGTATACCATTGCTAGCTAGCTAGCATGTATAGTATAGTATACTATTGCTAGCTAGCTAGCATGTATAGTATAGTATACTATTGCTAGCCAGCTAGCATGTATAGTATAGTATACTATTGCTAGCCAGCTAGCATGTATAGTATAGTATACTATTGCTAGCCAGCTAGCATGTATAGTATAGTATACTATTGCTAGCTAGCTAGCATGTATAGTATAGTATACTATTGCTAGCTAGCTAGCATGTATAGTATAGTATACTATTGCTAGCTAGCTAGCATGTATAGTATAGTATACTATTGCTAGCTAGCTAGCATGTATAGTATAGTATACTATTGCTAGCTAGCTAGCATGTATAGTATAGTATAGTATACTATTGCTAGATAGCTAGCATGTATAGTATAGTATACTATTGCTAACTAGCTAGCATGTATAGTATAGTATACTATTGCTAGATAGCTAGCATGTATAGTATAGTATACTATTGCTAGATAGCTAGCATGTATAGTATAGTATACTATTGCTAGCTAGCTAGCATGTATAGTATAGTATACTATTGCTAGATAGCTAGCATGTATAGTATAGTATACTATTGCTAGCTAGCTAGCATGTATAGTAAAGTATACCATTGCTAGCATGTATAGTATAGTATACTATTGCTAGCTAGCTAGCATGTATAGTATAGTATAGTATACTATTGCTAGCTAGCTAGCATGTATAGTATAGTATAGTATACTATTGCTAGCTAGCTAGCATGTATAGTATAGTATAGTATACTATTGCTAGCTAGCTAGCATGTATAGTATAGTATAGTATACTATTGCTAGCTAGCTAGCATGTATAGTATAGTATACTATTGCTAGCTAGCTAGCATGTATAGTATAGTATACTATTGCTAGCTAGCTAGCATGTATAGTATAGTATACTATTGCTAGCTAGCTAGCATGTATAGTATAGTATACTATTGCTAGCTAGCTAGCATGTATAGTATAGTATACTATTGCTAGCTAGCTAGCATGTATAGTATAGTATACTATTGCTAGCTAGCTAGCATGTATAGTATAGTATACTATTGCTAGCTAGCTAGCATGTATAGTATAGTATACTATTGCTAGCTAGCTAGCATGTATAGTATAGTATACTATTGCTAGCTAGCTAGCATGTATAGTATAGTATACTATTGCTAGCTAGCTAGCATGTATAGTATAGTATACTATTGCTAGCTAGCTAGCATGTATAGTATAGTATACTATTGCTAGCTAGCTAGCATGTATAGTATAGTATACTATTGCTAGCTAGCTAGCATGTATAGTATAGTATACTATTGCTAGCTAGCTAGCATGTATAGTATAGTATATTATTGCTAGCTAGCTAGCATGTATAGTATAGTATACTATTGCTAGCTAGCTAGCATGTATAGTATAGTATACTATTGCTAGCTAGCTAGCATGTATAGTATAGTATACTATTGCTAGCTAGCTAGCATGTATAGTAAAGTATACCATTGCTAGCTAGCTAGCATGTATAGTATACCATTGCTAGCTAGCTAGCATGTATAGTATACCATTGCTAGCTAGCTAGCATGTATAGTATACCATTGCTAGCTAGCTAGCATGTATAGTATACTATTGCTAGCTAGCTAGCATGTATAGTATACTATTGCTAGCTAGCTAGCATGTATAGTATACCATTGCTAGCTAGCTAGCATGTATAGTATACTATTGCTAGCTAGCTAGCATGTATAGTATAGTATACTATTGCTAGCTAGCTAGCATGTATAGTATACTATTGCTAGCTAGCTAGCATGTATAGTATAGTATACTATTGCTAGCTAGCTAGCATGTATAGTATAGTATACTATTGCTAGCTAGCTAGCATGTATAGTATAGTATACTATTGCTAGCTAGCTAGCATGTATAGTATAGTATACTATTGCTAGCTAGCTAGCATGTATAGTATAGTATACTATTGCTAGCTAGCTAGCATGTATAGTATAGTATACTATTGCTAGCTAGCTAGCATGTATAGTATAGTATACTATTGCTAGCTAGCTAGCATGTATAGTATAGTATACTATTGCTAGCTAGCTAGCATGTATAGTATAGTATACTATTGCTAGCTAGCTAGCATGTATAGTATAGTATACTATTGCTAGCTAGCTAGCATGTATAGTATAGTATACTATTGCTAGCTAGCTAGCATGTATAGTATAGTATACTATTGCTAGCTAGCTAGCATGTATAGTATAGTATACTATTGCTAGATAGCTAGCATGTATAGTATAGTATACTATTGCTAGCTAGCTAGCATGTATAGTATAGTATACTATTGCTAGATAGCTAGCATGTATAGTATAGTATACTATTGCTAGATAGCTAGCATGTATAGTATAGTATACTATTGCTAGCTAGCTAGCATGTATAGTAAAGTATACTATTGCTATCTAGCTAGCATGTATAGTATAGTATACTATTGCTAGATAGCTAGCGTGTATAGTATAGTATACTATTGCTAGTTAGCTAGCATGTATAGTATAGTATACTATTGCTAGCTAGCTAGCATGTATAGTAAAGTATACCATTGCTAGCTAGCTAGCATGTATAGTATAGTATACTATTGCTAGCTAGCTAGCATGTATAGTATAGTATACTATTGCTAGCCAGCTAGCATGTATAGTATAGTATACTATTGCTAGCCAGCTAGCATGTATAGTATAGTATACTATTGCTAGCCAGCTAGCATGTATAGTATAGTATACTATTGCTAGCTAGCTAGCATGTATAGTATAGTATACTATTGCTAGCTAGCTAGCATGTATAGTATAGTATACTATTGCTAGCTAGCTAGCATGTATAGTATAGTATACTATTGCTAGCTAGCTAGCATGTATAGTATAGTATACTATTGCTAGCTAGCTAGCATGTATAGTATAGTATACTATTGCTAGCTAGCTAGCATGTATTGTATAGTATAGTATACAATTGCTAGATAGCTAGCATGTATAGTATAGTATACTATTGCTAACTAGCTAGCATGTATAGTATAGTATACTATTGCTAGATAGCTAGCATGTATAGTATAGTATACTATTGCTAGATAGCTAGCATGTATAGTATAGTATACTATTGCTAGCTAGCTAGCATGTATAGTATAGTATACTATTGCTAGATAGCTAGCATGTATAGTATAGTATACTATTGCTAGCTAGCTAGCATGTATAGTAAAGTATACCATTGCTAGCTAGCTAGCATGTATAGTATACTATTGCTAGCTAGCTAGCATGTATAGTATAGTATACTATTGCTAGCTAGCTAGCATGTATAGTATAGTATACTATTGCTAGCTAGCTAGCATGTATAGTATAGTATAGTATACTATTGCTAGCTAGCATGTATAGTATAGTATAGTATACTATTGCTAGCTAGCTAGCATGTATAGTATAGTATAGTATACTATTGCTAGCTAGCTAGCATGTATAGTATAGTATAGTATACTATTGCTAGCTAGCTAGCATGTATAGTATAGTATAGTATACTATTGCTAGCTAGCTAGCATGTATAGTATAGTATACTATTGCTAGCTAGCTAGCATGTATAGTATAGTATACTATTGCTAGCTAGCTAGCATGTATAGTATAGTATACTATTGCTAGCTAGCTAGCATGTATTGTATAGTATACTATTGCTAGCTAGCTAGCATGTATTGTATAGTATACTATTGCTAGCTAGCTAGCATGTATAGTATAGTATACTATTGCTAGCTAGCTAGCATGTATAGTATAGTATACTATTGCTAGCTAGCTAGCATGTATAGTATAGTATACTATTGCTAGCTAGCTAGCATGTATAGTATAGTATACTATTGCTAGCTAGCTAGCATGTATAGTATAGTATACTATTGCTAGCTAGCTAGCATGTATAGTATAGTATACTATTGCTAGCTAGCTAGCATGTATAGTATAGTATACTATTGCTAGCTAGCTAGCATGTATAGTATAGTATACTATTGCTAGCTAGCTAGCATGTATAGTATAGTATACTATTGCTAGCTAGCTAGCATGTATAGTATAGTATACTATTGCTAGCTAGCTAGCATGTATAGTATAGTATACTATTGCTAGCTAGCTAGCATGTATAGTATAGTATACTATTGCTAGCTAGCTAGCATGTATAGTATAGTATACTATTGCTAGCTAGCTAGCATGTATAGTATAGTATACTATTGCTAGCTAGCTAGCATGTATAGTATAGTATACTATTGCTAGCTAGCTAGCATGTATAGTATAGTATACTATTGCTAGCTAGCTAGCATGTATAGTATAGTATACTATTGCTAGCTAGCTAGCATGTATAGTATAGTATACTATTGCTAGCTAGCTAGCATGTATAGTATAGTATACTATTGCTAGCTAGCTAGCATGTATAGTATAGTATACTATTGCTAGCTAGCTAGCATGTATAGTATAGTATACTATTGCTAGCTAGCTAGCATGTATAGTATAGTATACTATTGCTAGCTAGCTAGCATGTATAGTATAGTATACTATTGCTAGCTAGCTAGCATGTATAGTATAGTATACTATTGCTAGCTAGCTAGCATGTATAGTATAGTATACTATTGCTAGCTAGCTAGCATGTATAGTATAGTATACTATTGCTAGCTAGCTAGCATGTATAGTATAGTATACTATTGCTAGCTAGCTAGCATGTATAGTATAGTATACTATTGCTAGCTAGCTAGCATGTTTAGTATAGTATACTATTGCTAGCTAGCTAGCATGTATAGTATAGTATACTATTGCTAGCTAGCTAGCATGTTTAGTATAGTATACTATTGCTAGCTAGCTAGCATGTATAGTATAGTATACTATTGCTAGCTAGCTAGCATGTTTAGTATAGTATACTATTGCTAGCTAGCTAGCATGTATAGCATAGTATACTATTGCTAGCTAGCTAGCATGTATAGCATAGTATACTATTGCTAGCGTGTATAGTATAGTATACTATTGCTAGCTAGCTAGCATGTATAGCTAGCATGTATAGCTAGCTAGCTAGCTAGCTAGCATGTATAGCATAGTATACTATTGCTAGCTAGCTAGCATGTATAGCATAGTATACTATTGCTAGCTAGCTAGCATGTATAGCATAGTATACTATTGCTAGCTAGCTAGCATGTATAGTATAGTATACTATTGCTAGCTAGCTAGCATGTATAGTATAGTATACTATTGCTAGCTAGCTAGCATGTATAGTATAGTATACTATTGCTAGCTAGCTAGCATGTATAGTATAGTATACTATTGCTAGCTAGCTAGCATGTATAGTATAGTATACTATTGCTAGCTAGCTAGCATGTATAGTATAGTATACTATTGCTAGCTAGCTAGCATGTATAGCATAGTATACTATTGCTAGCTAGCTAGCATGTATAGTATAGTATACTATTGCTAGCTAGCTAGCATGTATAGTATAGTATACTATTGCTAGCTAGCTAGCATGTATAGTATAGTATACTATTGCTAGCTAGCTAGCATGTATAGTATAGTATACTATTGCTAGCTAGCTAGCTAGCATGTATAGTATAGTATACTATTGCTAGCTAGCTAGCTAGCATGTATAGTATAGTATACTATTGCTAGCTAGCATGTATAGTATAGTATACTATTGCTAGCTAGCATGTATAGTATAGTATACTATTGCTAGCTAGGTAGCAAGTATAGTATAGTATACTATTGCTAGCTAGCTAGCATGTATAGTATAGTATACTATTGCTAGCTAGCTAGCATGTATAGTATACTATTGCTAGCTAGCTAGCATGTATAGTATACTATTGCTAGCTAGCTAGCATGTATAGTATACTATTGCTAGCTAGCTAGCATGTATAGTATTGTATACTATTGCTAGCTAGCTAGCATGTATAGTATAGTATACTATTGCTAGCTAGCTAGCATGTATAGTATAGTATACTATTGCTAGCTAGCTAGCATGTATAGTATAGTATACTATTGCTAGCTAGCTAGCATGTATAGTATAGTATACTATTGCTAGCTAGCTAGCATGTATAGTATAGTATACTATTGCTAGCTAGCTAGCATGTATAGTATAGTATACTATTGCTAGCTAGCTAGCATGTATAGTATAGTATACTATTGCTAGCTAGCTAGCATGTATAGTATAGTATACTATTGCTAGCTAGCTAGCATGTATAGTATAGTATACTATTGCTAGCTAGCTAGCATGTATAGTATAGTATACTATTGCTAGCTAGCTAGCATGTATAGTATAGTATACTATTGCTAGCTAGCTAGCATGTATAGTATAGTATACTATTGCTAGCTAGCTAGCATGTATAGTATAGTATACTATAGCTAGCTAGCTAGCATGTATAGTATAGTATACTATAGCTAGATAGCTAGCATGTATAGTATAGTACACTATTGCTAGCTAGCTAGCATGTATAGTATAGTATACTATTGCTAGCTAGCTAGCATGTATAGTATAGTATACTATTGCTAGCTAGCTAGCATGTATAGTATAGTATACTATTGCTAGCTAGCTAGCATGTATAGTATAGTATACTATTGCTAGCTAGCTAGCATGTATAGTATAGTATACTATTGCTAGCTAGCTAGCATGTATAGTATAGTATACTATTGCTAGCTAGCTAGCATGTATAATATAGTATACTATTGCTAGCTAGCTAGCATGTATAGTATAGTATACTATTGCTAGCTGGCTAGCATGTATAATATAGTATACTATTGCTAGCTAGCTAGCATGTATAGTATAGTATACTATTGCTAGCTAGCTAGCATGTATAGTATAGTATACTATTGCTAGCTAGCTAGCATGTATAGTATAGTATACTATTGCTAGCTAGCTAGCATGTATAGTATAGTATACTATTGCTAGCTAGCTAGCATGTATAGTATAGTATACTATTGCTAGCTAGCTAGCATGTATAGTATAGTATACTATTGCTAGCTAGCTAGCATGTATAGTATAGTATACTATTGCTAGCTAGCTAGCATGTATAGTATAGTATACTATTGCTAGCTAGCTAGCATGTATAGTATAGTATACTATTGCTAGCTAGCTAGCATGTATAGTATAGTATACTATTGCTAGCTAGCTAGCATGTATAGTATAGTATACTATTGCTAGCTAGCTAGCATGTATAGTATAGTATACTATTGCTAGCTAGCTAGCATGTATAGTATAGTATACTATTGCTAGCTAGCTAGCATGTATAGTATAGTATACTATTGCTAGCTAGCTAGCATGTATAGTATAGTATACTATTGCTAGCTAGCTAGCATGTATAGTATAGTATACTATTGCTAGCTAGCTAGCATGTATAGTATAGTATACTATTGCTAGCTAGCTAGCATGTATAGTATAGTATACTATTGCTAGCTAGCTAGCATGTATAGTATAGTATACTATTGCTAGCTAGCTAGCTAGCATGTATAGTATAGTATACTATTGCTAGCTAGCTACCTAGCATGTATAGTATAGTATACTATTGCTAGCTAGCTAGCTAGCATGTATAGTATAGTATACTATTGCTAGCTAGCTAGCTAGCATGTATAGTATAGTATACTATTGCTAGCTAGCTAGCTAGCATGTATAGTATAGTATACTATTGCTAGCTAGCTACCTAGCATGTATAGTATAGTATACTATTTCTAGCTAGCTAGCTAGCATGTATAGTATAGTATACTATTGCTAGCTAGCTAGCTAGCATGTATAGTATAGTATATTAATGCTAGCTAGCTAGCTAGCATGTACAGTATAGTATACTAATGCTAGCTAGCTAGCTAGCATGTATAGTATAGTATACTAATGCTAGCTAGCTAGCTAGCATGTATAGTATAGTGTACTATTGCTAGCTAGCTAGCTAGCATGTATAGTATAGTATACTAATGCTAGCTAGCTAGCTAGCATGTATAGTATACTATTGCTAGCTAGCTAGCTAGCATGTATAGTATAGTATACTAATGCTAGCTAGCTAGCTAGCATGTATAGTATAGTATAGTATAGTATAGTATAGTATACTAATGCTAGCTAGCTAGCTAGCTAGCTAGCATGTATAGTATAGTATACTAATGCTAGCTAGCTAGCTAGCATGTTTAGTATAGTATACTATTGCTAGCTAGCTAGCTAGCATGTATAGTATAGTATACTATTGCTAGCTAGCTAGCTAGCATGTATAGTATAGTATACTATTGCTAGCTAGCTAGCTAGCATGTATAGTATAGTATACTATTGCTAGCTAGCTAGCTAGCATGTATAGTATAGTATACTATTGCTAGCTAGCTAGCTAGCATGTATAGTATAGTATACTACTGCTAGCTAGCTAGCTAGCATGTATAGTATAGTATACTATTGCTAGCTAGCTAGCTAGCATGTATAGTATAGTATACTATTGCTAGCTAGCTAGCATGTATAGTATAGTATACTATTGCTAGCTAGCTAGCATGTATAGTATAGTATACTATTGCTAGCTAGCTAGCATGTATAGTATAGTATACTATTGCTAGCTAGCTAGCATGTATAGTATAGTATACTATTGCTAGCATGTATAGTATAGTATACTATTGCTAGCATGTATAGTATAGTATACTATTGCTAGCTAGCTAGCATGTATAGTATAGTATACTATTGCTAGCATGTATAGTATAGTATACTATTGCTAGCATGTATAGTATAGTATACTATTGCTAGCTAGCTAGCATGTATAGTATAGTATACTATTGCTAGCTAGTTAGCATGTATAGTATAGTATACTATTGCTAGCTAGCTAGCATGTATAGTATAGTATACTATTGCTAGCATGTATAGTATAGTATACTATTGCTAGCATGTATAGTATAGTATACTATTGCTAGCTAGCTAGCATGTATAGTATAGTATACTATTGCTAGCTAGCTAGCATGTATAGTATAGTATACTATTGCTAGCTAGTTAGCATGTATAGTATAGTATACTATTGCTAGCTAGCTAGCATGTATAGTATAGTATACTATTGCTAGCTAGTTAGCATGTATAGTATAGTATACTATTGCTAGCTAGCTAGCATGTATAGTATAGTATACTATTGCTAGCATGTATAGTATAGTATACTATTGCTAGTTAGCTAGCATGTATAGTATAGTATACTATTGCTAGTTAGCTAGCATGTATAGTATAGTATACTATTGCTAGTTAGCTAGCATGTATAGTATAGTATACTATTTCTAGTTAGCTAGCATGTATAGTATAGTATACTATTGCTAGCTAGCTAGCATGTATAGTATAGTATACTATTGCTAGCTAGCTAGCATGTATACTATTGCTAGCTAGCTAGCATGTATAGTATAGTATACTATTGCTATTGCTATACTATACTATTGCTGTATAGTATAGTATACTATTGCTAGCTAGTTAGCATGTATAGTATAGTATACTATTGCTAGCTAGCTAGCATGTATAGTATAGTATACTATTGCTAGCTAGTTAGCATGTATAGTATAGTATACTATTGCTAGCTAGCTAGCATGTATAGTATAGTATACTATTGCTAGCTAGCTAGCATGTATAGTATAGTATACTATTGCTAGCTAGCTAGCATGTATAGTATAGTATACTATTGCCAGCTAGCTAGCATGTATAGTATAGTATACTATTGGTAGCTAGCTAGCATGTATAGTATAGTATACTATTGCTAGCTAGCTAGCATGTATAGTATAGTATACTATTGCCAGCTAGCTAGCATGTATAGTATAGTATACTATTGCTAGCTAGCTAGCATGTATAGTATAGTATACTATTGCTAGCTAGCTAGCATGTATAGTATAGTATACTATTGCTAGCTAGCTAGCATGTATAGTATAGTATACTATTGCTAGCTAGCTAGCATGTATAGTATAGTATACTCTTGCTAGCTAGCTAGCATGTATAGTATAGTATACTATTGCTAGCTAGCTAGCATGTATAGTATAGTATACTATTGCTAGCTAGCTAGCATGTATAGTATAGTATACTATTGCTAGCTAGCTAGCATGTATAGTATAGTATACTATTGCTAGCTAGCTAGCATGTATAGTATAGTATACTATTGCTAGCTAGCTAGCATGTATAGTATAGTATACTATTGCTAGCTAGCTAGCTAGCATGTATAGTATAGTATACTATTGCTAGCTAGCTAGCTAGCATGTATAGTATAGTATACTATTGCTAGCTAGCTAGCTAGCATGTATAGTATAGTATACTATTGCTAGCATGTATAGTATAGTATACTATTGCTAGCTAGCTAGCTAGCATGTATAGTATAGTATACTATTGCTAGCTAGCTAGCATGTATAGTATAGTATACTATTGCTAGCTAGCTAGCATGTATAGTATAGTATACTATTGCTAGCTAGCTAGCATGTATAGTATAGTATACTATTGCTAGCTAGCTAGCATGTATAGTATAGTATACTATTGCTAGCTAGCTAGCATGTATAGTATAGTATACTATTGCTAGCTAGCTAGCATGTATAGTATAGTATACTATTGCTAGCTAGCTAGCATGTATAGTATAGTATACTATTGCTAGCTAGCTAGCATGTATAGTATAGTATACTATTGCTAGCTAGCTAGCATGTATAGTATAGTATACTATTGCTAGCTAGCTAGCATGTATAGTATAGTATACTATTGCTAGCTAGCTAGCATGTATAGTATAGTATACTATTGCTAGCTAGCTAGCATGTATAGTATAGTATACTATTGCTAGCTAGCTAGCATGTATAGTATAGTATACTATTGCTAGCTAGCTAGCATGTATAGTATAGTATACTATTGCTAGCTAGCTAGCATGTATAGTATAGTATACTATTGCTAGCTAGCTAGCATGTATAGTATAGTATACTATTGCTAGCTAGCTAGCATGTATAGTATAGTATACTATTGCTAGCTAGCTAGCATGTATAGTATAGTATACTATTGCTAGCTAGCTAGCATGTATAGTATAGTATACTATTGCTAGCTAGCTAGCAGGTATAGTATAGTATACTATTGCTAGCTAGCTAGCATGTGTAGTATAGTATACTATTGCTAGCTAGCTAGCATGTATAGCATGGTATACTATTGCTAGCATGTATAGTATAGTATACTATTGCTAGCTAGCTAGAATGTATAGTATACTATTGCTAGCTAGCTAGCTAGCATGTATAGTATAGTATACTATTGCTAGCTAGCTAGCATGTATAGTATAGTATACTATTGCTAGCTAGCTAGCATGTATAGTATAGTATACTATTGCTAGCTAGCTAGCATGTATAGTATAGTATACTGTTGCTAGCTAGCTAGCATGTATAGTATAGTATACTATTGCTAGCTAGCTAGCATGTATAGTATAGTATACTATTGCTAGCTAGCTAGCATGTATAGTATAGTATACTATTGCTAGCTAGCTAGCATGTATAGTATAGTATACTATTGCTAGCTAGCTAGCATGTATAGTATAGTATACTATTGCTAGCTAGCTAGCATGTATAATAGAGTATACTATTGCTAGCTAGCTAGCATGTATAGTATAGTATACTATTGCTAGCTAGCTAGCATGTATAGTATAGTATACTATTGCTAGCTAGCTAGCATGTATAGTATAGTATACTATTGCTAGCTAGCTAGCATGTATAGTATACTATACTATTGCTAGCTAGCTAGCATGTATAGTATAGTATACTATTGCTAGCTAGCTAGCATGTATAGTATAGTATACTATTGCTAGCTAGCTAGCATGTATAGTATAGTATACCATTGCTAGCTAGCTAGCATGTATAGTATAGTATACTATTGCTAGCTAGCTAGCATGTATAGTATAGTATACTATTGCTAGCTAGCTAGCATGTATAGTATAGTATACTATTGCTAGCTAGCTAGCATGTATAGTATAGTATACTATTGCTAGCTAGCTAGCATGTATAGTATAGTATACTATTGCTAGCTAGCTAGCATGTATAGTATAGTATACTATTGCTAGCTAGCTAGCATGTATAGTATAGTATACTATTGCTAGCTAGCTAGCATGTATAGTATAGTATACTATTGCTAGCTAACTAGCATGTATAGTATAGTATACTATTGCTAGCTAGCTAGCATGTATAGTATAGTATACCATTGCTAGCTAGCTAGCATGTATAGTATAGTATACTATTGCTAGCTAGCTAGCATGTATAGTATAGTATACTATTGCTAGCTAGCTAGCATGTATAGTATAGTATACTATTGCTAGCTAGCTAGCATGTATAGTATAGTATACTATTGCTAGCTAGCTAGCATGTATAGTATAGTATACTATTGCTAGCTAGCTAGCATGTATAGTATAGTATACTATTGCTAGCTAGCTAGCATGTATAGTATAGTATACTATTGCTAGCTAGCTAGCATGTATAGTATAGTATACTATTGCTAGCTAACTAGCATGTATAGTATAGTATACTATTGCTAGCATGTATAGTATTGCTAGCTAGCTAGCATGTATAGTATAGTATAGTATACTATTGCTAGCTAGCTAGCATGTATAGTATAGTATAGTATACTATTGCTAGCTAGCTAGCATGTATAGTATAGTATACTATTGCTAGCTAGCTAGCATGTATAGTATAGTATACTATTGCTAGCTAGCTAGCATGTATAGTATAGTATACTATTGCTAGCTAGCTAGCATGTATAGTATAGTATACTATTGCTAGCTAGCTAGCATGTATAGTATAGTATACTATTGCTAGCTAGCTAGCATGTATAGTATAGTATACTATTGCTAGCTAGCTAGCATGTATAGTATAGTATACTATTGCTAGCTAGCTAGCATGTATAGTATAGTATACTATTGCTAGCTAGCTAGCATGTATAGTATAGTATACTATTGCTAGCTAGCTAGCATGTATAGTATAGTATACTATTGCTAGCTAGCTAGCATGTATAGTATAGTATACTATTGCTAGCTAGCTAGCATGTATAGTATAGTATACTATTGCTAGCTAGCTAGCATGTATAGTATAGTATACTATTGCTAGCTAGCTAGCATGTATAGTATAGTATACTATTGCTAGCTAGCTAGCATGTATAGTATAGTATACTATTGCTAGCTAGCTAGTATGTATAGTATAGTATACTATTGCTAGCTAGCTAGTATGTATAGTATAGTATACTATTGCTAGCTAGCTAGCATGTATAGTATAGTATACTATTGCTAGCTAGCTAGCTAGCATGTATAGTATAGTATACTATTGCTAGCTAGCTAGCTAGCATGTATAGTATAGTATACTATTGCTAGCTAGCTAGCTAGCATGTATAGTTTAGTATACTATTGCTAGCTAGCTAGCTAGCATGTATAGTATAGTATACTATTGCTAGCTAGCTAGCTAGCATGTATAGTTTAGTATACTATTGCTAGCTAGCTAGCTAGCATGTATAGTATAGTATACTATTGCTAGCTAGCTAGCTAGCATGTATAGTATAGTATACTATTGCTAGCTAGCTAGCTAGCATGTATAGTATAGTATAGTATACTATTGCTAGCTAGCTAGCTAGCATGTATAGTATAGTATACTATTGCTAGCTAGCTAGCTAGCATGTATAGTATAGTATACTATTGCTAGCTAGCTAGCTAGCATGTATAGTATAGTATACTATTGCTAGCTAGCTAGCTAGCATGTATAGTATAGTATACTATTGCTAGCTAGCTAGCTAGCTAGCATGTATAGTATAGTATACTATTGCTAGCTAGCTAGCTAGCATGTATAGTATAGTACACTATTGCTAGCTAGCTAGCATGTATAGTATAGTATACTATTGCTAGCTAGCATGTATAGTATAGTATACTTTTGCTAGCTAGCTAGCTAGCATGTATAGTATAGTATACTATTGCTAGCTAGCTAGCTAGCATGTATAGTATAGTATACTATTGCTAGCTAGCTAGCTAGCATGTATAGTATAGTATACTATTGCTAGCTAGCTAGCTAGCATGTATAGTATAGTATACTATTGCTACCTAGCTAGCTAGCATGTATAGTATAGTATACTATTGCTACCTAGCTAGCATGTAAAGTATAGTATACTATTGCTAGCTAGCTAGCTAGCATGTATAGTATAGTATACTATTGCTACCTAGCTAGCATGTAAAGTATAGTATACTATTGCTAGCTAGCTAGCATGTAAAGTATAGTATACTATAGCTAGCTAGCATGTATAGTATAGTATACTATTGCTAGCTAGTTAGCATGTATAGTATAGTATACTATTGCTAGCTAGTTAGCATGTATAGTATAGTATACTATTGCTAGCTAGTTAGCATGTATAGTATAGTATACTATTGCTAGCATGTATAGTATAGTATACTATTGCTAGTTAGCTAGCATGTATAGTATAGTATACTATTGCTAGTTAGCTAGCATGTATAGTATAGTATATTATTGCTAGTTAGCTAGCATGTATAGTATAGTATACTATTGCTAGTTAGCTAGCATGTATAGTATAGTATACTATTGCTAGTTAGCTAGCATGTATAGTATAGTATACTATTGCTAGCTAGCTAGCATGTATAGTATAGTATACTATTGCTAGCTAGCTAGCATGTATAGTATACTATTGCTAGCTAGCTAGCATGTATAGTATACTATTGCTAGCTAGCTAGCATGTATAGTATACTATTGCTAGCTAGCTAGCATGTATAGTATAGTATACTATTGCTAGCTAGCTAGCATGTATAGTTTAGTATACTATTGCTAGCTAGCTAGCATGTATAGTTTAGTATACTATTGCTAGCTAGCTAGCATGTATAGTATAGTATACTATTGCTAGCTAGCTAGCATGTATAGTATAGTATACTATTGCTAGCTAGCTAGCATGTATAGTATAGTATACTATTGCTAGCTAGCTAGCATGTATAGTATAGTATACTATTGCTAGCTAGCTAGCATGTATAGTATACTATTGCTAGCTAGCTAGCATGTATAGTATACTATTGCTAGCTAGCTAGCATGTATAGTATACTATTGCTAGCTAGCTAGCATGTATAGTATACTATTGCTAGCTAGCTAGCATGTATAGTATACTATTGCTAGCTAGCTAGCATGTATAGTATACTATTGCTAGCTAGCTAGCATGTATAGTATACTATTGCTAGCTAGCTAGCATGTATTGTATATAGCATGTATAGCAATAGCATGTATAGTATAGTATACTATTGCTAGCTAGCTAGCATGTATAGTATAGTATACTATTGCTAGCTAGCTAGCATGTATAGTATACTATTGCTAGCTATACTATACATGCTAGCTAGCTAGCAATAGTATACTATACTATACATGCTAGCTAGCTAGCAATAGTATACTATACTATACATGCTAGCTAGCTAGCAATAGTATACTATACTATACATGCTAGCTAGCTAGCAATAGTATACTATACTATACTATACATGCTAGCTAGCTAGCAATAGTATACTATACTATACTATACATGCTAGCTAGCTAGCAATACTATACATGCTAGCAATAGTATACTATACTATACATGCTAGTTAGCTAGCAATAGTATACTATACTATACATGCTAGCTAGCTAGCAATAGTATACTATACTATACATGCTAGCTAGCTAGCAATAGTATACTATACTATACATGCTAGCTAGCTAGCAATAGTATACTATACTATACATGCTAGCTAGCTAGCAATAGTATACTATACTATACATGCTAGCTAGCTAGCAATAGTATACTATACTATACATGCTAGCTAGCTAGCAATAGTATACTATACTATACATGCTAGCTAGCTAGCAATAGTATACTATACTATACATGCTAGCTAGCTAGCAATAGTATACTATACTATACATGCTAGCTAGCTAGCAATAGTATACTATACTATACATGCTAGCTAGCTAGCAATAGTATACTATACTATACATGCTAGCAATAGTATACTATACTATACATGCTAGCTAGCTAGCAATAGTATACTATACTATACATGCTAGCTAGCTAGCAATAGTATACTATACTATACATGCTAGCTAGCTAGCAATAGTATACTATACTATACATGCTAGCTAGCTAGCAATAGTATACTATACTATACATGCTAGCTAGCTAGCAATAGTATACTATACTATACATGCTAGCTAGCTAGCAATAGTATACTATACTATACATGCTAGCTAGCTAGCAATAGTATACTAAACTATACATGCTAGCTAGCTAGCAATAGTATACTATACTATACATGCTAGCTAGCTAGCAATAGTATACTATACATGCTAGCTAGCTAGCAATAGTATACTATACATGCTAGCTAGCTAGCAATAGTATACTATACATGCTAGCTAGCTAGCAATAGTATACTATACATGCTAGCTAGCTAGCAATAGTATACTATACTATACATGCTAGCTAGCTAGCAATAGTATACTATACTATACATGCTAGCTAGCTAGCAATAGTATACTATACTATACATGCTAGCTAGCTAGCAATAGTATACTATACTATACATGCTAGCTAACTAGCAATAGTATACTATACTATACATGCTAGCTAACTAGCAATAATATACTATACTATACATGCTAGCTAACTAGCAATAGTATACTATACTATACATGCTAGCTAACTAGCAATAGTATACTATACTATACATGCTAGCAATAGTATACTATACTATACATGCTAACTAGCTAGCAATAGTATACTATACTATACATGCTAACTAGCTAGCAATAGTATACTATACTATACATGCTAACTAGCTAGCAATAGTATACTATACTATACATGCTAGCTAGCTATAGTATACTATACTTTACATGCTAGCTAGCTAGCAATAGTATACTATACTTTACATGCTAGCTAGGTAGCAATAGTATACTATACTATACATGCTAGCTAGCTAGCTAGCAATAGTATACTATACTTTACATGCTAGCTAGGTAGCAATAGTATACTATACTATACATGCTAGCTAGCTAGCTAGCAATAGTATACTATACTATACATGCTAGCTAGCTAGCTAGCAATAGTATACTATACTATACATGCTAGCTAGCTAGCTAGCAATAGTATACTATACTATACATGCTAGCTAGCTAGCTAGCAATAGTATACTATACTATACATGCTAGCTAGCTAGCTAGCAATAGTATACTATACTATACATGCTAGCTAGCTAGCTAGCAATAGTATACTATACTATACATGCTAGCTAGCTAGCAATAGTGTACTATACTATACATGCTAGCTAGCTAGCTAGCAATAGTATACTATACTATACATGCTAGCTAGCTAGCTAGCAATAGTATACTATACTATACATACTAGCTAGCTAGCTAGCAATAGTATACTATACTATACATGCTAGCTAGCTAGCTAGCAATAGTATACTATACTATACATGCTAGCTAGCTAGCTAGCAATAGTATACTATACTATACATGCTAGCTAGCTAGCTAGCAATAGTATACTATACTATACATGCTAGCTAGCTAGCTAGCAATAGTATACTATACTATACATGCTAGCTAGCTAGCTAGCAATAGTATACTATACTATACATGCTAGCTAGCTAGCTAGCAATAGTATACTATACTATACATGCTAGCTAGCTAGCTAGCAATAGTATACTATACTATACTATACATGCTAGCTAGCTAGCTAGCAATAGTATACTATACTATACATGCTAGCTAGCTAGCTAGCAATAGTATACTATACTATACTATACTATACATGCTAGCTAGCTAGCTAGCAATAGTATACTATACTATACATGCTAGCTAGCTAGCTAGCAATAGTATACTATACTATACATGCTAGCTAGCTAGCTAGCAATAGTATACTAAACTATACATGCTAGCTAGCTAGCTAGCAATAGTATACTATACTATACATGCTAGCTAGCTAGCTAGCAATAGTATACTAAACTATACATGCTAGCTAGCTAGCTAGCAATAGTATACTATACTATACATGCTAGCTAGCTAGCTAGCAATAGTATACTATACTATACATGCTAGCTAGCTAGCTAGCAATAGTATACTATACTATACATGCTAGCTAGCTAGCAATAGTATACTATACTATACATGCTAGCTAGCTAGCAATAGTATACTATACTATACATGCTAGCTAGCTAGCTAGCAATAGTATACTATACTATACATGCTAGCTAGCTAGCAATAGTATACTATACTATACATGCTAGCTAGCTAGCAATAGTATACTATACTATACATGCTAGCTAGCTAGCAATAGTATACTATACTATACATGCTAGCTAGCTAGCAATAGTATACTATACTATACATGCTAGCTAGCTAGCAATAGTATACTATACTATACATGCTAGCTAGCTAGCAATAGTATACTATACTATACATGCTAGCTAGCTAGCAATAGTATACTATACTATACATGCTAGCTAGCTAGCAATAGTATACTATACTATACATGCTAGCTAGCTAGCAATAGTATACTATACTATACATGCTAGCTAGCTAGCAATAGTATACTATACTATACATGCTAGCTAGCTAGCAATAGTATACTATACTATACATGCTAGCTAGCTAGCAATAGTATACTATACTATACATGCTAGCTAGCTAGCAATAGTATACTATACTATACATGCTAGCTAGCTAGCAATAGTATACTATACTATACATGCTAGCTAGCTAGCAATAGTATACTATACTATACATGCTAGCTAGCTAGCAATAGTATACTATACTATACATGCTAGCTAGCTAGCAATAGTATACTATACTATACATGCTAGCTAGCTAGCAATAGTATACTATACTATACATGCTAGCTAGCTAGCAATAGTATACTATACTATACATGCTAGCTAGCTAGCAATAGTATACTATACTATACATGCTAGCTAGCTAGCAATAGTATACTATACTATACATGCTAGCTAGCTAGCAATAGTATACTATACTATACTATACATGCTAGCTAGCTAGCAATAGTATACTATACTATACTATACATGCTAGCTAGCTAGCAATACTATACATGCTAGCAATAGTATACTATACTATACTATACATGCTAGCTAGCTAGCAATAGTATACTATACTATACATGCTAGTTAGCTAGCAATAGTATACTATACTATACATGCTAGCTAGCTAGCAATAGTATACTATACTATACATGCTAGCTAGCTAGCAATAGTATACTATACTATACATGCTAGCTAGCTAGCAATAGTATACTATACTATACATGCTAGCTAGCTAGCAATAGTATACTATACTATACATGCTAGCTAGCTAGCAATAGTATACTATACTATACATGCTAGCTAGCTAGCAATAGTATACTATACTATACATGCTAGCTAGCTAGCAATGGTATACTATACTATACATGCTAGCTAGCTAGCAATAGTATACTATACTATACATGCTAGCTAGCTAGCAATAGTATACTATACTATACATGCTAGCTAGCTAGCAATAGTATACTATACTATACATGCTAGCTAGCTAGCAATAGTATAGTATACTATACATGCTAGCTAGCTAGCAATAGTATAGTATACTATACATGCTAGCTAGCTAGCAATAGTATACTATACTATACATGCTAGCTAGCTAGCAATAGTATACTATACTATACATGCTAGCTAGCTAGCAATAGTATAGTATACTATACATGCTAGCTAGCTAGCAATAGTATACTATACTATACATGCTAGCTAGCTAGCAATAGTATACTATACTATACATGCTAGCTAGCTAGCAATAGTATACTATACTATACATGCTAGCTAGCTAGCAATAGTATACTATACTATACATGCTAGCTAGCTAGCAATAGTATACTCTATTATACATGCTAGCTAGCTAGCAATAGTATACTATAATATACATGCTAGCTAGCTAGCAATAGTATACTATACTATACATGCTAGCTAGCTAGCAATAGTATACTATACTATACATGCTAGCTAGCTAGCAATAGTATACTATACTATACATGCTAGCTAGCTAGCAATAGTATACTATACTATACATGCTAGCTAGCTAGCAATAGTATACTATACTATACATGCTAGCTAGCTAGCAATAGTATACTATACTATACATGCTAGCTAGCTAGCAATAGTATACTATACTATACATGCTAGCTAGCTAGCAATAGTATACTATACTATACATGCTAGCTAGCTAGCAACAGTATACTATACTATACATGCTAGCTAGCTAGCAATAGTATACTATACTATACATGCTAGCTAGCTAGCAATAGTATACTACACTATACATGCTAGCTAGCTAGCAATAGTATACTATACTATACATGCTAGCTAGCTAGCTAGCAATAGTATACTATACATTCTAGCTAGCTAGCAATAGTATACTATACTATACATGCTAGCAATAGTATACCATGCTATACATGCTAGCTAGCTAGCAATAGTATACTATACTATACATGCTAGCTAGCTAGCAATAGTATACTATACTATACATGCTAGCTAGCTAGCAATAGTATACTATACTATACATGCTAGCTAGCTAGCAATAGTATACTATACTATACATGCTAGCTAGCTAGCAATAGTATACTATACTATACATGCTAGCTAGCTAGCAATAGTATACTATACTATACATGCTAGCTAGCTAGCAATAGTATACTATACTATACATGCTAGCTAGCTAGCAATAGTATACTATACTATACATGCTAGCTAGCTAGCAATAGTATACTATACTATACATGCTAGCTAGCTAGCAATAGTATACTATACTATACATGCTAGCTAGCTAGCAATAGTATACTATACTATACATGCTAGCTAGCTAGCAATAGTATACTATACTATACATGCTAGCTAGCTAGCAATAGTATACTATACTATACATGCTAGCTAGCTAGCAATAGTATACTATACTATACATGCTAGCTAGCTAGCAATAGTATACTATACTATACATGCTAGCTAGCTAGCAATAGTATACTATACTATACATGCTAGCTAGCTAGCAATAGTATACTATACTATACATGCTAGCTAGCTAGCTAGCTAGCATGTATAGTATACTATTGCTAGCTAGCTAGCATGTATAGTATACTATTGCTAGCTAGCTAGCATGTATAGTATACTATTGCTAGCTAGCTAGCATGTATAGTATAGTATACTATTGCTAGCTAGCTAGCATGTATAGTATAGTATACTATTGCTAGCTAGCTAGCATGTATAGTATAGTATACTATTGCTAGCTAGCTAGCATGTAAGTATAGTATACTATTGCTAGCTAGCTAGCATGTATAGTATACTATTGCTAGCTAGCTAGCATGTATAGTATACTATTGCTAGCTAGCTAGCATGTATAGTATACTATTGCTAGCTAGCTAGCATGTATAGTATACTATTGCTAGCTAGCTAGCATGTATAGTATACTATTGCTAGCTAGCTAGCATGTATAGTATACTATTGCTAGCTAGCTAGCATGTATAGTATACTATTGCTAGCTAGCTAGCATGTATAGTATACTATTGCTAGCTAGCTAGCATGTATAGTATACTATTGCTAGCTAGCTAGCATGTATAGTATACTATTGCTAGCTAGCTAGCATGTATAGTATAGTATACTATTGCTAGCTAGCTAGCATGTATAGTATAGTATACTATTGCTAGCTAGCTAGCATGTATAGTATAGTATACTATTGCTAGCTAGCTAGCATGTATAGTATAGTATACTATTGCTAGCTAGCTAGCATGTATAGTATAGTATACTATTGCTAGCTAGCTAGCATGTATAGTATAGTATACTATTGCTAGCTAGCTAGCATGTATAGTATAGTATACTATTGCTAGCCAGCTAGCATGTATAGTATAGTATACTATTGCTAGCTAGCTAGCATGTATAGTATAGTATACTATTGCTAGCCAGCTAGCATGTATAGTATAGTATACTATTGCTAGCTAGCTAGCATGTATAGTATAGTATACTATTGCTAGCTAGCTAGCATGTATAGTATAGTATACTATTGCTAGCTAGCTAGCATGTATAGTATAGTATACTATGCTAGCTAGCTAGCATGTATAGTATAGTATACTATTGCTAGCTAGCTAGCATGTATAGTATAGTATACTATTGCTAGCTAGCTAGCATGTATAGTATAGTATACTATTGCTAGCTAGCTAGCATGTATAGTATAGTATACTATTGCTAGCTAGCTAGATGTATAGTATAGTATACTATTGCTAGGCTAGCTAGCATGTATAGTATAGTATACTATTGCTAGCTAGCTAGCATGTATAGTATAGTATACTATTGCTAGCTAGCTAGCATGTATAGTATAGTATACTATTGCTAGCTAGCTAGCATGTATAGTATAGTATACTATTGCTAGCTAGCTAGCATGTATAGTATAGTATACTATTGCTAGCTAGCTAGCATGTATAGTATAGTATACTATTGCTAGCTAGCTAGCATGTATAGTATAGTATACTATTGCTAGCTAGCTAGCATGTATAGTATAGTATACTATTGCTAGCTAGCTAGCATGTATAGTATAGTATACTATTGCTAGCTAGCTAGCATGTATAGTATAGTATACTATTGCTAGCTAGCTAGCATGTATAGTATAGTATACTATTGCTAGCTAGCTAGCATGTATAGCATAGTATACTATTGCTAGCTAGCTAGCATGTATAGTATAGTATACTATTGCTAGCTAGCTAGCATGTATAGCATAGTATACTATTGCTAGCATGTATAGTATAGTATACTATTGCTAGCTAGCTAGCATGTATAGTATAGTATACTATTGCTAGCTAGCTAGCATGTATAGTATAGTATACTATTGCTAGCTAGCTAGCATGTATAGTATAGTATACTATTCGCTAGCTAGCTAGCATGTATAGTATAAGTATACTATTGCTAGCTAGCTAGCATGTATAGTATAGTATACTATTGCTAGCTAGCTAGCATGTATAGTATAGTATACTATTGCTAGCTAGCTAGCATGTATAGTATAGTATACTATTGCTAGCTAGCTAGCATGTATAGTATAGTATACTATTGCTAGCTAGCTAGCATGTATAGTATAGTATACTATTGCTAGCTAGCTAGCATGTATAGTATAGTATACTATTGCTAGCTAGCTAGCATGTATAGTATAGTATACTATTGCTAGCTAGCTAGCATGTATAGTATAGTATCTATTGCTAGCTAGCTAGCATGTATAGTATAGTATACTATTGCTAGCTAGCTAGCATGTATAGTATACTATTGCTAGCTAGCATGTATAGTATAGTATACTATTGCTAGCTAGCTAGCATGTATAGTATAGTATACTATTGCTAGCTAGCTAGCATGTATAGTATAGTATACTATTGCTAGCTAGCTAGCATGTATAGTATAGTATACTATTGCTAGCTAGCTAGCATGTATAGTATAGTATACTATTGCTAGCTAGCTAGCTAGCATGTATAGTATAGTATACTATTGCTAGCTAGCATGTATAGTATAGTATACTATTGCTAGCTAGCTAGCTAGCATGTATAGTATAGTATACTATTGCTAGCTAGCTAGCTAGCATGTATAGTATAGTATACTATTGCTAGCTAGCTAGCTAGCATGTATAGTATAGTATACTATTGCTAGCTAGCTAGCTAGCATGTATAGTATAGTATACTATTGCTAGCTAGCTAGCATGTATAGTATAGTATACTATTACTATACTATACTATTGCTAGCTAGCTAGCATGTATAGTATAGTATACTATTACTATACTATACATGCTAGCTAGCTAGCTAGCAATAGTATACTATACTATACATGCTAGCTAGCTAGCTAGCAATAGTATACTATACTATACATGCTAGCTAGCTAGCTAGCAATAGTATACTATACTATACATGCTAGCTAGCTAGCTAGCAATAGTATACTATACTATACATGCTAGCTAGCTAACTAGCAATAGTATACTATACTATACATGCTAGCTAGCTAACTAGCAATAGTATACTATACTATACATGCTAGCTAGCTAACTAGCAATAGTATACTATACTATACATGCTAGCTAGCTAGCTAGCAATAGTATACTATACTATACATGCTAGCTAGCTAGCTAGCAATAGTATACTATACTATACATGCTAGCTAGCTAGCTAGCATTAGTATACTATACTATACATGCTAGCTAGCTAGCTAGCAATAGTATACTATACTATACATGCTAGCTAGCTAGCTAGCATTAGTATACTATACTATACATGCTAGCTAGGTAGCTAGCATTAGTATACTATACTATACATGCTAGCTCGCTAGCTAGCAATAGTATACTATACTATACAAGCTAGCTAGCTAGCTAGCAATAGTATACTATACTATACATGCTAGCTAGCTAGCTAGCAATAGTATACTATACCATACATGCTAGCTAGCTAGCTAGCAATAGTATACTATACCATACATGCTAGCTAGCTAGCTAGCATTAGTATACTATACTATACATGCTAACTGGCTAGCTAGCAATAGTATACTATACTATACATGCTAGCCAGCTAGCTAGCATTAGTATACTATACTATACATGCTATCTAGCTAGCTAGCAATAGTATACTATACTATACATGCTAGCTAGCTAGCTAGCAATAGTATACTATACTATACATGCTAGCTAGCTAGCTAGCAATAGTATACTATACTATACATGCTAGCTAGCTAGCTAGCAATAGTATACTATACTATACATGCTAGCTAGCTAGCTAGCAATAGTATACTATACTATACATGCTAGCTAGCTAGCTAGCAATAGTATACTATACTATACATGCTAGCTAGCTAGCTAGCAATAGTATACTATACTATACATGCTAGCTAGCTAGCTAGCAATAGTATACTATACTATACATGCTAGCTAGCTAGCTACCAATAGTATACTATACTATACATGGTAGCTAGCTAGCAATAGTATACTATACTATACATGGTAGCTAGCTAGCAATAGTATACTATACTATATATGCTAGCTAGCTAGCAATAGTATACTATACTATACATGCTAGCTAGCTAGCAATAGTATACTATACTATACATGCTAGCTAGCTAGCAATAGTATACTATACTATACATGCTAGCTAGCTAGCAATAGTATACTATACTATACATGCTAGCTAGCTAGCAATAGTATACTATACTATACATGCTAGCTAGCTAGCTAGCAATAGTATACTATACTATACATGCTAGCTAGCTAGCTAGCAATAGTATACTATACTATACATGCTAGCTAGCTAGCAATAGTATACTATACTATACATGCTAGCAAGCTAGCAAAAGTATACTATACTATACATGCTAGCTAGCTAGCAATAGTATACTATACTATACATGCTAGCAAGCTAGCAAAAGTATACTATACTATACATGCTAGCTAGCTAGCAATAGTATACTTTACTATACATGCTAGCAAGCTAGCAAAAGTATACTATACTATACATGCTAGCTAGCTAGCAATAGTATACTTTACTATACATGCTAGCAAGCTAGCAAAAGTATACTATACTATACATGCTAGCTAGCTAGCAATAGTATACTTTACTATACATGCTAGCAAGCTAGCAAAAGTATACTATACTATACATGCTAGCTAGCTAGCAATAGTATACTTTACTATACATGCTAGCTAGCTAGCAAAAGTATACTATACTATACATGCTAGCTAGCTAGCAATAGTATACTTTACTATACATGCTAGCTAGCTAGCAAAAGTATACTATACTATACATGCTAGCTAGCTAGCAATAGTATACTTTACTATACATGCTAGCTAGCTAGCAAAAGTATACTATACTATACATGCTAGCTAGCTAGCAATAGTATACTTTACTATACATGCTAGCTAGCTAGCAAAAGTATACTATACTATACATGCTAGCTAGCTAGCAATAGTATACTATACTATACATGCTAGCTAGCTAGCAAAAGTATACTATACTATACATGCTAGCTAGCTAGCAATAGTATACTATACTATACATGCTAGCTAGCTAGCAAAAGTATACTATACTATACATGCTAGCTAGCTAGCAATAGTATACTATACTATACATGCTAGCTAGCTAGCAATAGTATACTATACTATACATGCTAGCTAGCTAGCAATAGTATACTATACTATACATGCTAGCTAGCTAGCAATAGTATACTATACTATACATGCTAGCTAGCTAGCAATAGTATACTATACTATACATGCTAGCTAGCTAGCAATAGTATACTATACTATACATGCTAGCTAGCTAGCAATAGTATACTATACTATACATGCTAGCTAGCTAGCAATAGTATACTATACTATACATGCTAGCTAGCTAGCAATAGTATACTATACTATACATGCTAGCTAGCTAGCAATAGTATACTATACTATACATGCTAGCTAGCTAGCAATAGTATACTATACTATACATGCTAGCTAGCTAGCAATAGTATACTATACTATACATGCTAGCTAGCTAGCAATAGTATACTATACTATACATGCTAGCTAGCTAGCAATAGTATACTATACTATACATGCTAGCTAGCTAGCAATAGTATACTATACTATACATGCTAGCTAGCTAGCAATAGTATACTATACTATACATGCTAGCTAGCTAGCAATAGTATACTATACTATACATGCTAGCTAGCTAGCAATAGTATACTATACTATACATGCTAGCTAGCTAGCAATAGTATACTATACTATACATGCTAGCTAGCTAGCAATAGTATACTATACTATACATGCTAGCTAGCTAGCAATAGTATACTATACTATACATGCTAGCTAGCTAGCAATAGTATACTATACTATACATGCTAGCTAGCTAGCAATAGTATACTATACTATACATGCTAGCTAGCTAGCAATAGTATACTATACTATACATGCTAGCTAGCTAGCAATAGTATACTATACTATACATGCTAGCTAGCTAGCAATAGTATACTATACTATACATGCTAGCTAGCTAGCAATAGTATACTATACTATACATGCTAGCTAGCTAGCAATAGTATACTATACTATACATGCTAGCTAGCTAGCAATAGTATACTATACTATACATGCTAGCTAGCTAGCAATAGTATACTATACTATACATGCTAGCTAGCTAGCAATAGTATACTATACTATACATGCTAGCTAGCTAGCAATAGTATACTATACTATACATGCTAGCTAGCTAGCAATAGTATACTATACTATACATGCTAGCTAGCTAGCAATAGTATACTATACTATACATGCTAGCTAGCTAGCAATAGTATACTATACTATACATGCTAGCTAGCTAGCAATAGTATACTATACTATACATGCTAGCTAGCTAGCAATAGTATACTATACTATACATGCTAGCTAGCTAGCAATAGTATACTATACTATACATGCTAGCTAGCTAGCAATAGTATACTATACTATACATGCTAGCTAGCTAGCAATAGTATACTATACTATACATGCTAGCTAGCTAGCAATAGTATACTATACTATACATGCTAGCTAGCTAGCAATAGTATACTATACTATACATGCTAGCTAGCTAGCAATAGTATACTATACTATACATGCTAGCTAGCTAGCAATAGTATACTATACTATACATGCTAGCTAGCTAGCAATAGTATACTATACTATACATGCTAGCTAGCTAGCAATAGTATACTATACTATACATGCTAGCTAGCTAGCAATAGTATACTATACTATACATGCTAGCTAGCTAGCAATAGTATACTATACTATACATGCTAGCTAGCTAGCAATAGTATACTATACTATACATGCTAGCTAGCTAGCAATAGTATACTATACTATACATGCTAGCTAGCTAGCAATAGTATACTATACTATACATGCTAGCTAGCTAGCAATAGTATACTATACTATACATGCTAGCTAGCTAGCAATAGTATACTATACTATACATGCTAGCTAGCTAGCAATAGTATACTATACTATACATGCTAGCTAGCTAGCAATAGTATACTATACTATACATGCTAGCTAGCTAGCAATAGTATACTATACTATACATGCTAGCTAGCTAGCAATAGTATACTATACTATACATGCTAGCTAGCTAGCAATAGTATACTATACTATACATGCTAGCTAGCTAGCAATAGTATACTATACTATACATGCTAGCTAGCTAGCAATAGTATACTATACTATACATGCTAGCTAGCTAGCAATAGTATACTATACTATACATGCTAGCTAGCTAGCAATAGTATACTATACTATACATGCTAGCTAGCTAGCAATAGTATACTATACTATACATGCTAGCTAGCTAGTAATAGTATACTATACTATACATGCTAGCTAGCTAGCAATAGTATAGTATACTATACATGCTAGCTAGCTAGCAATAGTATAGTATACTATACATGCTAGCTAGCTAGCAATAGTATAGTATACTATACATGATAGCTAGCTAGCAATAGTATACTATACTATACATGCTAGCTAGCTAGCAATAGTATACTATACTATACATGCTAGCTAGCTAGCAATAGTATAGTATACTATACATGCTAGCTAGCTAGCAATAGTATACTATACTATACATGCTAGCTAGCTAGCAATAGTATACTATACTATACATGCTAGCTAGCTAGCAATAGTATACTATACTATACATGCTAGCTAGCTAGCAATAGTATAGTATACTATACATGCTAGCTAGCTAGCAATAGTATACTATACTATACATGCTAGCTAGCTAGCAATAGTATACTATACTATACATGCTAGCTAGCTAGCAATAGTATACTATACTATACATGCTAGCTAGCTAGCAATAGTATACTATACTATACATGCTAGCTAGCTAGCAATAGTATACTATACTATACATGCTAGCTAGCTAGCAATAGTATACTATACTATACATGCTAGCTAGCTAGCAATAGTATACTATACTATACATGCTAGCTAGCTAGCAATAGTATACTATACTATACATGCTAGCTAGCTAGCAATAGTATACTATACTATACATGCTAGCTAGCTAGCAATAGTATACTATACTATACATGCTAGCTAGCTAGCAATAGTATACTATACTATACATGCTAGCTAGCTAGCAATAGTATACTATACTATACATGCTAGCTAGCTAGCAATAGTATAGTATACTATACATGCTAGCTAGCTAGCAATAGTATAGTATACTATACATGCTAGCTAGCTAGCAATAGTATAGTATACTATACATGCTAGCTAGCTAGCAATAGTATAGTATACTATACATGCTAGCTAGCTAGCAATAGTATAGTATACTATACATGCTAGCTAGCTAGCAATAGTATAGTATACTATACATGCTAGCTAGCTAGCTAGCAATAGTATAGTATACTATACATGCTAGCTAGCTAGCAATAGTATACTATACTATACATGCTAGCTAGCTAGCTAGCAATAGTATACTATACTATACATGCTAGCTAGCTAGCAATAGTATACTATACTATACATGCTAGCTAGCTAGCTAGCAATAGTATACTATACTATACATGCTAGCTAGCTAGCAATAGTATACTATACTATACATGCTAGCTAGCTAGCTAGCAATAGTATACTATACTATACATGCTAGCTAGCTAGCTAGCAATAGTATACTATACTATACATGCTAGCTAGCTAGCAATAGTATACTATACTATACATGCTAGCTAGCTAGCTAGCAATAGTATACTATACTATACATGCTAGCTAGCTAGCAATAGTATACTATACTATACATGCTAGCTAGCTAGCTAGCAATAGTATACTATACTATACATGCTAGCTAGCTAGCTAGCAATAGTATACTATACTATACATGCTAGCTAGCTAGCAATAGTATACTATACTATACATGCTAGCAAGCTAGCAATAGTATACTATACTATACATGCTAGCAAGCTAGCAATAGTATACTATACTATACATGCTAGCTAGCTAGCAATAGTATACTATACTATACATGCTAGCAAGCTAGCAATAGTATACTATACTATACATGCTAGCTAGCTAGCAATAGTATACTATACTATACATGCTAGCAAGCTAGCAATAGTATACTATACTATACATGCTAGCTAGCTAGCAATAGTATACTATACTATACATGCTAGCAAGCTAGCAATAGTATACTATACTATACATGCTAGCAAGCTAGCAATAGTATACTATACTATACATGCTAGCTAGCTAGCAATAGTATACTATACTATACATGCTAGCTAGCTAGCAATAGTATACTATACTATACATGCTAGCTAGCTAGCAATAGTATACTATACTATACATGCTAGCTAGCTAGCAATAGTATACTATACTATACATGCTAGCTAGCTAGCAATAGTATACTATACTATACATGCTAGCTAGCTAGCAATAGTATACTATACTATACATGCTAGCTAGCTAGCAATAGTATACTATACTATACATGCTAGCTAGCTAGCAATAGTATACTATACTATACATGCTAGCTAGCTAGCAATAGTATACTATACTATACATGCTAGCTAGCTAGCAATAGTATACTATACTATACATGCTAGCTAGCTAGCAATAGTATACTATACTATACATGCTAGCTAGCTAGCAATAGTATACTATACTATACATGCTAGCTAGCTAGCAATAGTATACTATACTATACATGCTAGCTAGCTAGCAATAGTATACTATACTATACATGCTAGCTAGCTAGCAATAGTATACTATACTATACATGCTAGCTAGCTAGCAATAGTATACTATACTATACATGCTAGCTAGCTAGCAATAGTATACTATACTATACATGCTAGCTAGCTAGCAATAGTATACTATACTATACATGCTAGCTAGCTAGCAATAGTATACTATACTATACATGCTAGCTAGCTAGCAATAGTATACTATACTATACATGCTAGCTAGCTAGCAATAGTATACTATACTATACATGCTAGCTAGCTAGCAATAGTATACTATACTATACATGCTAGCTAGCTAGCAATAGTATACTATACTATACATGCTAGCTAGCTAGCAATAGTATACTATACTATACATGCTAGCTAGCTAGCAATAGTATACTATACTATACATGCTAGCTAGCTAGCAATAGTATACTATACTATACATGCTAGCTAGCTAGCAATAGTATACTATACTATACATGCTAGCTAGCTAGCAATAGTATACTATACTATACATGCTAGCTAGCTAGCAATAGTATACTATACTATACATGCTAGCTAGCTAGCAATAGTATACTATACTATACATGCTAGCTAGCTAGCAATAGTATACTATACTATACATGCTAGCTAGCTAGCAATAGTATACTATACTATACATGCTAGCTAGCTAGCAATAGTATACTATACTATACATGCTAGCTAGCTAGCAATAGTATACTATACTATACATGCTAGCTAGCTAGCAATAGTATACTATACTATACATGCTAGCTAGCTAGCAATAGTATACTATACTATACATGCTAGCTAGCTAGCAATAGTATACTATACTATACATGCGAGCTAGCTAGCAATAGTATACTATACTATACATGCTAGCTAGCTAGCAATAGTATACTATACTATACATGCTAGCTAGCTAGCAATAGTATACTATACGATACATGCTAGCTAGCTAGCAATAGTATACTATGCTATACATGCTAGCTAGCTAGCAATAGTATACTATGCT